>CM052809.1:27448056-27570511 GCA_028533885.1 Nasua narica
TGAGCTGCCAAGGAAGGCAGGATTTCAGCCGAAGGTAATTTATGTTAATTTTCTCCCTTTCTGGTCCATTAAGTTTTGCGATGTTAATATATCTTACATGGGGCCTCCTTGCTGACGAGCTGCTGCGGTGAGCTGCGGCATCCGTTGGGGGCTGCAGGGCCCGTGCGGGGGGGGGGGGGGGGGCTGCCTGCCCGCACCACCTCCAGCACCCTATGCATGCCTTTCCTCCAAGCCCAGGGGCTCATCACTGTTGGGGGCTTTGGTGGAGGGAGGTTGGCTCCTTTCTACTCGGATGAAAGTTAATGGGCCCCCGTAGTGGGACTCCTGGAAGCTCTGGGGGGGTGATGCTGCTGACGAAGCCCCTCCCTGGGCATTTCTCTGGAGCTCTTTAGGCCACCCCTGTTCCAAGCTCAGTTTGATAGAATGCCAATGGAAGATCTCCTGAAAGAGGCTAGAGAGGAATAAATTGAGCAGCACACATTTCAGGAGCATCTATTTCATGTACTGTCTTGAGAAGATTGGCTTTGGGGATTACAATAGGAATAAAAAAATAAATCAATAAAATAGGAATAAAAAAGCACTCCCTACCCTTCTGGTGTCTTCTTTCTCTCTAGTTGGGGGCTGAGAAGTATGGCCAGTTCTGTTATAAGATTAGAAGGCAAAATCAGTGCAACCAGTCAAGTTTTCACTAAAACTTCACCAGTGACACATTAAAAAAAGATAGGAACCTGGGACTCCTGTGTGGCTCAGTCGGTTAAGCCTCCAACTCTTGATTTCAGCTCAGGTCGTGATCTCAGGGTTGTGGGATCGTCTTTGATTTGAAAAAGGCCTGAAGGTTGCTTGTGGAAGTGGATGTTGGGAAAGTTGCAGCCTGGGGGCTGTTGTGTAGTGATGGAGGAAATGTGATAGAAAGTTGTAACGCCAGGTATGGATGGTTCACCCCCCCAAGTATGGTGTTTGTGTGTGTTTTGTATTTTTCCATGTGGGTGCGTTCAGGTGGGGGCATTTTGTATGTGCTCACCTAGTTCCTGTGGATGAAGTGGTACCAAAGCGAGCGAGAAGTTGGCATTTAAACTCAATGAACAACAAGTTTCCATTTTGCGTCATTTTGTTCTTTCTCCCAAGCCCAAGCTCACGGAGGGGACTATCCTAGAGTAGATGGGAGAGAGGAGGCTGTCCTCCCCTGGACCTAAAGTCAGGGATCGTCTGAACTGTGTAGACCTGAATCTGTCTTGTTGGCTATACCTCTGAGGGAGATACTAGAGCACCTGGACCCCCAAGAGCCCCTACCCCAAGTCCGGCCCCCAAACGACAGAGCTTCCTGATGCCAAGGGACCAGTGGGCTGGGATGATAGAGGTGGCAGTGGTGGCCTGTGTGGCTGACGCGTGAACAACCTCCTGATTCCACCCGAGGCACTGAGGTTCATCAGGGTGGGCAAAATGGTAAGCCTCGGGGTTCCGCCACCCTCAGGAGATCGGTATTGGCAGTCATCTTTCCGTGAATTTGAAGAAGAGAAAGAATTGTAGTACTTGGGGAGCACTGTGGAGGGGCTCCTGTTTAGGCTTGGGTATGAGGGAGACTAGGAAGATTTGGAGACAATGTTGGGAATGGTGGGTGCTTCTACCACAGTGATTTCACGTTCTGAGTCTAATAGTCGATGTTCGGAGTGTCTTCTGGGACCTTTGTGAGGGATATAAAAGCTCCTTTCGTTCAGGTCATTTTTTTTTTTTTAAGATTTTTATTTATTTATTTGACAGAGAGAGAATGAGAGAGAGAGCCCAAGCACGTGGAGTGGCAGTGGGAGAGGAAGAAATGGGCTTCCCACCAAGCAGGGAGCTTGATGCGGGGCTCGATCCCAGGACCCTGAGATTGTGACCTGAGCCAAAAGCAGATGCTTAACCAACTGAGCCACCCAGGCGTCCATCATTCAAGTCATTCTATAAACGTTGGTTAAGAATAGCTTTTAATCTTTTTTTTCATTTTAAGGAGGGCGGGAGTAACACACTGTGCCAGGACAAGGATGATAAATAGCTCTCTCCAGCCCCAGGTAAAATAAAGGATGCTGAGCAAACAAATCTGGGTCTGAATCCCAGGTTCCTCTCACACTAGCTGTGTGATTGTCATTTAGGGGAAGTAAGCTCAGTTGATTAATTCCTTTTCTCGGAGCCTCAGTTTACTTCATAAAATGAGACCTTACAAGTTTGAAATGTGGAATACGTAATGTATGTAAAATAGCTTGAAAGAGCTCAGTAAATGCTTCTTCCCCTTTTCTGTAAAACCAGACAAAGTAGCTTCCCGTAGCTTTGGCCCCAGAACTTTCTTACAGTATGCTGCCCAACGTCTCCACTGTTTGACCTGGATTCTCCATGACTTGCTCAGATCCCTTCGTGGCTTTTTCTCCCCTGCATTAATTCTAAGCACCTGCTTGTTATTAAAGCAAAATTCTCTGTTTGCCTGGTGCCTTGTGATCTGAAAAAGCAGCTGTAAATAGAAAGTGTGCTCCCTCTGACGCAGCACTGTTGGCATTTTGCTCTTTAAAGGTTAATGGCGAGGGCTGTACCTCTGGAAACCTCGGCCTCCAGCACTCACCAGAAATTATTGCACAGGGAGGGGGTGCTGGGAGGATGTGGGGAGGGTGCTGGAGGTCTGCACAGTGGTGTGGTGAGTCTCTCTAGGGAGAATTGTACATTCTGGAAGAAAGGATAGGCCATTGGAAGCACCCAGCCATTAGAGGTAGCGGGATGGTGGCTTCTGTCTGGTCTCTTTCCTGGACTGACTTCTTATTGTTTGTCCCTTGCTGGAGAGTGAGAGCTCCTGGGAGGACTTGCCGTGATAATTCAGTGCTTGATCATGCTTCTGTTGCAATTTATTTAAAGTTGACAATAGGGTTCCTGCCTTTTATAAGCAGATTCCCAGCGCTTAAATCTCTGAGCCTGGGTTTTTTGCCTTGATGAAAAAGTAGTTAAATTTCACACTTATTATAGCACCTGGCACCTGAAACCCTCCAGAGACTTTAAAAATGAACAAAATGAACCCTCAGCACCATTGTAAACAGGGAAGGGAGAAGGGAGATCAGATCCCATATCCCCTCTCCACAGGAAACAAAGGGCCAAACCCGCCTTGCCTCCACCTCATTTTTTGTAGGCCAATCTTCAAAGGGCTTTTGATTGGTCCTCAGAGAGGTGCTAGCAAAGAGCGTCTCCTGGAGGTCAGGATCTGCCTGAAAAATGGGTCACGCTGGCACCAGCACACAGGCCTGACCTGCTGGAGATCAGACCTCCAGACCCAGGAATCCTGCTCTGGCTTCCCACTCTCAGCATCAGGTAATAATGAGTCCGAGAAGCTAGATTCATCCTTGCCAAGTGTGTCCAACAGTCCAAGTACGTGGGCATATCTGCCCTGAAAGGGAAAGGTGAGTACAGGATTTGCAGTGCGATTCAATTAAGGAAAAGTACAACCGTCTGATTCTCCCCAACCCCACATTCCAGCTCACCCTGATGTCCCATGCCTGATTGTGTCCCTGTTGGAAAAACAGCCATCTCTATAGTCGGAAACCTGAGTTCACATTGTCCCTCTGCCACTTCCTAGCCTTAAAACTTAATCTCTCTGAGTCTCAGTTTCCACACCTGTGCAACAGGAGTACTAAGACTGTTCATGGTTTTCTATAGCTGTGTAACAATCCCAAATTTAGTGGCATAAAAAAAAAAAGCCCAAACAACCAATTTGTCATGCTCGCAGATTGTGTGGGTCAGTAATGTGGACAAGGCCCAGTGGGAATGGGTGGTTTCTGTTCTGTGGCATCTGGGGCTCAGCTGGGTTGACCTGAAACTGAGCTCAGTTGGGACTCGAGAGGAGAACATTCATCCATGTTCTCTCCACATGGCTTGAGCTTCCTCACAGCATGGTGGCCTCTGGGCTCTGGGACTTCTTCCATGATGACTCATGGTTCTGACAGGGAGTGTCCCAGCCACCAGGGCAGGAACTTCATGACCTTTTATGAGATGGCATTGGGAGTCCCATAGCATTATTTCCACCGTACTCCACAGTCAGAGAAGTCACCAGTCTGCCCAGATTCAAGGGACGAGGACATAGAGTAGAGCCCATCTCTTGGAGACAGGAGGAGCTTTGGCCTTTTCTATCTTGTGTCCCTTTCTGGACTATTACAAAGCCTAGAGAAATGGTCCCTCACTGCCAAATCTTCGGGTGGTGGCCTGGGCCAGGCAGGTGGTTTAATGACCCATGGGAATTTCCAGAGCCACTTCTCGAAGAAAATGAAAACAAAAGGGTAAAAACTAAATCCGGAGCTTGAATCCTCTGCTGATAGGGGAAGCCAGCCCTGTGACTCAGTTCTAAGTGTGTCCACACCCTGTGCTACAACTCTAAGAGAATTCTTTGTTTGATGTTTGAGCGTGTACTTCCTTCATGCCCTCCAAGGAAACCATCCAGGGGAGTGTTTGCATATCTCCGTTGGGAAGAGCAGTCCAGTGAGGCAGACAGACTAAATCAGAGGAGGCTGAGGAAACTTCCAGGTTTGGAACCCACTCAGAGAACACAGATTCCACATTTAAAATTCAGCTCCAACTTTTCTCTAGGTCCAAGTTCTGTTTACTCTTGCAAGCTCACTTCTTTTGTTCACAGAGAGAGTAGAAGATTTGGGGGGCTTAGACAGAGGCCTCTCACAGCAACTCACTCTCACAGGGCCACAGGGAAGAAGTGAGTGGAAAGAATCGGGAACATAAGGCTTCTTCTTTTCCCTCTTGAATTGTATAAGGGAGCACAAATTATGGGAGAAACTACTAAGGGAAAGAAAAGTGTGAAGGGTTCTAGCCAACCATGAGGCTTCGAAATCACCTTTGAGGAGCGCCTGGGTGGGTCAGTGGGTAAGCCTCTGCCTTCAGCTCAGGTCATGATCTCAGGGTGCTGGGATCGAGCCCCACATCGGGCTCTCTGCTCAGCAGGGAGCCTGCTTCTTCCTCTCTCTGCCTGCCTCTCTGGCTCCGTGAAAGTGAAATCACCTTTGAGATACTGTTGTAATGTTCTCTGTGGGGCCCACCTGGAGATGCTGGTGAGTAGGTGGACCCTGGGAACCATATGGGACAAGCAGAAAGGTCCTGGATATCAAGGGGAAGGTGAAAAAACGAAAGATGGTATATCAGTTATTCATTGCTGTGTGACAAATTACCCCCAAATATAGTGGCCTAAAACAATTTATTATCTTACACAGGTTCTGAGGGTTAGAAATCAGGGAGCAGCTTAGCGGAGTGGTTCTGTCTCTCGGGGGCCTGAATCACCTGGGACTTGACCGGAGCTGGAGGATCAGCTACTCTAACAGCTGTTGCTGAAGTCTCAGTTTCTCTGCAAAGATGTTTGTGATATGGCAACTGAATTTCAGAGCAAATGATTTGAGAGAGCCCCACACAGAAGAAGCTGCAGTGTCTTTTATGCCCTCATATCAGAAATGACAAACCATTATTTCTGCTGGGTTTTTTTTTTTTAATTTTTATTTTATTTTTAAGTGATCTCTGTATCCACCCTGGGGCTTGAACTCACAATCCTGAGGTCAAGAGTCATGTGCTCTTCCAACTGAGCCAGCCAGGCGCCGCACTTCTGCTCTTTTCTGTTGGTTATATAGACTGACCCTGGCGCAGTGTGGGAAGGAATGAGGCCAGGTGCGACTCTCAGGAATTATTGGAGGCTGGATAGAGATGCGGAGAGGCACAGAGCCCTGGAGGGCAGGTGGTTTGGGCTCTCGCCCTGAGCCTTTTTGGTTCAGAGAAGGGCAACCATCTTATGATCTCCCCATTTCTGTCTTCTCCACCCTTAATGAGCTGTAAACTCTGTGAGGACAGGGACTGTGTAACTGTGTCTATCTTAGGCACTGCTCCTCCCCGTGCCTGGTGCATCTGGTACATAGTAAAGACCTTGATAAAAGTTGATTCGTGGGGCGCCTGGGTGGCTCAGGCTCAGGTCATGATCCCAGGCCCCACATCCCGCTCCCTGCTCAGCGAGGGGCCTGCTTTTCCTCTCCCACTCCTCCTGCTTGTGCTGTGTCTCTCTCTGTGTCAAACAGATACATAAAATCTTAAAAATAAATAAATGTTGATCTGTGCGACACATAGGGAATGACTGAAGTAGATAAGGCTAAAAAAGTGTGGTGAATTGGATTAAGGTATTGAATTCCAGGCTCAGGAATGTGGACTTTGTATCATGGGTAATGGGAAGCCACTGGGCGGGGCACCCATAGAACCAGTTTATTTGCGGGCTCTTGCTGCTTCCTCTGCCTGGAACTTCTGCCCCTCGTTCAAGAAGAACAGAGGGTGTGTGTGTGTGTGTGTGTGTACACGTGTGTGCAAATGGAAGGACAATATTCCAAGCCCAGAACGAAGGAGAAAGAATGGATGGAGATTCAAAGACATTTTGAAGTGAGGAGGAGAGAGACCTTTTCAGGCCACAGGGACAAGGGAGCGGAGGTAGAGTGGGGGACCTTCCTGCTGCCTAGCCCAGCTACTGGGAGTGACGAGGGACAGAGAGGGCCTGTTTAGCTGCAAGGACGAGAGACTCAGACGGGCTCGGAGTCCAGGCTGTTGAAGGTAAGGCTCCTGGGGTCTGGAGCACAGGGGCTTTTGCCCTGTTCCAGTCCTTTCTCGGGCTTACCTCTGTGCCGGAGACTGTTCACAGCAACACCCGGGGCGCTGCCTGAGAACTTTGTTCTGGCCACAGGAGCCCGCTTGGCCTCTGCACAGAAGTGCCAGGGAGTTCCTGGGTCACCTCTGGAAGCAGCTCTCAGCTCACGACCAATGACAGGAGCGTGTGTGTAGGCCGCCTTGGGGCTCACCCCCCCCCACCCGCCCGTAAGCGGGGCCAACCCAGAGGCGCCTTCCACTTTGTCCGCTGGAGTTCCCAGCAGATCTGAGCTCCAGTTGAGCTCTAAGTAGTCACTTAGCACCTTCCAGCACACACTCTTGTGGTTTCCTGCTCTTCTCGGTCTCACTTTCTCCCTCCCCTACCCGTGTTTCCTGCAGTCACCTCCCAGAGAAAGTATTTGCACTTGGACACCCTGTTTCCGGGTCCGTTTTGGAGGAACCCAAACCAGAACAGACATCTCACCAAACGCAAGCATAGATGTCAATCTTCAGGTCTGGTTTGGAGGCCATGAACGATGGGGCCTGCTTTTCCACAGCCCGGTGTGAAGATGGGGTGTCCACGAGATGCTTCTCCCGCGTTCAGCATGGCTGGGGTGCTTGTCATGGGTCAAGCAGGGTCCCCGTCTCTTTTCCCCGCCTTTTCAAAACCCGCCTCTTCTAGTCCCGGCTGTGTCACATCTACCACGGAATTTATCCTAAGTCTGATGTATCTGAAAGAGCTTCACAAACCGCAAAGGGTTGAGCAAATGGACCAGGTGAGGCAACGGGGGAGAAGAAGAAGAACAAGAGGCAGAAGGTGGAGGGGCTAGAAAAGTGGGACACATCCCGCACCATCAGACGCAGAAGGCAAAGGGCAGGGCAAGGGGGAGGCAGGTGGCGGGACGGGGCAGGAGCTTGGGACTGAGCTTCTGCAGGAAGCAGGTGCCCCGATAAAGCCTGTGTGTGGCACTCGGGGGCCTCTGCTAGCAGCTGGGGGTTCGACTCTCCTTGACTCCTTTCTAAGTTGCACCAGGCTGGCATGTGGCAGCCGGGAGCCGCGGTGACGACGCTGGGCTGTTCACAGCTGTGCTGCGTTTCTTCCTTTTCCTCTCCGGTGTCGGTATCCACTGGCAACGAGCAGGGTGGGCACCGACAGGGGTGGCTCGGAGGACCCGCAGAACTGAGGCACAGGCTCTCCTGGGCGTGTGGCACCCCGAGCACAAGGATCCCTCCCCAGAGCGGACCTGCAGATCGCCAGGCACACAGTACGGGCTTTCTTCCGGCTGAAATCCCCCTGGGGGGGTGGGGGGGGCAGGGGTGAGAATGGAGCTGGGAGAGCAGGGGAGGAGGGGCTTGGGTCAAATGCCAGCAAGGCCAACCCAGCCCCCTGGGCTTTCCGGTGGGGCAAGATAAAGGACTGCAGACCAGATGGGAGAAGGATGAGAAGGCAGGGGTGGCCGGGGTAGCAGTTCCCCTTACCCTTTTCCCCAGAGGAGCCTCCGTGCTTCCTGCTGTCCCGGCACCCTCCTGCCAGGGAAGCTGGAGTGAGGAAAAAGGCTGGGTTTGCTACTCCTGGGGCTGGTTGTGGGGGAGGGCAGGGAGGGGCAGGGAACCATCAGTGAACAGAGGAAACAGGCCTGGGGAGAGGGAGAGGCAACGGCTCAAACCAGAGGCCGATTTTGGATGGGGAAAGTGTTATGTTCATTCATTCACGAATGCATTCATTCACACATTCATCTGCTTTTAGGCATTTCTTCCATCCTTGCCACATGCTGAGCTCTGCAGGGGCCAGAGGCACAAAGCCTCCTGGTTTGCATGTCGGGTTGCCACCCTAGGGACGGCTCACCTGCTGTGGCGAAACCCGTGTTTTTCCGTTCTCTGAGGAGCAAATTACAATTGTTCAGGCACAGGGGGAAGGTATGAATTCCAAGCTGCTGCCTGTGGAGGGGATGAGCTTGCAGGGGGGAGGAGGCCTGGCAGGATGGGTGTGTCTTGCTTTTCCCCTGGCCCTGAGGGTGGGGACCCTCATGTCTCCTGAACGTGCCCCCCTTTCCTTGGGCAAACCTGTCCTTCTGCTTCTGCATGTTTCCACTTCAGCGCCACTTCAGTGCACGGAACGGAAGGGACGTGCAAGATGACAGCTTCTTCCTTCCTTCCATCCTTTCTCTTTCTTTTCCTTCTAGTATTTGCTGAACATCTCCCAAGAGCCTGGCACTCTACCAGGTGCCTTCCTTAAAGCTGTTGAGGAGAAATGATGCTTTCCAGACAAGAAGTATTCTGTTGTCATTCCTTTCTCTCTGGCCACAGGGAACCACGCAGAGGTGGTTTTTCTCCCTCTCTCTTTTTCTCTGCCCTTGGTTCGTTTCTCTGAGGTCCCCAAAGCTAGCCTTTGGCTCCCTTCTTGGGAAAGTCCATTATAGGCCTCCCTTCCTTTCCCAATCTGTGGTGCCTAAGGGCCAGACGAGGCCAAGGCCCCTCGGGGCCTGCTGTCTTTCCGTGTGTCTGTCTGTGAGCACCATGGCCACTTTAGGGCCCCAGGGATCAAGCTCTCAAGTGCCTGGACACTTTCTCATAAACCCAGAGGGGACAAAAAGCACCGTAGCTGTCTGGATGCCAAAGGTTCTTTCTCATGTGGCTCTTGCTTCAATAACCTACCCCTGTTTTTTTGTGTGTGTTTTTTTGGGGTTGGGTGTTTTTTTTGGGGGGTTTGTTTCTGCCTCAGGCACATTTTCTCTGTAATTTTTGGAACCCAAATATAAGGGAAATCTCATTTGCTCCGTTCTGACTCATTTACAATTAAATACACTTGTTCCCATCTGTGTCTGTATACATCTGCATACATTTGCTATAGCATCGCCCTTAATTTTGGAAAATGATGCGGCTAGTGTTATTTTTACCCTGATTCCCAAATTGGCTGAGAAGACCAGTGGGTGTTCACTCACACAGTGACAGCCCCCCGCCCTCTATCCCTGAGGGAGGTAGTGACATTTCTTCCATGGGCAGGCCATGCAGGCCCCCAGGCGTACTGCTTCTTATTGTCACCTGTCTTAGGGCCCCAGCTACCAGGCTGAGGAGGTCCCAGTCTGTTTCCACACCAAGGGCTTGTGGACCACAGACATGGGCCTTGACTGCCTAGGCCATTTGCTGGCGGCCGCTTCGCCACACACTGGAGCTGAATGTGGGAGTGGAGGGCTTGCTGGCTCTCAAGGAAGATAATACTGAGGAATCCCTGCTAGGTCATCTTAGCCCATCCCTCCCAGCCTCGGAGGGGGGAGGAGCTGTCTTTATTGCTCAGAGGGATGTGGTGGCATGTGTGGGTGCTGCCTCACCTACATATCTAAAAATACCACACCGTGGCCGTCTACCACTTTTCCGCCCTCAAAAACCCAAGTTACATGGTAAAGGTAATGACACTTAATGAGATGGTGGTGCCTCTCGGCACACTTTGAGCCCTTTTGATATTATCTCCTTGAATAGTTTTATTTATACTCATATACTAAAATAGAATAGAACGTGGCCAATGAGAATTATAAGATGTAGAAAACAAGATGTCAGTTGCTGTCGATAAGAAAAAAAATATCAAAACAATACTTAATCTCTCCTGATCACCAACTTATTGTGGAAAATCTGTGATGGGCAGCGCTGCTACTGCTGTTGACCGATACTTCAGATCTACTCAGGCAAAGGCCAGGCTTTCCTGTTCTTTCTGCATCACCTCCAAGACCCTAGGCTCCTTACCTCACGCTGAACTAACTAGGCTCCTAAGAGGTGGCACGAGATGGTGCCAGCCGGAATCATCCAGTGTCTTCCTGTTGCCTAAGGCCTCTTTAGGCTGGGAAACAACGATACATGGCATCGGCTACAACTGAGGTTCCTCTTTGCGTGGGGCTTTGTCTTGGGCCTGTGAACTCCAAGGAGACGGAGATGCTGCCATCTCCCTGCCCTCAGAGGATTGAATGCTTGGCCAGTATTTCTAGTCTAAGGTTGGGGATCAGCTCGTTTCTCTCCTCTGGTGGGTTTCTGAGTATCTGCTTTTTGAAACCCTCCTCCCAAGATTCCTTGACTGGTTAAGGTCTTATCCACTGCTCAGTCTGAGTTGCTGCTACACAACACACACATACACACACACACACACACACACACACACACATCATTAATCATTTTTTTTCCAGTTGTGGGCAGAGTCACATGCTCGGTAGGCCATCAAACCTATTATACATGGACCCATTTGCCTAGATTCCAGCCCTACAATGCCTCTTAGAATTTCTTCTCTTTTGCCTGGTTAACTCCTTGTCATTCCTCATGTCTTGTTGTAGACACCCCTTTCTCCCGGAAGCCCGGTGGTGGCCCGGCTCAGAGACTGCACAGTTCTGTGATGGCCTGATGATGCCTTTATGATTCCACTAGCATGTATGCTTTCTGCAGGCAAGAGCTGTGTCTGTCTTGTATCCCTTGTGCCTACAGCAGAGCCTGATACTTGGTAGCTGTTCAATAAATATGTATTAAACGAATGGATGAATGAACACATTCCTGAACTAAGTCACTTTATACAATCCAAGCTCCCTAACGTTATCTCCACCCAACTCATCCTATGGGAGAAACCTAACTGATTTTCCTTCAACAGAAACTTAGATGCAGAGATAAACATCTAGAGAGATCTTCCCCCTAATGAAACAGTCATGAGAGTAATAGCTGGAAACTATCTGAGGTCGTAGAATAATTGGTGAATTTGATTTTTTTCTTTTGCCTCGTGTGTGTTTCTACAATGAGATATATGTAACACAGAAGCTTCAAAAAGAATATACTGTGTAAAATGAGGAGTTAATGTTTAATGACTACAGAGTTTCAGTTTGGGAAGATGAGAAGGTCCCGAAGGTGACTGATGGTGATCTTTGCGCACAATGAATGTACATAATGCCACGGACTTGTATACTTAAAAGTAATGACGATAGTAAATTTGGTAAATTTCATGTTATGTGTATTTTACCACATGCACACAAAAGTTGCCCGTCCGAGGAGTCCTGTGTTGGGCAGGAATGGCCCAACGCCGGCACCCTTGCTGAGCTCACTTACGGGCTGAGAGCATGCCAGAGGAAGCATGACCTTGGTTTGGATGCTGTGATGGGTCTCAAGGTGGGTCAGCTCTGTTCACTCCAACAGTTCTCTCAAGGGGAAATCTGAGCAGCACATCTCCATGGTCACCACAGCTGTGTGATACCCCTAGACTCAGACTGCCTGGGTCCAACACCCCGGTCTGACACTTTCTGGCTCAGTGACCCTTGTCAAATTATTCTCCTTCCCACTGTGCCTTAGTTTCTTTATAAAACAGGGGTGATGATGTTAATTCCTAGTTACAGGGGGTTACATAAATGAGCTAATATATATAAAGTGCTTAGAACATTATCTGTAATAAAGTATGCTGTTTGTAAGAATTTGCTAGTATAACCATGAAGCATTTACTGTGATGCAAGCTTGGTGATGATGAGAATTCAGATCAAATGCTAGGCACTGCTGCCTCCTGGTCAGCTCTTTGCCTACGGGGCCGGCTCTGGCTCTTTTCCGAGAGAAGGGTTCCCCCCTGGCCCTTGTCTTCCAGGATAGCAGCTTCATCGTCCTCATTATCAAAAATCGGCATCATCTTCAGCATCATCAGTATCAGCATCAGTATCATCCACAAGGACTTTAGTAAAAGCACCTAATTATACAT
Organism: Nasua narica; assembly: GCA_028533885.1. Classification (NCBI taxonomy): domain Eukaryota; kingdom Metazoa; phylum Chordata; class Mammalia; order Carnivora; family Procyonidae; genus Nasua; species Nasua narica. The sequence continues at coordinate 27,460,388 of CM052809.1, forward strand.
TCTGCTGTTCTGTATTTTAGACAACAATAATTACACACGCTTCTAGGAGCTTCACAACTAAATCTTGGATGAGCATGTTAAGGGCTCCCGAATAGCAGAATGAAGGCCCTGCTAATAGAGCAGCTCACTCCCGATGATGTCTCCTTGGGCAGGCTGCTGGACCTCTCTGAGTCTCATCGATAGGATGAGAGTTGCTTTCTTTCGCCCCCGACTCTAGTGCAATAAAGTCAAAGGACATGTTTGGAGGAGTGGAAGCGCTTTGTAATCTTCAGCTGGCACTTCTCCAGGCCTCCTGGATGGATCCTGCCAGAGTTGATAGTGAGCTTTTCCTGGACTTCTCACCCGTGAATCAGCTGCTACGGCTCACTCAGGAGTACATGGATGGTGAGAAGCAGGGTCTATTTGGCTAAACCTACCCCCTTTTGCTCTGCACGATCAGAATTTAATGTGGTGTTATTTTCTTGGTTTGGCCTGTGGGAAGAGGCTGCCCTCTGTACTCTAGGTCTAGATTTATGACAACCCTTCCTACCCCTTCCAGAAACATGACCATGGCTAATTCATGTTTCTCTGAACCCCATTTTTCTATCTAGTCAGTCAGCAAACACTGGGGAAGTACCTACTGTGTGCTGATCACTATCTTGTGTCCTAGGGAAAAGGAGGTAAATGAACGCCCACGTTTAGGAGCTCACAGACATGGGCCGGTGGGGTAGTAGACAGGTAAACATTTCGGTACCGTGAGATGAGCCTTGACAGAGGTGTGTACCAGGCTTGGATATCTGGAAGGATTTCAGAATCTGGAAGAAAAGGGAGAATAAGTGTGGGAGCGAGGAGACTGGTGGCTGGAAAAGGAGTAAGGTTGCTCCAAGTTGAACGAATTAGGGGCTTCCATTAGCAAAGCAGGTCTGAAAACCTCCATGAACCTCCATCCCTTCAAAGTTTAGGGAATAATTTCGGAATGGATTGGGGTGAGGTTGGAAAGATAGGCTAGGACTGTTTTTTTTTTTTTTTTAAGATTATTTATTTATTTATTCATTAGAGAGAGAGATTGAGAATGAGAGGAGAGAAGGTCAGAGGGAGAAGCAGACTTCCCGCAGAGCCGGGAGTCCGATATGGGACTCGATCCCGGGACTCCGGGATCATGACCTGAGCCGAAGGCAGTTGCTTAACCAACTGATCCACCCAGGCGCCCAGGCTAGGACTGTTTATTCACTCAGCACCTACTGTGTTCCAGACATTGTTGGGGGTACTGGGGATAAAACAGTAAACAAGATAGCCAAGAGCCAAGCGGTCAAGCCTCATTCCGGAGGGAGAAGACCAACAATTAGCAAGGCAAAAACGAACTAATTTTGGATGATAACATAAGCTTTGAAGGAAATACAGTAGGGTGATGGGATAGGCTGTGACTATCCAGCTACCTTAGAAGGCGTTGTCAGGGAGGCCAAATTTAGAAGACGACATTTAGTTTGAGACCCAAACAATAAGAAGTCACTACCACTAGGATATCTGGGGGAAGAGCCCTCTGGACAGGGGGACAGCTGGTGGAATGGACTGACCCCCAAGGGCCCGTGCGCCACACTAAATTGTTTAGATTTTTTTTTCTTGTAACAGCGGGAAGTGGTTTGAGTCAGGAAGGACTTACCTTGGCCACATTTTGGAAATCTCACCCTGGTGTCCTGGGCCTTGGCCTCCGTGGAGACACAAGATACTTTCCACCCCTAAATCTAAAGACCCGTTGGAGGTCAGGGAAATCCGAAGACATTGCCCACCACCGAGCTAAAATGGCTTTGGTGTAGAGAGCTCAAAGTTTGGCTGAAAGTTCAGGGTGAGACCAAAATGCTGAGTGCAAATAATAGTAGTCTGGCGGGGGGCAGGCAGGTGTCATAGCCTCACCTTAAGCAAATTAATGAAAAGACTAAGCCGCTGAGATCTAAAGGGCCTTTGTTCTGTGCACCACGTCATGACCCACGAGGCAGAGGAAACTGGGTTCCTTGGTATGCCCAGTTATGGAGGCGTGGATAAACTGTGGCTGAGCACAAGCAGATGTCTTCTGAATTCATGACTCTTGCTGGTCCTGCACTGGGCTGTGGACGGTGGGAACGCAGTGATAGAGTGGCCAAACTCATTTGCAAAACTGGCCCTCCCTTAACCTAGAAAGTCCTAAAAGGGATTTCATGGAGGGCATAATGTCTACTTTCAGTTAGATCTGCTGTGCTTAATGAAGTATGGCAGATGGTGAGGGCTCAGCCAGTCTCCTCTTTGTGTCCAGAGAAGTTTCTAACACTTGATCTGGCCTGGTCTTTCTCCTGCTTGAAGTCCTTTAACAGTTTCCTGCTGCCCTCAGAATGAAGTTCAAAAGAATTATTAGTCGAGCATGATTCTTATTCTACCTACGTCTCCCTTTTCTTTACCTTTGCTGTGCCTTTCTACTCTACAGACCTGCCATGTGGAACACCTTGCTTTTTCCACAGTCCACAATGTTCTCTTATCTCCATGCCTTGACATAAACCATTCCCTTGTTCTGGAATACCTTCCCTTCTCCTCCAGCTCCCCTCATCCTGCTAACTTCTACTTATCCTTCAGGACTCAGCTCAGATGTCAGAAAGTCTTTCCTGACCCATGGAACTAGGGCTGGTACTCTTCCCTTTCTTTTTTCCCCTACTTTATTGAAGTATCATTGACAATCTTCCTCTCTCTCTCTCTCTCTTTTTTTTTTTTCCTACTTAACTACGTAGCTGAAGCTCATCCTTCAGGGCTCCTGAGTCCTCCCAGACACTATCAGGCTCCCCTCTTATCGAGTCACATTATTTGTCCTCTGTAGCTTATATCTCAATGGGTAATGATAGGTCTGTGAGGGTGTTTAATTGATGTGTCTCCTCCACTAATCTGTAAACACCATAGGGATATGTGCCTTGTCTGTTTACTTCACCATTGTATCTTAAGAGCTTCGCACATAAACATTTACTAAATGAATGAATGAATGAATGAATGAATAGAATTCTTCTGGGTTCCCATATCACATGGTTACTCCCAGCACAGTTCTTACCTCATTATAAGAGGCTACATACTCCACTGTCTCTCCAGTTGTCTTGTAAGCTCCTTGAGGGGAGGAATTATGTTTTTTGGTTTTTTTTTTTTAAAGATTTGATTTATTTATTTGACAGAGAGAGAGACAGTGAGAGTAGGAACACAAGCAGGGGGAGTGGGAGAGGGAGAAGCAGGCCTCCCGCTGAGCAGGGAGCCCAATTCGGAGGCTCGATCCCAGGATTCTGGGATCATGACCTGAGCCGAAAACAGACACTGAGTCACCCAGGCATCCTAGGAATTATGTTTTTCTCATCATGATTTCTCAATGCTTGATACATTGCCTGGCAATTAGGTACCACAAAAATATTTTGAATATTTGAATAGATAAATGAATGATGATAGGCATCCACTTGTGTTCCCTTACACTCCATTCACAACAAAGTGACCTTTTAAAAATGCAAATCAGATCATGTTCACTCCACTTGTTAATGCCCCAGGGGCCTCCCATTGCTCTGAAAGGACAACCTAAGCTCCTTACCATCACCTACAGGATCTCACATGATTTGGCTCCTGCCTACCTTTCTGACCTCATCTAGTACTACTCTTTTGCTCATTTACTACCCCTGAGGGCCCTGGCCTTCCTTCTACTACTTGAATCTGCCAGGCTTACTACCAATCCTGGGGCTTTTGCACCTGCTTCTCCTCCTGTGGGACATTCAGCTTCATCCCCAGGCTCTGCTGGTCATTCGAGTCTCAGCACAAACATCATCTTTTTTAGTGAGACCTTTTTTGAGCTCTCTATCCAAATGAACACGCCTCTTCCCTGTCCCTCTCATCATATACCCCTATCTGAAATCATTCCGTCCCTTTAATTGTTACCTACTTGCTGTCTTCCTTCCTCTCTAGAGTGTAGATTTCAGCAGGGCCGCCCACTACTGGATCTACCAGGTCTGGTACCGCGTGTGTCATACAGTAGGTGCCCCCAAATATTTGCTGCTTGAGGAAGTGAATGGATGCGTAAATATGATCTTAGCCTTCTGCGAGAGAGAGGGCAGGTTCTGCCAGACTCCCGGGCAGACAGAAGAGTGATTTATCGTGATTAAAGAAATAAAGATGCTGAATTGGTAAGAACCAATGGAGGGAGTCAGGATGGAATGTAGGTTTGCCGTGCTCCACTGGGAGCTCAGGAGTCCAGGAATCCCATGACCTACTCCGCCGGCCCGAGTCCTCAGCCTGAAACCAGATTCAGTCCAGGTGAGTGAAAAGCAAAGGCTGCCGCAGCTTCCATTTTAAGTTCTCCTGTATTCAGAATGCTTATGGGGGCACCTACGGGGCATGTAAAGATGCCTGGCAGATGTATCTCTTTGCTCCGTTCCAGTGGAATTTATTTTCTCAAAGTTTCTTAGAATCTAGAGAAGTTGTTGTCAGGCAACAGAAGCAATGAATGGAGACACGTGACTCATTCACCAATACATCTGAGACCTAAAGTGCATTAGTTTAATTCCGTTTCTGCTACAATGCAACAGTTCTTATTTTGATAGCATTTTTCATAACCCCCATGAAAATCTAAAAATGCCAGACAAAAAAAGAATTTTTAGAATGGTAAATACAAAGAACCAGGTTTTCATAATAAAGCCCACTGATAGTTTTAAAGAGAAGAATAAAACCCATCTCTCCCTCCTCCATTTCCCCTCCCCTTTTTTAAAAGACTTATTTTTAGATATAATTTTGCTGGGTTGTCACAGTCTTTTACTTTTTTCCTTTCAAGTTCTCGTTCTCCATTGTCGTCAACAAAAATATGAGCATGAAAGGGGTGGCAAGTGTTTGTTTTTGTGTACACATCTTTGATGTATCAGAGAGGAGAGAATCACGAACACCCGCTGCTGACTGATTTTAAGAACTAAATCTTGATTTCACTTTCTGCAGGGAGGATGACAGCATGAATAAAGAGAACCTTACACAGAATCAAGGGTCTAAGTTTTTTGTTTTTGTTTTTGTTTCAATTTAACCCACTGCTAAATTGTCTGTTAGAAGAGGCCTGGAAGAGATACAAGTGAGCCCCTGTCCTTCCCCCACCCCCGAGCCCCCGAAGAGGTCCATCTGTCGAATCAAAGCTATGCAAAATGACAAAGTGGGTATAGCATAAGAACCACCATGCTGTGGTCTTGACATGAAAACTATTTTGAATTGGCTTTTCAACATAAAGGTTTTATAAGCCATTGATATCTCAGGGGCTGAGTATGGGTGGTCAAGAGCCTGATTCTGAATTCTGGCAGTTCTGGGTCCCAGCACTGTCGCATACTCCCAGTGTGACCTGAGCCTCTGTGTTCTCATTCATTGAATGAGGGATCCAATACTTCAGGATTGTTGAGAGGCTTGGGTGATAAGCGAAGCTCTTAGCACGGAGCGTAGCACATACCAAGGACTTATTAGATATGAGCTATTATTATTTTTAGTTATTGAGTGTTAAAATAATTATTATTATATGAGCAAATTAATTAATGAATAAGTTGTAAGTATACTTAACTTTGTTTTCTGCCCAGGCTTAGACTGGTTATCAGTGATTCTCAACTTTGGCTACATACTGGGATCACCCTGGGAAGTTTAAAAATTGCTTAATCCCTACCTAAGAAGAGTTGAATTCCAGCTTCTGGGGGTAACACCTGGGCATCATTTTTTTTTCCTTTAAGATTTTATTTATTTGAGAGAAAGAGAGAGCCAGCATGCAGGGCAGAGGAAGAGGAAGAAGCAGACTCCCCACTGAGCAGGGAGCCCAATGCAGGGCTTGATCCCGGTACCCCAGGATCATGACCTGAGCTAAAGGCAGATGCTTAACGGACTGAGCCACCCAGGAGTCCCTGGGTGTCCTACTTTAAAAAGCTCTCCAGGTGATTTTGATGCGGAAGTTGAAAGTTACTGAGCTACACAGAAATGAGGAAGATACCCTGATGTTAGCTCAGCTAATAGACACAATTTCCAGGGCAGCTGGGCTTTAATGCTTTCTGCCCACCCATCTGAAATGGAACAGAAAGGCAACCGGAGCCACCGGGCATCTATTTGCCTTTGACCCTGATGGTCCCATCCCACACTTTGGTTTTACCTTTGGTTTTTACTGACTTTAGTCCAAATCTGACCCTCTTTGTCGGCTTTCCCTGGGCTAAGCCAAGAGTCCATTTGATCTCTTCTATGGGACTTAATGGTGGTGGTCTTTGTGTGTGTGTGTGTGTGGGGGGCGGTGGTCATCATTTCATGGACACAAGAGGTAACATTTTTCCAATCTTTCATTCCAAACCTGCCAGGCTAATTCTCATCTTCATCATTTTTGGATCTTCACTTTTTTTTTTTTAAGATTTTATTTATTTATTTGACAGAAAGAGACAGTGAGAGAGGGAACACAAGCAGGGGGAGTGGGTGAGGGAGAAGCAGGCTTCCTGCCTAGCAGGGAGCCCGATGCGGGGCTCGATCCCAAGACCCTGGGATGATGACCTGAGCCGAAGGCAGATGCTTAATGACTGAGCCACCCAGGCGCCCCAGATCTTCACTGATTTTGATTTTACCTTCCTTAAGGGTTGTGAAGTGCCTCAAATGAGATAACATCCAGGAAAAGTGCTTTTCAAACTGTGAAGCTATTTAACCAGCACAATGTAGATAAATAATAATGAAGTCCTCATAATGTAGAGAGTCTCCAGAGTGATCTCTGATAGTTCATCTTTATTAATAGTTTGACATTATTTTGTGTAACTCTTTAGTATACCCCATAAAGTTTTGCTGATTGACTTTTTTGATGGCTTTCCTGTAGCTCTGTGCAGTTTAACCCTCGTGATTATGTGCACTGTGTTCAACAACTTGAAGTGAGTTGAAACCTTAACAAATGTAAGGCTCAAACCAGATGTCATCAGTTGATGTTTTTTTATGAACAATTCCTTGGCTTCAGTGTCACTTGGTTTTCCTCCCATATCTATGGCCTCTCATTCTTTTTTAAAGTTGTATTTATTTAGGTAATCTCAGCACGCAACATGGGGCTCAAACTCACGACCCCGAGATCAAGACATCTTCTGATTGAGCCAGCCAGAGACCCCTGCAAATATTTTAAAAGTGCATTTTATGTTCCAGGAACTGTGCTAAATTATAGAAGCAGAGAAGTGAAAAAGTCAGATAAGACTCCTGTCCTCGCGGAACTTAGAATCTAACAGAGGAGAGAGAAAATAAACCAGTAAACAAACAAGGCAATTCTAGAGAGGAATGAGTGTTATCCAGAGTGGAAATACAGTCCTGTGGTAGGGACTGATTGGGGTGTAGGGATGTGGTCATGGAAGGCCTCTCTGACCAGGTGATGGCAAAAATGGCCCCTCAAGAATGAGAGGTGGAGGGGCCCCTGGGTGGCTCAGCGGGTTAATGCCTCTGCCTTCGCTCAGGTCATGATCTCAGGGTCCTGGGATCCAGCTCCGCATCGGGCTCTCTGCTCAGTGGGGGGTCTGCTTCCCCCTCTCTCTCTGCCTGCCTCTCTGCCTACTTGTGATCTCTCTCTCTCTGTCAAGGAAATAAATAAAGTTTTTGAAAAAAAAAAAAGAATGAGAAGCAGAGGCTGAGATGAATAGGCAGAGCACAGCGGATTTTCAGTACGGTGAAAATACTTTGTATGATAGTATCATGACAGATACATGTTTTTATACATCTGTCTAAACCTGTAGAATACACACCAAGAGTCAACCTTAAGGTAAACTATGATTTGGGGTAATTAAGATGTGTCCATACAGGTTCATCAGTTTTTACAAACACACTACTCTGGTGGGGAATATTAATAATGGTGGCAGCTATGAATATGTGGGGACAAGGACTACATGGGAAATCTCTATCTCTCTCAATTTTGCCATGAATCTAAAACTGTTCTACAAAGAATAAAGTATTTTAGGAGGCGCTTGGGTAGCTCAGTCAGTTAAGTGTCTGCCTTTAGCTCAGGTCATGATCCTGGGAGTCCCGAGATGAGCCCTATATCAGGCTCCCCACCAAGGAGGGATCCTGTTTTTCCCTTCCTTCCCACTCCAGCCCTCTCTCACTATCTCTGTCTCAGTCCCTCAAATAAATAAATAAAATCTTTAAAAAAAAAGAATAAAAAAAAAAGAATAAAAAGAATAAAGTATTTTTAAAAGTGGCTGAAAAGATTGCGGGGGAATAAACAAATGTAAGTGGTCTCAAAAATCCAATGTATAAGTAGACTCTAAATAAAATACTTCATTAAAAAAAAGAATAAGAAGGCGGCAAGATGAAGAGTTAGGGCAAAGACGTTTCCAGGTAGGGGGTGCAGGAAATGACAAGATCCTAATGTAGGAAAGAAATTGGTGCATTTTAGAGATTTTATTTATTTGACGGAGAGAATGCGCACAGGCAGGGGGAGGGAGAGGGAGAAGCAGGCTCCTCATTGGGGGCGGGGGGATTGAAGAATCCGTGCATTTTAGAAAAGGAAAGGAGCCCTCTGGGCTGCGGGAGGGAACTCTGCCCTGTTCTGGCTCCCCTTCCTCTTAAAAGTTGGGCTTGGGCCTCCATCTCTTCTTGCTACACACTCTGCAGGTGCAGGTGAGTTCTACACCACTAGCTCCTCTCAGGGCCTTTCCCGAGTTCAGATTTGGATATACCCCTGTCTACAGGATATCTCTTCTTAGATGTTTGGTAGGCACTAAAACTAGGCATGACCAAAATAGTTCTTTGTGTGCACTGTTTTCTACCCCCATCGTCCCTACCTCCTTTACCTCCAGCGCTCTCTATCTGGGTAAATGGCAACACTCTTTCTTCAGCTAAGCAAGTCAGAAAACTCCATATCCAATCTAGTGGCAAGGCCCAAGATCCTCTGTCCTTTTTCATCGCTCCCAAATCTACCCACCTTTTTCCATCCACTATATTTATAGTTTATTTTATTTTGTTTTTAAAGATTTTATTTATTTGACAGAGAGAGAGAGATCACAAGTAGGCAGAGAGGCAGGCAGAGAGAGAGGGGGGGAAGCAGGCTCCCTGCTGAGCAGAGAGCCCCATGCGGGGCTCGATCCCAGGACTCCGAGATCATGACCTGAGCCAAAGGCAGAGGCTTAACCCACCGAGCCACCCAGGCGCCCCTACATTTATATACTTTTCTCTATACAGTAAGCCTAAAAAGTCCTCCTAATTTCCATCCCTGCATGTAACCACTGTAACATACTGCTGTGTATTCTTACACACTTGTAACCATTCATTCAACTGAATACCTGCTACCTGCCGGGCACAGTTCTAGGCGCTAGAACCACATCAGTGAACAGAAGAAAAAATTACCCACTTTAATCATACTTACATTTTAATGGGGAAGACAGATAGTAAGTAAATAAACAGCCATATACTATAGTGGATGGTGACAAGTGCTCTAAAGTACAGTAGAATAAAGAAATAAAATGGAGGGGCCCCTGGGTGGTACAGCTGGTGGAGCATCCTACTCTTGGTTTTGGCTCAGGTCGTGATCTCAGAGTCGTGAGATCTAGCCCTGAACGTCAGGCTCTGTGCTCGGCGGAGAATCTACTTAAGACTACCTCTTCTCCCTCTCCCCCTTCCCCCACTCCCAGGCTCACCCTCGCTCTCTTTCTCTCTCTCAAAATTAAATAAATAAGTCAATAAATCTTAAGGAAAAAAAAGGAAAGGAAAGAAATTGGAGAGGGGAGAGGAGGAAAGTGGATGCTAGTGGTATTTTACAAGGGTTGGTTAGGGAACGCCTCTTGAACAAGGAGACCTTTGAGATCTGAATGAGGCCATGAGGGGAGATAAAATGCTATGAAGGAAGACCATTCCAAGGAGAGGGAACTGGAAATGCAAAGGGCATGAGGCAGGAAGGTGCTTGATATGTTCTGGAAAAGTCTAGGACCCCAGGGTGAGTGGGCGGGAAAGATACAGGGAAAAACCCAAAGATGGGTCTGAGGTTGCTAGGCAAGATCATGTGGATTTTATTCACAGTGAGATAGGAAGAAATGGAGGGTTCTGAACAGATGATAGGTTTTAAATGGCTCGGCGGCTATGAGAAAAGAGCATTAAAATGGATACCTATATGTTGTTCAAACATAAATAGGGTATTATGTGCATTACTTTACAATCTGCTTTTTTCCAAAGTAAAAATTTTTTTTAAAGATTTTATTTATTTATTAGAGAGAGCATGAGAGAGGAGAGGTCAGAGGGAGAAGCAGACCCCCCCACCGGGCAGGGAGCCAGATGCAGGACTCAATCCCAGGACTCCAGGATCATGACCTGAGCCGAAGGCAGTTACTTAACCAACTGAGCCACCCAGGCGTCCCTCCAAAGTAAAATTTTTAAAATCAAAATATGATCATGTTATCTCTTTGTTTAAAATCCTTTGTGATGTCCCATTCTGCTCACAATAAAGTGTTAAGCCTTGCAAAGTCCTCTTCAGTGTGGCCTCTACCTACCTTACCAGTTTCTGAATCACAGAACTTGTCCCTTGGTCTAGAATCAAACTCTTTAATTCCCTCCCTATTCCTCTTGTCAATGTCTTTTTTAAGGTCCCACTTATTTTTTCATTCATTTTACAAATATTTGTTGAGAGATCTGCTATGTACCAGGCACTCTTCTAGGCACAAGGGCACAGCATTGAATCAAACAGAAACTCTAGCCCTCACAAGGCTTAAATTCTAGTGGAAGACAGGAGAAAATGGAAAGTTAAAAAATGAATATATGCATGACTTTATATGTCAGATGGTGATAATGCCCTAAGCAGAAATATAAAGTAAGGGAAAGGGGGATGGGAATGTTGGGGGAAGGGGTTGCAATTTTAAATAGGGCGGCCAAGAGGAAGCCTTCCTTGAAAAGTGATAGCTGAGCCTAGACCTGGGGGAGGTGAGAGAGTGAGTCAGGCAGCTATTTGGAGGAGAGCATTCCAGGCAGAAAGCAAAGGCCTTAAGGCGAGAGCCTGCCTGATGGGTTCCAGGAATAGTAAAGAGGCCAGTGTGTCAGAGAAATGTGTAGGAGCAGGTGAGGTCTGTAGGCCCTTATAAGGACCTTGCCTTTTACTCTAAGTGCGATGGGAGCCAATGGAGACTTTTGGGCAGAGTAGGAATGACATGTTTGGACTTATATTTTAACAGGATCACTCCAGCTGCTGAATTAAGACTAGACTGAGGGAGGCAAGGGCGAAAGTAAGGAGACCAGTGAGGAGGATCCTGTGAAATTGAAGTAAGTGATGATGATGGCTTGATTCAGGATGGTAACGGTGGAAACGGTAAAAAAATTAAAAAATATGTATATGTACACACACACTGAATATATTTTGAAGGTAGAGGCACAGATTTGTTGAGGAACCAGATATAAAATGTGTGAGGGATGCACATAGTCAAGGATGACTCCTGTTTTTGGCCTAAACAACTAGAGGAATGTAGTTGCCATTTTTAAAAAAAAAGATTTTATTTATTTATTTGAGACAGAGAGAGAGAGAGAGAGTATGAGCCAGGAGGAGGGGCAGAGGGAGAGGGAGAAGCAGACTACCGTTGAGCAGGGAGCCCCATGCAATGTGGGCTGAATCCCAGGACTCTGGAATCATGATCTGAACATAAGGCAGACGCTAAACCAACGAGCCATCCAGGTGCCCCTGGAGTTGCCATTTAACTAATGAAGAAAACTGTGGGATCAGCAGGTTTGGGCAGAGTTATCAGGAATCAGTTTTAGACATATAGACATATGAAGTACAAAATACCTAGATGCCTACTAGGTATCCAAATGAAGGTATTAAGTAGGGAAATGGATATGGGAGTTTAGAACTTAGGAGAAAGGTTCAGGTTGTGATATAAACCTGGAATTGTCAGCGGACTTAATGCCAAAAGACCGGATGAGATCACCAATGGGATTATGGCAAACAGAAAAAGAGGTCGAAGGATGGAGTCCTGGGACAATTTTTTTTTAAAGATTTTATTTATTTATTTAACAGAGAGAGAGAGAGAGAGATCACAAGTAGGCAGAGAGTGGGGGAAGCAGGCTCCCCACTGAGCAGAGAGTCCGAGTGGGGCTCGATCCCACGACCCTGAGACCATGACCTGAGCCGAAGGAAGAGGTTCAACTCACTGAGTCACCCAGGCACCCCCTAGGACCTTTAATAGCAGTTCTTAAACTTTCTGATCTCAAAAATCTTCTATACTCTTAAAACTTTTTGAGGATCTCAAAGGGCTTTTGTTTATGTGAGTTTTATCTATCAATGTTTACTATATTATTAAATTATCATAAATATCATCTTTTAAAGAAAAGTGGCAGTGTTTTTTAAAACAAGGAAATTCGGGGAGATCTGTCATTATTTTGCATTTTTGCAAATCTCTTTACTGTCTGGCTTAATAAAAGGTAACTGGATTCTCTATCTGCTTCTGCATTCTGTGTGATGCCCTATTATATACATCATGTAGTGTGGAATTCTGTACTGTACGCCATGAGAGACTGGGAGTGAAAAAGACAAATGATATTCTAATATCATGAAAATAGTTTCCACCTTAGTGCCACCTGAAAAGGGACTTAGGAGGTCTTGGAGTACACCTTGAGAACTGCTTCTCTAACATTTAGAGGTTGGGAGGATTTAGAAGGAATCTCCAAAGGAGAATAAGTTGGAGCCAGGGAGGCTGGAAGAAATTCAGACGAGCCTAGTCCCCTAGAGGCCAAATGAAGATAGTGTTTCAAGGAGAGTGATCAATCACTGATGATGACACAAGTCAACTGTGTACAGATACTGACCACTGGATGTAGCATCGTGGAGGTCATCCGGGACCTTGTTAAAAGCAGTTCTGGTGGAGAGGTGAGTGTTAAAGGGTGACTGGAGTGGGTCATTGCATAAAGGTCCCTTCCTCACGTCATTGAGACTAGATTAGGTTAATTTCCCCCCCAAATCTACTTGTATCTCTTTTCTCTCTTCACACTTGACTTTCTTTTTAGCTTACCTGTTTTATCTATCTATCTATTTATTTATTTTCACCTTTTTTTTAAAGATTTTGTTTATTTGACAGAGAGAGAGAGATCACAAGTAGGCAGAGAGGCAGGTGAGGGGGGGCGGGGGGCGGAAAGCAGGCTCCCGGCTGAGCAGAGAGCCTGATGCGGGGCTTGATCTCAGGATCCTGAGATTATGACCTGAGCTGAAGGCAGAGGGTTAACCCACTGAGCCACCCAGGTGCCCCTTATTTTTATTTTTTAAGATTTTATTTATTTGTCAGAGAGAGAGCACAAGCAGGGGGAGGAGCAGGCAAAACAGGCAGAGGGAGAAGCAGACTCCCTGATGAGTAAGGAGCCCCAGGTGGGACTCGACCCCAGCACCATGGGGTCATGACCTGTGCTGAAGGCACCTTAACCGACTGAGCTACCCAGGCATCCCAAGAGTTTATCTGTTTTAATAGCTGTCCCTTCCATTACATTTTAAGTTGTGGGAGAACAGGATCAGCTTTTATTAGTTTTATTCATTGTCATGCCCACACCCCGCCTTCCCCTGGCACAAAGCAAGTGCCTGGGACACAGTGAATGCTCAAGTCTTCCCTGGTAAGCTTTTCAAGGTTTCTCAGAGGTAGAAAGCTGATTCCCCTTAGCTTACAGAACACACTGCAAGTCTACTTTCATATCCTTTTTGTCACCTGACCCTCCTCTTCCCAAAACATCCCTGCAGTTTCATCTTTGGGGCCTTTGCATTGCTCTAACAAAATGTCACAGACTAGGTAGTATAAACAACAGAAATTTATTTCTCATAGTTCTGGAGGCTGGAATGTCCCAGATTAAAGCATCAGCATGGTCATGTTCTAGTAAAAGCCTCTTCCTGGTACAGTCTGATCCTTCTTGCTGTGTCTTCATAAGGCAGAAGGGGCAAGGGATTTGTGGGGGGCCTCTTTTTATACAGGCACTAATGTCTTCCCAAGGGTTCCACCTTCATGTCCTAATCATTTGCAAAGGCCCCATTTCTTAATACCATCACTTTGTCTTTTTTTTTTTAAGATTTTATTTATTTATTTGACAGAGAGATCACAAGTAGGCAGAGAGGCAGGCAGAGAGAGAGGGGGGGAAGCAGGCTCCCCGCTGAGAAGAGAGCCTGATGTGGGGCTCGATCCCGGGACCCTGAGATCATGACCTGAGCCGAAGGCAGTGGCTTAACCCATTGAGCCACCCAGGCGCCCCAATACCATCGCTCTTGGCATTAGGTTTTCAACATAAGAATTTTGAGGGATGTTGGGCGCCTGGGTGGCTCAGTTGGTTAAGTAACTGCCTTCGGCTCAGGTCATGATCCCAGAGTCCTGGGATGGAGTCCCACATCGGGCTCCCAGCTCCATGGGGAGTCTGCTTCTCCCTCTGACTTTCTCCCCTCTCATGCTCTCTCTCATTGTCTCTATCTCAAATAAATAAATAAAAAAATCTTTAAAAAAAAAAAGAATTTTGAGGGATGCAAATACTAAACCTAAGAGCCTTATGCTTAGAAAGACTTTGTTAATGCTCCACTGTTGCTGTCTTGAAATTGTTAATAATTTTTGAACGAGGGGCCTTATAAATTAAGTAGCCACTCCTGAGTGAAGTGATAGATATACAGAGCTATAGAACATAATCCTTTAACTGTCTCTTGTTGGTTCACACAGATATTTATTGACTCATTACTATGTTCTGAGGTAGCCAAGTGTAGTGGGTGGGGAGGAAGCCATGGCCACTCTAGGCGGGGGAGACCACAGGAGCAAAGACTCTGAAGACAGAAATAGAATGGGGTGTAAATGGACAAGAATGGCCTTATTACAGTCTTTCTCTTTAAGTCTGTGCTCTCCTTCGTGGTCCTATTGCCTGTTGTCCACATCTCTTCTTTCTTTTAAAGTGTTGTTTTTTTTTAAGATTTTTTTTAATTTGAGAGAGAGGGAATGTGAGACAGCATGCAGTTGGGGGGCAGGGGGAGAAGAGGACCAGAGTGAGAGGGACAAGCAGACTCTGTGCTGAGCGGGAAGGCCAAGGTGGGACTCAGTCTCACTACCTTGAGATCATGACCTGGGTAGAAACCATCGCATAACCACTGAGCCACCCAGGCACCCGGGTCAACATCTCTGAACGAGCACAAACCCATAGTGCTTTGAATTGCGGTGCGCACATTCACCTGTGGATGTTAACTTGGCACTGTCCAGGGGATGAGTATTGAGCTGGGTGCTGTAGGGAATACAAATTCTGTCTTTCTGGCGTTTGCATTTCCTGGGGGAGAGGAAGGTGTGAGTAGTAAAGGGTACCTATGTTGAGGGCGGTCTCCCTAGCGCCCTGCTCAATATTGGAGCAGCACCAAGGTGGCAGTGGGTATGGTCTTGCTTTATTTTGGATTTCTAGGCCATTACTGAAATCAACCTTGTTCCTCATCCCATGATGGAATTGAAACCTCATTAGGGTTTTCTTTTTTTAATTTAATTTACTTATTTGTCAGAGAGAGAGCACAAGCAGGCAGAGAGGCAGGCCGAGGGAGAGGGAGAAGCAGGCTCTCTGCTGAGCAGGGAACCTGATGCGGGACTCGATCCTATGACCCTGAGATCATGACAGGAGCCGAAGGCAGCCGCTTAACCAACTGAGCCACCCAGGTGTCCCTCATTAGGGCTTTCTATACCAGGCTGATAATTAGGATGTAATTGTTTTGTTTGTTTTTTGTTTTGTTTGTTTTTAAGGTTTTTTTAGAGCATTCGCCAGGAAGATAAGGAAGGGTGGGAATAACATTCTCTAAATGGCTGGAGGGATAGGATAGCAGCCAGGTGCACTGTGTGTGTGTGTGTGTGTGTGTGTGTGTGTGTCCAATCTCAGGAGGGGACGCAGCTGTCACATGCTTCTGGTCTAGGCTTCCGAACCTGAGAAGTTAGATGACTTCAACGAAGCCACCCACAGCACACTGTAAAGTCCCTAGAGTCGGATTCTAGTACCACTCCGCTTCAAACTGTGAGGCCAGTTTCCTTCCGTAAAACAAATGGGTGGGCCTAGAGTACTTTTCTGGAAGCTTGTTACTCGGAATCACCTGTGGCACTCCTCAGAGGCGCGTCCCCAGGACTGCGTAGCCGCGCCCGGTCCCAGAGGCACCGGCTAGGGGGTGGGGGATGTGGGGGTTGTGGAGCCAGCGCCGGCACCATCCTGAGCCTCACCTGTGCGCGGAGCGGTGACTCACCTGCCCTCCCCCGCTCCCAGGCTGTTCCAGGAGTCACCGCTCCTCCTCCCTCTGGGACGGGGTCACTCCTGGCCTGAACGCCCATTATGGGCCTGGGATGAAGTAACTCGGGGGCACAGGGCAGAAAGCAAGAGGTCCTTTTGAGCGTTCTGGCTCGGTGTCGCCAGGGTCTCTCGGTCGGGGCCTCACCCCAAAGCCAGGGCCGGGAAAGCGGGGCGGCGGCGGGAGGCGCCTGGAAGAGCGCGCCGGAGGGAGGTGCTCGGAAGGGCGGGCGGGGCCGGGGCCGCGGGCGGGGGCCGCGGGCGGGGGGCGGGCCGGGGGCGGGGGCGCCTGGCGGCCCATTTCCTCCTCGGAGTCCGACTGGAGGGAGACAAAGCGGCGGCCGTCGGCTTCGGGCCTCGGGAATCTTCCTGCGCTTGCCCCATTCGCCGCAGGTAACTCTCTTTAGGCGGGCGCGGGCTCCGGGCCGAGGGACTCCTGCGTGCGGGCGGCGGTCTCTTCCGCGACCGCGCCCTGAATGGGGTTCCTTGGGGGGCTGCGGTGCGGCGTCCGGCCCGCTGCTTCCCGTGAGGGGCCCCTGGCCTGCACTCTGGCCCGGCGGGCGGGGCCGGCGCTTCCTGGCGCTCGGGAAGTTGAGGGGCCGCGGAGGCTGGAGCGGAGCGAGCGGCGGGTCCCGCGCGGACGCGGTGCTTCCTCTCGGCAAAGTTTCTCCCGGTGTTAAACTTTGTCCTAGCCGACTCGGTGCGCGCGCCGGGCCCCCCTGGCCGTCTTCCCCTGTGGAGGGGAGCCTGCGCGCTGTTTCCGGGGCGGGAGTGGCGGGGAGCTGAGCTTTCCTGGGAAGTGATTGCGGTTTGTGGTTTCCGTGGTCGCACCCTCCTCCTCCTCCCCCCCGCCTCCGAAACTTGGCGGTCTGGGGGACCTGTGGTTCTCTGACCCGCGCTCTCGCCCCGGCGAAGGTGCGAGTGGGGTGCCGCCTTTCTCCGACGGGGTCTGGCTGGGAAGGTGCGCCACGCCCGAGCGGACTTCTGGCGTGTACCGAGTTAACCTTTGTTGTGAAATTACTCAGACTTCTTGTGCTGGTTGATAGGACGCACCTTACTCTGGTTAGCCCTCGTTTGCCCGGGGGGCGTTGAACTCTTTCTTGTTGACTTTTAAAGGAGTGTGCGTGTGTGAAGCACTTGTTGGAAAAAATGTGGACCGAATGCCTGACCCTGGCTTGGCAGGAATGGCTTCCCAACAATGCAGGCGGCAGTTGGCTCGAACCGGGATTGGCAGACACCCTCTGATGTCCTCCTGCGTTTTTGGAACATTTTTTTGTGTTCGTTTTGAACAGAATTTACAATTTAGAGGAATAAGCTACGTGAAGTCTCCCAACTAAATTAAGGGCATTTCGTATTTATGTTGAAGGAAACGGTTACATCATTGTATTGTTGAAACAGGATAAGCATTTCCATGAGAGGATATTTTATTTAGCGGCGACTTTTGAAATGACTGTACAGGTTTATGTTACTTTAGGAAAATGTAAGTTAATTAGGATACGTTATTTTGTTTTACGAGACGAAAGAAATTATCCATAGCCTCTGCTTAATTACGTACCCTTTTTGATTCTAAGTTAAACATTTTTTATCCGGTTTTTTTTTTTAAGGGCCCACAGATGATGTAAGATATGGGCTGTGCTCCCAAGAGCTCTTAGTGTAATGTAGGGAAGACATATACCCCCTGATGTAGTGCAAGGCAGACTGTTAGAAGTGCCACAATAGTACTTGTGCATGGTTCATACCTTTTATACTACTAAGGATAGAAAAAAAACTTGTGGAAACAGGGAGAGGGGCCTAATAAGTTTTGTTTGGAGAAGTCCCGGAAGGCTCTGGAAGGCGGAGGCTCGTTTGAACTGGATGAAACTTGAGTAGGATTTTGTCAGTGGGGAAAGCATAAAAGGGGATAGAAGTTGGTGGACTCTTCTGATTTTTCTTATATTTTTGGCTTTGTTTTTTCTTTCAGTTCACTCACACTCAAGATTGTAACATATTCTCAGCCTTTGACACTGTTGAGGTGGCTTCACCTTCATTGCCATCAATGTCTCGTTCTGTACAGTGGCTTAGACATCAGGGGTGCCCTCTCCCTCTAAGTTGAGAATCCACTCTCTGCGCAGTTTCCGTGTCTTCAAATTTAGGTGCTCAAGTCCAAGTTTCTGTTTTGATAGTGGATGTCTCACCTCACCTACGTGGTCACCTTAACTCAGAGAGCTGTGTGTCCCAGGCACTTCTCAAACTCAGCATGCCCAGAATGAGCCATCTTTCTTTTCTGGAAACCTAAACCATATGTGGTGAGATAAGCAGTAACTAGTAGGGTCCTGGGATTTTTTTTTTTTTTTTTTAAAGATTTTATTTATTTATTTGAGAGACAGAGAAAGTGAGAGAGAGCATGAGAGGGGAGAAGGTCAGAGGGAGAAGCAGACTCCCCATGGAGCTGGGAGCCCGATGTGGGACTCCATCCCAGGACTCTGGGATCGTGACCTGAGCCGAAGGCAGTTGCTCAACCAACTGAGCCACCCAGGTGCCCCTGGTCCTGGGATTTTTTTGGGAAAGTAATAGCCTGAGACAAGACAGACAGACCTGGTTGTTGCAGGTGGTGGTGTGTAGTAGTGGTGAAGATCTGGACCAAGGGAACAGCGTCCTCTCTTGTGTAAAGGTCTTGAGACAGGAATGAACTTGATGTGTTTTGAGACCTAAGACCTGTATAGTTTTTTGTTTTTGTTTTTTAAGATTTTATTTATTTACTTGACAGAGAGAGAGGGATCACAAGTAGGCAGAGAGGCAGGCAGAGAGAGGGGGAAGCAGGCTTCCTGCTGAGCAGAGAGCCCGATGTGGGGCTTGATCCCAGGACCCTGAGATCGTGACCTGAGCTGAAGGCAGAGGCTTTAACCGACTGAGCCACCCAGGCGCCCCTAAGACCTGTATAGTTTGAACAATTTTGGGGTGGGGAGAAGGCCTCACGTGAGATTGCCAGGGAACACCAGGTCATATGTTTGGATCTTTTTTTTTTTTTAAGATTTTATTTTGTTTATTTTAACAGAGAGAGAACACAAGCAGGCAGAGAGGCAGGCAGAGGCAGAGAGAGGAGCAGGCTCCCCGCTGAGCAAGGAGCCTGATGCAGGACTCGATCCTAGGACGCTGGGATCATGACCTGAGCGGAAGGCAGCTGCCCAACCAACTGAGCCACCCAGGCATCCCATATGTTTGGATCTTATTCTAAGATCTGTAAGAAGCCATTGTAGGGAGTTTTATGATCTGATATTTTAAAGGAAGATGGTGGGAGTGAGGTGGTGTGGATGAAGGGAATTGTATTTTGGGGAAATGAGGCAGGACTTAAATATGGATTGGATATAAGAGGCCTAGGCTTATCTCTAACAGTTGTTTTTTCAGTGATGCACCCTCTCCCCCACCCCCCAATGTATTCTCTTTAATGATGAACTCTTAGTCATCTGGGGACTCAAGTTAGGGCTTTCCTTTCTGTAGCAAACCTCTTACCAGGAGGTGTACTCCATTATACTGTACCTTATATTTCGGATTCTTCTGCAAAGTTGGCCTGTGAGCCCCTTGATAGCTTTGGTCTTTGACCTGGTACCTGGCCTGGAGGGCAAATTAGATACGTTGAATGAAGGAGGAAAAAATCTTTCCCATCCTGAGTCTAGCTTGTGGGTGCAACTGTGAAGGATGAGGCAATAGATCATGGAGAGCCTCAAATTGAAAACCATCTCCATTCCATTCTTCGTTTTCTGTCCATATCTAATCAGAGATGAAAGCCTCTCCGTCCGGTGTTCATGTTACATTAATTCCTTTTTTCTGTGTTCTCTATTTCCACTGCAGTTCAGTTTATCTTCCCATCTTTGAACAATTGAAGCTACTTTTAGTTCTCTGGATAAATTGTTCTGTTTTTGTTTTCTTCAGTGCCTTTTTCATATTTTTTCCATTGCCTAGAGCTGTTCTTTTTTTTTCATTCCTCTGACAAACTCATTTACTCTTTAAAACCTACCTTAGATGTCACTGCCTCTGGGTTTTCTCTTAGAATTCAGTGCTTTTGGGGTAGCTTGTACATACTCTGTGGTCGCATCTGTCATACTGTTTGGTAAATATTTTTATGTATGTCTTCTTCCCAGCTGGGAGTTCTTGGAAATGGGGTCTGGGCTTTTATTTTCAATAAAACTTAAAAAAAAGTTAAAGTATAATATACCTATAGAACAGTGCTCAAATCATAAGAATACCTGCCTAATGCTGTATTTGAGTGAAGACCATTCCACATCCATTGTCTAGACCAAGAATCAGTAAATTATCAACCAGTACTCCAGGAATCCCAGGTCACCACCTGTCCCTCTGCTCCCTTCAGTTTTTAGTCTGATATTTGGGAACATTATGGTTGCTCATTTAGTGTTTGCCACAGTTAGTTGAATGTTTTCCTATCTTCCCCTCCACCTTTCAGTCTTTTACACCTAAGCAGTATTCATGTTCATTTGAGAAACTTATAGCCTCCTTGCTGAACTGATCAGACTCTTAGGTTTGCATTCAAGACCTAAATTCTGGCTCTGAATTAATTTGTTCAAGTTCATTTTCTTTCTTTCGTTCTCCCCCCCCCCCAAGATTTATTTATTTGAGAGAGAGAAAACGTGAGGGGGCGGGGCATGGGAGGAGTGCAGGATAAGGGAGAGAATTCTCAAGCAGACTCCCCACTTAGCGCAGAGCCTGATGCTGGGCAGATCTCACAACCCTGAGATCATTACCTGAGTCGAAACCAAGAGTCACTCAACTGACTTAGCCACCCCGGCGTACCTCAACTTCATTTTCTACTGTAAATTGTTGTTTCATGTCCTCTGCACCTGCCAGGCATTCATACTGGAGTGCCTTATCCTTCTCTTGACATAAATGCTATCCATTGATGAAGGCTGGTTAACGTGATTTTTTTCTCTTGAGACATTTATCATCATTGCTGAAAGTGATCTTTAGTTTACTGGAAATTCTAAAATTTGCCTCTGACTATGACATTCTCACTCCCGATCCTGTTTTGTGTGTGTGTTTTTTGGTGGTAAAATATATGTAACAAAATTTACCATTTTAACATTTTTATGTATACACTTCAGTGACATTGAGTACATTCATATTTTTGTTCGCTCATCACCACCATCCATATCCAAAACTTTTTTCATTTTCCAAAACTGAAACTCCATATACATGAAACATTAATTCCCCATTTTGCCTCCCTTCAGCCCCCTGGCAACCACCATTGTACTTTCTCTTTGAATTTGACTACTGTAGGCACCTCAGGTAGGTGGAATAATACACTCTTTGTTCTTTTGTGACTGGTTTATTTTACTTAGCATGATACCTTCAGGGTTAACCTGAGTTGTAGCACATGTGTCAGAATTTCTTTCCTTTCTTAGGCAGAATGATATGCTAGTATCTGTTCATCTGTTAATGGACACTTTGGTTGGTTCCACTTTTTGGCTGTTAATGATGCTGATATGAACATGGGTGTACAAGTATGTGTTTGTGTCCCTGCTTTCAATTCTTTTGGGTATGTACCCAGAAGTGGAATTTGTGGGTCATAACGTAATTCTGTGCTTACAGTTTTTGGGAACTGCTGCACTAGCAGTGTATGAGGGTTCCACTTTATCCACATCCTCACCAACACTTGTTATTTTCTTTTTTTAAAAATAGCTATCCTGATGGAAGTAAGGTGAGATTTCTTTATGGTTTTGCTTTGCATTTCTCTGATGAGTGATGTTGAGCATCTTGTGATTATTGGCCATTTGTATATTTTCTTTGAGGAAGTCTCTGTTCAAATCCTGTGGCAATTTTAATTGGGTTGTTTGCTTTTTTTGTTCAGTTGTAGATGTTCTTTGTATGTTCTGGATTTTTATTTTTTTCCCCTTTATAGTTTTAACTTTTTAAAATTCATATGAGACAGATAGAGAGGGAGAGAGATCATGAGCAGGGGGAGAAGTATAGGGGGAGGGAGAAGCAGACTCCCACTGAGCTGGGAGCCCAATGACTGGCAGGCTTCGTCCCAGGACCCAGAGATCATGCCCTGAGCCGACGGCAGACACTTAACCATCTGAGTCACCCAGGCGCCTCTATTCTGGATTTTTAGAAAATTCCAGTACAATTAACATTAAGTGTATAGTTTCAGCTGTACAGTGTAGTGATTCAACAATTCTATACATTACTTAACGCTCATCATGAGTGTACCTATAATCCCATTTACTGATTTCACTCCCTTTCCCACTCACCTCCCCTCTGGTAACCATCAGTTGGTTTTCTGTACTTAAGTCTGTTTTTTGGTTGTCTCTTTTTTTTCTTTGCTTGTTTTGTTTCTTCAGTTGCACATATGAGTGAAATCATATTGTATTTGTCTTTCTCTGACTTATTTAACTTAGCATTATACTTTGTAGATCCATCCATGTTGCAAATGGTTGAGATTTCATTCTTGGTGATGGCTGAGTAATACTCCAATTTTTTAAAAAGATTTTATTTATTCATTTGACAGAGAGTGAGAACATAAGCAGGGGGAGCAGCAGGCAGAGGGAGAGGGAGCATGCAGGACCTTGACCAGAGCTGAAGGCAGATGCCTAACCAACTGAGCCACCCAGGTGCCCCTGAGTCATACTGCATTGCGTGCGTGCGTGCGTGTGTATGTATGTGTATACACACACACACACACACACACACACCATATCTTCTTTATCCATTCCATTCATCAGTGGATTGACGCCTGGACTGCTTCCATAATTTGACTATTGTAAATAATACTGCAGTGAACATAAAGATGGATGTATCTTTTTTTTTTTTTTTTTAAAGATCTTACTTTTTATTTATTTGACAGAGAGAGAGAGAGAGAGATCACAAGTAAGCAGAGAGGCAAGCAAAGAGAGAGAGGGGGAAGCAGTCTCCTTGCTGAACAGAAGAGCCCGATGCGGGACTCAATCCCAGAACCCTGAGATCATGACCTGAGCTGCGGGCAGAGGCTTTAACCCACTGAGCCACCCAGGCGCCCCGCATGTATCTTTTTGAATTAGTGTTTTCATATTCTTTGGGTAAATATCTAGTAGTAGACATACATTTTAGATATTAATCCCTTTTTAATATATGATTTGCAAATATTTTCTCTCAGGCTTTGGGTTCCCTTTTCACCCTGTTGATAATGTGCCCCCTGTTGATGCATAAAAGTTTTAAATTTTGATCAAGGTCAGTTTATCGGTTTTTTTCTTTTGTTGTCTGTGTTTTGGTGTCATGTATAAGTCATTGCCAAATTCAATGCCATAGAGCTTTTCTCTTGTTATTTTTTTTTACCCCCTCAACTAAACTGGATACCTTGAAGGCAGGAACTTAGTATTTAGGCCCTTTACCCTCCAGCACGGTGAAGGCATGGTGAACAAGGAAAAAGGTAGGGAAATTTTTTAAAAATCTATTATTTATTTATTTTAAGAATTTATTTATTTATTTGACACAGAGAGAGAGATGAGAAGCAGGCAGAGAGAGAGGGGGAAGCAGGCTCCCTGCTGAGCAGAGAGCCCGATGTGGGGCTTGATCCCAGGACCCTGAGATCATTACCTGAGCTGAAGGCAGAGGCTTTAACCCACTGCGCCACCCAGGCGCCCTGGGGCAATTTTTTTTTAAATGTAATTTTTAAAAGGTCTTAATGAACAATGAAGAGTTATGTTTAGAGTGTTTCCTGCTGTTGCTGATTTGTCATTAATTTTGCCCGTCTCATGAATTAGGATGATAATGTGTTTTTAGAAGTTTTTAATCTTAAGAGTCCCAACTGGAGAGTTTTGAGTTCTAACTCCATCATTTGTGTAATAAGAGAATTTATAAAGGATATTTATTTTAACTCCTAATGTGGTAAAATGCTAATTTATTCTTTCAGTTATAGAGTCCTGAACAGAAATGTATTATCCATATTAAGTGGGTTGTCTTACAAGTAAAACTAGTGAACTAGTTCAGTATTTAAATAGCATTAAATTGCTGGTTTACCTTCCTTTAGAATCTTTTGGACCGTAAATTCTTTTGCTAGATGCTGAGCTCCTTCAGGGCAATTACTTTCTTCTGACTCTATGACTCCTGTAATACCTGACTTATTTCTAAACCCATAGCAGATACTCCTCAATAAATATTGGATTAGTTATAGTAGGTATACATATGCTGTATATAGGATTGTGCCAGGGGGTGGAGACATGACTTTACCTCCAGTTTATTAAAGTTTTTTTGTAATAAAATTCATAGCACTTAGAGATAAATATTGCTAACATTTTGGGGTAGATCCTCTAATCTTTTTTTCTAGACATGTATATTCTTGGCAACTTTTATGAAAATTTTTACTTTATGTGCTCTTGTAATCTGTCCATTTATTATAATTTGAACATTTTTCCTATTAGTAGGCTAAGATTAACCTTTTTTTGTATCAGTTAGAAAAAAGAACTGCCAAATAAACTAGGCAATGACCACGATTGTAAGACACGTCCAGATTTTAGAGACTTAAAAATGTGAAATATATATGTGTTAGAACTGGTGACATATGATTAATTGCACAATACTAATATAGCATATTAATGAACCCTTACTATTCCATTATGTAGCTCTCTCCTTTTTTTTTTTTTTAAATATTTTATTTATTTATTTATTAGGAAAGAGAGAGAGTGAGAGAGAGCAGGTCAGAGTGAGAAGCAGACTCCCCATGGAGCTGGGAGCCCGATGTGGGACTCGATCCCGGGACTCCAGGACCATGACCTGAGCTGAAGGCAGTCGCTCAGCCAACTGCGCCACCCAGGGGCCCCTCTCCTTTTTTTTTTTTTTTAAAGATTTTATTTATTTGACAGAGATAGACGTGGAGAGAGGAAATACAAGCAGGGGGAGTGGGAGAGGGAAAAACAGGTGTCCTGCTGATCAAGCCCCATGTCAGGCTCCCTGCTTAGCAGGCTCCCCCTCTGACCCCCACCCCCCACTTGTGCACTCTCTCTCTCTCTCTCAAATAAATAAAATGTTAAAAAAATAAAAATGTCAGGGGCGCCTGGGTGGCTCAGTGGGTTAAGGCCTCTCCCTTTGGCTCAGGTCATGATCTCAGGGTTCTGGGATCGGGCCCCATATCGGGCTCTCTGATCAGCAGGGAGCCTACTTCCCCCTCTCTCTATGCCTGCCTCTCTGCCTACTTGTGATCTCTGTCAAATAAATAAAAATCTTAAAAAAGTTTTAAAAAAATAAATAAAAATGTCTTGTTATGCTTTATCAACATGGCTTATATGGTACGTTAATTTTTAATTTTTTGTTCGAGACACTGTCATACTTACCATATTATGTTCCTACTGGCAGTACACAAGGGCTCTAATTTCTCCACATCTTTGACAACACTTGTTCTTTTTTTTTTTTTTTTTTTGATGGTAGCCATTGTAATGAGTATGAAGTGGTATTTCATTGTAGTTTTGATTTGCATTTTCCCTAATGATTGGTGATGTTGAATATCTTTTCATGTGTTGAACATCCTTGTTGGCCTGGTGAAATGTCTACTTAAATCCTTTGTACATCATTGGGTTATTTTCTGGTGTTTGAATTTTAGGAGTTCTCTATTTTCTGGGTATTAATCTCTTAACACATATAGGACTTGGAGATATTTTCTGCCATACCCTGGGTTACCTTTTCACCCTGTGACCCTGTGGATTATGTCCTTTGATATACAAAAGTTAGTTTGATGAAGTCCAGTTTACTTGTGCCTTTAGGTGCTGTACGCAGGAAATCATTTCCAAATCCTGTGTCCTAAAACGTTCTCCCTGTGTTTTCTTTTAAGAGTTTAATAGATTTAGTTCTCACATTTAGGTCTTTGGCCCATTTTGAGTTCATTTTTCTCTATGATAATAGGTAAGGACCCATCTTCATTTTTTTTACACGTGGATATGCAGTTTTCTCTGCAGCATTTGTTGGAAAGACTGTCATTTCCTCATTGAAAGGTCATGACACCCTTGTTGAAAATCATTTGACTGTAAATGCGAGCATTTGTTTCTGGATGGTCTGTTCTGTTCTGTTGGTCTGTATGTCTGTCTTTGTGCCAGTACCATGGTATTTCGATTACTGTAGCTTCGTATTAGGTGTATGCCAAAGTAGCTCTTGAAGCTAGTAATATTTTGTACATTTATATTCTGTGGTTCAGTTGTACATACTCTTGTGAAAATAAATTCATTTAACTTTTATACACCTTGATTGTGGAGGTGATGACTCAGCTGTTTGAGTTCGTTAAAACTCGTGAAATAGTAGTACACCAGAGTCAATTTTACTGCCTGTGAAAAGTGATAAAATAGGTAAAAAATAAACGTACCCAAACTATGTTTTCTGCAAGTTTGACCTTTTGACATATACATAAACAAGTAGTGAAAATGTAAGGCCAATTATTATTTCTGCTTTTCTCAGCTCAAATCATTTTTTCCTTGTGAGTGACTGTGAAGACACACCTTTAAAGAGTATTGAAAGAATTTTGGATATCTGCTTTTCTCAGCTCAAATCATTTTTTCCTTGTGAGTGACTGTGAAGACACACCTTTAAAGAGTATTGAAAGAATTTTGGATATAATGTACATATTGGGAGGATTTAAGTCTTAGTAGTTCCTGTTTTCTTTTTTTTTTTTTTTTTTTTTGAGAGGGAGAGGTGAAAGTCTTAAGCAGAGTCGACTCTCAGCACTCTCAGAAGCAGAGGAGGAGGGAGAGAGAAAGTCTTTTTTTTTTTAAAAAGATTATTTATTTATTTATTTATTTGAGATAGAGAGAGAAAGCACGAGAGGGGAGAATAAGGTCAGAGGGAGAAGCGACTCCCCACAGAGCCGGGAGCCCGACATGGGACTTGATCCTGGGTCTCCGGGATCATGACCTGAGCCGAAGGCAGTTGCCCAACCAACTGAGCCACCCAGGAGCCCCTGTTCCTGTTTTCTTTTAAGAAAAAAAGTTAAAGGGGCGACTGGGTGGCTCAGTCAGTTGGGCATCTCCTTTGTCTCTCTCAAATGAATAAAAAAAAAAAAACAACCCAAAAAAACAATATAAGTTAAACACATCGGGCATTTGGGAGAGCCTCTCCGAGCAGCAGTTCCTAAAATTCCTAAAATTTGGGCAGATGCCACTGTGCTAGCTTCCAGACCTTGAGGGTGTAGTTTCTGCACTGTGTTCGTTAGCTCAGCCCCACCCCCCCACACTGTGGACTTGACTCGAATGGGCTGAACTGTGTGGGGAAGTGAACAGGTTGCCTTGACTTGCCCTGTCTCATGCTGTTTGTTCACTTGCAAGAGCACTATACTAAATTTATGCATTATTGAAAGTTCAAAGTGTTCAGAAATAACCATGCTTCAGAATAAAACTTGAGCATTGCCCTTTCTCTCTTGGAGCCTCTAAATGTTCATTATTTTCATCTTTAGTTTGTTTTTTTTTTCATAATGTCAAACTTTTTCTCCATGTGCAAGCATGCCCCCAACCCCATTTCTAATGGAGCTTGAAATTAACATGCATTTCTATTTACTTGTTGATGGACTGTCATCTATCAACACCACTTTTGGATTGTGATTTAATTTTTGCTTTTTCAGTGGCTTAAGTTTAGAGTAATGTACATAATGTAAATATGATTTGAAAGGCAACTTTGAGTGTTATTTTAAGTGTTTGTAATAAAGATTGATCATTTGGAACAAGTATTATATGAGTAGTGTGATTTGGTTTTTAAAATTCCTTGTCATCTGTCCCCTTTTCTACTTGTAGTAGAGGTAGAGCAGGAATTACATTGTGGAAGTTGTTATAATTTGATGCTGTAAAGTTTTTTGTTTTGTTTTTTTTTTTTTAAGATTTTATTTATTTATTTGAGAGAGAGAGACATCACAAGTAGGCAGAGGCAGGCGGAGGGAGAGAGGGAAGCAGGCTCCCTACCGAGCAGAGCCCGATGTGGGGCTTGATCCCAGGACCCCGAGATCATGACCTGAGCCGAAGGCAGAGGCTTAACCCACCGAGCCACCCAGGCGCCCCCCCCCTTTTTTTTTTAAAGACTTCTAGGGTTTTATGGAAGAAAAAAACTATCATTTGCTTTAAAAGTTTTTAATGAATAATTTAGTCCAATTTAATCTTGGTGTTAAGTACCTGGTCATACTCCTTAATTGCTAATTTAAAGGCTATTTCTTTCCTGGATTGCTTAGTTTTGGCTATTGCATTTCCCTCATTTTGTTATTCTGAGATTTGATTAGTAAATGTTGTCATAAATAAGCAGACCATCAATTGCGTTTTGAAAATATGTTATTGCTATGGTTTTCTGCTTAATATTTGACATTATGAATTGAAGATGTGAGTTAGAAGCCTATCTAATTATCAGGTTACATAATCCTGTACTGGTTTATTAACCAGATAGGACTGCAGACTGTTCTTGAAACTGAAAGTGCTATCATAACTCAGGAAATGCATTCAGTGTGGCCCATTTCAAGTGACATGAAGGATAGGAGCCTTTGCTAAATTAGTCCATTTACCCTGTGCAGCTCTGAAACATGCTTTTCTTTCCAAGCAAAGATGTATTGTTACTATTCTCCCATGGTGTGTTGAATATTTCATTATGTTAAATATTTCAATGTTAATCTAGACTCTTAATCATTGTTTGTGAAAAATGATAGTGTAGTGAATAAGGCAGAAGCTGAAAGGGTAAGTAACTTGTCAGTGTTCATGGGGTTTTCTCTTCCTGGGGATCTCTGAATTGGCAAAGTTTTCTTAGAATCATCTGTTACCATTTTCTTGCTTTCTTGGACCTGGGGTCATCATGTTCTCAGAAAAGCTGTGGTCTGACTTTGAAGTATATCTTTAGAAACCTGTCATTTTGCAGAGAAGTGGCTAAGTGAAATGTGAGCTTGATCCCTT
Organism: Nasua narica; assembly: GCA_028533885.1. Taxonomy (NCBI): domain Eukaryota; kingdom Metazoa; phylum Chordata; class Mammalia; order Carnivora; family Procyonidae; genus Nasua; species Nasua narica. The sequence continues at coordinate 27,489,463 of CM052809.1, forward strand.
CAGAGGAGGGGGAAAAACTGAGGGAATGGAAGATGGCAATAACTGAGAAAATTTAAACTTCATTAAGACCAGTGAAAGATGTTATGTTTTCTAGTTGTCTTTATTGAGGCAGGGTCAAAGGCAACCTTTAGTTAGCTGTATCTCAGTGACAGTGGGCAGGGTTCCGTTAAATGCAGTACACATTTATTCAAAGCAGGTGTTAGGAAATGTTTAGAATTTATTTATTTGTTTATTTAAAGATTTTTTTTTTAAAGATTTTATTTATTCATTTAACAGAGAGAGAACACAAGCAGGCAGAGAGGCAGGCAGAGGCAGAGAGAGGAGCAGGCTCCCTGCGGAGCAAGGAGCCCGATGCGGGACTCGATCCCAAGATGCTGGGATCATGACCCGAGCCAAAGGTAGTTGCTTAACCAACTGAGCCACCCAGGCGTCCCTATTTAAAGATTTTTTTAAAGATTTTATTTATTTGACAGAGTGAGAAATCACAATTAGGCAGAGAGGCAGGCAGAGAGAGAGGGGGGAAGCAGGCTCCCCGCTGAGCAGAGAGCCTGATGCGGGGCCTTGATCCCAGGACCCTGAGATCATGACCTGAGCCGAAGGCAGAGGCCCAACCCACTGAGCCACCCAGGTGCCCTGAGATGTTTAGAAGTCACCATTGCTAACCTCAAGAGTTTACAAACTAATGGGATTATTAGCCTTAGTAAAGTAATATCACTGGTAGGTAAGAATTAGGAATCTATATTTTTGCTAATTTATAATTGACATTTTTTAAAGATTTATTAATTGTAAGGAGAATTTGTGGCAACGAGCAGGGGTGGGGAAGGAGGGGCAGAGTGAGCAAGACTCTCGAGCAGATGCTCCCCCTTGCCCCCCCCCAAGTGTGGAGCCCTACATGGGCCTTCATCCTGGGATCCCGAGACTAAATGCAGAGTCAAAATGAAGAGTTGGATGCTTAACCGACTGAGCCACCCAAGCACCTGGAGAGACACGTTTCTTACTTCTTCCACAAGTGTCAGTGTTGCTAGATGAAACCTGAAACCATCAAGCCAGTTGTTGATCATTTATAGAATGTTGTTAGGTAAAAATTACCATACTCAAAAAAGCCATGGTCCCTGTGTTCAAAGGGAAGCTCCCAGTTTCCTGGGAGAGAGATGCACTCACCTAGTGCTGTGTGGTTAAGTGCTGTAATGGAGATGCTTGCGAAGTGCTGGAGGGACTCAGAAAAGAGGGAACAGCTCTTCTGTGATTAGAGGACATTTGTGTGAGTCTTGAAGGAAGATGGAAAAGTCAGGAAAGGTGCTTTCGGTAGAGAAAGGGTTTATATAAATGTCTGGACACATGCATGTGCGTTGGAGGAGTTTCAAAGAGTAGATGGCGGTGATGAGTCTGTCAGGCTAGTGCCAGTCAAGTTTGTGTACAGGAGTATGGGCTTCATCCTGTTTACGGTGGGGAAGCAGTCCCTCATTTTTTTCAGGGGGGAGTAGACTCTTTGATAAGTGAGGCTGTCTGGATCATGATTGGAAATGAGAAGCCTTCTAGATATTTTAAACCAGGACCCAGGTCAGAGCCCTGAGACAGGAAGGGTTATTAGTAGAGTGAGGTATTTACTGAAGTAGAGGAGGCAGAGGGAAGAGGATGAGAGAAGGGCCTAGAGTCTCATTCTAGGGCAGCTGGTTGGGTGGAACTTTGGTCAGCACAAATGGTGAAAGCCTAAGAGGGAATAGATTGGGAGGAAAATGCTTGCCTTGTGTCCTGTCGAGTTTGATGAACTTGGCTCCTGAGTTTCTTTGTGGGAGAAGGTCTTCGGATTGGGGCAATGCTGCTCTGGCCGCCTGTGCTTTACTATGGTAGCTATGAAGAAGTGGGGTTTGCTTCTTGTTTTTTTTAGGTGGGTGAATGGGTGGGTGGGATCTTAGGATTTCTCAGGTAGTATTATAAACAGTAAGAATAGAATGAGCCCAGAGTATTTTTAAGTTAGGAAAGATAAAAGACCAAACCTGTAATGCCTAATTTCTTTGCCCATCTTTAAACCTTACTTCTTGCTATTTATTTTATTTCGTTTTTTTACTTCTTGCCATTTAAATATTTATCTTCTGTGTTTTTCACTCATGCTTGTTTTTGGAAGGCTTTGAAGTTCTTTGGTGCTGTCGTCCCCTCCTGTAATCTGAAACAGCTGCCTTCCCCCCTGTCGTACAACACATCCTCAGCCAGGACTCCCTCACCTTTTGGGGACTCTCTCCTGGGTGCTGCTCTTGCAAAGCTGATGTAACTATTCTCTGTTGTATTGTAACTATTTTCTTGTCTTGACTAAGTTTTCCCAACTTTTTTTTCTTTGAAGATCTTCAAATGTACAGAAAAGTTGAAAGAGTACCGGAGTAAGCACTTGATTAGTCAGCACACTTGGATTCACCATTTGTTAATGTTTTTCGTGTTTGCTTTGTTACTCTGTATAAACTTTTTTTGAGGCATTTGAAAGTAAACTGCAGATACCACGGTACTTGGGCATGTAAATCCTAAGAATAAGGGCATTGCCTTTACCTAACTACAATATCACACAAGACATTTTACGTTGATAAAGTAACATAATTCCTTTTATTTATTTATTTAAGATTTTTATTTATTTGACAGAAACACAGTGAGAGAGGGAACAAAAGCAGAGAGAGTGGGAGAGGGAGAAGCAGGCCCCCCGCAGAGCAGGGAGCTGGACACGGGGCTCGATCCCAGGACCCGGGAACCACGACCTAAGCCGAAGGCAGATGCCCAACGACTGAGCCACCCAGGCACCCCAACATAATTCCTTTTAAAGAGTGGTCTAAGAACCATGTCAGTTCTCTCTGGGAACTTGGGAGAAATGCCAACTCTGACATCCTACCCTAGACCTGATGTGGGAAATAAAAGCAGAAGAAAAATTAAATTTCCTTACTACTCACAGTACCTTAACAAATCCTTGAAACAGGCAGAGTGACATTCCTCTAGGAGCCCAGTTGCCTCAATATTAACACTTTGCCAAGGGCAAAAGGCAGTCTTACCCTGACGCCCAGGATCCCGTCAGTTTACTTTAACATATAAAAATTCCTTTCGAAACTTCCTTTATCTCGACTCTCCAAGTATATGTTGGCATTCATCCCCCAAGCATGTGACCCACTGATACACATCTGAAGGATCTCATGACTAAGGTTTTATTAGACAGTAATAAATGACCTTTTCCTAACAATAGTTAGCCCCCTCAAAGTTCTGTAAACCTTGCTATCTTAAGTTCCTTAGAGACTTATGCTTACCTAACCCCCTCCCAATTTGAAAGCATATAATCAGCCAATACTAACAATCCCAGTGCAGCTCTTTTTGCCCATGGCTCCTGTCTCCGTGCTTTAATAAAACCACCTTTTTGCATTGAAGAGGTCTCAAGAATTCTTTCTTGGCTGTTGGCTTCTAACTCCATCTTTCCTACATCAGACCTAAGTGAGTCATTATTTGCCTTTTAACAGGATTCCCAGAAATAGTGATTTTATGCTGTAGTGCATATTTACATTAAATCTCATCAGTTGTCCTAGTGATTTTATTTATATATATAAATTATATGTAATTTATATTATGTTACATGTATAAAATACATATTATATATATAATATACAATATACATATAAATATCCAGGAATCAGGGGTATCTGGGTGGCTCAGTCAGTTAAACGTCTGCGTTCAGCTCAGGTCATGATTCCAGGGTCCTGGGTTTGAGCTCCCTGCCCAGTGGGGAGTCAGCTTCTTTCTCTTCCTCTGTGCCTCCTCCTGCTTGTGTGCGTGTTCTCTCTCCCCCCGCCCCCGAAATAAATAAAATCTTAAGAAAAATAAATGCAGGAATCAATAAAAGATCACATACTGTGTTTAGTTGTCATATCTCTAGAGTTTTTATTTGTGTTTCCTCCCTCTCCCTCCGTGATGCTGACACTTGGGGAGAGTTGACACCGATTTCGTAGATGCTAGTTTGGATTGGTCTGATTGTTTACATTTTTGACAGTACTATGCATGTGATGATGTTACTTTCTGAGAGCATTGCTTTTGAGGGCATTACAACAGTTGTCACATTGTTCTTCTGGTGGTGATGCCAATTTTAAACACTTGATTAGTTAACATCTGCCACATTTCTCCCTTGTAAGTCACTTGTTTCCTTTTGTACTATTGGGGTAGTAGAATTTCCTCTACCATTCAAGGTCCTTTTAGCTGGACTAAGAATCAGATTGACATAGGAAAATTAATGGGAGAAAAATCAAATTTAATTTTGTGCTTAAGGGGAATCTATAAAGACATGTAAATTCTTTTTTTTTTTTAAAGATTTTATTTATTTATTTGACACAGAGAGAGAGATCACAAGTAGGCAAAGAGGCAGGCAGAGAGGGAGGCGGAAGCAGGCTCCCCGCTGAGCAGAGAGCCGGATGAGGGGCTCTCTCCCAGGACTCTGAGACCATGACTTGAGCTGAAGGCAGAGGGTTAACCCACTGAGGCACCCAGGTGCCCCAAGACATGGAAATTCTAATACTAATATGAGTTAAGGACTGGGGAGGGATCTGAGGATACTAAGGGGAGAAAGACCATTAGCTGGAAGGTAAAAAGAAATATTTGGGAAACAAAGGTTGTCTTATTAAGTGGGTAAGTTTCTTAGGTAAAGAGGAATCTGTTAACAGCTCTCTTCCTAATACCAGTAGTCAGTTGAGGGGGAGGTAAAGAGGTTTTCCTGAATCTGCTGGGTTCTGATCGCTTTTAACTCAAAATTATGTTCATGCATGCCAAAGTGGCCTGTCTTGGGGAGACTTGCCCCTGACCCCCACAGTATTTAATTGCTGTGATGATTTGATAAGGATTTATAATTAGTCTTTGTGCCCCTTTCCCCTAGCAGCATCCCAGGATATGGTAATTGGTCAGTCAGTGAATGATGGAATAGGTAATCAAAAATATATACTACAGTACAAGTTTTAGAGGAAATTCTTTCTTAATATGTCACTCAGTCTGGGTAACTTCCTAATCTCAATCCAAGTTCGAGCATCTTTTTTCCTGTCTCAATGAAGACAAATACAATTCTCTTCCTGTGGGCTTCTTCTCAGCTGTGTGAAAAGTTTCTCTGCCTTTTAGTCCTATTGTTCTGAAACAAAAAACCTCTTTTCCCTTTGTCTCTGTTTTCTCTGGTGTCTTCAGGCCAGATGCTGGTTTAATCATATTTATTTTTTTGACCAGAGTCTTCCAGTTTTCTTATGAAAACAGGGACTTCCTTTGCATCCATAATCAGTTGTCTGTTATGATGGCTTAGTGCAGCTTTCTCTCAAACACTCTTCCCATTGTTAATGGCCTCAGCCATATGGGGTGAAAGCTAAGTAAAGGAATATAGATACTTGGTTCATATTGTAAACAGTCAGTTCAGCAGCTCTGGAGCTTTAGTTTTTGTTTTTTCCTTCCCTTGATCTCTTAACCTCTTCTTGGCCTGTGCTCCAGCCACACTGGCCTTCTCTTTCTCTAAGTCTTGGGAGATGCTGCCTGGTCTATGTTATGTCAGCCTGCAATGTTCTTGCAGATACTCGCTCACTCTGCCTTGACTTTCAGATTGAAGTTCAAATGTTAACAAGGTAGAAACGCCCTTGAGAGACCCTACCTAATTCAATTACCATTATCCTGCTTAATTTTCTTCCTAGTCCTGGTATAGTCTCGTTTTCTTTCTTTCTTTTAATTAATTAAAGATTTTATTTATTTGAGAAGGAGAGAGAGAGCACAGGAGCAGGGGGAGGGGCAGAGGGAAAAGCAGTTTCACCACTGAGCAGAGAGCCTGGTGGGGCTCGATTCTAGGACCTGGAGATCCTGATGGGAACTGAAGGCACACGCTTAACGGACTGAGCCGCCCAGGTGCCCTAGTCTCATTTTCTAATTTATGCCATTACTATACTGTTTCATGAAGGCAGATTTTTCTAGTTTTGTTCCATGCTATATGAAATAATGCTTGTATGGAGAAGGCACTCAAATATTTGCCGATGGAGTGGCTAAATGGTTGACTGAATATTTTTTCTGTTCTTTGCTTAGTGCTTTTGGTTGTTTGTGGGGTGATAGTTTTCATTCAGTTGGCCTGTGTTTTCTCATTGTCTTTGGTACTCTCAAAACAAGAAAAGGAACAAAATAAAAGTGATTAACTGTTTTATTAAAATGAAAAATAATTGTAGGGGTGCCTGGATGGCTCAATTATTAAGATTCTGCCTCTTAAGGCATTGGGATTAAGGTCTTTGGGATTGAGCCCTGCATTGGGCTCCCTGCTCCGGTGGGGAGCCTGCTTCTCCCTCTCCCTCTGCCTGCTGCTCCCCCTACTTGTGCTGCTTGCTCTCTGTCAAATTAAAAGAAAATTGAAATTTTTATAAAATGATCATCATCATAATCTTTAAAAAATAATAAAGATCTAGCCAAGTGTTCTTTTTCTCATAGATTCATACACCTAGAAGGAGGGTAACAACTACTGTGTGCCATATAAGTATCTGATATTAAAACATATTTGGGTGTGATGAATTGATCACATAGAAATGCAGTTACTTTGCAGTAGAATGGAAACTTTGACTCTGATTTTGGCTCTCCGTTTTGACCAAGGTTGAGTGCTTTGTTTTTTTCCTCCATTTTTTTTTGATGATAATATTGTACTTGTGTTTAGCAAGAGACTGCGTTTTGGGGTGAAAAAACAAGTTTTCTTTTTGTTTACATGAACCATCTGTGTTTTTATACGTCTTATTTTCTTACCTCTCCTTCCTCCTCCTACTCTCTCTGTCCCCAACCTGTTTACATTTTTGAAGAAAGTGGCAGGCTTGGTGGGAAGGAATTTAGTAAAATAGGCATGTGTCAGAGTGAGTCTTAATTATAAGGGTTACCTTGTTTTTGTTTGTTTGTTTGTTTTGTTTTTTTGACAGCTAGTGGGAGATTTGAGAGTTGAGATTTCAACAGCTGTGTTAACTCTGCTTAATGCAGATGAAGCTTGGCAACCTTGTTACTGCATGGAGTAATCCACAATCCTCTATCTTGTGCAGTGTGACAGTTAACTGTTACTGTGGGTACTTTTAATTTTAAAATTTCCTGATTTGCATTTAAATGATTCATCTTAACGTTGCATTAACTTAACCTTGCTGTTAAGAAAAAATGGCATGGAGTAGCTAAGTAAGGATATTCCAAAGCTTAGGAGCAGACAGGTTTTAAGAATGATGTGGCTATTCTGTTGTAAATGAACATTTAATGTCTTTAGAGAAGGTATGTAAGCTCTTTGCACAAATGAGGCAGCTTGCCAACAGTCAGCCTCATTGGTTCTGATAGAACTATGCGTTTATTTTCTCCTTGTTGGTTCTCCATTTCTCTTTCTATCATAAAGATTGCTGGTCAAATGCTTACTTCTCTGCCCCTTTCTGAATTTATAGCAAACTTTTGCGTAATAGCCAGGATTGCTATTTATAAATAAGGTAATGAAGACTGAATAACTACAGTTTAACTTTCTATTTAGTTCCACTAAGCATGATCCCTCCTGAAAAAAACCTAAGGTTGCTGTAATTCATTAAGATTGGCTAGCTCTAGTACACTTTGTAATAGATCTTGTGAAGGAGTGCTCTGTAAGTTAATTGGAAAACCAGAAACTGCCAAGAGTTTAAAAGTTATTTGTTCAGCTACTCTAAACAATACCATTAATTGTAGAGAAACAGAAGATATGACTAAGATTAAGGCAGGAGCTTTGTCTTGTTAGGCTTGTAAATATTTTAAAATCAGTTTGCATAAATTCAGTTCAACTAATACTGTGTTTGCTCTGCATAAAGCAGCTTGCCAGCAACTTACGGGGTATAAAGAAGCATAAGCATAGTTACTATCCTTAAGCTTAAAATATAGCTAGGAAGACCACAGGCTAAACCCGGGAGAAATTGCATTCAGTAAATTAATTCAGAAGCTATTGAGAGATAACATAAATGAAAGAAATACCAGAATTTCAGTCCTGGAAGGACTTGGAGCCTAGAATTCAGCCCCTTTTATTTTATAGATGAGAAAACTGAGGATCCAGAAAGTTGATGTGACTTGCCCAAGGTCAGAGAATTAGTTAGTGACAAAACTTGTACCAGAAGGTATGTTCTTTCCAGAGAACATGTTTTCATTAGATTTTAAATGCTCTTAGAACTTCTGCTTTCTAAAATCCTTCTTGGGTTGGGGTCACCAAAAGCAAAATTGGCTCTGTAGTATAGTTTAATAATGTTCAGCATCACTCTTGGCAGGGCCTTTGATTGAGGGTGCTGCACCAGGCACTCTGCTTCCATCATGGTTATTGAAAGACTTGAAAACACACTGAATGAGTTCTCAATTTTCAAGTGTCAGTATATTTCAAGTTTTTCAGTGTGAGAGAGTGATTGAGTCCTTTGCCTTAATGCTTTTAGCAGCAGGTGGAGTCTGGTGAGTTTTTATGGGGAGGTTGGAGACCTCCTCAGAGATCTTACTTAACAGGATGTAGAGTTCTAGACTATAGAACTGAAGGGACTTCAGGGGAGAACTTGTTCATTGGTTGCAAAGTCTTGGCCAACAGTGCAGATAGTACTCCAGACATTTTTGTTTGCCCTACAAACAAATATAAATATTCTGGGGTGAGTTGCTAACACTAAAGTTATGAGGCTTAACATAAAAGTCTGCATCTCTGGGTCTCAAAAAAGTTGTATGATCTGCCAACACTATGTCTGAGTGATAGAGGACACTCTATGGAGCTCATGGGCAGCTGGACACATGTTTTCTTTCCCCATTTACCTGTCCGTGGTGTCCCTGAGAGGTCAGGTGTCATTCGCAACTCATTATTGTTCTTACACTTTGCCTTTTTTTCAAGTTAAGGAAGTGGAATTCTTTTGTACCCCAAAGTATCAAAATAAGAAAAACAAAAGACCAAGTAGACTTTTTTTTTGGAGAATGTTTTTATTATCAGCAAGTGTACAAATCTTCAGGGTACTCTTGTTCTTTAAGGCAAAAAACTAGTTTTTCTTACAAGTTTCAGAGAAACCTTTTTTTCTTTTTCTGAATTGGTCTGCCCAGTCTTCACAGGCTTACCTTGCGCAGCTCCCCCCGTGGTATCTCTAAAACAGCCTTCCTGATCTTCAGTGGCTTCCTGATGGCCTGAGATTCTTGTTTCTCTGCTCAGGACTCATCTTGGGCCCCACTTTTGCTCATGAAGGAAAAATGGACCCAAGTTGTGGATTCTAAAGCATTAGGAAAAGGGGCTCTTGGGTGGCTCAGTTGGTTAAATGTCTGACTTTAAATTTTGGCTCAGGTCACAATTTTAGGGTCATGAGATTGATCCCTGAATTAGGTTTTGTGCTCAGCCAGAGTTTATTTCTTTGGAAAAGTGAATTGTTACTTTGTTGCACTTATTTAATAATTAACACACAAATGTGACCACATGTCTACTTGGAACCAGCTTCACTTCTGTCTTGGCACCTTCCTCTACAACCTTGAAAGGTTTTCTGCTTTATTTGTGTTGATGTATTGACTGTGGAATGCTAGAATACAGGAATGTGGGGTCCATGGGGCAAATCATTCTTTCTGAAATGTCTTATCTGTGACATTTGATGACATTTGCTTTAGCTGTTGTCAGCCCTTTAGCAATCTACAGCACTACATCTCTAAGGTTTACTGACTTGGGCTGATCAGTTTCGTGGACAAATAACCTTTAAAAACCAAAGTGTCTGCCTGACATAATGTGAGTGTAGAGAGCAAATTTGCCCACTTGCAATGAAACAAATTTCCTGGAAACTGGCATTCTGTTACCAGATTAAGCAGATCCAAATTTCTTTTGGCATCCCATCTCCAGTGATTCTAGGATGTTTTGATGCTTACATAAATCTGTGAAATGTTAGATGATGCCTCCACTAACGTTTTAAAAAATATCTAAAGGGCCTACCTGTTTATGCCTCAAGCATGCATTTATGGGAGAAGACACACATTTTTATATTAAAGTTGTCAAGAGTGGGCTAGTCATAAACATGTGCAGTTCTACCTTGTCCTAGTTGTCATTTTAATGTGTAGAATTTAGGTGTTGATGTTGCTTTCTGTAGAGTCTAGAACTGTGCTGTCTGATAAAGTAGTCACTAGTGAGTATTCAACATTAATTAAAATGAAATAAAAGTAAATTAGTCCCTCAGCCACACTAGTCAAATTTCAAGACATCCTTCTCCTTCTTTCCTGTCTCCCTCCTCTCCCTTCCTTCTTCTCTGTCTGCTCTTTCTCCTCTTGGCTTCTTCCCTTTCCCTTCCCTCTCTACTCTTGCTCCCTTCTCCGTTCTCCTTCTACCCCACTCTTTCCATCTCATCACCCTTCATTTCCCGCTTTCTGTGTCTCTTCCTCCTCCTCTCCCTTTCTTTTTCTTCCCACTCTCCCATCCACTTTCCTTTCCTCTCTGTATATGGAACATACTTAATGCCTTATGTTTTTTGAACCATATGAGAGTAAGTTGGAGACATCTCGTGTCCATTACATGCAACAAGGACGTAACTATGGTATAATGATGAAAATATGCGAATTTGATGTCTAATTGAGTACCTACTTAGATTTTTATCATTTGTCTCAGGTTTTTCCCCCCCCTTAAAGTACAGTTTCATTTCAGGATTACTGCATTTAGTTGTCATGTCTCTTTAGCCTCCTTTAGTCTGGAAGAATTTCTCAGTCTTTGTTTTTCTGACCTTGACACCTTTGAAGACTATAGCCAATTATTTTGTAGACTGTGCCTCATTTCGAGTTTGATGTTTCCTCATGACAAGATTGAGGCTCTGTAGTTTCAGTGGGAAATACCAAAGTGATACTATGTCCTTTTCAGTGCATCATATTAGGAGGTATATGATGTCAGTTTGTCCTATTATAGGGGACGTTGATTTTGATCACTTGGTTAAGGTGGTGTCTGCCAGGTTTTCCCACTTTAAAGTTATTCCTCTGCATTTATTAGTTTCCTGTTATATGGAAGAACTTCTCCTTTATTCTAATTAGCGTGGGTTCTTATTTTATGGAGTGGATCATAATCTGTTTAATCTTCAGGACCCTCTGAAGGTAATGATTGGTTATTTTATAAAGGAGTAAGGAAGGTCAGAGTGGTTAAGTGATGATCAAATGTGCCTTTTGATTGTATTTTCCTCCTAATATAAAGATGTAAAGATTATAAAATGAAGATTCTGCTTTTTTAATTAGAAAAGTAACTTTTTCTAAATGCCCGTGTGATTTTTATAATATCAGAAAATACAGTTAAAAAGAATGTTAAAACTATCCATAATTCACAGTTTATAAATAACACGGTTGTTAATACTTTGGTTTATGCATTTAGATATCTTTATCCCTCCCTGCAGTCGTACTTTATATTGTTTTGAAATCTCTTTATCATCTTCAGCGGTATATTTTGAACATTTTCTCATAAACTTCTATAACATCCTCCCCATTTTATTAGATGAGAAATTTCAGGTATACAAAGAAACTAAAAGAATAGGGATGCCTGGGTGGCTCAGTTGTTAAGCAACTGCCTTTGGCTCAGGTCATGATCCCAGTGTCTTGGGATCGAGTCCCACATCGGGCTCCTTGCTCCGCGGGGAGCCTGCTCCTCTCTCTGCCTCTGCCTGCCTCTCTGCCTGCTTGTGTTCTCTCTCTGTTAAATGAATAAATAAAATCTTAAAAAAAAAAAAAAAAGAATAAATCTGAGAACACCTATCCACGTGTCTTCTACCTAGATTTAATAGTTATGAGTATTTTTTCGTAATTCCTTGATCTGTATATGTATATATTTTGCTGAACTGTTGGAAAGTTGCAGACGTCTTTACATTTTAGCCCTAAATTACTTTAGCATGCATCTCTTAGAAATTGTCATTTTTTTCTACATAGCCACAATTTCATTATCACACCTATGAAATTGAGCAGTAATTCTGTAATAACATTTAATATTTAATAAATATTAAAGACCAATTTCCTTAGAAATGTCTTTGAAAAAAAAAAAAGATTTTATTTAGGGGCGCCTGAGTGGGTTAAAGCCTCTGCCTGCGACTCAGGTCATGATCTCAAGGTCTTGGGATCGAGCCCCGCATCAGGCTCTCTGCTCGGCAGGGAGCCTGCTTCCCTCTCTCTGTCTGCCTCTGCCTACTTGTGATCTCTCTCCCTCTGTCAAATAAATGAAATCTTAAAAAAAAAGAAAAGATTTTATTTATTTGAGAGAGAGCATGAGAGAGGGGATGGTCAGAGGGAGAAGGAGACTCCCCGCTGAGCAGGGAGTCTGACATAGGACTCTATCCAGGACTTCTGTCTTGACCTGAGCCATGCAGGCATCCCTCCTTACAGATGTCTTAATAGCTGCTTTTCTCAAGCTGTTGTCTAAACAGGGTACATATATTGCATGAGATTTCTTATGTCTCTTGAGTGTTTCAGTCTAGAATAGTCTTCTTACTCTCTCCCCCAAAATACTGACTTTCTGAAGAATTGAGGCCTTTTTATCTTGTAAGATACCCTACATTCTGGATTTGTTTTCCCATGGTGTTGCTTACCATGCTTCTGTATCCCTTATAAGCTTGACATTGAATCTGGGGCAGGTTTTTTAAGCTGCAGTGGATTTGGATTGGAAAAATTTTGTCTTTGTTTTCACTATTAACAGAAATTTAGCATTTCTATTATTATAGATACAAAAAACTACAGTTTTCAGTTGAACCTGTAACTTTGTCACCAGTGGGAATCTCAGTGCTTTTCCTATCTGCAATAATTATAATGTTACCTTGAAAAATGCATGTTCATTGTTACTTTGAAGTAGTTGTCAGACTTCTTGCTAAGTCTTATTTAATATTACTAAAGAAGCACAATATTACTGTATCATCTATTAAGTATCTTGATAACTAAATTTCAGAATGTGTGTTTCCTTTGTAATCCTTTAGATTGTGTTTTGTGAATTTGAAAAACATTGTAGGGGGGCCTCCTGGGTGGCTCAGTCCTTAAGCCTCTGCTTTTGGCTCAGGTCGTGATCCTGGCATCCTGGGAGCCAGCCCCATATAGGGCTCCCTGCTTAGCGGGAAGCCTGCTTCTCCCTCTCCAGCTCCCTTGTGCTTGTGTTCCCTCTCTCCCTATATCTCTCTGTCATAAATGAATGAAAAAAAAGAACTTAAAAAAAAAAACACATTGTAGGAAAAGGTCTTATAGCTGCCCTATTCAGTACAGAAGCTACTAGCTATAGGTGGCTTCTGAACAGGTGAAATATGGTGTCTTACGTAAAATGTCTATAATTAAAAAATATATTTTACATGCCAGAATAATTTTTTGGATATATTGTGTACAGTCATCCATTTCTTTTTAATGTTGCTACTAAAAAATGGAAAATTACATAGTTGGCTTACACTGTGTTTCTGTTGGACAGACACTGGTCTTCAGGCTTTACTAGAATGCCACGAAGATCCATGGCATTGGAAGAGGTTATGAATCCCTACATAGAAGTTTCAATTGACTCTAGTTAAACATTTATTTTTTGCTGTTGCACAACTACTCATTTTACAGTAACACTGAGGCTCTTGGAAACCTTTTATTTATTTATTTAAAGGTTTATTTGAGAGAGAAAGAGTGCATGTGCACATACACAAGGTGGGAGGCAGAGCAGAGGGAGAGGAAGAGAAGCATACTCACTGCTGAGTAGGGAGCCAATTCAGGGCTCTATCCCAGGACTCTGGGATCATGACCTGAGCTGAAGGTAGACCTTTAACTGACCGAGCCACCCAGGTGCCCCTCTTGAAAACCTTTTAAAGTTTTTTTGTTTATTTTGTTTTTTCCTGTTGAGAGTACTTAATACACTTCTTCATATTGGGAGGCATATAATATCAGGTGTGTCACTAGTGATGTTAAGTTTAGTTATTGATTTAAGAGGGTGGCCATTAGATTGCAAATTTGTAAAGGTAGGTCTTGGCCCCTGCAATTAGTAAGTAACTTGTCAAGTGATAACTTTGGCACCTTACAAGTATTCTGTTTCCCAGTAGCCTTTCACTTAATGGTGTTAACATCCATTGATAATCGTTGCCTGAATCAGTTACTACACTGGGGTTTGCAAAGTGGTCATTTTCTAATTTTATTCTATATCCATGAAAAAGAAATTCCCTTTTTCTTTTGAGACTCTGTCATAAGATATCTATCTACTTACCTCTCTGTCAGGCAGTTGAAGTCATACTTTTTGATACTCAATTTTTTAAGTTGGCCAGTGGAGCCTTTGGTTCCTCTCTGTTTTGATAGATTAGTCTTTGTACCCTTCTTTGCTTTCTGCAGAATAGGATAGCTCAGACCTGAAAGAACCAACCCCCCCTCCTTTTTTTGGAGGAGCCCTGGTTCCCTTTAATGGGAATTGGCATTTAATAGAAATAAAGACCTGGACAGTGAGAACACTGTTTTTTTGTTTTTCCTAATTTTTGTAAACGTTTTTTCTTTTTTAAAAGATTTATTCATTTATTTGACAGAGAGGAGAGAGATCACAAGTAGGCAGAGAGGCAGGCAGAGAAAGAGGGGGAAGCAGGCTCCCGACTGAGCAGAGAGCCTGATGTGGGGCTTGATCCTGGGACCCTGAGATCATATCGTGAGCCGAAAGCAGAGGCTTTAACCCACTGAACCACCCAGGTGCCCCTGTAAACATTGTTTTTTAAGAGCAGCACAGTATTGTGTGGTTGGTTATGTGATTTACTTATTCAGTGACACTGAAATTTAGGTAGTTTATAATATTTAATGATTCAACAGTGTTGTTGTGAACATTGTTGTATCCAAGTTTTTACATGCACCTTGATTTTTTTCCTCTAGAATAAAATTCTAGAAGTAGAATTTCTGGGTCATAAGAACATATTCTTTTTTTTTTTTTTTTTTTAAGATTTTATCTATTTATTTGACAGAGAGATCACAAGTAGGCAGAGAGGCAGGCAGAGGGCGAAGCAGGCTCCCTGCTGAGCAGAGACGGATGCCGGGCTTGATCCCATGGACCCTGAGATCATGACCTGAGCTGAAGGCAGAGGCTTTAACCCACTGAGCCACCCACGTGCCCCAAGAACATATTCTTTTAAGGTTTTAAATATCAAGTTAGTTGTCTAGAAAGTTTATATTTAGTGTTTACTTCAGTTATGTACCGCCTGTCTTTTTTTTTTTTTTCTTCTTTTATCTTTGATGCACTACTTTGAGAAGCAGATGTTAACCGTTTGGTGTTTTTGTTGAAGTCTTTCCCCCCTAGTCTTAAGACCTCTGTCTAATGAAAGTTTACCTTGACACTGATGCATTGATACTTGACTAAGTGGGACTTGAAATTTCTTCTGGCTAGGAGTGATAATAGCTGTAGGTGCAGAGGGCAGCAGACTTAAGTATAATGTTTTAATAGAGTAAGACAAGATATTCTCTAAGAACCATCAAATTCTAACATGAAGGAGTTATGCCTTTTAGGGAACACTGTACTATAAATATTGTGGAATAAGAAAAATCAGAATCAGGCTTTCATTCACGTTAGCTTTCCATCCTGCTTCTAACTTGGTGTGGAAAAAAAAAAAGTAGAAATGTCTTGGTGCCAGAGAAGCCCAAAGGGAAAGAGCTCTATGTGTTTGGTTGGGAGTGCCTCTAAGTACCTCTACTGTTTATAAGCTCGACATTTGAAAGTGTAAGAGGTTAAGAGTTAACACTCCTCTTGTGCAGGCTAGTAAGAATTTTTTTTCCCATCTGGAGTTAAGTTTTGCTGATATAAAGTCCTTTTTTAAAAGTAGGAGAAGATTTGTTATTTATTTCATGTTTGTGTTTGATGTTGCCTCACTTTGACCTTTTGTTTCTTTATCAGAAATGACTTCTGTCCACGCAGGCAACATAAACTTTAAATGGGACCCGAAAAGTCTAGAGATCAGGACTCTGGCAGTTGAAAGACTGTTGGAACCTCTTGTTACACAGGTAAGAATCTGCAAACAAATAAATACATAGCTGTAATATGGTTCCATAGTAGTAGGCCTGGTCAACAAACAGCAAATTTAGCTCACAGCTTTAAGTAGTTGAGTTTAGATTGATAGTATTTAGATGATGTGGTACCACTAATTATTTAAATATTGATGGATGCATTCATTTAACCCTATGGGAACATAGTTACTGCCATTTTCTTGAGTCTTTTTGGCACTAATAGGGGATAAGTGGTATGTAATGCAACTTACCAAGTATTTATTTTGTAGATGGTTTCTTGGCATCACTTTTTCTTGGAAGGTATAGGTTATATTCAAGAAAGATGGGCTATGAAGCTTTGACTGTTGTCTCTTTACCATGCTTAACAGACTTCCTTGCCTAGGGTCAGTTAGCAGGTAATTTGAGGGTATAGGTTTGGTATGTTGCAAATATCACAGTATGATGCCATCTCATTAGTTTTCAGCAACGAGTATTACAAATACATATACACAAATGTGTACTTTCTTGAAGCCCATTCAGTATACTTCTAAGCAAGTCTTTGGTGTGGCAAGCTATGCTAATAAAAAATTTATAGTCATCTTCAGCCTACAGATCATCTGGTATTATATATATATTAATGATGGTTAACGTTCTGGGACTTAAAGCACCATCACAGTAGACTACTTTGGGCAGTCCTTCCTTTCTTTGTTAAGGACCTTTACTAATTAATTGCTGAGATTTATTTGAATAAACTGTGAAACAATCAGAAGCAAGTTACCTTAAAATATTGTACACAGGTTGAAAACAGTGGAAAACTTGACCTCCACATAAAGCTAACGAGTTCATTGTCAACCTCTTTCTGGGATTCTTGATGACACATAGAGATGTCTAACATGATTCTAATCAGTTTTTGATTTGTAAAATGGAGCTAAAACTTAGTTATCACGTGTTTGAAAACTTAAAATATTTTTTGTCTTGTACATTTTGAGATAGCAAAATTATTTTGGGACCTAAATTGAGCATTGTTGCTATATATCTTAAATATGGAGAGTGTATGTTATTTGTTAATGTTTATGGAATTTATAAATGCTATTTCATTTAGTTATGAATAATTTACTATCCCTATTTTTTTTTCCTTACTATTCCTATTTTGAGAGATGGTCATCTTTCTGTTGTTTTCATTTTATTTTTTATTTCTTTATTCTTTTTCCATTATAATGGCCATCTTTATTTGTAAAAATCCAGATAGAAAATGTTTCAGTCTTTCCAAGTTTTCCTTTTTTACAAAAACAAAAAGGCACATAAAAACCATCCCTGCTGTCATTCCCATAGACAAGGTTTTTCAGGCAGCCCTCCCCTCTTCCCCTGGTTGTTTTCATTTTAATTGACTGCAGTTTAATTTGTAAAAATGAAACTTTTAGGTCACAACTCTGGTAAACACCAATAGTAAGGGGCCCTCGAATAAGAAGAGAGGCCGTTCTAAGAAGGCCCATGTTTTGGCTGCTTCTGTTGAACAAGCAACTGAGAATTTTTTGGAGAAGGGAGATAAAATTGCAAAGGAGAGTCAATTTCTCAAAGAAGAGCTTGTGGCTGCAGTAGAAGATGTTCGCAAACAAGGTAGGTGAATACTGTTTTTTATATGTAGAGGCAGGCTTTTCTAGAAAATTAATCCTTGAAGGTGACTTTTTATGGCCAGTATTCTCATTCTTAAACTTGCCAGTTGCTCAATAACTTAAAATACTCATTTATTGGAGATGGATTAAGTTGTACCGGCTTCACTTTTAATCAGGATAGACACTAACAAAGAAACACTGTACTTGGAGAATCTGAATCCACTTTTCTTGAGTATCCTAAATAAGAGTTGAGTCTTAGGGGGTCCTGGGTGGCTCAGTCATTAAACATTTGTCTTGGGCTCAGGTCTTGATGTCAGGATCCTGGGATCAAGCCCTACAACGGGCTCCCTGCTCAGTGGGAAGCCTGCCTCCCGCACTTGTGTTTCCTCTCGCTGTTTCTCTGTCAAATAAATAAAATATTTAAAAAAATAAAAGGGGTGCCTGAGTGGCTCAGTGGGTTAAAGCCTCTGCCTTCAGCTCAGGTTATGATCTCAAGGTCCTGGGATCGAGCCCCGCATCGGGCTCTCTGCTCAGTAGGGAGCCTGCTTCCCCCCCTCTCTCTGCCTACTTGTGATCTCTCTCTCTCTGTGTCAAATAAATAAATAAAATATTTTTAAAATAATAAATAAATTAAAAAAAATAAAGAGTTGAGTCTTAGGAATGTTCCAACAACAGTTGAATAGGAAATAAATGGAGCATTATCCTATGTAATACCTCTTTTTAGTTAATGCTGAAGATAGAGGGGTGATAAAATGGAATAATGTCCAGCCATTCTGAAAATACCCTATAAGTTGCCTTATTCTGTCAGGCTGGTATGTTAAATTAGCCACGTGTACTTGAAGGTGGTTTGAGTTTGAAATGAAAACAAATCTGGGCTTAAAGGAATCCTGTTTTTGGAAAACTCAGAATTAATAAAAGATGGAATTGTAACCCACAACTTGGTGTAGTGCCTATTAGAAAAACTCGTTATTACGACACTACAAGTGTGATAAGAAGACTTTACGTGTGGAGCATTAAATTCTTGAAACTTGGAGTTTTGTGTTAAACTTCTGGTTTAGCAGGAGAACTTAAAGACAGTTTTTTGTGAAGCTGTTGGATATCAACTAAGGTGAACTGAGCTCCTACTCTGTACAGTTGCTTTTATTGACTTTTATTGAGAGCCTCACTGCTTTTATTGAGAGCCTCACTGGATCTCTGATGGCTAATAGTAGTGTGTGTAGTCCCCTGGAGTGTTATGTTTCATTCATGACTGTGCAGTACCCAGGAAAGGTATGCATTAAATGGATATGCTATCTCCAGTTGTTCTGAACTTGTGAACTAAGAACCTCGATTGGTAAGTATTTTTCTTAATTTTTCAGGCTGAAGATAAATGTTTCTAATATTGTAAATGATATTTAAATTCCATATTAGTAACTGTAATATGGGTGGATGTAATTGTTATCTCGGGCTGTAAGAACGTGAATTACTGTAAACTTGGTGGCTTAGAACAACAGAACTTTATTCTTTCCCAGTTCCGGAGGCCAGATATCTGAAATCAGGGTGTTAACAGAGTTAATTCTTTCTTGGGGGCCCAGTGGAAGAATCTGTTGCGTGTTCTTTCCTAGCTTCTGGTGTTTGTCACCAATCCTTGGCATTCCTTGGTTTGTCAACTTGTCACTCCAGTCTCTTCCTTCGTTGTCTTGTCACATGCCATTCTCTGTGTCTCTGTGTTCAAAGTTTCCTCTTACAAGGATATCAGGCTTTGAATTAGGGTTCTCCCTAAATCCAGTATGACCTCATCTTTACTTGATTATGTCTGCCAAGACCCTATTTACAAATAAGGCCACGTTCGTATGTTCTGGGTGGGTATGAGTTTTGGGGGGGACATTATTCAGCCCATCAGAGTGGGCTCTGAATTTATTTTAAAGCAGTCAGATTATCTAGTTCAGGACAGTTTTTGAGCTTTTTTTTTTTTTTTTTAACATTTTTATTTCTTTATTTGACAGAGAGGAGAGAGATCACAAGTAGGCAGAGAGGCAGGCAGACGGAGAGGGGGAAGCAGGCTCCCTACTGAGCAGAGAGCCCGATGCCAGGCTTGATCCCAGGACCCTGAGATCATGACCTGAGCTGAAGGCAGAGGCTTTAACCCACTGAACCACCCAGGCGCCCCAATTTTTGAGCCTCTTGTTAAGGAAATCATAATGGCTCTTAGTTCATTGTCCTCTGAGGAAGTTTGCTCCCAGGCCTTTTTGCCTCAAAATAATAGCATGTGATGAATTTCACCAAATATTCCTTGAGTCTAGTAACTAAGACATTTATTTTGAAAATATATTTGTTATAGGTAACTTTTAATTTCACTCTGTATCCGTTCCTTGTTTCAGAAGTTTCTCTGATGCAAATTTGTAGCAATCATAGTATAATACATGCACCTCCCTCCCCCCACGACCCCCACAGTTTTGAATGCATATCTGAATTTCTGTTTTCTTGTTTTTATTTATATCCGAGAAAATCTTTTATGTGGCTCTGAATCATAAGTACTTGTCTGTCCTAGTCCAGCTTTGCAATTATTTATGATCATGATCTATTCACCATAATTTGCCTTCTCTCCTTGCTTTTTCTCCTTGGGAAAAAAAAAGCTAAAACAAAAATATAACTGCCTCCCATCATCATTACTGCATCAGATATGAAAAGCTGAAGTGCCTTACTTTTTTTGTTGGCTTACTTTTTTTTTTTTTTGAGAATCTTAACAAGTGGTGATGAAACCTCTCTCCGCTCATAAATAGAACAAAGTAAATGTTATGAAAATGGTTAAGTGCATATTCTTTAATCAGCCAGGCCTTGTTGGTTATGTTGTTGAAGCTGTTTACTCATCATTTGAAACCCTGTAGTGGCATTAATATGTTTGCAGATTCTTTGACACCCCTCCCTTAAAAAAGTGGAGCCTCACTTTGATCCTCTTGAATGTATGTTGGAGTTAAAGACTCTCACTTCTGTAAAGAATAGAATATAGTACAAGTGATATTATCTACTTTCAAAGCGAACCAAAGTCATAAAGTGAGTGTGGTATCTGTCTAGCTCTTTCTCATGGATTATTCACTTCAGGGGAAGCTGTCAGTACCAGTTTGCCAAGCTTCTGAGTAAGCCACCTTAGAAGCAGATCCTCCAGCTCCTCTTGGGTTTTAAAAGATGGCAGTCCTAACCTGGCAGTCCAGAGTCCTGACTCACACAAGACTCAGGAGATACTAAATACTTATTTTAAGCTACCAAATTTGGGGGGAATTTGTTAGGCAACAAAAGATGATTAAAACAGACACCTTTTCCAGCCCTGGCTTCGGTGGTCCGGAGTACTTAAACGAAACTCTGACCTAAGTGCTCTGAATTTTACTGGTCTATAAAACAGAGACTAATTACGATTTACCTAGAGCTTCACAGCGATTGACTAGTAGAGTTAGAATTCTTTGCGGTTTGAGTTTGTCGTTTATCCACTGGGACGCTTCATTGTTAGAGGATGTGTAAGATTTCTTTGTTCTGAATCAACTTGAAGTACTTCTGTTAAGTACACGTTGGCAATTTTTTTTTTTTGGTAAAGGGCCAAGTAGTAAATATCTTAGACTCTACTGGTTATAAGGTCTCTGTTAATACTCTTCAGTTCTACAGTTGTGTTGGGAAAGCAGCTATAGGTAATATATGAATGAATGGGCATGGTTGTCTTCCAGTAGAACTTACGTAGAAAGCAGGTGGTGGACCAGATTTGACCCGGAGCCTCCGGTTAGCTGACCTCAGATTAAGGTTTTCACAGAGTTAAAGATAAGGGTTGACTGTTTCCATTGAACAGTTTTTGTATTTATTTATAACACTTTGAGCCGAAAGTTAAACTTTCTATATTTTTCAGTTTGTACAAGTGCTGTGCTTTCTGTGCCATCATCAATAAACAGAAACTTAAGTGTATATGGTTTTTCAGCATAACTTAATTTTCTTTTTGTTTTTGTCCCTGATGACATGAATAATAAGCACACATATTTGTGAGTCCATTAAAACCTTATCATACTAACACTGTCCGTAGGTAAAACATTGATATGCTTGTACGGAGCCACTTTACCTCAAGGCCAATGCACTGGACATGTGAGCCTTCTGTGGGTAGCGGGAGTCAATTATCAATGGCATGCCACCCAAACTCTTGTGATCTAGTAGTTTCATTTTATTGCCAGTCACCTCTAACTAGATGTTGAGTAACTAACTACTTTATGTGGGTTGAGGCATCTATATGCCTCTGAGATGTGCTCTTTCTGGGGGACTCCCCCCCCCCCCCCCATTAGGTCATTCTTACCTTAAACTTTTTCTTCCTAGCTCTTACCACAGTGGTAATTAGATAATTGGTTGTCTTCTCCTCTCCAGGCTCTAGTAGGACAGTTCTGTGCTGGTCTAGTGACCATTCTCTCCAGCTCCTGACATGGCGGCGCCTGATCCGTGATAGGCACTTAATTGTTTAAAGAGGATAACTGACTGTGTTCTCTAAGAAGTATGTGGGAAAAGGGTTTTGTCTCAAAAATAACAAGGAGTTTTCCTTCCCATTGCCAAATGTAAATACATGTAGGGTTGGAGAGTCTTACCTTAAAAAAAAATTGAGATAGGATTCATCTAACAAAATTCACCCCTTTAAAATATATTTGTCGGTGGTTTTAGTATATGCATGGAGTGGTGCAGCTGTCACCATTATTATTCCAGAACATTTTCATCTCCCCAAAAGGAAATCTTGTATTAGCAGTCACTCCTCATATATACATTATATATGTGTGTATATATATAGCTATATATACATATTTTCACATTACCTAAAAAAGAGTATCAGTGTTTTATGAATCTTTGAATAGCACTCTGACGAGAAGAAGAGGGCTCTTAGCTGGATAGGAGACATCCAACTCTAGGGATGGAGGGAAGGGACAGAGATGGAAAAGTGTAAATGAAACTTACTTGAAAAAGGGCAGTCATTAAAGAAGGAGGACTAGTGATAGGTTGGAAGTAGAGTAGATGAAGAATAGTTTCTACTAAAACAAATCCTTCAGTTAAATTTCACTGTTGGCTCTCAAAGACCAAGATAGGAGACTTGCTGTTGCATCATGGATATTTCTGGGTGGTCGAAGGAGAAGGCCCAAAGTTACTGAGGTACACCTGTGTGTACTCCTGCACTGCTTCTCATGATAATGTGCTCAGCAAAGGGGCCAAGTAGGCAGATGGTTGGTGTACTGGACATAAGTGTGTTTCCTGGGAAAAATCTTGTGTCAGAGAAACCACAGTGGGGAAAGGGCTGGGTGACTGTGTGGTCTCTGGCAAAGAGAGTCTGTTTGCTAGCAGATAGGCTTTTCTTTCCTGTTTGTCCCAGAGCTTATAATCAGGACACTTGGACATGAAAAGTAAGTGAATAGCATGAATGAGAGAGAAAGCATGGGATTGGAAAAGTTTCCTGAAGGTGCACTGGATCATGAAAGGTGAGAGAGAGAGAGGAAAAAGTCCTCCAGTTAAGAATATCATCTAGTTAGAAAAACAGACTATGCATAATGTGCATGGGGGAAATAGTTAGGGCCTACCTTGGAGAGGAGTGCTGGGAGGAAAGGTTAGAAGGAAAGAGGTTGGAGCTACATTTTAGAGGATAGTTTAGAATGCCAGGTGACAGAGGGAGAATTCTCAGGGAAATGATAGGGAATCAGAGCTCCAGGGTTGGAATAGATCTTGAGGTTCAGATTCTCCAATACTCGAAATTATCTAATGATACAGGACTTGCTAACCTCTGGAAGCAGCTTTTCCCAGCATTGCTTTGTGTTTATTTTTAAAGCTCTTTTTCTTCCTAAATTAAACTAAAATATGTCTCGTTAACTTTCTTCCTGTTTTAAGAAGGTCTGCCATCTGGGTGACATGAAATAGGAAGAGTGGTGTTTTGGGGAGATGAGTCTCTCAGCTGTGTGCAGGAAGAGTTAAATGTGTTAGGAGAGAGCCTGGAGGCAGGACTAAGAGTAAGGAGACGATCACAGTGGTGAGAGGTGATATGGAGCTGTTGAGGAAGGGACCGCTATGATAGTGGGAAAGGGAGAATGGGCGAGTTGTTATGTAGGTCAACTGCGAGCTCGGCCTGAGCAGATGGCTGATCTTTTTTATAAATAAAAATGAGGGGTCTAGTGTATGAAAAATTGTAATAATTTATTTCTCTGTAGGTTGAATCATTTGGGGTATGTTTTCAGGCAGTGTGTTCTCCTAAAAACTCCAGGGGTCTTACCTAGTAATAGTATATTCTCCTCAGCTTAGATCCATTAAGATTCTGTTGTACTAGTTTTCAGTCAGGTCAGAACACTGTTTGCTTTAGTGTTTGTTTACACTAATAAAAAGTCACTTATGGGCCCCTGGGTGGCGCAGTTGGTTGAGCGACTGCCTTCAGCTCAGGTCATGATCCCGGAGTGCCAGGATCGAGTCCCACATCGGGCTCCCAGCTCCATGGGGAGTCCGCTTCTCACTCTGACCTTCTCCCTTCTCATGCTCTCTCTCACTCTCTTTCCTAAAAAATAAAATAAATAAAATCTTTAAAAAAAAAAAAAGTCACTTAACCGGTGAATTTTATTTTTCTTAACTTGTAATTTTGAATCACAGGAATTTTAAAAGATAGCACAGAGTGGTTCAGTGTATCCATTATTGACTTTCCTGCAATGGTTATATCTTTTTTTAAAGATTTTTTTGTTTATTTGGCAGAGAGAGAGCGAGCCAGAGAGGGGAGGGGAATGGCAGAGGGAGAGAGAGAAGCAGACTCCCTGAGCCCAATGCGGCTCTTGATCCCAGGCCCTGGGATCATGGTCTGAGCCGAAAGCGGATGCTCAACCGTCTGAGCCATCCAGGCACCACCCATTTGTTTTATCTTGTGGAGGTATGGTACAGTAGCAACACCAGGAAATTGACATTGGCACAATATCTGTGTATAACTCTCTGGTTTTATCAGTTGTGTACATCCGTGCAGCCACCACTGGTATCAAGATGCAGAACTATTCTATCACCATCACCATAATAAAGTTCTCCCACATGCTTACCCCCATATAGTCACACTCATTTAGCCTACAGTCCCCAACACCCTTGGCAACTCCTCTGTCTCCATGTCTATGATTTCAAGAAAATTGTATGAATGGGATCAGTATATGACCTTTTGAGATTGTCTTTTTTTGTCAGCATGATGCCCTGGAGAGCTGTTATAATTGGTATATCGATAATTTGTAACTTTTTGTTGGTAGGTAGTATTCTGTGAGTATTACATTGTGTGGATATAGCTTGTCTTTTCATCATGTTAACAGGTGTTTTGCATAGTAAAAGTCTTTAATGTGAGGAAGTCCAATTTATTGACTCCCTTCGTGAATTGTGCTTTTGCTGTCTAAGAATTCTTCACCAGAGTTTATTAGTTTATGAGGATTTTCTCCCATTTTCTTTTAAAAGTTGTTTAGTTTTATGTTTTGTATTTAAATCTATGACTCATTTTGGATTAATTTCTGTTTAACATGTGAAGTTTGGGATGAGTTCTTCCGCCAACCCTATGGATGCCTAGTTGCCCCAGTATCATTAGTTGGAGACTCTTTTTCCGCCACTGAACTTTTGCACCCTTACTAAAAATTGGTCACCTGTGCTTGTGTGGGATTATTTCTGGGTTCTTTATTTTGTTCCATTAATCACTGTCTTTCCTTTGCCAGTACCCGTGTGGTCTTTATTGCTGTAGCTGTGGGAGTATCAGAATTGGATAGAATGATTCTTCCCACTTAATATTTTTCTGAATTGTTATTCTGTCTCTTTTGTTTTTCCATATAAATTTTAGATAAGCTTATCTGTAGCTACAAAAAATCTGCAATTTTGATAAATTATATTAAACTTGTAATTAATTTGGGGAGAATTTATATTTTTAGTATGTGAATCATCCAATCCATGACAAAAATGCTTCCTATTTAGATCTTTTTTTGATTTCTTTCATCAGTGTTTACATATAAGTTCTCTACTTGTTATTTTAGATTTACACTATTTCATTTTTTGAGTGATTATAAATAGTATTTTATATTTATGTAGCTTTGTGTTTCCTTTCAAGTCCTTGGCTAAATGCATATGCCTTTTACCCTACTTTTAATTCTAGCTTTGATAGCATTTTATTGTCTTGTAAAAAATTTTACACTAATTATAGGCATTTTTAAATTTAGTATAACCTTGGAATTTATAATGTTTAAAACTTTTTTATTGCATAATATCCCTGTTGGAATTCAAAGTTGTTTTTATGTTTTTGATATAAATAATGCTCAAGTATGTGGACATGTACAGTGTGACACAGGCCCCCCCCACCTTCTTTTAAAAATTATATCATTAAGATACATCTCTAGCAGTAGAAATACAGGGGCACAGATTTTTTTTTTATAAATTAAAGTATAATTATATACAACCAAGTACACAAATCAGTATATAGTTTTTTGAAGTTTTACGTATGTGTATACCCATGTAACTACCATTTCCTCTGGGACATAACACATGTTGTAGGGCTTTTAAAATGTATTCTGAAATTGTTTTCCACTAGGGTGATATCTTAGTTTACTAATGTTTATATAACCTCACTAATTACAAGTGACAGAAATACATTCAGTTCAGAGTTGTTAAAAGTAAAAAGGGAGTTTCTGGGCCTTCATAATTGGTAATTCCAG
Organism: Nasua narica; assembly: GCA_028533885.1. NCBI lineage: Eukaryota > Metazoa > Chordata > Mammalia > Carnivora > Procyonidae > Nasua > Nasua narica. The sequence continues at coordinate 27,515,663 of CM052809.1, forward strand.
GAGTAGATTTTGAGTTCAGAGATAGTTAGCTGTGAATTACTCAAAGATGTAAGGCTTTCTTCATCACTTGACTCCATTTATTTCACTTTTCCTCCTCCGTCCACCCCTCCCTCCTTCCTCTCTTCTTTCCTTCCTTGAGTGTAGTTGACACAGTGTTACATTAGTTTCAGGTATACAGCATAGTGATAGGACAAGTTTATACATTATGCTGTATTCATCACAGGTATAGCTACCACCTGTCATCATGCATTGCTGTTAAAAAATTGACTGTATTCCTTACGCTATGCCTTTTATCTGTGGCTTTTTAAATTTCATAACTGGTAGCTTGTATCTTCCACTCCCGTTCACTTAGTTTGCCTGTTGCCCCCACCCCTTTCCCCTCTGGCATCCATCAGTTTGTTCTTTATAGATCTGATTCTGTTTTTTGTTTATTATTATTATTATTATTATTATTTTTGAGGATTCTACAGAAGAGTGAAATCAAATGGCATTTGTCTTTCTCAGTCTGACTTACTTCACTTAGCTTAATACCTTCTGGGTCCATCCATGTTGTTGCAGGTGGCATGATCTCATAACCCTTTTTTGTGGCTACATAATATTCCATTGAGCTTACCTCTTTTGCATATGTACATATTGGACAAGATATCCACCTATAGTTTGAGGTGTTATCCTAGCAGAAAAAAAAACTTTTCTTCCTGTGCCTCTATGTTTTAGTCATGGAGGGGACTGGTTAGCTTTGCTTGGGTCATGCTCAGCACTGAACCACTTTCTAGCCATCCTGGATTGCATGCTCCCCCTAGGACATGAGGAAGGGGAACAGTTCTCTAAAGGAGTAAGACTGTAGTAAAGTATTGAGTAGAAGCTAATTATCCTTTTTGACAAGTAATGGGATAGTCTATTAACATTATTTGCTATCTTTATAGATGTAAATTGCTACTTCCTTTTTAAGAAAATGTGCTTTAGGGGTGCCTGGGTGGCTCAGTGGATTAAAGCTTCTGCCTTCGGCTCAGGTCATAATCTTAGGGTCCTGGGATTGAGCCCAGCATCAGGCTCTCTGCTCAGCGGGGAGCCTGCTTCCCCCCTCACCCTCTGCCTGCCTCTCTGTTTACTTGTGATCTCTCTCTCTTTGTCAAATAAATAAATAAAATCTTCAGAAAGAGAGAAAAAAGAAAGAAAGAGAGTGCTTTATTCAGTGGGAATTGATGTTGACCATTTTTCATGGTGCTTGTGAGAGACCCTAGGGCAGTGATAGGTATCTGTAAAGCTTCATCCTCCTTTGTTGATTGGTTGAATCCTGGTTATTTTTCTTACCGATTGGAATTTTACCACATTCTCAATGATTGTGATATGTCTTATTGGGCAGGTGCTCATGGGGAAGGGCAATGGGAGAGGGAGAGTTGTTTTTTTTTTTTTTAAGATTTTATTTATTTATTTGCAGAGAGGAGGGAGATCACAAGTAGGCAGATAGGCGGGGGGCTGGGGGGGGGTTAGCAGGCTCCCCACTGAGCAGAGCGCCTAACACAGGGCTTGATCCTAAGACCCTGAGATCATGACCCAAGCCGAAGACAGAGGCTCTAACCTACTGAGCCACCCAGGCGCCCCAGGGAGAGAGAGTCTTAAAGGAGACTCCAAGCTGATCATGGACCCTGACAACATGGAGATCAATGAGATCGTGACCTGGGCAGAAACCGAGAGTCAGGTGCTTAACTGACCCAGGCGCCCCGTGAGGAAACATTTAATAGTGAAACTAGATAGCCCTTCTTCTCAAATGGCTGGAAGGTGAAAAGAGGATAAATTCTTTGATGTTTGGCTTGTAGTTTCCCCTTTTTCATGTTTGTTTATGTTTAGGCGATATTTGTCTTAAGATTTCTTTGGAGGTTTTCTTTTCAAGTTCTGGCTTTTGGTTTGGTATTCGATTTCAGGTAAGCTTTGGTTATAGTGCAAGTGCATTGTCCTTGAGTGGAAGTAGGACTTCATCTTATTGAGAGCAATCACTGTCGTTCAATGCTAAGTCTCAATTGTTACAAGAACCATCTTTTCTGTAGAAAATATCTCAGTTTTAGAGCAAAACACTATTTATTGGTTTACTAAAACAATAGAGTTCAACCTGTTGAGTTTGCTAGCACACCTGTGTGATCTTAGTAGCTGTAGTTGATTGGTAAGCATACTCTTTAACAGTCTTGTTGCACAGATATCTTCTCCACTTTTTTAAATGTTAAAAGTGCAGAATTACCCAGTCAGATAAAACTGATGGTCTCTTAGGACATTGTCATAAAGAAGGGATAGGCAATGAGGGTTTTTAATTGATATTAGTTAAGAGACCTTCCCTTACTTTATTTTTTATTTTAATTTTTTAACAGACTTTTTTTTTTTTAAAGATTTTATTTATTTGACACACAGAGAGAGATCACAAGTAGCAGAGAGGCAGGCAGAGGGAGAGGGGGAAGCAGGCTCCCCACTGAGCAGAGAGCCTGATGCTGGGCTCTATCCCAGGATCCTGCGATCATGACATGAGCAGAAGGCAGAGGCATTAACCCACTGAGCCACCCAGGCGCCCCTTTAAGAGACATTCTTTTATCTCGGTAATTACGTAGTAAAATCGAGGATATAGGTTCCATTTTCCTTGGTACAGCTTGAATCATTTATATATGGGGAGAAAAATAAATATACACATATGGAGAGGTATTTGTGTATATGTGTGCGTGTATATATGTGTGTGTATATGTATTTTATATATGTGTATACACACACATATATTTAACATTGTGGAATATGGCAAGGCAGTTTTAAAGAAAATAATGATGTATTTTATCCTTGACAAAAGGATATTGAGCACAAGCTGTCAGGTTCTTGAGGCATAATTTTCTCCCTGGCAACTGCCTAGAGTTAGATTGAAGGAGGTGAAAATTGGTCTCCTGTCCAGTGCAGATGTTGACAGGCTCAGACTGATGTACCCACATCTAATATAGGCAGGCTGGAAGATAGACGTTAAAAGGCAGTTGTGATCAGGACAAAGCAACTGTCAGGGACTTTTTGTGTAGAGTTTGAGAGGTAGACAGGAGACTGTGGAATCTGGGTTTGGGAAGTTCATGATGTGAAGGCTTGAAACATAGCTTTGCGTGGGTATGTGAGAGATTGCATTTTAATTTTGTCTTAGTGTGATTTTAATCAGGTTGGAATCATGAGCTTGATCTATACATGGGCTCTTGGATTTTTCACAGGAGAAAATTGACAAACAAGTATTCCTATCCTGGAATGTTGAGTATGGTTTTCAAAAAGTGTTAATAATGATGCTCTGGAAGAACAACAGCAGAAAAATATTTAACATTTTGAAAAAGATAAAAGTTAATTTTCAGATTAGTGTGATCATTTTCTTCATTAAAGCTACCAAGAAATCAGCTGATTTTTCTCATACTGTTTCTTTGAGTTCTGGCTTCTTACTGTTACCCTGACTTTTCCCCTTGCCATCTTGGTATATTTTTCATCCTGTGTCCTCCTTTTATTATTGTGGATGTCTCTTTTCGCGTGATCCCCTGATGGCTGGGTCTGTTTTGGGAAGCGCTCCCATTCCAGTTTCTTCCCTTCCCATGTTCCTGATGATTGTGATTAATTTAAAACTTGTTTATTATTGACCCCCATTCCTCCACTCCCACCATTTAATTCATTTGCTCTTTGCTCTTCATTTAACTTGAGCAGGAAAGGCAAAATATAAATTCCAAAAAAATCATTAACTGGTTGTCATCTGGGTGTTTTATGTCTTAAAGTTGTCTTTCTGACTTAAACTGTAAGTCTCTAGGGTGGAGGCTATATTTTCTTTGACTTGGGATGTGTCAAGCATGCTGTCTGCTTCTGGATCACTACCCTTATGTGAGCATATGCTGCTTTGCAGAGACGGTTTCTGGTATAGCCAGCTTGAAAGTGAGGAAAGGAGAAAGAAGTTATTAAATTCTGATGTTTCCCTTCATTTTGAAATTGTTCCTCTTTTTTTTTTTTATCTCGTTAAACATGTAATGAATAACACTAAGCAACACAATAATAGTTTTAAGTTACAGTGGGTAATAGTATTGCCTTAATATATTTTTACAGTGTAGCTGAAGAAGTTATCTTAGGTATTAAAATTTTGACTTTGGCATGACTTCAACCATGATGTTGCAGTAACGTGGTTCCTACTAGTTAATTTCTTAAGAAAGTGATTCCAAGTTGAAATGCATGTTATGCATTTATTTGAATGTGTAATCAGGAAGTAAGTGCCTCTCTTTGAAGTGTTTCTGAATAGCAGCAGGGCACACTTGAATTAGTAAGGAAAATGAGAACATGAATATGTGTGGTACTCTATTTTAATTTTTTTTAAAAAATCCATTTTGTCGCCTGGAAAAAGTAGAATTTTCAAAGTTCTTTTCGTTATCCCCAGGGAATGTGAAAGGGTGAGTAGGTTGAGAGTTTTTCTAGGCACACTCTGAGCTGATTCAGAGGGGCTTATAGTAGTTATGTAACATGATATTGAATGTTTATTTCCTGGGTTGATCTTCAAAAGATGAAGTTTTATGGATTAAAAATGGCCCCCCAGGAAAGTTCTATTAAAGCATCTGTTAGGAGTTCTTTGAATTATTGTCAGTTTTTCTCAAAAGATGGAAGCTTTATTTAGAGGTCTGTGATTTTTGTCGAATATCCCCCAGTGTTGAATGGAAAGGTGAAAGAGAACCAAGTGTTCATCTCCATGTCGCGGGGCATGTGGGTTATGTCTGATACATACTACCATTTGGTTCCTTCCCATAAAGGGTATGTAATGAAATCTGTTACTCTTTGCAGTGGTATTGCCAGTTTATCTTCATTTGCAAGTGAGGAAAATATTTTATTACTAGGTCATGGAAAATTAAAAATTTGGGGGCTGGAGGTAGTGGGGCAGGTTGAGAAATGGGTGTTAATTCTTGATTATCTTGAAGCTAGCAAATAATTTTATGAAGCCTTGGTCTTGTCAGTTTATTATTTTGTAAAAATGGCAGAATAATTAAGAAATAACTGGTATATCACTTTTTGGTGAGATCCATTAATCAGATATATTTAAGAGAATTCGGTATAAAGTAGGGTTATCATTGGACCTAGAGTATTGAAAAAGTAACTTTCAAGAGTTAGGAATTCCATGATAGGGAACTTTCAACTATTCAAATTCAGGATTGGGTGTTTTTTACTTTTCTCTGTAAAGATGGCCAAGCTATCAAGTACAGGGTGATTTATGATAGATGACTTTTGTGATGTTGGTTGCTTGCTCTTTTTTTTTTTTTCCTCCCTCTTTCCTCTTGGTTACTCTTTCAGTGGAATTAAAAACTTTTTTTTTTTTTTTAAAGCTAATTTAGAAAAAATAATTTTCTTCAGTGAATGTTTTTGGTAGTAAGAGAAAAAGGAAGAAAATAAAAATCAGGCATAATTTTGCTCCCAAGAGATGAAAACCAATGGTTAAATTTTGGTTGTAGACTCTTAAAGTTTGTTTTCTGTGAATATCCTTACATGGGTAGAAATATGTTGTGGTTGATAGAGTCATTTACTTTTTTTGCTTAATGGATCCTGAGCATCGTTCGGTATCATTAAGTACTCTTGTACAACATAATATTTAATGACTGTGTTATCCTCTATAGAGTAATATGATTTAAGGGGGTTATTTTGAATCAGAAACCTGGAGACTTTAATATTTTTATGGCCAAAGTTTTCTTTTCAAAAGTTTATTTTTATTTTTTTAAGATTTTATTTATTTGACACAGATAGAGATCATAACTAGGCAGAGAGGCAGGCAGAGAGAGAGGGGGGGAAGCAGGCTCCCCGCTGAGCAGAAAGCCCGATGATAATGATGATGATGCGATGCGGAGCTCGATCCCAGGACCCTGAGATCATGACCTGAGCCGAAGGCAGAGGCTTTAACCCACTGAGCCACCCAGGTGCCCTCTTTTCAAAAGTTTAAAAGGGATATGGTAAATAGGACAGTTTTTTATTTTGAAGACTGAAGGTTGCCTATGTTGACAAGTATAGTATGAGATAGTTGATTGAAAAGAAAAAAAATTGAGGTATTTAAAATCATTTTGAGGTAGAGATCAAAATGAGTTGAGCAAAGCCATTTGGGAAATCAGTGGGAGAGGGAGAATCAGAATTCCACATATGGCCTTGAAATTGATCCTGAAATGAATAAGCAATTTGAACATGTTTGAGATGGTCAGTGGTTTTCACCTCTTCTGGAAGCTTCTGTCATTTTGACACAGGGCTGTGTTCGTAGTCCTCTAAAGCATATTGAGGTGGATAGCTTAAAATCTTTCTTTGTATTGGTGGTTGATAACAATGTGGTGTCATAAAATACTCTATTTAAGAAATACCTACTTAGGTTCTGTATAATTAGGTTGAACTCCTGCAGCAACTAAACAAAAATAATAATGAGATTGGGGCTACAGATGGCGCCTTATTTTACCACTTGACTTACCCATATTTTAGATAAGCTTAAGACAGCTGATTTCACAAAACTTTATATTTTCTACTGTATGCTAGTTTTACTTTTTTCTTTTTGTAGTGGCACCTAGTAGCCATGGGTTTTTTTATACCTTAGGAAAAGAAATGTTGTTTATGGACTTTTGAGTGCTTTAGGTTATTACTTTCTTGGAACCTTAAGTTTTATGTATCACAGACATGAATTAAGGATAGTTTGCATTTTTTGATCATTTAAAAACTTTTTTTCTCTAAAACTCCGTATGTTCAGGGACATCTGGCTGGCTCAGTTGGAAGAGCATGTGACTCTTGATACTTGGGGGGTCATGAGTTCGAGTCCCACATTGTGTGTGGAGATTACTAAAGAAACTTAAAAAAAAAGTATGTATGTTCATTATAGAATGTTTAAAACACACACACACACACACACACACAAACAGCAGAAGATAACCTACAATCGTGATGTACCACCTTGTGATGTACCACCTCTGTTAATATTTTTGTGTATGTTGATGTAGTCTTATCCCATCCCTTCCTCATGTTATAAGCACACTGTGATTTCCATTTTCTTTTATTCTCTTAAATTTTTAAAATTTATTTTAAAAATAATCTCTACACCCAACATGGGGCTCAAACTCATGACCCAGAGATCTAGAGTCGCATGCTGTTCTGACTGAGCCAGCCAGGAGCCCCTGTAATTTCCATTTTCCTTGTGCAGTACAGATTGTTAATATATCAGCTATTTAAGGTAGAAATATAACAAATTTTTCCATTAATAAGGGGACCTGAAGTCAGCAGTTTATGTAATTTATAGGAGGTAAGCCATGCTCCTCTGCTGGGCTGGCAAAGTTCTTGTCTTTTTCTGGACTTCAAGGTAGAAAAGTTTCTGGCTGAGGAACATGTTAGATTTATCCTTAGTGTTAGTTTAGGGAAGGTACAACTTTGCTCCTTATCTGTTGGGTTTCTTGGAGGACTTTTGAAGGCTGTGGGGATGTTTATATACCTGGATTTCTGAGAACCTGAGACACTTTGCTATGGCACGGTGGTTGGGAGCTGTTCTTGCTGTATGGCATGAGCTTTCTGGGATGTGAAGTTGTACATGGTATAGGTAAAGGAGATAACCAGTTCCTAAAAACTGGAAGGAACCTCAAATTGGCTTAATTCCTTTTTTTTTGAACAGATGGAAAAACTAAGGCCCAATAAGGGGAACAAAATCACATTTTGTAGCCATTACCACAAAAGGACGAGTTTTTTCTACTGTCTGCACTATGGAGATTGAAGTGAGGGAGCACCTCCCCAATACTGCTTCATATTATAAATCAAAAGTTAATTTTCTTTCATCCTGTAGGAAACTTGCTAGCATGACTTTATTTCTGAAAACGTAAGAAACAGTTGGTATGTGAGCAGTGACCATGTTCTGGATAGGTTTATTAATTGGAGAAAGTAGATGGGAAAAAAGTGGAAGGGACACAGAAGTATTTGTTGAGCTCTGAATTCATTACCTCAGTTTTCAAAACCCCCCGTGCACTGAGATAATGGTATTCTCATTTTACAGAAGACTAAACAGGTAGACATGAAGCAACCCAAATTCACACAGGTGCCGAGTAGCAAAGTTGGGATTCAGGCCCAGTTGTAGCACCTTGTTTTATTTATACCATACACTATTCTGGGAGAATTGGGTGTTCATTATCATCACTTTGTTACCTTCTATATTTTAAAGAAGAGCAACATAACAGAGTATCTCATTTCCTGCGCTCCAGAGAAGAAAAATCAGTCCTTTCTTTCCCTTCCCTTTTCTTTATCTCTCAAATACCCTGCTACCCGACATTGTTTTTACAGGCATATTCTTTCCCTATAACTTTATAAAGAGTTGGATTACATTCAAGGGACTTTACTGAAGGTATTTTATGCTTCAGAAAGGCCTTGATCTCGTCCTGTCCTAAAGTAGAACTGTGGGCTTTTTGGTTTATTTCCTTTACAATTGCCCTTTATCCTTGTTTTGAACTCCAGAGTAACTTTAACTTCTATCCCCAGTTTAGTTGGGGGAAAACATGAGGGGATGGGCATGTTGACAGTTCTGATTTCATGGCAGATAGAATAGTACCAGGGTTCTCTTAAAATTTCTTCTCTGTCATATTGTAGTGAGCACATCATGAAGTGTGGAGTTGACTGGAGACAACTGGGAAAAGGCCAGGGGTCCCAGTTATATTTTCAGCCTTTACTGATGACTAACTCACTTCGAACAAAGGGCCTGTCTGCTGCAGTTTTCTTCCTCTGTTTGCCTTGTTGTGTGTGGAAGGAGGACTTTTGTTAACTCTTAAAAGTGTGCTCTGTTGGGGCACCTGGGTGGCTCAGTCAGTTAAGCATCTGCCTTCAGCTCAGGTCATGATCCCAAGGTCTTGGGATCAAGCACCACATCGGGCTTCCTGCTCACTGGGGAGTCTGTTTCTCCCTCTGCCTGCCACTCCCCCTGTGCTTGTGCGCACGTGGGCTCTCTCTCTCTCAAATAAATAAATAAAATCTTTAAAAAGGTATGCTCGGTGGGTGCCTGGGTGGCTCAGTTGGTTGAGTAACTGCCTTCAGCTCAGGTCGTGATCCTTGAGTTCCAGGATCGAGTCCCACATCAGGCTTCCACCTCCATGGGGAGTCTGCTTCTTCCTCTAATCTTCTCTCCTCTCGTGCTCTCTCTCACATTCTCTGTCTCTCAAATAAATAAATAAAATAAAAAAAAGTATGCTCGGGGCGCCTGGGTGGCTCAGTTGGTTAAGTGACTGCCTTTGACTCAGGTCATTATCCCCCGAAGTCCGGGGATTGAGTCCCGCACCAAGCTTCCTGCTCAGCAGGGAGTCTGCTTCTCCCTCTGACCTTCCCCCTCTCATGGTCTCTCTCTCTCTCTCTCTCTCTTTCTCTCTCTCTCTCATTCACTGTTTCTCAAATAAATAAATAAAATCTTAAGAAAAAAGTATGCTCTGTGGGCGCCTGGGTGGCTCAGTTGGTTAAGCGACTGCCTTTGGCTCAGGTCGTGATCCCAGAGTCCGGGGATCGAGTCCCACATCGGGCTCCCAGCTCCTCGGGGAGTCTGCTTCTTCCTCTGACCTTCTCCCCTCTCATGTGCTCTCTCAATCTTTCTCTCTCTCTCTCTCTCTCAAATAAATAAACAAATTCTTAAAAAAAAAAAAAAAGTATGCTCTGTAAACTAATTGACATTGAATAATTTTAAAAAAATGTTTTATTTGTTTGACAGAGACACAGTAATGACTGAACCACCCAGGAGCCCTCCTTAAAGAATATTGATTTTTCTTATTTATTTTTTAAAACTTAATAAGTAGCTCAAATCCATCTTAGTGTCATGTTCCTTTTAGAGAGATGATCATTCAGCAGAAGCCTAAATACCTTCTCTTTACATATTTGTTCATACTTTCATGAGTAGAGAAAATGCAAGGATTTTAATCTACCATACAGTATATTTCTGAGTTTTTAAAATTACTAATGCTGTTAGCTGTGAAGTTAAAGATTTGTGATTATGGCTTTGAGCTAAAATAGATTGGTATAGATGTATCTGTACTTAATTTGCTTTCTTCCTTCCGCTTATTTGTTGTCATTTGGCCTGATTTTAGTTTGGAATGATAATGCTAGCTGTAGAAGGCATGAGGCTATTGAAGAGGAATTTGAGTGGGAATGAGAATTTAGAAGAAGGAGATTTTGGTGAAAGAGGGATTATAGTTGGTGAAAACTAGGGGATCAATACAGTGAGATTAAGTGATTAAAATTTTAAATTATTTACAAGATTTGTCCATTTAAATGTAATCTAATTATTAAAGAATTTTGATTCATTTTAAATAGCCTATAATTTTAAGAATTTATTTTAGGTTCACTTGTTTGGCCTAATCTGGGCCTTGTTTTCTGCCTGTAGGTTTTTTTGTTTTGTTTTGTTTTTTACCCCATGTTAACTCCCTTTTTTGTTTCCAGTAACAGCTGATTTGAAGTTTATTCCACTCTCCCCCAACCTTCACTTCCTTTTCCACCTTGCTCGATTTTTAGGATAGCTTCACTCACTGCTTCTGAACAGATGAAATTATCCAACAGTGCTGGGCGTCATACTGCCCTGAAAGCCAGCCTCTTGCTACCTCTCCTTTCACTTCTCATCTGAGGGTCCAAGAACCTTCTTTTCCCCCTTTCATGGCTATGTGTGTTCTGTCTATGATCCAGAATCTTCATTCTTCACTTATGTGTCTTCCATGTCTTTTTGCCTTCCTTTTCTCCTTCATATATCTGTAATTCCAATAGTAATAATAGATAGTATGGGAGTGCAGGCACTGTTAGAAGCACTACTGAACATTTATCTTTATCTCTACAGCAACCCTAGGAAGTAGATACAGATAGTCCTCACTTTTGCATGGTTCCAATATGTACCAATTTCACTTACACAGTTTAGTTAAATAATACCAGTCCTCTGGAATGCTTTGGTGGCTCAGTCACTTGAGCATCTGACTTTTGGTACAGGCTTAAGTAATGATCTGTGAGGGGGTGGTGAGATCGAGCCCCATGTGGGGCTCCGCGCTCAGCATGGAGTCTACTTGGAATTCTCTCTCTCTCTCCCTCTGCCCGTCCCCCTGCTCTTACTCTTTCCGTAAAATAAAATCTTAAAAAAAAAAAAAAATACCAGTCCCTACCAATATGGTTCCAATTTTAGTTACCATGGTAACTAAACTGTGAGTGAATGCATTAACTGTGAGTGAAGGCATGAAATACGGACTTGGTTGCTAACTCTTAAGGGTACAAACTACTATGTAAATAATAATGTGCATTATGCTCACTGAACAGTCATGTCCCTCCTTTCAAGTTCTCTTGGTACTTGGTCACTGTGCAACTGTTCAGTTCATTCTGTGTGTGGTTGTGTTGCCTCCTTATCTCCTAGTGATAAACCCAACATGAACCCTTTTACAAATAGAGATCTTTGAAAGAACAAATTTGCTAAAAAGATGGAAGTGCAGCAAAGAAACAGAAAGTGATAAACTTGGAATTTAAATTTGAATAGAATGTAAATTAAGTTAAGGAAGAAATAGCTGACTGGACGTATTGACACCACTGCTGTTTAAAGAGACTCTAGGAGTAGGCACCTAAGTGGTGCTGTGCCTTAAGCAGATGACTCTTGGTTTCAGCTCAGGCTCTGATCTCTGGGTTGTGAGATTGAGCCCCATGTGGGGCTCAGCACAGAGTCTGCTTGAGTTTCTTTCCCTCCTCACCCCTCCCTGCCCCCCACTTGCACAGTCGCATGTACCCTTTCTCTTTCATGTAAATAAATAGGAAAATCTAAAACAGGGGGGAGGGGAGGGGGGACACCTGGGTGGCTCAGTCAGTTAAGTGGCTGCCCTTGGCTTAGATCATGATCTCAAGGTCCTGGGATCAAGCCCTGCAGACCTGCTTCTCCTTCTCCCTCTGCTCCTCCCCCTGCTCGTGTTCTCTCTTTCTTGCTGGCTCTCTCTCAAATCAGTAAATACAAATCTTAAATTAAAAAAAAATAAGACTTTCTCTCCCTCTCCTTCTGCCCCTCTCCCTGCTCTCCCTTCCTTCCCTTCCCAAAATGAAAAACCTTTTTTAAAAAAACAGACTCTAGATATGCAGTCAGAGGAACTTAGTGAAAGCAGAGTTACTGACACAGAGGAGAAAAGTGGTTGTGACGAAAAGGATGATGATGTCCAAGAGGAAGTGGTGTCTTCAAAACGTTTACACCGAAGGAACTCTTGGAGATATTTCATGACATTGAAAGTGCACAGGATAAAAATGTTGGAAAGTGATCCAAATTTAGAAGGCATTAGGACAATTTGCCTAGTGGTAGAAGAGATGCATTGTTTGTATCTCAAGTTAAATGTCGAAGAAGGCAAGTGTTCAAAAATGCCTTTTGGGGGTGCCTGGGTGACTCATTTGGTTGGGCTTCGCCTTTGGCTCAAGTCATGCTCTTAGGGTCCTGGGATTGAGCCCCCTTGTCGGACTCCCTGCTCAGTGATCAGTCTGCTTCTCCCTCTCTCAAATAAATAAAATACAGTCTTTTAAAAAAAAAACTACTTTTGAGTGGTTCTTTTACAAAGAAAAAACACTAATTCTCGTTGTTCATAATGTTTTGAGTTAAAATGTATTAAATATTGTACTATTTGTTTTCATTTACCTGGATACTTATAATTAGCAGTAAAGGAGCTTTTAACATTTTGTCAAAAAATGTTAAAGATCATAGGATAATCATAATTTTCCCATTATGATTACTTTGCAGTGTTACAGCTTGCATGGTCATTTTTATGGTTCTCCACTACTGTGCAAAGTGAGGATTACCTGTATTATCTCTGTTTTATAGTTGTGGAAAGTGATATCTATTTAGTGGTGAAGCTACAGTTTCTATCTGGGTGACTTTTAATTTTATGATCTTACTCTTTCCCATTATACTGCTACCCATCTACACACACACACACACACATACATGCATACATACATACATCTGGAAAAAAATTTCTTTAATAGGCTTTCAACTTCTAGTTGCAGACCAGATTCTCGAAAGAGTAGTCTTGTTCTGTTACCCTTGAAATCTGCCTTTGGCACCTCCCACAAAGTTGCTCCTCCTCATTCCCTCCTTGCCAGCTGCAGTGGCTTCCTTGGCTCTCCAGGATCATTGTAGTGGGCATCTGTCCTAGGTCCTTTGAGTTGGTGTTCTCTCTGCTTGGAATGATCTCTTAAGATAGCCAGATTGTTCCTTTGCTTCTTTTTTTAAGATGCTCTTCAAGTGGTACCTACCTTTTCATTGAGGCCTGCCTAAATCCCCCTATTTCAAATGATATCCCCACTCTCCTTGTCCTTTCTATCACTGCCACTCCCTCTCACAAGTACTTCTGGTTCACCAGCTATATAACTGATATGATGATGTTTATCATCTTCCCCTCCTATTAGAATATAAGCTCTCTGGAGGCAGGGATTTTTGTCTGGTTAATTGATTTATTTTGTAAAAGATTTTATTTTATTTTATTTTTAAATATTTTATTTATTTATTTGACCGAGAGAGAGATCACAAGTAGGCAGAGAGGCAGGCAGAGAGAGGAGGAAGTAGGCTCTCTGCTCAGCATGGCTTGATCCCATGGACCCTGAGATCATGACTTGAGCTGAAGGCAGAGGCTTTAACCCACTGAGCCACCCAGGCACTCCTTATTTTATTTATTTTAGAGAAAGATAGCACACACATACGGGGGGGGGGGAGAGCAGAAGGAGAGGGACAGGCAGACTTGTGCTGAGCAGAGAGCTCCATGTGGGGCTTGATGAGGGCTCAACCCCACGACCCTGTGATCATAATCTAAGCCGAAATCAAGAGTCAGATGCTCAACTGACTGAGGCACTCAGGCACCCCTGGTTAGATAATTTCTATCCGAAGTGGTTAGAATGGTGCCTGGCTCCTAGAAGGTTTTCAGTAAGCATTTGTTACAAGAAGGCATTAATTAATCCTCTTAAAGGTGGTTGTTGAACAGATGGATGCTCACAAAACACAATGAAGACCCATTTCTCTGTCTTACCTAGTTTTACTTAATAATAATTTCTGCCAACCCTGTATTGTTTCCTAGTGCAAGGTAATGAATGATACCTTTTAGATATCTTACCTTGTTTGTCCCTCACAGCAAAGTATTGTCTATACTTGGGAGAAGAGAAAACAGGCAGTGGAGTCCAGTCACATAGCTGATAAGTGGAAAGCCAAAACTTAGGCTTATCTCCAACTCCAAGGCCTGTGGTCTCTCAGGTCACTGCATTTGATATTCTTTATCTCTTTATTTATTGAGCCATAATTCACATTCCATAATATTCACTCTTTTAAAGTGTATGGTTCAGTGGTTTTTAGTATATTTACAAGGTTGTATAGCCATCACCGCTGTATAATTCAGAACATTTTCATTACTCCAGAAGGAAACTCCATACCTAGTAGCAGTTAGTTCTCACTCTTTCTTTCTGCCCCACCTGCTGGCAACCACTAATCTGGCTTCTGTTGCTAGATTTACTTATTGTGGACATTACACATAAATGGAATAATACAATATGTGGCCTTTTGTGACTGATTTCTTTCATGTAGCATATGCTTACAAGATTAATTCACATAGCGTGTATCAGTACTTCATTCCTTTTTGTTTACCTGTCTCATTGCACGTATATACCACATTTTCTTTTTTTTTTAAGATTTTGTTGTTGTTGTGAATGGCAGGGAGAAGAGTGAATGGCAGGGAGAAGAAGGAGAAGGAGAAGTAGACTCCCCACTGAGCAGAGAGCCTGATGTGGGGCTCCTTCCCAGTGACAGTGGGATCATGAGCTGAGATGAAGGCAGCTGCTTTAACTGACTGAGCCACCCAGGCACCCCTATACCACATTTTCTTATCCATTCATTAATGGATAGATGGATGTTTTGGTTCTTACATTTCAGCCATAATGAGAAGTGCTGCTGCGAACATTTAAAGTTTTTGTGTAGACATTAGTTTTCAGTTGTTAAAGGAATACACCTTCAAGTGGAATTACTAGATCATACAGTAACTCTACATTTAACCTTTTGAGGGACTGCTGGATTGTTTTCCAAAGTCACTGTATCATTTTACATTCCCACCAACTTTCTCCACATTCCTCACCAGCACTTACTATTATCTGTCTTTTTTATTTTAGCCGCCCTAGTAGATAACGTTTTGTTATGCCTTGCCTTTGTTATGACTTGTGATTTTGTTATGCCTTGCCTTTATGGCTAATGAGGCTGAGCACAGATGTCTGTGTAATGCCTTTCTTTGCCTGTTTTAAATTGGATTGTCTTTTTATTTAGTCATAGTTCTTTTTATATGGTGTCTACCAGATACTTATTACATAATGGTTTTCAGAAATTTTCTCCTGTTCTGTTGGTCTTTTCACTTTCTTGATAGTATCCTTCAAAGCACAAAAATTTCAAATTTTGATGATACCATTTTATCTTTCTTCTGTTATTCGTCCTTTTGGTGTCATGGCTTAGAAGCCATTGCCTAATCAGAGGCCATATAGACTTATGTTAGTGTTTTCTTCTAAGTATTAATAATTGTACCTCTTAAATTTAGATTTAGATCTATTCTGAAAGTACATGGTATGAGGTAGAGGTCCAGGTTCATTCTTTTGCATGTGAATATCCATTGTCCCAGTACTATTTGTTTGAAACAGAATTTTTTTCCCATTGAATGGTCTTGGCAGCCTGGGTGAAAATTAGTTGACTATATTTCTGGATTCTAGATTCTGGTCCATTGATCTGTACGTATGCATTTGATTTTTTTTTTTTTTTGGTCACCTTGGTTCTCTTTGTTTCTCTTGTCCGATAGTCTTCATCCCCTACTCCTAATTCCACAATCTCAGGGGACACCTTTTTTTTTTCTTTTTAAAATCTTTATACAGTGCTCTTGCCCTTTCCTCCATCATACTTCAACCCTAGCTTGAGACCTTTAAGTCACCTTCGATGCTTTCTTTTTCCTCACTTTTAATAATCAAAGGTTATTTTATCATTTGACCCCTGCCTTTATAATCTATTACTATTCTTTCCTGGGCTCTCACTGTGGCTTTCTGACTCATCTGTGTGGTCAGGTTTATTTTATTTTGTCTTACTTTATTTTTCTAAGATTTTATTTATCAGAGGAAGAGCGAGAGATCATGATCGGGGGGAGGGGTAGAAGTAGAAACATACTCCCCACTGAGCGAGGAGCCCAATGTGGGACTCTATCTCAGGACCCTGGGATCATGACCTGAGCTGAAGGCAGATATTTACCTTACTGAGCCATTCAGGTGCCTGGTCAGATGTATTTTATAGGTTAATCCTATATATGACTTTGACTTCCTTCTTTTGCTGAGGAATTCTTTGTACTTTGTCCATGGCTTTTCCATCCCCATCTGTCCTTTCTATACAAGTCCTTCACTTCCTAGTTAGACTGGAGGACTCTTCCTCCAAATATGCCTTCTTACTGTGTATCTCAACTTGATAAGTGGTTCTAACAGCAAAAATACTGGCATTACAAAACCTGGCTCTCCCATATACTGTCAGAAACTGTGTTTAAGTTGGTTAACCTTTCTAAGGTTTAGTCGTCTCATTTGTAAAGAAGGGCCAATACTACCTACTTTCTAGGTGATTCATAGGATTAAATAAAATATGTAGAGTGCCATAGAGTGGACATTTAATAAATTTTGGGTATTATTATGTTGCTCTTCCTTTTACTTGACACGCTAACTCCCTTAGTTCTAATGCCAAAAATTCTTCCTGTCCTTTTAGAGTAGAGTCCCTTTCAGAGTACAGTATTTCCCATAAAACTGTTGCTGGCGTTTCACTTCTTCTTCAGACTGGTCGTTAGTGCTTTCTCCTTTGAAATTCTGTGTACTTTTGTGTCTTTGGTACAGCTCATGTGTTAAAATGCCATGTAATTTCTGTGTGATCACAGTCTTGTTTTTCTGCATTATAAACCACTTGAAAACACATAGTCTTGTTTAGCTTTGTATCCTTAGCAGTGGATTGGCTTTAGTGTGTAGTAAGCTCTCAATACATGGGTGAAGTTCTTTTTATTGTTTAAGGCCAATATTTCTTATTTAATATTAATATTGTTAAAGGTACATATGTTTTTCTACAAGGCTTTTGAGACAACTTCTTCAGGCGTAAATAGCTTTTCCTACCATCTTCCCATAGCACCTTGTCCACAGGGCTATTATAATTTTGATTGCATAATACTTCCTGATTAGTGAGCCCTTAGAGACCAGGCGCTTTGTCTTAATCAGCCTTTAATTGTTTGCTTGTTCGTTTCCTCCCACCTTAGACCTCCATGAGGATATGGGCTGTTTCCTGTGTGCTCTAGCACTGACACCTAGTTCAGACTGGTAGATAGTGGGTGCTCAAATATTTGTTGAGTAAATAGATGAAAGAATGAGCTCATTTAAGTATCATACAATGTTTTTAATGTTATGTATCCATATAATTATTGCCACATATCTTTTTTTTTTTTATGTCTGTACCTTAGGTCTAGGAAAATTTTTTAACTGAAATTCTTCGTTGTGCGTTATATCTGACCTTACATATACAGAGCTTGTCTTTATTCTTAATACCGTATGGTGCTTCTGAGCTCAATTAATATATGAATTGGACACTGAATTTAACTTTTTCCTCCCTAAGCTCATATGCTGTAGCTAAATTTGGTAGGACTCTTCAGAAGTCACTAGGCTTCTTAAGAGTGTACTTTTTCATATTAGTGGAAGAGCTTGAGTGAATGGCCTTTTAGGCTTTAATCTGGAATGGACACATTCAGCCAAGGAAAGGAGTAATTGCTTTACTATAGTCACCGTCCATATAACTGATGGAACACGCACAGTCCTGGCCCTCCATTTGCTTGGAGCTATAAGAGGAGCAGTAGGCACTTAAAATGATAATTAATAGAAATGAATGACAAAAAGTGTAAGTTATTTTGCAAGTTTCTAAGCAATGCTATAAATACTTGGAATTTTTGAATTTAGGATTGTGTAATAAAACCTCAGATAGTCCTAATAACTATAGTAAGTGTATTGTATATGTTTTTAGTATTGTTTTTAAAATTATTGATATAATACCTGTTCATTATAGAAAATGTTTTTATAAGTACAGATGTTAGGGTCCATGATCAAAGGAACGAGACTGATACAAAGCGAAGGTCAAGCAAAGCTTTATTTCACGCTAAGCATCGAGAATCACACTGGCTGGTCAGGGTCGTCTCTATGCAGAGGGCGACCCTGCCTGGTCTTACAGACTATCTTTTATAGGGCAAAACCGCAAACCGACTGTGAGCTTATCCTTATTGGTCAGAAGCAGTGGGGTCAGGGGAGGTCACATATGTGTTCTTTACTTTTTGAACGTCTCCACTTAACCTGACTTCAGAAGCAGTGGGGTTAAGGGAGGTTGCATATGTGTCCTTTACTGATTGGACGTCTCCACCTGGCCTGACTCGACCTTGTTCTTCTGGGGGACTGTCATCAGGAACCCGCAGACCACATTCCACTGGTGTCCTGGACTTATCTTTCTAAGTAAGTTCCTCCAGGCTGACTTTGTTCCTTCAATGCAAGGTCAGCTTGTTTTCACAACAAAATGGCTGCCTAGACAAGATGGAATCACTTAGGCTAAGCAGGTCCTAACACAGAATAATGTAAACAGTCAGATTATAACCTAATGTAACTGTTACTTGCCTTTGGATTCTTGCCTTTTCTCTCTCATTACTTATGTTTGTTTTGTTTTCTTTATACTTATGGTTTCATCATAAATGTTAATATTTTTTCATATAAATGTTAATATTTGCATAATCAGTTGTAGAATAGAACATAATTTACTTAACTAGGTGCTTATTGTGCATTTGACCTGTTGTCATTGTTTTACTCTGAGGAAAATGAATGAGTCATTGACTCAACTTTGTCTTCATATGGTGGTAAGTCTCTCTTGAGGTGGTTAATGACGTGTGGAGGTCTTACATAATGGTTGCCGAGTTTCTGCATCATTCTGTGGATGTGAGGGTAGGTCACATTAGGTCATTAGGTCCATTTTTCCCCTACTGAAGTCCCTCTCACACTTTAGGATACATGTAATGCTCCTTTGGGAAAGGAGTGTCTTTTTTTTTTTTTTTTTTTTAAGATTTTATTTATCTAAGAGAGCACGAGCGGGGAGGAGCAGAAGGAGAGGGAGCAGGAGAAGTGGACTTCCCGTTGAGCAGGGAGCCCCAAGTGGGACCTGATCCTAGGACCCTGAGATCATGACCTGAGATCATGACCTGAGCCAACGGCAGAGACTTAACCAACTGAGCCACCCAGGCACCCCTTGGAAGGAGTGTTTTTGTTTGTTTGTTTTTAAGATTTTATTTATTTATCCAACAGAGAGAGATCACAAGCACAGGCAGAGAGGCAGGCAGAGAGAGAGGGGGAAGCACTCCCCACTGAGCAGAGAGGCCGATGCAGGGCTCGATCCCAGGACCCTGAGATCACGACCTGAGCCGAAGGCAGAGGCTCCAACCCACTGAGCCACCCAGGCACCCCGGAAAGGAGTGTTTTTAAGGCTCTTATATAGCACCAAAATCACTTTCCAGATACTCTGTTTTCACCAGCAATACATGAGGGTGCTTTTTTTAGTGACCACTGTAAAACAAACAAGCAAACAACAATAAAAATGAGAGCCCCTAAGTTAAATTCTGTGCATGAACTATACAGGGTTTGAATTAAAATATTATTATTTTAAAAATGTAGACCAGTTATTTGGCTCATTCTTGATGAGTTTGTTTTTTCATGCTGGAAAACAGGTGATTTGATGAAAACTGCTGCAGGAGAGTTTGCAGATGATCCCTGCTCTTCTGTGAAGCGTGGCAACATGGTTCGGGCAGCTCGAGCTTTGCTCTCTGCTGTTACCCGGCTGCTTATTTTGGCTGACATGGCAGATGTCTACAAATTACTTGTTCAGCTGAAAGTTGTAAGTATAGGCCTCTGTCTGTAATTTGTTCTTTCCATCACAGTGAGGCTGCTGCTGGCCATAGTTATTAATCCAGCATTCCTTAGAGTTTGTTTTGATTTTGAACTTGGTTTACCTAAGTGGACCAAGAATGTTTTCTTTTAGTTTTCATTTTCTGCTCTTCTCTAAGTGTACCTCAGACTGGCTGGGCTATGAGCCTGTGTAGTCTTGATTTTAATGAAAAACTTGTAGCAGAGGTACTGTTTTAACTCCTTCCCTCTGCAGTAGTGATTAAGCATTTCCTTAAACTGGTGTTCCAGAGTTGAGAAACCAAGATGTGTTAAATTCTATCATTTTAGATACAGTCAGTATAATGCTACCACGTAGTAGCTGCTCATATATTTGAGGGCAATGTAAACTGAAGAGAAAGTTTACATTGCTATCCGAGTAGCAGTTAAAAGGAATAAAATAGTACAGATCTTTTTTTACATACAGATTTGTTTAGAATTTTTCTTATTTAGGGTTATGTTTTATATAGGTGGAAGAAGGTATCTTGAAACTGAGGAATGCTGGCACTGAACAAGATTTAGGAATACAGTATAAAGCCCTAAAACCTGAAGTGGATAAACTGAACATTATGGCAGCCAAAAGACAACAGGTACAGTCGTGATTTGGTTGTATATTAAAGTTGTTTATATTGTCATCTAGTGGGAAAAAATCGATTTTACTTTTCTGAAGGTACCAGTACCTCCCTCTGCAACTATGCAACTGCCATAGTTGCATTAAAACATTTAACTTATGAAGTAAGTATCCTTTTCGTATTGTATTATTAATAAACCTATAATTAAGTTGCATTCATGTTATGCTCCTGTTTTAATTCTCATGAAAATTTTACTTTAAATAGCTAGGCAATTTACAGTAGTGCCTGGAGAGGTGATAAGGTCTTTGTTATGTGCCTTCAAGGATTAACTTGAGTTGGTGGGTAGAGTTCAATTCAGATTTTTAAAAAAACCTTAAACCAGTTGAAAATTATTGGAATTACTTGATTATCAGAAACTAACTCCAAAAAAAAAAAAAAGAAACTAACTCTATTCTCCCCCCATATTAGGCCACTTTTTGAGTATTTCTTATTAATCATCCTTAGTAGTTTCCATTGAGTTATGAATTTGTGTTGTGTGGCATGTTGATCATTGTTCTTACTTTTCCAGATTTTGCTAGCCCTTTGGAATTTTGGCATTTAGGGTGCTTTGAATGCGGTGTGTGCTGTAAGGGAGACACACACATCACCATCCAGTTTCTTAAAACTTCATAGTTCTAATCAATCTTGTGCTTTTTCACAAAGCCCTGAAAAGATGAGTTTTTTTCCTTGTTTGCTGATACCTATATCAGTTAGGATATTTCATGCTAGAGTTCACAGAAAACCCAGCTCCACAACTGGTTCAACAGTGGGGGATATATTTTCTCACTAATTAGAAGTCCCAAATTAGGTATGATTTTGAGATGGTTAACATTATAGGTTTTTCAGTACCCTCAAGGATCTAGGTTTTTGACCTTTTCCAGCATTGCTGTGTTCTGTGTGCCCGGCACTGGATGGCTATAGAAGTTCTAGGCATGCTATTTGTACACATCACTATGTCCAGCAAGAAAAAAAAGAACTGTTTGTTCCGTATGTCTTCTTTTTTTACATAAGCCAATGATCTAGAAGCCCCTAACAGATTTGCCCTAAATCTGAATTGTGTAATATACCCATTCTTCATTAATCATTAGTGAGAGGAAAGCGATTATATTTATGACTCAGAGTTATGAAGATCTCCCTTCTACTGAGATTAGGGGAGGTATCCTTCTTGAGGACAGAGCTCTGACAGGCATGAGGAAAATGGAGTCGGTACTGTAAATGTCCCATGTAGGCTATCCTCAGCTTTGGAGTCGTCTTAGTAACTTTTTTCATTTGGTTATATTGTAACAGTATAAAAATTTTACCCTACAGAATTGAGAAGATTAAATAATGTATGTGAAATATTTAATAAGGTTATTGACCATATTTCAAGCTTGGGATCTGCGCATGTGAGATCCTGGTTTTACATATCTGTTACTTATATTACACATGATAATATAGCTAGATTTGATGTGTTGCTTAAGTTATGTAGTTCTCGTAGGCTAGGTGTGTTTTTATCACATATCCCCATGTTGGCCTATGTCTCCATCACATAAATCACAAGTAACTTTTTTCTTTTTGCCGGGCCTGATTGGTTCTGAGAACTTGTTTAGTAGTATAATTCTGTAAATATAGCATGCTGGCCCAATTAGATTCACAGTTTATTTTGCTTAATGTTTATGATTTAAATTCTCATTTGAATATGTGAAATAAATGTTAGTTATATTTAAAAAATAAAGTTTGGTGAATAGTCTCCCTGTCTTAAAACCTAGTCTAATCTTGGTTTATGAAGACTTATTTGAGGAAAGTAAGAACTTTTAGACTGATGTTATTATATTGGTTAACTTTGCAAAAGATAGAGTAAGTAAATTGATGATATTCTTGAGATAGAATATAATGATAGACCAGACTTTTGTATGCTATTGGAAAAACTTACTCAGAAGTAAGGGTACCTATAAGACTGATGAATCACAGACCTAAACCCCTGGAACAAATAATACAAATAATATTATATGTTAAATAAAAAAAAAGTAATAGTACCTGACTTATTAATTCTCTGTGCTATGAATACATGAAGAGTTCCTTGAACATAATCCTTCATGTACTAAAACACAAACCAAAACAAAACCCAATAAATTTTTTGTTTGTTTGTTTTATTTATTTATTTGAGATAGAGACAGGGAGAGCATGAGATGGGGAGAAGGTCAGAGGGAGAGGCAGACTCCCCCGTGGAGCTGGGAGTCTGATGTGGGACTCCATCCCAGGACTCTGGGATCAATCATGACCTGAGCCAAAGGCACTTGCTTAACCAACTAAGCCATCCAGGCGCCCAAAACCCAGTAAATTTAAATATTTCTGAAATAAGATGTCATTAAAATCTTGAAGTTATTCCTTGCTGGATGGTCTTATATTTGCCCTTCCATATTTCATTTTCACCCTTGTCCATCTTATTCTCTGCCCCTGGAACCTGACCTGTCTGGAATGAATCCAGGGCTCCTCTGCCCTCTAGGTCCTCGTTGGATTTGGCCAGTGGGAACATCAGTAAGAGATCAGAGGAGATAGAAGGATGAGGCTGGGGATTTATTCTCCTGGCTCCCCATCCTGCTTATTGATCTTGGTGGCTAAAAGTCATAGCCTGTCGGGTGGTATTCTCCACACACCTTGCTCCCTGGTTTCTGGTAACTGCTGCTTCTCTGTCTCATCAGGCCTAAGTGCTGTATCAGTCTTGTGGTTTCCCTGTACTTTCTCTGTATCTTTTTATCTTTTTAAAGACTTTATTTATTTTGACAGAGAGAGACAGTGAGAGGGGACACAAGCAGGGGAAGCAGAAGAGGGAGGAGCAGGGAGCCCGCTGAGCAGAGAACCCGACACAAGTGTCCGTCCAGGACCCTGGGATCATGAGCCACCCAGGCGCCCCTCTTCATATCTTTTTAGCTTAGTCCTTGAATCGTGTTTGAGTTACTCTGATTTTGTTTTCTGCTGGTGTCTTAATTGATGCATATTTCCATTTTAAAGCTTGTCTTGTATTTGTAGTATGTCCTGGTCATTTATGTGTTCCTTGGACCTAATTCTTAAACCTTTAGCCCTAAGCCTTCTGCAGTAGAATCAGGCTGGTGTGGGCTCCTTTGTGACTGCTGATCATAAAATAGTCATTTGTAGGACATGGGTCTTGGTGCGTATACCTATAAACTAGGGCTTTCCTTGGGAATTGAACTGCTAGTCATTTTATCCTAAGGTTCCTGCCTTAGGACTGGGACTTCCATTCTCCCTTTTGGAATTGCCCACTGGACTCCTTCAGTAACTGGTAACATTTTTTCACAGTGTGTGTTTTCTGGCAGAATTCCTATACTGCTGTATGCTTAGCCCGCTAGACTGTTTTCACCTTTAACTTTTTCTTCTTTTCTCAGGCATGGTGCGTAATAATTTATCTTCTCATTTAGCCTCTTATCTTTGCAGACAGCCCTAGTTCAGAAAAGGGGTATTTCCTCAAGAACAATATTTGGTTGTGATATATATACTGGCTTCTTTAGCCTACCTTGTATCATTTAAGCAGCAACCACCCATTGAGGAAATGCTAAACCTTATAAGGTCTGCAGGCTCTTTGGAATTTATGTTTCTCATGAAGGTTTTTCTGGGGCATGGGATGGTGGTGCGGATATTGCTGAAAATAATTAACTCTAAAAAGATGTTTTCTATGTGCTAAATGCTTTTGTGAATACAAACTCATTTAATGTTTACAAAATTGTATAAGGTAGATCTGTAATTGATCAGATACTCATTTTTATAGATGAAAGAACTGTAGTGCGAGGAGATTAAATAATTTGGCAAGGTCATTCATCTAGTCAGGTGGAGCCAGGTTTTAAACCCAGGCTCCAGGGGCAGGGATTTTGTCTGTTTAAATTGCTGTTATAATCCCTAGCGCCTAGGGCATTGCCCGGGTGTGGTAGTGTTCACTAAATATTTAATGAACAAGTGAATAAGCCACTTTGCTATACTGCGATCCATCCTGGAATGGAATTCTAATTTTGGTTCTAATCTGTTAATTTCTTGGGCTGGAGTATAATTGACTCACTAGAAGTGTTGAATTTCTATTAGGCTACAGGTTCTTCTTTGAGTTTAAGGGTAAAATAGATAGCAGAGATAAGGATGGGCAGGCTTTGACCCTAGTGCCTGTAAGGAGGACTGCCTGTGCCTCCTGTGGTCAATTCTGTTTCTTGAGTCTGCGCCAGATGGAATACTTTGATGTTTACATTCCACCCACCCAGGTACATAGTGCTTGTTGAGATACTTGCCAAAAACCTAATGAACTCTGACTTTCATGACCTATCTTTCTTCTTTTTCTTTCTTTCTTTCTATTTATTTTTAAAAATTTTATTTATTTGTGAGAGATAGAGAGCATGCACAAGTAGGGGGAACAGCAGACAGAGGGAGAAGAAGGCTCTCTGCTGAGCAGATAGACTGATTTGGACTTAATCCCAGGACCCTGGTGTCCTGACCTGAGCTGAAGGCAGATACTTAACCAGCTGAGCCTCCCAGGCAGGCATCCCTCATGATTTCTTTTCTTTCTTTATTTTTTTAAGATTTTATCTATTTTTATTATTATTATTATTATTTATAGATTTTATTTATTTGACAGAGACACAGCAAGAGAAGGAAAACAAGCTGGGGGAGTGGGAGAGGGAGAAGCAGGCTCCCCGCTGAGCAAGGAGCCCGATGTGGGGCCCCATCCCAGGACCCTGGGATCATGACCTGAGCCGAAGGCAGACACCTAACAACTGAGCCACCCAGGCACCCCTTATTTATTTGAGCGAGAGAGAGATCACAAGTAGGGAGAGAGGCAGACAGAGAGAGAGGGGGAAGCAGACTCCCTGCTGAGCAGAAAGCCTGAATCTAGGCTGGGTCCCAGGACCCTGAGATCATGACCTGAGCCGAAGGCAGAGGTTTGAACCCACTGAGCCCCCCAGGTGCCCATGATTTCTTTTCTGAACAGACAGAGTGATAATGAATAGTAATAGTAATGTGTTTTAAGTTTAAATAATCAGGACTGGCTGGGTTTGCCTGCGGACCTTTTTTTTTTTTTTTTTTTTTTTTAAGATTTATGTTTATTTGAGAGAGTGTGAGCAGGAGGGGCAGAGCGAGAGGGATAGAGAATCTCAAGCCGACTCCATGCTGAGCATAGAGTCTGACACAGGGCTTGATCTTAGAACAGTGAAATCATGACCTGAGCCGAAATCAAGAGTCAGTTGCTCAGCTGACTATGCCACCCAGGCTCCCCTGGACCCTTTGTTTAAGTGTATTTGTTTGAATCAAAGAGAAGATATTTGATCATGTGGCTACAATTTTATATTATTAAGTGGGAAATGAGAGGAAACTTCTTTTACTTGACTTTCTAGTTTTTGGGTAGAGAGAGTGCTATAGATTACTTACAAGTTACCTTTTATTTCTTGGTCACTGCATGGGATGGTTAGTTCATATTACGTTGAAAGCAGTCATTTCTTCTTTGTGTTTTCTGTTTGTTCCTCAGTCTGCTTAACATACAATTGTATTGATAGAGTTTGGGAATCATGAAGGCTAAGGTGGTTTAAGGGACTCTAGCTTTATAAGTAATCTGTTAAATTCTTCAATAGCTCATTTTTTCACCAATCCAGATTATTTATCACCACTGCTAAGATAATACTTACTGATTATTATTCTTCTTATAGTAAATCAAGTGCTGCCTTGTGATGGTGCCCATTTTCCCTATCTTTACTTAATAAAATCTAGTTTCTTTGTGTTATGGCAAACAGTTCTCAAGAGAAAAAGCAGAACAGTTCAGCAGTTAAGGACAAATGATATTTAGTTGTCATTTTCATCACAGGTTGAAATATATGCCCCATACTTGGTAAATAGGAGTCCGTCAGACAAATTTTGGTGAGGGCAGGACATGTAGAAAATACCGCATGCAGTGTGTGCACTGGCTGCTTAAGCATAATGGGTAGTGTTTTCCCCTTGTCACAGCTTGAGTCTTGAGATGATCATCAATTCTCTAAATCTATGAGGTCCTATTTCTAGTTTAGTCTTTAAGATTTATTTAGTTATTTGATATATATAGAGAGATTACAAGTAGGCAGAGAGGCAGGCAGAGAGAGAGAGGAGGAAGCAGGCTCCCTGCTGAGCAGAGAGCCCGATGCGGGGCTCGATCCCAGGACCCTGAGATCATGACCTGAGCCAAAGGCAGAGGCTTTAACCCACTGAGCCACCCAGGCGCCCCGT
The DNA here is from genome assembly GCA_028533885.1 of Nasua narica. Lineage (NCBI taxonomy): Eukaryota > Metazoa > Chordata > Mammalia > Carnivora > Procyonidae > Nasua > Nasua narica. The sequence continues at coordinate 27,542,491 of CM052809.1, forward strand.
AGTTTAGTCTTTAGAAAGATAAAAGTTCTCATACCAAGCGAGGCAGTGACTTAAGGAAAGTCAAGTGTTGAATAGTAATTGTGGCACCTGTTAGCTTTAGGTGACCAGAAGTTTCTTTGGTAACCTTTATAAGAGACTATACTGATCTAGGTTATAGATACTTAGGGAAGAATTCTAAAGCTAGTTGCAAAACGTTTTATAAAACAGGACAATATAAGTACTTAGAGGCAAATTCCTCCCTAGAAGATTTTAAGTCCCTGAGGTGGTGGTGGAGAGCAAGACATTTGGAAAATGCCACACAGAACATATGCACCATCTGTTTAAATGTAATGGTTAGCCTTAGCCCTCTGTCATAGCTTGAGTCTGGAAATGATCATTGATTCTCTAAATCCACAGGGTCCTGTTTCTGAATATTTAGCCTAATGTACTGTGCTACAGGGCATTTGGAGTGCTGTGAGCTATTACTTGCAAATTCAGATTCCAAATGAGAAAAGAATTCTAGGAGGAAAAGTAAGCTGTTATATTATACAAGGTTTGAATGAAGATGCAAACCTAAAATAAATAGTTAGAGGAAGTATCAGAAAAAAGTCAGTTAGGTGTCTCTAATGCTTAATTAGGAACTCATCTAAAAAGATGAACCATTAAATAGTTTCAAATTGAGTTATTGACTTTGGCCTTTCTTAATTTTCTCTTACTGTTTACACATGTAATACTTTTTTAAGACGTTTAAATTTGTATTGTAGTTGGTGCAATTAACATTGACATTCTAAGTTCACACATAAAATAGAGTTAGAGCAGATTTGGTGGTCAGAGTTAGCACTTCTATTTCTCTTTTGTGGTGGTAATCCACACTTACTAAAGATTTAATTGTCCCCCCCATTGTTGTTACTTGCAGTAACAATGGGTTATCAGGAATATCCCCTTCCCATCTTGTTTATTTGTCACTTACTTGGTATCACTTATTTGACACTTAGTGCATCCATTCAGCCTACCAAGTAGGTGTCAGTATTGGAAATCATGCCAGGAACCTCAATTTTTTTTAAACTGGGGATTATAATTATGGGGTTGAGGAAATTGAGAAAGGACAGTTTCACTTACGACCACATGTATATAGAGTATTACAATGAAATGAAAACTTTTTGGATAAAAGTCATGGAGCACCTGAGCCTCAGTTTTATGTATTAATGACCTATGTCCCAGGGCCATCTTTGGAATAGGAGAATAGAGGGAAGAGGGTGCAGAGTTGTGTACTTGAGGTTGTAGTAAGCTACTGTCATTTGATTGGTTTGCATAGTTCATGTACACCTGTGGTATCCCACCCCAAATTTCGTAGAACTCTTAAAACGAACTTTTATAACTTAATAAAAAGAAATACTCAAGCTCTGCTTTAAATGTGTTTGAATGATTTTTCTAATTTGGTTGAAATAGGTACATACATCTTTATATAGTTGTAATGAAGATGCTAGTCAGTTTTATGTTTTGCTTTTTAGTTAGTGCTCTGCTAGGTGCTTTACATGCATTATCCCATTTGATCCTCAGGACAGTTAAAGAAGTGTATTGCTCCTATTTTATTGAAGGTTAAACCGAGTATGGTGATTTTGTTTTATTTACTTAAGAGATTTTTATTTTAAAGTAATCTGTACATCCAGCAGGGGTCTTGAACTTAAAACCCAGAGATCAAAAGTCGCATGCTCTTTGCTGAGCCAGCTGGATGCCTTGAGTATGGGGATTTTAAATAAGATCACAATAGCCAGGAAAAAGTAGAGCTGGAGATTTAAGCCTGGGTCTGGGTGGTTTGGAAATGTTTGAACTCTTACCTACTAATCCGTGCTACCTCCTTTGTTATGAAGCCAGACATTCATAAAACGGTTGTGTCGAATTAGAATTTCTCATTTTTCAGCATCTACTGACAAATTTTTTTTATGACTAGAACTCATATAAGGACTATTGCCATTTTTGTTTTCCAGGAACTGAAAGATGTGGGCCATCGTGATCAGATGGCTGCAGCCAGAGGAATACTGCAGAAGAATGTTCCAATCCTCTATACTGCGTCACACGCATGCCTACAACACCCGGATGTTGCAGCCTATAAGGCTAACAGAGACCTGATCTATAAGCAGCTGCAGCAGGCAGTGACAGGCATTTCCAATGCAGCCCAAGCCGCTGCATCAGACGATGCTTCCCAGCACCAGGGTGGGGGAGGAGGAGAATTGGCATACGCACTCAATAATTTTGATGTAAGTTATACTTGGGAGGCAACTTGAGCTTCTTGACCATCTGCCCAAAGTTAAGAGGTTTCTAGGTAAATGTGATCATGGTTTCTGATGAAAGTTCATTTTCTACTTATATTTGCAATCCATGTCAAAAGAAATTTTACAAATCATCGGTCTACTTGAACTTGACTGGGCCTACAACCTTTTTTTTGTTTTTCTTTCCCTTTTTCTTTTCTTTTTCGTTTTCTCTTGTTAAACTTCTGAATTCTTTTTATGAAACTTATGTTTCCTGTGGGATCATTATCTATTGAGGATATGAGTTTGGTTCATTTCAGCCAAGATTTTAACCTTTCAGCAGATGTAAAGCTTTGGGAGATGGAGGCAGAGTGTGTGCAGACTCTGTCCTCCAGGGGCTCACCATCTAGTGGGAAAGACATACATCATAAGTGATTAGCACAGAAGTTTTGTCACGTTACTTTTACTTGTCTGCCTAGGTGCACTTCTCAATGACTAAATTGTAATAATATATAAAATTTAATCAAGTGGAAGCAAATTTGGGCTTAAAATACTCTGAGTGTAATTCCATATAGTTATCTTTTATAGTTGGTGCCCCAGATCTGTTCTGTGTATACATTTTCTGTACACACTGCCCTATATATCAGCTCTTTCTGGTGGGTTTTTTTGTTTTTTTTTTTTAAACTTCTACCCACAATGCTTCATGGCTTCCAGTAGATGGCAGCAGTTTTTTTTAAAGTTTTTTTTTTTTTTTTTAATTCTAAACCCACCGTTGGGTTACATCATCATCATCATCATCATCATTATTATTATTTTGATTAACATAACAGAAAATTGTCTTCCATGTGGCCAGCATCCTTTCATAAGTAGGAATACTTTGAACTAGAGAATCTACATAATAGAGTGCATTTTGTTTTTAACAGTTTTTCCTTGCCTTTACCTTTTCTTCCCTTTGACCCTTTATTTTGGCATGTGTGACTGAACATTCCTGATACATATGACTAATTTATGACTTCATAAATCACTAAGATACTGTTAATTCTACAGACCATAGGGTTAGAACTGACTTTTTCTTGGAATCTTAATCATTAAATGACTTTATAGTAAACTTATGAAGCATCTTAAAATTTAGTGACACTTTTTTCCACTCCATTCAGATTTGGCAGTCTTAGGTATTGGACCTCTTTGAAGGCACTAAAGATTACATTTTGCCCTAACTTGAGTAGTAATTGTCAGAGACTACTTAATCTCTTAGGACTAAAGTGAGACTTCATAAAATGAAGGGGTTGGATGAAATGATTGCAGGCCTATTGCAGCTTAATGATTCTTTTAACATTCTATGACCATTCATTCTTCATTCTTACTGGTCACATCAACCAGAGAATCTGTTTTTTTTTCTTTAAAGGTTTTATTTATTTGAGAAAGAGAGCATAAGTGTGGGGGGGGCAGAGGGAGAAGTAGACTCCCCACTGAACAGGGAGCCCAATGGAGAGTTCGATCCCAGGACTCCAGGATCACGACCCCAGCCAAAAACAAATACTGAATTGACCGAGCCACCCACACGCCCCAACCAGAGAAATCCTGTAATAACTTAATCTGGTGAGAAAAATGGGCAGCTGAAATGTAGGTTAATAATGAACTGGAGGCCTTGCATATTCAATTTTGAAACTGAGAGTTCTTGGGAATGGAAAGAAGAAATGTATACTTATTGGAAAGGGCAAGCTTTTTTAAAGAAAAAACTTGGCATTTAACTTGAAATCAGTAAGATTAGTCTCCATAAAGAAAAATACGCAGTATTTGCACAGACATTTACTAATGTGAGGATAAATTTGTATTAAATGGAAAAGTTGGAGGGAGGCCAGTAGCTGCTGTCCTGGAGGTATTGGTGTTTGACTTTGTACCTAAAGCTTGCTTGTGACCTGACCTCACTCACCGCTGGTAAAGCTGGGTTTAAGTGGAGTCATGGGAGTGAAGAGAAAGAGGAAGGTTTTATTCTTACTAGGGCAATTATACCTCACAGAGTGGCTTTCTTGGGATGGATTGCTATCATCTCTTACAGATTACCTTGAAGTCTTTAAGCAGAGAGAGTCTCTAATTTAGACCTAACAGAATATGAGATTGTATTGTCTATAAAATTTGGTAGATTTTTAAGATGAGGAAAATAGATTGGAATTGATTATAAGTGCATTCCTTTCTGAAACTGAGACAGAAGTCTGTTTTTATTGTTTTATTGCTGTGAAACAGTTCTGCTAATGTCATGTAGTGGTTTTATACTCTGTATATAGAAAAGGAAAAGAGAGCTAACTTATTTTCCTTGCAATTCATTTTATTAATACTATAGAGGCTGACATGTAGATGTTCAGATTCAGTAGTGCGAACATGATTTTTATGCTGACATGCTTGTGTTTGCGTTTGTGATATGGTATCTTACTGAGGCCCCATTCAGCTGGATAGTATTGCTTCCAGTGCCGCCTTTGAGCGCCTTTGATGTACCATAGGCCAACTTGTATGTCTGTCATCTAACAAGAAGTGTAATTTTATTTTGGGCATTGGAATTTTTGTATTAAATCTTGATGTTCCTGATCAACACGTTGCTCACCTTTGTTAATAATGGAGGGAACATGATTAGCACTAAGATTCAGTAACACTTTTTCTGCAGAAACAAATCATTGTGGACCCCTTGAGCTTCAGCGAGGAGCGCTTTAGACCTTCCCTGGAGGAGCGCCTAGAAAGCATCATTAGTGGGGCTGCCCTGATGGCCGACTCATCCTGCACGCGTGATGACCGGCGTGAGAGAATTGTGGCTGAATGTAATGCTGTACGCCAGGCCCTTCAGGACCTGCTCTCAGAGTACATGGGCAATGTGAGTATCAGAACATTTTTTGGAAGTGAGAGTGTAACAGATGCTGGATCTGAGATATTTTAACTAAAAATGGCCAGTGTGCTCTTGGTTCCTTGACCCTTCAGGATGGGGCACATTTTCAAGGAATGGATAAAAAAGTAAGTGGTTTTCTATGTTTCCCTCTCCTCCCACCTTTTTATATTGAAAAATTTTTAGCTTATAAAAATCCTAGAGTGAACACCCATCGACCCTTTATATAGATTCACCAGTTAACACTCATATACATGCATGTTTGTGTGTACAAATGTATGGTTTATTTTATTTATTTATTTTAAAAAAGATTTTATTTATTTGACATATCACAAGTAGGCAGAGAGACAGGCAGAGAGAGAGGGGGGAAGCAGGCTCCCTGCTGAGCAGAGAACCCGATGTGGGGCTTGATCCCAGGACTCTGAGATCGTGACCTGAGCCGAAGGCAGAGGCTTTAACCCACTGAGCGACCCAGGTACCCCATGGTTTATTTTATAAACAAACACACCCACCCCCACACACCCTTTTTTCCATTTAACATTTGGACATAAGCTGCAGACATTGTGTTGGTTCAGCTCTAAATACCTTAGCATCCATGTACTAAGGATAATGACCTTCAGTCCCTAAAATTCCATTATCACATCTAGGCTTCCATCTAATTTTGGGCAAAAGGGAATGCTGAATATATTTATAGTTGGTAGTTTTTTTCATGGACTGTATAGAATGTCATCAGAAGCGGTAATTACCAACTAGAGCTGTATTAGGTGAACTGAGTAGTGGTTTTGAAGTTTTAAGATTTGTGTTTAAAAACGAGTACTGTAAAAAAATTTTTTCTGTAGATAATAGTTTACTTCTTGATTTTTATCTTTATTGTCTATTACCTTCCTTTTTCCTTCCCGCATACTTCTGCCATTCCAGTTATTTAATGCTTAGAGTTACTGTAATTTAGACCTTGTACCCAATATTTACTGTCGCAGAAAAGGAATAAGTTAAAAAAATTTTATATAAAATCGTTTTAAAGGGAAGAGAACAATACAAACTAGTTCTCACCAGTGATTTTTGGTTGTTTAATGCTTTTCAGGAAAAGACCTTGGTATTTTCTCATGTATTCATTTTCCATACATCTTATTTATTCACTTACATGACAATATAAGTGAACATATAATGGTGAGTCATAATGGAATTCCTAGGGTGAAGATGAATGCTTTAGTGTGTTTATCTTTTTTCTACCATATTGTGAAATTATCGAAGCATATTGAATTTTTTTAAGCCATTGCCATGTTTTGATCGTATGCAGTCTACCTCAGAAAAATGAGATTAGAAGCTTAGTTAAATCAAATGGAAAAAGCAGTTGATAAGTCAGTGAAAATGTGGGGCACATTTAAAAATCTGTACCTATGCTTGAAAACAGAAAATAAGAAAAATGGATAACTTGGAGAATAGTTCACGATACTAGAGTTTTAAATAGGGAAATAAAGGACTCGGTATGCGTGTGGATCAGTTATCTACTATCACATGTAGCACTGAAGTGGCACAAAAATATCAAAAGTAGTTAGGATTAGAAAAATGCTTTAAAAAGTCTTTTTTGGGAAGAATACATGATAAAGTTCTTCTTACTGCTCCATAAGAGAGCTTCCTAACCCTTCTGCATGTAAGAGTTTCCTAACGATCCCTTGAGTCTTGGAGTTGTTTGGATCTTGGCCTAGTCTTCTCTGGTCATGAGTAACCTTCTAGTTTCTCGCCAGAGTGTCAAACAAATACTGATTTCAGTTTGTGCCACAGATGTAAGTAAAGGTAGGAGACACTCATTTATACTTGAAGACATGGAGCGTGTAATACCACTTTTACATAACATTTTATTATATAGGTGAAAGCTAGAACAGTCATCCTTGTTTGGCTGAAATTTAAAGATTATGGAGGAGGTTTTGAAAGAAATTATTTTGGGGTTCAGATTACATTTTAGAAGATGGTCTCTGGACATGTTTTTCTTAAAGATAAAAATATTTAGTTCCCTTGTATTGACTCAAGTGATATTGAGCAGGTTAGGTGCTGTCAAAGTGATGGAATGAAGATAAAGCCAGGGGTTAGAGCAATGAAGCATGTTTGAAAGCTTAGAAGAACATCACAGGGTCTGCAAGCAGCAGAAGCAATTGGGGTGAGATTTGTGCTTATTTAGGAAGCTTTAAAAAGCATTTAGAACCTTTAATAACAATCAGAACTTAACCTGCAGTATCTCCCTATTGCTAACATCATACTGAGTGTGTGTCACATGCAAAGTAGTAGAGTGCTGGGCCCTGGGTGGAGGAGGAATGAGGCACTGATCTATGCCTTCTAATACAGGATCTCTACAGAGCGTTTATGGGGAGTGCCATCATACTGCTAAAATGGCATGGGGATTACAAGGATGGGGTTATTTAGCTGGGAAAACGGAGAGGTGTTTATTGGGGATTTATTTTACATTCTTTAGCTCTACCTTGATTTTTAAAAAATTGCTCACTTTAAATTTTGATTATTTCTCTCAAAAATATTAAATAATTATGATACATGGAAAATTAAGATAATCTGGCTCAATTAAAAGTGGTTAACTGCATGAAACTTTGTAGACAAAGTGGTCAAGTACAGAGTGGCTGATGTATTTTTATTTTTTATTTTTATTATCTGAGAGAGAGTGTTTGCCCGCCTGTGCGTGAGTGAGGGGAGAGGGAGAGGGAGACCAGTGGGGAGAGAAGCAGACTCTAGGCTGAGTGCAGAGCCCAATGCAGGACTCAGTCTCATGACCCTGAGATCATAACCTGAGCCAAAACCAAGAGTCGGCCACTTAACGAACTAAGGCGCTCAGGCACCACTGATATATTTTTATTTATTTTTTTTCATTTCCTGGCTTCTCTCAGTAATGTTATTTTTTTTTAAGCTATATACTCTTCACTTGATCTTAGCCAAAAGGCCGAGAAGCGATTAAGCTACATACTCTTAAAATCCTGTTGTCTCCTCTAGTCTTCCTTCTTCATCCTGTGTGGTCATTTACCAGGTTTCCATTGGTTTTTCCTCTAAATCAGTGATTTTGAACTTTGGATGCACATTAGAATCCCTGGGGAACTTAAAATCTTGATGTTTAGGTTATACGCCATTTAAATCAGTATCTTTGAATTGAGGTCCACGTGATGGTATTTTTTTTTTTTTTTTAAGGATTTTATTTATTTGAGAGAGAGAAAGGACAGGTGAGGGCACATGAGTTGCGGGTGCATAGGGAGACGGATAAGCAGACTACCCTTGGAGGAGGGAGCCCAGTGATGTTGGGCTCCATCTCAGGACCCTGGGATCACAACCTGAGCCACCCAGGTGCCCCCAGGTGACAGTATTTTTTTTTAAAGTTCTCAGGTATGTGGTTAAGTGTGGAGTTCTCAGTGGTTAAGGTGGAGAAATTCTCTGTGCTTCATTGCATTTGTCTGTACTGTCTCCACTGCCATTGCTTTATTCTAGGCTCTACTGACTCTTTTTGTTGTCTAGTCTGTTCTGCTTGCTTAGGCGAGTCTGTGCTCATATTTTCAGTAGGACATAGTTCATTCTGTGTTTCAAATTCTCTTCCTCCTTCTTGAAAACTTAAACTGCTCTTGCTTAAAGGCTTAAATTTTTTTCCTCCATCTATTTACTGAAGACTTTTTCATGCTGCACCATCTTGATTTCTTTGCTGCTTAAAGTTTTGTACCTTATTGTTGACTTCCTTGAATTGTTGCTTAATTGTATTTTTTTTATCCATGTAATTTCAGCTGTGATTAATCTTGTAAGAGACAGGAACTGGGGCACTTCGGTGGCTGGGCTTGGAGTCTGCTTAATATTCTCCCTCTATCTCTGCCTCTCTCCACTCCCTCTCTAAAATGAATGAATGAATGAATGACAGGACCTATTTTAAAAATACTTTCAAGGACTGGTATAATACTAGAAGAGGTATTGAGTAAATGATTTTACAGACTAGCTCATGCTGACGTGGGATGAATGAACAGACAATTTTGCATATTCATGGTGCCAGTGATATTAGTGAAAAAAATCAAAAGATCCTTCCTCTTATGGGCCTTGCATTCTAGAAGGTTATAGGGAAGGAGGCCATGGGTGGTTTACCACTACTTCCTGTAGATCTCTCAGTATATGAGATCACTGAAATAGGCAGTGAGGGAAAGTGGTATGCCTCTCTGAAATAGGCAGTGAGGGAAAGTGGTGTCCTAGGTCATGGTAGAGTTAAATTTGATTCGTCAGGTGAGAGCCTAACTCCTTTTTAAAGGTTTCAAGGGCCAGGAGGCCAGCAGACTTAATGCTCCTGTTTGCATTGTGGTTTAAAGAGTTGGAGGTTATTCCTGGCTGTATTGTTAACTTACTGTACGGAGATACTGATGTTAAAAGTAGTGCGTTTGACCCCTACTTACTGAACATTATGGAAATGCCTCAGATGCATGACAGTAGAAGTTTTTTGACATTCAGTGGATCTTTGTAGTTCCACAAATGACTTCCAGGTTTCCTTGAAATGAAATGTGGTTATTGTGGTTAAGTTTAATTTGTTCTTGCTCTGTCAGCTTACGGTTACTCCTGAAAGGGTTCTAGAAAAAGAAAATAGCTTCGATGGGTGTCTTCATCTTGAAAGACTTAAAAGTGAATGGATTGAAATTAAAATGTAAGTCAAGTTGAAACAAAATTGTTACCACTATTTTTTCATAATTGAAAGTCATACATACGCATTAATTACTGAAACACCAATATAAACATTTAGAAATACACATTCCAATTATTTTCCCTTTCTTGTATGTAGTGGGTTTTTTTCTGTTTTAAGATTTTATTTATTTATTTGACAGAGAGAGCGAGAGAGGGAATACAAGCAGGGGGAAAGTTAGAGGGAGAAGCAGGATTTCTGCTGAGCATGGAGCCCAACGCGGGACTCAGTCCTAGAACCCTGCGATCATGACCCGAGCTGAAGGCAGACACTTAACGACTGAGCCACCCAGGCACCCCTGTAGTGTTTTTTTTTTTTTTAACTGTATTTTAAAATAACTTTAACCCTCTCACTGTTCCCTTCATATAAACAAAATATTTATATAATTAGTGTTCAAACCGTTAGGTTAATGCATTAAAACAAGCTGCAAGGTTAATGGGTTAAATTTTTTTCTTTCTTAAACACATAGCTGCTTTGGGAGCTCAGTTGTATGTTAGAATGTTCTCTGAAGTTATTTCAATGCCAGTGAAAAGCAACGTTCTGAAGAGCCTTGTACTTTATGCATTTGAATTCTATATTTCACACTCTTCATTCTGCTGAGGGATATGCTGATCGTCAATATGTTCCTTTCTCCTTTTATTAGAGCATGTGCTTTGAGTTGTTTTCCCAGTAGTAGAGTTTACTGTGACCATTCTTGTTTCTGTTACCATACTCACCTTCAAGCCCCTGTCCTCTCAAAAAATAGATAAACCAAACTCCTGCTCCCTACCCTACCCCTTATGCCCTAGATCTGAAAATACTTAACACAGTATCGGAAATAGAGAAGATCCTCAGCCTTTGAAATGAATTCTGTTTAGTTTTGTCCTAAGCAGTCTTGGTCAGTGGTTCATGGTCCTGTGTTGACTGACTGGAGTTAGTCAACTTAGGATTAATGACAAGCACAGGCTTTGGGCTTTAGTAGCTCTAGCTCTGTGCCATCCAGTGTGGTAGCCAGTAGCCAGACATGGCTATCAAGTACCTGAAATATGACTGGCTTAAACTGAGATGTACCGTAAGTATAAACTCCTTGCTATATTTCTTCTTCTTTTTTTTTAATGCTCCGAATCTTTTTCTTTTTCAAGATTTTATTTATTTAACAGAGAGAGAGAGATCACAAGTAGGCGGAGAGGCAGGCAGGGAGAGAAGGGGAAGCAGGCTCCCTGCTGAGCAGAGAGCCTGATGCGGGGCTCGATCCCAGTACCCTGAGATCATACCGGAGCCAAAGGCAGAGGTTTAAACCCACTGAGCCACCCAGGCGCCCCCTCCTTGCCATATTTCAAAAACTGAGTACACAAAAAAAGGATGTAAATATGGTCAAATATAATCTGTTCTTAAACTTATTTTTTACCTGTTTCTTTTTATTTACATCTACTAGACTATTTAAAATTATATGTAGTTTTTGTTACTTGGTCACATTCTGTATTTCTTGGGTAGTTCTGAGTAACCAGCCAGCTAAGGTGAATAGATAAAGTTCAACCTCCTCATTGAATGTCTAAAATGGTAGCATATCCATTACATGGTAGCTATCATAGCTTGTATTTTTTTATACCTAAAAGTATAGTTTCAAACAGAAGAAAATTGGTACAGCTTAGAACCTGGTGATGATGATGTTGCTTAAAGATAAATTTTATCTTTGTTCTTGCTCCAAAACATTGGATGCCGTGGTAGTAGGATCCTAAAAGAAGAGTGCAATAACTGGGCTTTTTTTTTTTTTTTTTTTTGTATTGCACTGTGTATGTATTTTTGGGGTTTGATTGTGTTAATATAGCAGACATTAAATGTTTATTCGATTTGGATAATAGTTTGATAGGGAATGTATGAATAGGATGCAGTTAATACTCACTTTAGTGAAGGGAAGCACTTAATTTAGATGTAATCTCTTCTCAGTTTTGCAAATGCCTTCCTGGAATCACTTCAGCATGGCCAGAGCTTCCCAGCCCTTGAAGGAGTCTTCTTCGCAGAGCTTGTTACTACATTATTTTGTAGCTGCATTTCTTATTTTCAACATTAAAATAGTTTCCTTTTTTTCTGATTATAATTCTAAGTTCATCACATATCACATGTAATCGTACCATGTATTCCAGCCTTCTTTGTGCATATATGTGTATGCACACACACGTATCAATTTTTTTCTTAAATTTCTTCTATTAACAATAAAAATAAGGATCATCTGTACTGTTCTACTCTGTACCATATGCCAGCCATTGTCCTAAAAGACAAATGTTTTTTTACCTGTTTTACTGCCATAATAACCTAGATTGAGTTGTTATTTGCTCAAAAATACATACACATACAGCGGAGATCTCTGTCCTGAAAGTCTGAGCTCTCAATACCTTTATCATTGTGCATCTTTACTACAGCAAATGCGGTTTTACATCATTATCGTTAATGGCTGCAGAGCTTTCCACTGTACTGCTTTATAAATGACTATTCTGAAATTAAATACTCCACCCTAACTAAATAAGATAAACCCAGGTCTGATATAGCTGTTTGAAGTGAGCCAAACAGGAAAGCTTTTTACAGTGTTCTCCCAAGCTACACTTTCTGATGTTACTTGAGTGTCATAGGTGTTTCAGTTGGCTCTGTGATGTGCAGCTATGTGGCTGAGTTTTGTTATACAATATTCTTTGATTTCCATCTTTCCTGTAATAAACTCTCACCTGTATTGCTAGGCCATAGTTCTGTAGCTGTGCTTGCATGATTTTATTTATTTGTTAGTGTAAGCTTTTCTGTGAGCTGCCTAGTATATTCGGGAGAATTTAGACATAAATAGATGTTGCATTGAATGCAGAATTTGAGCACATGTAAGACTTGTTTCTATTGATGGAGCAGCATTTATTTAATTTGGAAATCTTATTTGCCAAAGATTGTGTGATTTTTCTCACGATGGGAAGTGAGAGATTTAAAAGACCTTCTTAACTCTGAGGAGGACCTTCTCCTCAAGTTATATTTTGTGTTGCTTTCGGAGAGGTTCAAGTTTCTTCCTGTGTGTGCTGCTCAGGCATTACATACTGCAGTATTTAACAGGGAAGTTTTTAACCTTTTACATACAGAAAGACGCGTGTTTATATATTAAATGAAATGCTGCTGGCCTAATGGAGCAATAGTGGAACGGTCTCTTGAGATTAGGATAATGGAGTAGATATGGAAGCCTGCCCAGTGTCAGGCTGCAGATAGATCAGGTTTTAGCCTCCGTGAGATGGCTGTGAGACTGTCCTTAGGATTAGTTTATGGTCTTCAGATATTGGGCAGGTTAAAAAAGATTTTATATCAAAAATGTTTTCAGATTAAAAGATTAAACCTCTAAGTATATCAATATTAGTAATTTGTTGCTAGGTGGTAGAGTGATAGGCAATATAAATTTTCTTCCGTATTTTGCCCCACATTTTTGGACAGTGTTTCTTATGGCTACAATGAAAAAGTTTAAAAGTAAGCTTAGACCCCTTAGTTATATGCATCTTGGATTTTTAGTTTTCTTTTTTAATATGTTTATTTTTTTGTTTGTTTAGATTTTATTTATTCATTTGACACAGAGTACAAGCAGGAGGAGTCCCAGGTAGAGGAAGAGGGAAAGGCAGGCTCCCTGCTGAGCCAGGAGCTGGTTAAGGGACTCTGATCCCAGGATCCTGGGATAATGATCTGAGCGGAAGGGAGACACTTAACCCACTGAGCCACCCATGTGCCCCTATTCATTTTTTAAAAAGATTTATTTCTTTATCTTAGAGAAAGAGTATGTCTGCACTGGTGGGAGGGGTAGGGAGAGGGAGAGAGAATCCCAAGGAGACTGTGCGCTGAGCATGGAGCCCTCTGTGGGGCTCAATCCCAGGACCCTGAGACCACGATCTGAGCTGACACCAGGAGTCAGGGGCACTCAACTGACTGCGCCACCCAGGCGCCCCGAAAGATTTTATTTTTAAGTAGTCTCTGTAGCCAACATGGGGCTCAAAGCTACAACCCCGAGACCAAGAGTCCCACCAGACATCCCTTATGTTTCGTTTATAATTATATACTGTGTTTATTTCCAAGATACTATTAAGATGGGAACATTGAGGATTTCTTACTTTATAATAAGGCCTTGATTCATCTTTTTAAGGTAATGATTGATTCAAGACTAGTTTGACTGAAGTGATATGTGGTTTTTTTTGTTTTGTTTAATATACATTTCTAAGAAGTGTTGGTCAAAATACAGTCTCTTACCTTGGTGTGATAGTGTTTGCGTCATCCGTTTCTTGAACTGTTTATCCAAATGATTTTTGACCATATAAGTGTAGAATTGTAAAATTTAGAATTAGAAGGTGACATTAATTATCTAGTGTGGGGGTTGACAAATTATAGTTCTCAGTTTAAGTCTGGCTTACTTCCTATTTATATAAATAAAATTTTATTGAACACAGTTCTGCCCATTTATTTATCATCTATGGCTGTGTTTCCACTACAGTGGCATAGTTGAGTAGTTGTGATACAGAATGTCTGTATGTGACAAACATCTAAAACTAAAAGCAAATGGCCTCTAAAGCCTGAAATATTTGCTGTCTGGCCCTTTCCAAATATCTGGTGAGATGTAATGTAGTCCAGCCCAGTACTTTTTTGGAAGGTTATACGTTACCACTTGAATTTCTTTAATGGATATAAGACTATTTAGGGTATGTGTTTGTTCTTGGATAAGTATTTGAAGTTTGTGGCTTTAAAGTAGTTGTCCATTTTATCCAGTTAGTCAAATTTTATATGCAGGGAGTTGTTTGTAGGATTCTCTTACTGCCTTAACGTTTGTGGGAGTCTATAGCTATATTCTCCATTTTATTTCAAATGTTAGTAATTGGTATTTTTTTTTTAATATTTTATTTATTTCTTTATTTGACAGAGAGAGAGAGAGAGAGATCACAAGTAGGCAGAGAGGCAGGCGGGGGGGGGGGGGAAGCAGGCTCCCTGCTGAGCAGAGAGCCGGATATGGGGCTCGATCCCAGGATCCTGAGATCAGGAGCTGAGCTGAAGGCAGAGGCTTTAACCCACTGAGCCACCCAGGCACCTCAGTAATTTGTATTTGTATTTGCTCAATCTGGCTATGGGTTTATCAATTCCTTTGATCTTTTGAAATAACCAGCTTTTAGTTTTACTGATTTTTCTCTCTTATTTTCAATTTTACTGATTTCTGCTCTTTATCTTTTTTTTTTTTTCTTATGCTTCCTTTGGGTTTATTTTGTTATTCTCTAGTTTCTTTTCTTTCTTTCTTTCTTTCTTCTTTTTTTTTTAAAGATTTAATTTATTTATTTGACAGCGAGAGAGGGAACACATGGAGGGGGAGCAGGAGAGGGAGAAGCAGACTCTCCACTGAGCAGGGAGCAGATGTTGGACTTGATCCCAGGACTCTGGGATCCTGACCTGAGCTGAAGGCAGACGCATAACTGACTGAGCCCCCCAGGTGCCCCAAAAATTGTTATTGTTTTAGATACATTTGTAATACAGTTCCTTTTTCCTCATTTATTCTTTTTGGTACAAAAAGTAGGTTTTACTTTTGGCAAAATCATCATGTGTTGATACTAAGAAATTCATTTAAAATAGTTATTGTTTAAATGTGACAAACTAGTTGTTTTGGGAGGTTACCTGTTTATTTTCTCTAGAATGCTCATCTGTGACAAACATATAAAATTAAAGCTTATTAGTCATAACTTTCTACCTTAATATTTTCTGTCCATTGATCTTACATTTGTTCTTAAATTACATATTTCAGAGAACTTAAGGCAGTTAATAAAAACTCTTGACTTTCCAAACTGTCCTTGCCAGAGACAGGTATAGCCTGTTGTGCCAAGAAATTTCCTTTTCTCTCATTTCAGGCCTACTTTCTTGAAAATTACTTTGTTTTTCATATTTCTTAGTCATAAAATTAGAAGGGTGGAAGTCTGTAGAATGTGATGTTTTCTTCTCTGAGTAATGTCCTTATTTTTTCTGTTTATTTTGGGTTAACTCTGTGTTCATATCTGATAACTGATAAGTAAGTGCTTGATGGTCATTAAATGGTTTATTTATTTTAAAGTGCAATATTGGATATTTAGAACCAAAGACAGCTGAGAACTGATCTTGTTTGGACATCCTCTGAAAATGGCACTGGGACCTTTTCATAATGGCGTGATTTGGAGACATACTATAAGAAAGGTATTTTCTTTCAGTGATTTATACTAAAACAACATCTGGGCAGTAAATTATCTTACTGTTATTTTCAGATGTGTTGAAATGATTGGCCTCCTGTTTTGGTTTTACTCCAGTTGCAGATTGTCTGACTTGGGTTTTGTAAAAAAAATTTGCATTTTGTAATTGTCTGCCAAATAGAATGCAGTGTAGTATCTTATTTCAAGACTTCCTTGCTAATTGTCCTTTAAATTTAACGCCAGAGCATATTTGTTCTGAATTGCTTCTTTCTACTTTGAGGGAGAATTATTCGTTTTGTGGATTCAAATATGAAACTCCTCTTCTAGGAGTGAAAAGATTTATGTTTTGTCTTGCCCTTGTTTTGTGTCTATATGAACATTGCTTATTTTTCCTTTGTATAAAATAACGTGAAATGCTATATAAGAAAAGTCATAAATACTTGACCAGCGATACCCAATTATAATCTTTAAAGCTCATAATAATAAATATACTTGTTGCTGGGAAGTGGAGCACATTTAAACAAATGTTTAAATTTGTTTAAATTTAACAAATTTAACAAATGGCCATCTTGCCTTTTATTTATTTATTTTTTAAAGATTCTCTACTGTGAAAAATAGATAAAGCCTTTATATGTGGAAAAATTGTTTGGTTTTTTAAAAATTGGTTGTTCAGGGGTGCCTGGGTGGCTCAGTTGGTTGAAAGTCTGCCTTCGGCTCCGGTCATGGTCCTGGGATCAAGCCCCCACATGGGGCTCCCTGTTCGGTGGGGAACCTGCTTCTCCCTATCCCACTTCCTGTCTTGTGTTCCCTCTCTGGCTGTCTCTCTGTCAAATAAATAAAAAGGTCTTTAAAAAAAAGAATTGGTTGTTCATACACACACACACACACACACACACACACACCCCTTAATGACTTCCATTGTGATAAAGGATCCCCTTGCCCCTCCCCCACTTTTTTAAAACAGGTTTTTCTTAGACTATTAAAATTTCTTAAGATTTTTTTTTTTTTTAGATTTTATTTATTTGTCAGAGAGGATGGGAGACAGAGAGCAAGCACAAACAGGGAGTGGCAAGCAGAGGGAGGGAGAGAAGCAGGCTTCCCACTGAGTAAGAAGCCTGGTGCAGGACTTGATGTGTGGAACTCCCTTCCAGGACCCTGGGATCATGACCTGAGCTGAAGGCAGGTGCTTAACTGACTGAGTCGTCCAGGCATCCCTAGACTATTAAAATTTCTTAATTGAGGA
Organism: Nasua narica; assembly: GCA_028533885.1. Lineage (NCBI taxonomy): Eukaryota > Metazoa > Chordata > Mammalia > Carnivora > Procyonidae > Nasua > Nasua narica. The sequence goes on from CM052809.1 coordinate 27,559,715, forward strand.
AATGGACTCAAAGTGTTAGGAGGACATTTGTTGGTTTTTCTTATTCAAAACTGTATTAAATTTTACAGCATTCAGAAAAAAATGCAATTTTAAAACTGAAAATTTCTAATCAGCATTTTTTAAAACGGTCTCCATTGGCTAGTTCTTTGCTATCTATAACTCTTTGATTTTGGCAAACTCTAGAAGCAAAAATCAATCTAATTTTTTTTGACTAGGGTTTCCCAAGGCAGCACAAAATTACCCATTTTTTTAAAACCACTCAGAATCAAAAATTATATTAGTTATAGGGTATGATGATAAATGTCAGTAACTATATGTTTTTTGATTTGAGGCTTTGGTCAAGGACTATTTCTTTTAAGTCTCAGGAGTTGACAAGATTTGACAATAAAACATAGGTTTATGGGGAATGGTATGTATAGGAGAATCCCTTATTAAATGACCCAGTGGTGGGGCGCCTGGGTGGCTCAGTTGGTTAAGCGACTCCCTTCGGCTCAGGTCATGATCCTGGAGTCCCCGGATCGAGTCCCATATCGGACTCCCGGCTCTGCGGGAAGTCTGCTTCTCCCTCTGACCTTCTCTCCTCTCATTCTCAGTCTCTCTCTCTAATAAATAAATAAAAAAACTTAAAAAAAAAAAAAAGGTTTACTTATTAAATGACCCAATGGTGTGGATTTGTTTTAAAATATTCCAGCAATAAAATAAAATCTTAAAAAAAAATTCTTAAAAAGGGGCGCCTGGGTGACTCAGTTGTTGGGTGTCTGCTTTTGGCTCAAGTCATGATTCCAGGGTCCTGGGATGGAGCCCCACATTGGACTCCCTGCTCAGTGGGAAGCCTGTTCCTCCCTCTCCCACTCTCCCTGCTTGTGTTCCCTCTCTCACGTCTCTCAGATAAATAAATAAATAAAATCTTTAAAAAATTTCTTAAAATATTCCAGCGATAAAATAACACTATCATAGATGAAACAAGAAAGAGGATTGATGGTTGCTAAAGCTTGGCCATGTTGCCTAAGGAAGTTCACGTACTATTCTCAATCTTTTTGGGTATGTTTGGAAGATCCCATATTAAGTTAAAAAAGACATATCATCATCATTATGGTTATTTGAGCAGGGCAGGATAATAATATCTAATCAGACATTAGATGTCTAAGGACACATTCCCTACCATGTGTATAGCCCTTCTGAGGGCATTTGTTTGTCTTGCAAATGCTAGAAGGCCTTGTTTTATCCCATCCATCCTCCACTCTGTCTCCCCATTCATAGCCTGGCCTATGTTGTCTGTTAGGCCAATTAGGTTCTCTTAAGAACTCGTATGGGAAAATAATGAGAAAATGGTGCAATTAGTAAATGGGAACTGAAGCAGGAAATTAGGACATTAGGTAGAGTCATGAGGGGTCATGACAAGGTGAATTTGTGGTTGAGCAGTAGCTATGAATTAGATAGGCAGCATAGATGGTAAGAGTGGGTCAGGTATTTGAGTTTGGAGACTGGTGCAGCCAGCTAAGAGGATCTGAGGCTTCCTATATGGCTACTCCTAAGGCTGTTTGCCTAGCTGTGCTTAGGTTCTTGTACACATGTATCCTTGGAAATAACCCCTTTATCAGTAGATTTAATTTCCTCTTTCTCAAAAAAAACCCAAAAAAACAAGAAAAACCCAAAAAACAAAAACCCACACAAAAAACAAAAGCCAAAAAACCCCCCAGAACTAGTGTATTTATTGGGTGATGGAGTTTTCTTGGCTACATTCTTAGTAAGCCCTTTTTATTAGAAGGTCAAAAATGGTTATTTTTAATCATTTAGGCATTTGTGATCCAGTTCCTCAAGTATTCTAAGAGCCATTGTCTTCCCGAGTCATATCTTTTTTTTTTTTTTTTAAAGATTTTATTTATTTATTCATTAGGAAAGAGAGAGAGTGAGAGAGCAGGTCAGAGTGAGAAGCGGACCTCCCATAGAGCTGGGAGCCCGATGTGGGACTCGATCCCAGGACTCGGGGATCATGACCTGAGCCGAAGGCAGTCGCTCAACCAACTGCGCCACCCAGGGGCCCTTCCCGAGTCATATCTTAAAGCTCTAATTTGTATAGTAAGAAATTTCTATTCCTTATATACTTGACTATTCATATATTACATACTTATATACTTGACTATTACATGCTAAGTAAATAAATTGCTGTTCACCTGATTTTGATTGAATGGAATTTAATAAATGGTAGTAATCAGGGCTTTCTGGAGGGGGCGGGATAATTTTGTGTTCTTGAGATTTCCTATTAATTGAGAAGTTGCCTCAGTACAGTTTTTGGTGACTTAAATGCTGTTTTGTTGGTCAACATGATTTCAGAGTCCTTGCTTTTGCTCTTCATTATGAAGACATGCCCTGTCGCTAGAGAAAGCCTTGTCTGAGTATAAACATCCTGTCTATAGTATCTTTCTCTGTTTTTCCTTTTTTAGTCCTCTTTCTGTGGGCAAAAATAAGAATGAGGAGATCTGGTTTAGAAGAGATAATACTGGTACAATGGAGTTTAAAAAAACACAAATGAAATTGTTTTATTATTAGCACTGGAGCAATTATAAAACTATATTAAATAGAATATACAATGATGGAAAGACAGGATTGACATTGATTGACATTGAGGAGTGGGCGAAGGGAGAAACAACAATGGATTTAGAATGAGGAGTAAATTAGTGTGCAGGGGGCAGCGATTTTCTGGGCTTGGTGGGAATGAAGAGGTATTAAAGAATCATGCTACAAGCAAGACTGGCTAGAAACTGTCCTGTTTTCTCGTGTTAGTGGGTGACTTACTGGTGTCAGAAGTCTTGGGAAATGTTTGCTTTTTTTCCCCTTTAATTTGCTCCCGTGTAGAAAGTTACTGCTCAGACTTGAGGGACTTATAGAGGGAGGTGTTTTGATCATACTATTATTTTCATATTATAACATCTTCAATTGGTAACTTTTTTGTAGGGTGGATTTAGCCTTTGATAGGTTTCCTTAGGCCCAAGAGAATGATCTACAGTAGAAAGGAAACTGTCCCGTTTAGCCTCTAGACAGTGACACATTAAGGACTAATGACTGCCAAAAGGAAATGTCAAACGCTAAGCTAGTCTACTTTCTTTGGCAGCTGAGAATCCGGTGAATCAACAGTTTTAGGGGGTGTATATTTAATGTGGGTGGAGAAAGAGTGTCTAACATTCTTTAAGGCCCTGTTAAGTTGGCAGTCTTGGACTTGGTGCCAGTTTCTACTTTTCTAAACCCAAGAAAGGCACATGCCATGGAATATGGATGGTTACTTTTCACGTAGGTAACACTGGATAGAAACATTTTGAGATGTGTTTATGGGTGTTGTTTTTATATATTTTTATTTAATCGTTGATAGCTGGCTGAAATGTGTTGCATTTGTACGAGGGAGAATACTTTGGAGTTATGATGGCTTTTGTACCCTGTGTCACAAACCAGGAATTATCTGAATAGTATTTTGAAAGAGAGGATAAATTTGTGATTCTGGAGATTTAAGGTGGAAATTCAAGCTAAATACTAAAAAGTACTTGTATGGAAAGAACAACACATTTATAACTTATAAACTTATAACCGAGTGTGGTCACCATGTCCTAGATATTTAAAATTTAACCCTTAAATATTCACATGCAAGGATTTGGAGGGAGTGATAGCTAGAGGATATAGGTGATGACAATATCCTAGTAGTAATGGGTGCACATATCTGAAGATACTAAAAAAAATCATGGAATTGTACATTTTAATTTGGTGATTTATATATGAATTGTATCTTAATATGCATCCTAAGAAATATATCTTAAAGCTATTTAAAAATACTTGCATGTTTTTTTATACATGTATCCATGTTTACATACATGTATTCATGCTAATGATGTGATCGGTATTTTAAATTTATATTTCCTATAGGAGATAGGACCCAAGGTAATTTGCGTATCTTATATGAAGTAAAGAATGTTTTCCTCACTTTGAAGTGGGGTCCGTGTCTTTTATTACTATCAGAATGACACTGGTTACATTAAAAGCCTGCATTGTGCACAGAGTTGGCCTTTTTAAATCTCTTGGCTCTGTATTGAACAGACTAATGGCCTGCAATTTGGGGTGGCTATTTCATTAAGGGTTTTTGAATCTAAAAGTATTAGTTCAGATACTCAGATATCAGATTGAACATGTATCACTTTAATTCACTATTCTTCATTTTTATTTTGTCTCTGTGAAAAGTGGTAGATCTGAGTAATATCCATATTGTTGGTCCTTAAATTATCATGTTTAAAATACTTTGGATTTTTCATTTGAAGATTTTGCATATAATCACCTAGAATTTGATTATACAACTCTAAGAACTATGAAAATGAATCAGGTTTTTTTATTAATGATGTAATCTTCTTAGATTTTTTTTGGTGATTAGAGGAATATAATGGATATGGGGAGGGATTTTGGATGAAATAATGGTGCTCATAACATGTAGTAGTATATTATAACTCTAGGCTAGGTCTGCTTGACCCAGAAGGAATTGCAAAAAAGTTGTAGCAGTGGTTGTAATTGAAGTGGCCTGTTTTAACCAACATTAATTATTTTGTTAACCTAGAATAGATTTTTGTTCTTCATGCTTTTTGGGGTAGTGCTTTTAGCTGAACATTATGTATTTTCAGTTCATATTGTGCAAGCTTTCCCTGACTCCTGTGGTGTACCTACCAAACCAGAATGACTTATCCTGTATCCTGCTGCTGCCCAATAGAACTAAGCTGTGAATCTAACTGTGGTGAACCCCAGCAGCTGACCTTTCCTGTGATGAAGTGTAGCCCAAAGTTAGGAGTCTCCTTACAGCTTTCAGAGATCCTGAGGCTTTATTACAGAAGTTTGCTCAATTTTATCATAGAATCCAGCAACAATTTTGCAGTCAGAAAGAACTCACTTCACTCTGTGTATGTAATACAGAATTATTGCTCCTAACAAGAGGTCATGTTAACTGTAATGAACTTTTTCCAGGTTTTTTTCCATTAATGGTAATTTGCTATATGGTTCATTCCTTTTATATACTGGTGCTTGCTACCAGACCAAACTGTAACAGGCAATAAAAACAAATTAATATGATGGAAAGAATTTAATTCTTCTTAAGCATTTTCTGCAACTAGGGAAAAAATGGAAAACATTCCCTTTTTAGCTGTCGTAATTTATTAGTTAAAATGTTAGATGAAAAAGCCAAATGGTACCCATTCCCTACTTTTTACCGTTGCTTTGTTTGAAGATACTTGCATTCTCATCCTCTCCTACTTTCCTTCCTTTTCCTTTTTTCCCCCCTTTGCTTTCCTTTCTTTGTGAATTCTCAAAGAGAAGACTGATGGTGGAAATTCAGGCACTGGGGCAGGAAGTGAGAAAGATGTGTTTTGATGGAGATAGTTATGGTCAGGTCATTGGGGCTGGTATTTGCGAAGCCTATTTTGGTGGGTGGTAAACTCTCTCTAAATTGGTGTCCTGGGAGATGGAACATATCTTTGCTGCCCCAAGTAATATTTTAGTGAATTACAGGAAGGAAATATTTGGTCACCTCCCAGTTCCGTTGCTGCTGTTTGGAGCTATACCAATATTAGAAATTTGGTTTCTTTATCTGGGACTGACGAGTTAAAGAGAGAAGTTGAAAATGACTAGTATTTGGAGATAAATCTAGTGGCTCCTCTCCATGACCATTAAACCAGCTCTACAAGAAATTTAAAGGGGAGTCTTTGAGTGGGGTGAAAAGACCTTAAGTGAGTAAGAAGAGTATGAAGTATAAAAGCAGTAAACGTTAAGCGTATTTGTAAAAATCAGTTAAGGGACTTAAAAGAATGTAAAGTATCACGGCGCATACGTGGGTGAGAGAGGAGTAATGAATGAGTTCAAACTTAAGTGACTATCAACTTAATAAAGACTGCTATATGTGGAAAAAGGTATATATACAAACCTAAGGAAACTGCAAACCAAAGGTATCCAGAAATTAAAGAGAAAAGAATGCAAGTATATCACTAAAGAAAGCCAGCAGACTATGAAAGAAAGAGAACAAAGGATCAGAGAAGACAAAACAAAGTGACAAAAACAAAAACAACCACAAAATAAGTAACAAAATGGCAATAAATACATACTTACCAATAATCAGAATATAAATCGACTAAACACTCTGATCAAAAGACATGGGGTGATGGTTATGGATAAACAAAAAAAAGACATTTATATGCTGCCTATAAGAGACCCATTGCAGATGTTAAGACACATGCAGACTACAAGTGAGGGGATGGAGGAATATTTACCATGCAAATGACTGTAAAAAAAAAAAAAAAAAAAAAAGCCAGGGTAGCACTACTTCTACTGGTCAAAATAGGCTTTGAAACAAAGACTGTAACAAGAGACCAAAGAAGGACACTGCGTAATAATAAAGGGGACAATCCAACAAGAATATTCAGCAATTGTAAATATTTATGAACCCAATTTGGAAACAGTTAAATACATAAAAGAGTTAATAACAAACATAATGGAACTCATTGATAGTAATACTAGATCTTTAACCCCCCACTTACATCATCGGACAGATCATCCAAACAAAATCATCAAGGAAACTGACTTTGAATGACACACTAGACCAGATGGATTTAACAGATAAATTCAGAACATTCCATCCTAAAACGGCAAACTACACACTTTCAAGTGCACACGGAACATTCTCCAGGAGAGATCACATATTAAAAAGCCACAGAACAAGTCTCAACAAATTCAAAAAGATCCAAGTCATATCATGCATCTTTTCTGACCACGAAATTGGAAATGAACCACCAGAAAAAATCTGGAAAGAAAGCACAAATACATACAGTTTAAATAACATGCTACTAAACAATGAATTTGTCAACCAAGTAATCAAAGAAGAAATAAGAAATTAAATGGAGAAAAATGAAAACACAAGGGTACAAAAATCTTTGGGCTACAGCACAGTTTCTAAGAGGGAAATTTATAGCAATACAAGTGTACACTAAGAAGCAAGAAAAATCCCAGTTACACCTAAAGGAGCTAGAAAAAGACAAAACCGCAAACCAGTAGAAGGAAGGAAATAGTAAAGATTATTATTAGCAGCTGAAATACATGATAAAAGAAACAAAAGAAGCCAATAGAATAGATCCATGAAACAAAGAACTGCTCTTTCAAAGGCTCAGAAAATTGAGAAGTCTATAGCCAGACTCAAAAAAAGGGGGGCAAAACACAAAAGGACTCAAAATCACACAAGAGGAGAAATAACAATTGACATCAGAGAAACACAAAGGATTATAAGACAATATTATGTAAAATGATATGCCAACAAATTGGACAGCCAGAGGAAATGGATAAATTCATAGAAATAGAGAACCTACCAAAACAAGCAGGAAGAAAGAGAAAATTTGAACAGACTGATTTACCAGCAATGAAGTTGAATTAGTAATAAAAACGCTCCCAAAAAAACAAAAGTGTAGGTCCATATGGCTTCACAGGTGAATTCTACCAAACATTAAAGAAGAGTTGATACTGATTCTTCTCAAACTTTTCTAAATGAATGAATGAATGAATAAATAAGAGAAAGGAAAACTTCCAAATTCCTTCTATGAGACCAGTATCAACCTGATAGCAAAACCAGGTACAGACACCACAAGAAAAGAAAACTACAGGCTAATATTTCTCATGAATATGCATGGAAAAATCCTCAACATAGTTGTCTCAAACTGAATCCAACAATGCATTAAAAAAATCATACCACTATCAAGTAGAATTTATTCCCAGGATGCAAGGGTGGTTCAGTATTTGCAAAACAATATAATATGTCACATTGATAAGAGAAAGGATAAAAACCATGTGATCATTTCAATAGATACAGGAAAAGCATTCAGCAAAGTAGAACATTGGTTTATGATAAAAACTCTCTGCGAAGTAGGTCTAGAGGGAACATAACCTAATAAAGACCTTATGTGGGGGGCGCCTGAGTGGCTCAGTGGGTTAAAGCCTCTGCCTTTGGCTCAGGTCATGATCTCAGGGTCCTGAGATCGAGCCCCACATCGGGCTCTCTGCTCGACAGGGAGCCCGCTTCCCCCTGTCCCTCTGCCTGCCTCTCTGCCTACTTGTGATCTCTCTTTCTCTCTCTCTGTGTCAAAAAAATAAAATCTTTAAAAAAAAAAAAAGACCTTATGTGAAAAACCCACAGCCAACATCATACTCGTTGAAAAACAGAGCTTTTCCCCAAAGATCAGGAAAAAGACAGGGATGTTCACTCTCGCCACTTTTATTCAGCATAGTACTGGAAGTCCTAACCACCACAATCAGTGAGTGAAAAGAAATAAAAGGCACCCAAATAGGGAAGAAAAAGTAAAACGTCCACTGTTTGCAGATAACATGGTACTTACTACAGGTAGAACATCCTGAAGATCCCCAGAAGCTACTAGAACTGATAAATGAATTCATTAAAGTCACAGGATACAAAATCAGTGTGCAGAAATCCATTGCATTTCTGTATACTAATAATGAAGCTGCCGAAAGAGAAATTAGGGAAACGATCCTGTTTACAGTTGAACCAAAAATAATAAACTTAACTGAAGAGGTCCAAGACCTTTATTCTGGAAACTGTAAAACATTGATGAAAGAAATTGAAGAGGACCCTCCAAAATGGAAAGACATCCTATGCTAATGGATTGGAAGAGCAAATATTGTTCAAAGTGCCTATAATACCCAAAGTAATCTATACATTTAATGTAATCTCCATCAAGATACCAATAGCATTTTTCACAGAACTAGAACAATCAAAAATTTGTATGGAACCATTAAAGACCCTATAGAGTTAAAGCAACCTTGAAAAGGAAAGCAAAGATGGAGGCATCACAGTTCCAGATTTCAGGTTAACTTACAAAGTTGTAGTAATCAAAATAGTACGGGTACAGGCACAGAAATAGACAACATAGATCAATGGGACTGAATAGAAACCCCAGAAGTAAACCGATGATTATGTGATCAATTAATGTTTGACAAAGGAGGCAAGAATATGCAGTGGGAAAAAGTCTCTTTTTCCCACTTCAACAACCTTCAACAAATGTTGCTGGGAAAACTGGACCACTTTATTACATCATACACAAAAGTAAACTCAAAGTGGATTAAAAGCCTAAATGTGAGACCTGAAACCGTCAAAATCACAGAAGAGATAACGGACAGTAATTTATCTGACTTTGTAGCAGCATCTTTCTAGATGTGTCTTCTGAGGCAAGGAAAACAAAAACAGAAATACACTATTAGGAGTACTTCAAAATAAAGCTTCTGCACAGCAAAGAAAACCAACAAAACTAAAGGACAACCTACTGAATAGGAGATGATATTTGCAAATGACATTATCTGATAAAGTGTTGGTATTCAAAATATATAAAGAACTTATACAACTCAGCACCCCCAAAATGATTAATCCAGTTAAAAAATGAGCAGGAGGTGCACCTGGGTGGCTCAGTCGGTTAAGCCTCTGCCTTCGGCTCGGGTCATGATCTCAGGGTCCTGGGATCGAGCCCTATATCGGACTCTCTGCTCAGTGAGGAGCCTGCTTCCCCCTCTCTCTCTGCTTGCCTTTCTGACTACTTGTGATCTCTCTAATAAATAAATAGAATCTTAAAAAAAAAATGGGCAGAAGACAGCAGACATTTCTCCAATGAAGACCTACAAGTGACCAACGTACATGTGAGAAAGTGCTCAGCATTACTCGTCATTAGAGAAATACAAATCAAAACCACAATGAGATATCACCTCACACCTGTCAGAATGGCTAAAATAAACAAGACAAGAAACAACGGGTGTTGGTAAGGACGTATATAAAAAGAAACTCTCATGCACCATTGGTGGGAATGCAAACTGATGCAGCGACTCTACAAAACAGGATGGAGGTTCCTCAAAAAATTAAAAATAGAACTATCCTAGAATCCAGCAATCACACTACTGGGTATTTACCCAAGGAATACAAAAACACTAACTCCAAGGGATACATCTACCCCTATGTTTATACAGCAGCATTATTTACAGTAGCCAAATTATGGTAACAGCCCAATGTCCATTGATTAATGAATGGATAAGGAAGTGATATAGGTATGCAACGGAATATTAATTCATCCATAAAAAAGAATGAAGTTTTGCCATTTGCAACCACAGGAATGGATATAGAGAGTGCAGTGCTAAGCACAATAAGCCAGAGAACACCAAATACCTTAGATTTCACTCATGGGTAATTTAAGAAAGAATTGAACAAAACACAACAATCTTAACTGTAGAGAAGTTGATTACCAGAGGGGAGGTGGTCAGGGCATGGTCGAAATAGGTGAGAGGATTAATAGCCCCCTATCTTGATGAGCACAGAGTAATATATGGAATTCTTTATATTTAAATCACTGTATTATACACCTGGAAGTAATATAACATTGCATGTTAACTACATTGAAGTTAAAATCACATGACCCTTCTCTATCTTTAAAATTCTCTTAGTTGAGATTCAGTGGTCCTCCTACTGGTTTAATGAGATCGGCTAAATTCAGAGCTTTGTTTTCTGTCCAGAGATGTTTGAACTGCATGTTTACCAGTATGTATTAGTTATGGCATGAGGACAACTTTTTGTATCCAAAAGGTGTTCTGTGGAGTGACGTACTTCTTGACAGCTACAGTGAGTTTGAAAAATAACCTAAATTCCTCAAGTGTTTGTGGCCTAAACACAGTTGGGGATGAGGATCGTACCTATACACACAGCAGGGTCAGAAAGGATGTTAATACTACTGCTACCTTTAT
>CM052809.1:27570611-27630160 GCA_028533885.1 Nasua narica
CCCCCCCCCCCCCCCCGCTTCTCTTTCAGCAGTGGTCAAATACATTTGGAGAATTATCTGTTTTTTATGTGCATTCTGGTAATAATGTCTAAAGACTGCATTAGTTTTTAGCCAAATGTGTTCCTGCTGATTGTGTTGCAGAGGTTATTTTATTGCTCTCCGTTTGTCTTAACTGTCTTGCTTGAAGTTGGTGGCCTTATTCCCAGATTCATAATATGTTCTCTGTACTATTAAAATGTATATTTTCCTTGGGTCTGGCATACTTCTTTATGGTTAATTCTGAGTTATCTGGCATGGGAAGCGAGGCTCTGATCATCAATGTTCATTCTCTGCATTGAGTTTTGTATAGGCATCTTTGTATAAAATCTCTTCATTATTCTTTCCCACTCATTTTGGATTTACTTGGTGATTGCATTTGAAATAGATATTTTTATTTGAATACTGTAACTATTCATATAGTTTCTTGTTCATTTTCTCTAAGTTCTGTTTATATTTTCACTGTAATTTATTAAGCTATCTTTCTAGCACTAGAGGAAAATGTGGTTATGAATAAGACTTTCTCTTATTAATAAACCCACTAGCTCATCATTTAAGAGAATTTACATCTTGTAGAGCTGGTTAAATAATTAACCAGAAACAATAATTTTAAGCCCTGTCTGTATAGTAAAAAAAGACACTTGAACCGGTGAGGTCCAGAAGTTTCCTTTCCCTTTATGTTATAATCTTTCTCTTTAGGACTCTAAAATGGCTGAACAGAAGACTCTTATTAGGAAGAATCTTTGTATTTAAACCAGGCTGACAGAAGTGAAGCATGTGTGCTGGTTGGCGCCATCGCTCTTCACTTACGAGATATGAACAGTTGCCTTCAGACGTTTTTTTGTGAACTTACTCATTGGATTAATGGTTAGTTGCTTTAGAAATGATGCTAAAAGTAAGAGTAATGGGAAAGTGGTTCCTTTACTGACTCTTATAGTTTTGAAAAAGGTATATCTCTTATTGAGCTGATATCCTTACAGCTGCATTATTTCTTTATACTTAATAAAAATTGTTTTTTTAATTCTTTTTTTTTTTTTTTTTATTAGATAGCGAGAGACTGAGAATGAGAGGGGAGAAGGTCAGAGGGAGAAGCAGACTTCCCGCAGAGCCGGGAGTCCGATATGGGACTCGATCCCGGGACTCCGGGATCATGACCTGAGCCGAAGGCAGTTGCTCAACCAACTGAGCCACCCAGGCGCCCTGTTTTTTTAATTCTTAAGATAGGCAATGTATGGGGGCGCCGTAGCTCAGTGGGTTAAGGCCTCTGCCTTAGGCTCAGGTCATGATCTCAGGGTTCTGGGATAGAGCCCTGCATCAGGCTCTCTGCTCAGCAGGGAGCCTGCCTCCCCCATCCCCTGCCTGCCTCTGCGTACTTGTGATCTTTCTCTCTCTCTGTCAAACAAATACATCTTTAAAAGAAAAAAAAAAGATAGGTAATGTATGTACATGGTTCAAATTGAAAGGGTATAAAAGAGTGTTTAGTGAGTGTAGATAAAGCTGCTTTTCATTCCTGTTATCTCTCTATCCACTTTCTCTTCTTATAGTTTCTTTTATCTCCTTCCAGAAATCTTTGATATAGATGCAGTAAAGTACACTACAAACATACAAACACATACACGAGTTAAGGTTGGTATATGTGTCTGTACTGAGAGTTACATTACTTGATTATAAAAATAGGCTTTACTATGAATTCTCTGATACCTACTTTTTTCCCCCCTATTATATACTTTGCTCTTAAGGCCACTAAATTTCATTCCACATGTATTTCCCCCCACCCCACAAAACCTTCTGTATTCTTTTTCTTACTCCTAAGTAAGCTATTTGTGTCTGCTTTCCTTCTTTCTTGGATATTTAAACTCGGAGGCCTCTGTTCCTGTTCTTTCTACTGTGGCATCAGCTCATAGTTGCTTACTGGAGTGAAGTCTATAAACCTTACATGTCTGGAATGTATTCATTTTGTTTTGCTTCATGTCTTAATTGTTTTTCAACCAAGTCAGATTGAGTTGCTTTTGCCTATGTGCTCTATTATTGACTGTTTTGTGTAACACTGAGGTTACTTTTATTTAACAAATAATTACTTTTAATAACAGTACATCTTAGCCTATTATCTGTGTAGTCAGTAGGTATTTACTATCTTCTTTGAAATGTCTATTCCAGAATGTCAGTTCTTCTTACATTTTATAATTCATTACCTTTTCTCATCACAGATGGTTGAAAGTAGTCTTAAGGATGCCTGGGTGACTCAGTTGTTAGACATCTGCCTTCTGCTTGGGTCGTGATCTCAGGGTCCTGGGATTGAGCCCCGCATTGGGCTCCCTGCTCTGTGGGGAGCCTGTTTCGCCCTCTCCCACTCTCCCTGCTTGTATTCCCTCTCTGGCTCTCTCTCTGTGTCTGTCAAATAAATAAAATCTTTATTAAAAAAAGAAGAAAGTAATCTTCATTCACTATAATAACTTTGAAGGTTTTGTCATTCCACTATAGTCTCTTTCAGTTTTGCATACCTGACAGTTCTTTTGGTTTTTAACTCCTGACCCTGGCTTTTGTCCAGAAAACCTTCATTTGTTTTCCTAACTTTGAGTAATGGTTTTGAAGTCCAAAGGATGATACCTCTACAGATTTAAATTTTGCCTATTACTGCTACAAAAAATTCAGAACAGAACATATCCCTGTCGAATAAATATCTTTTGGTTGACTGATAGTAGTTTCTCTTTACTAATACTGGACCTTTAACTTTAGCCATGCACAGAGTTTTCACGTTCATCTTAGGAGATACTGAATATTACCTAAAGCTATATGGTTGGTAAAAATTGATATGCTGTCCTCTAGGATGAAAGAATACTGTTTAATAAATAAGTAAAGACACAAAGTACTCTGCCTTGTGGCAGTAGAAAACATGTAGTGTAATGTTATCATTGATACATGTTTGGGAAGTTGAGGTTTAAGATGACTCCACAGAATATTCTGTCTAGAGCATGTCATGGATACTCAGAACGGGAGAGCCCATAATCCCGTCGTTGTTTTCTTTATTGGACTTCTATTTCATTGAGCCTCTCTTCCTGTCCTGTTGGTCACTGTTGCATCTGATCTCTGACCCCAGGGTATCTGGGACCCTTGGTCTTTCATCATCCAGAAGTTGTCCCATTTGGTCATGGCAGCTGTTCATGGGTGGTAATGCTTCACTTCTTGTAGGTAAAGGCAGACTGTGGTCGTGTCATTGTGGGGATGGATGATTCCCACCTCTCAGCAGGGGAGGTACTCAGTATATGTACATCCGTAGGACGTGGGTGCTACCCAGTCAGTAGTGCTCCAGTGCTGGAGCAGGATTCTGGAGGCCTTTTCTGGGCCTGCGTTTAACCTTTTAAGTAATGGTGTGTGTATGGATTTGTGTGTGTGTATGAAAGCGTGTGTATAAGGGTTTGTAATATTTCAGTAGTTTTAATAGTGCCTCAGTGTATTGCCATGAATTTGTGCCTTGCCTGTGAGGTTGTGGGCCAGTAGCTAAATCCCCTCAGCTCACAACATTTCCTGCTTCCATGCTTAGCTCAGCTTAGGGAGGTACTTTCTCTCACTTTTTTCTTGGGCAGCGTTCCAAGACAGTGATTCTACTCTATTCTTCACTGTATATCTTTTTTCCCACTGCCTTCATCCTTCTTTCATTTTCTGCTTTTCCCCCCTTTTTAGATGGTTGTCTCTTCCTTTCCAAGATCCAGTGAATCTGATGACTACTATAGTTCACTTACAGTTCCTTCTTAAAGCCTATATTGCCTTTCAGAATACTGTAATCATAAGAAATTGGGCTTCATTTTTAGCAGTGCAACTACATGATACAAAAATGTATAAATGCAAAGATAATCCTCTTAAAATATTTATACAGTCTCTCTTTCTTTCTCTCTGTCACACACACACACACACACACAAGAGCTTTTCCTTCTACTGAGCTTTCTTCCCCGTCCCATATATTTCTCTCCCAGAGAACCAGTGTTAGCAGTCAGATAATATATCTCTATACTTTACTTATCTAGTAGACCTCCAGTCTCCACACCCCTACTCCCAATGTAGGTGTTGGTTTGTTTTTGTTTTTTGGGTTTTTTTTCATAGTTACTTGTTCCAAGTGAGATCGTTACTTACAAACTGGTATCTTACTGTTCAGTAGTACCTCCTGGAAGTCCTTTGACTTCTCCTAGTTTACCCCCTATTCATGCGTCTAATTGCTGACTAAGATTTCATGGTATGGGATATATCATAAATTATGTGACAACCTCCCTCTTTTGAGCACTTGGTTAATTTTTTTTTAAGCATCATAAACAATGTGGTAATGCCTTGTGTTTGCTGCTTTATTTCTATGAAATAGATTCTTGAGACTAGAAGGAAAAAAGAATAGATTACTTTATTTCTATGAAATTGCTGGCTTTAATGTACATGTGTATCTTCATCTGAAGAAATGTAGGCAGATTATTTTCTAAAAAAGCCTAAACTATTTGTAGGTCTACCATCAATGTAAGAAAATAGCCTATTCTTCACATCTTCTGATAGAAAGTGCTGTAATTTTTTTGATTCGATGGGTGCGAAGTCATAGCTCATTATTATTTTAATTTACATTTCCCTGACCACTTTTGAATTGAAATAATTTTTTTAATATTCTTTTAGGTCATTAGATTTGCTCTCCTGTCAGTTGCCTCTTCATATCCTCTGTTCATTTTTCTAATACTTATGTGTCTTTTTCTTTGCTGGAGCTCTTTGTTTGTATATTATGGGTATTAACCTAGTGTCCGCCCATCTGCATTGCATATATTTTTTCTAAATCTGTCCTTTGCCTTTTGATATTGCATATGAGTTTTTTCCTTTTTTTCACCCCTTTTCACCATATCAAAGTTTTGTTTTTATTTTTATTCATGTGTGTTTATCTCTTGTTTTGTGGCTAGGGGATTTTTGTAGGGTACAGATTCCTTTCCCACCTTGGATTGATTACACACACACACACACACACACACACACACATCATTGTGTCACTTGGGGTTCATTCACAGATGTAGAGCAACTATGAAAGGCATAAGGACTTTATTATAGAGATTTGACATTGTGCCATCATGGGAACAGATTAAATAGTTTGTATGAGGCTTTCACTTTTGTATCTGGTGCTGAGCCAGGGGTGAGCAGTGCATAAGGTTTGTAAGAAAAGATAGTACACATGAAACAGGGTTACTCTGGAACATGAGCTGGGCCTCATGAGGATAGTCTGGAACTCATACTAGCCTCTTATTACATCTGTGCCTCCAACTCTGATGACAGAGATTTCCTGAAGAAGCTGGCTTCCTTTATTACAGATTTAGTTACACACCTGACCTAGAAGTCAGCAAAGCTGAAGGAGAAAATTCTGTAGGAGTTATGGCTTTGATTGTTGCCCTGTGCTACCAAAATGAGCCAGCAAAGCTACAATGTATGTGACCTGCATTAGTGCCTTATACCTGCACCGGCCTTCCCAGCGTAAGAAAGATGGTTGCTGCTTCATTTCTGCCTTCCAAATCTCATGCAAGGATGTCTTATGTGGTCCAGTCTGATGTGGAGCTGTGTAGGGAAGGGACTTCTGGGAAATGTAGTTCCACATTAGCTAAATTGGCTCAGGACAAATAATGTCACAGTCTTTCATCTGCCTTGTGTAAGTAAGTGCTCTAATTTAATATTTCTTCCATTTGGATAAGGACTTTCTTTTCTTTCTTTGTTTCATAAGATTTTCATTAGAGAGAGAGCAAGGGAGCGGGAGCGTACAAGTAGGGAGAGTGGCAGAGGGAAAGGGAGAAGCAAACTCCCTGCCGAGCAGGGAGCCCGATGGGGGCTGATCCCAGGACCCCGAGATCATGACCCAAGCCGAAGGCAGACACTTAAGTGATTGAGCCATCCAGGTGCCCTGAGACTTAATCAATAGACCATCTTTCCCTCTAGTGATTTGAAATATGACTTATATTTACTTGAGTTTAAATTTTCGGAATTGGTCCAAACTAGTATGTTTTAACATTAACAGGTCTTTATATTTTCTTTTTGGTCTTTGAAATGCTTGTAGGTAAATGATAGGCTATTTCCTGCATTTACTAATTATGTGCTCAGTCAGAGTTGTTGTGTTTTTTTTGATGTTATTTATTTGATAGCACACACCCAGGAGAGGGGGAGGAGCAGAGGGAGAGAGAGAAGCACACTCCTTGCTGAGCAGGGTGCCCCACGTTGGGCTTGATCCCAGGACCCAGAAATCATGACGTGATCCAAAGGCAGATGCTTAACTGAGCCACCCAGGTGCCCCTGTGCTCAGTCAGTTTTATTAGGTCAGGAATTAACTTACAGTAATAGCTACTGCTTGAGACTTAGAAGCCTTCATTAGTGGTTACACTTTAGTAAAGAAATCTTAATTGTATACCTGTGTAACATACCTGTACAACAAAGGCATATTTCCAGTTCTTGCTTAGGAGTGGAACAAAAATGGGCTGTATCGAGCCCTGCATCAGCCTCCCTGCTGATCTTCCTTTCCCTCTGCCCCTCCCCTGTGCTCTATCTCAAATAAGTTAAAAAAAAAATTTTTTTTTAAACCAGAAGAACGGAACAAAAATATTCAGAAGGAATATGTTGTGGTTGTGTATATGTGTGTGTGTTTATGAAACACATGCAGAAATAGTACAAAAAGGAGAAAGGACTATTGAACTCAGCGGTTCTAGGAAGGAATTTTCACATTTCAAATGAGAGTTTGACATTGACATATTGTGAATACAGAGTCTTTTGTAAAAATTTCATGGTTGCATACAAGATAGTAATTAAATGTCTGACTTTGAGCTTTGAGGTTTTATAAAAATTCTTTTCACACAGGCCATTTTAATTGTGGAGCATCAAACTTTATTTGACTTGGTTGGATGGCAGACAACCAGTCAGGGAACTGCTGTAGTGATGGTTTTCAGAGCCTTTCCTTCTCTAGCAAAATGTGATAAACCTGCCTTTCACAATTCTCATTGACATCACATCTGCAGGATTTTTATACTTGTAAATAGTTTTAAGAATATTTATTTTGTTTTTATTTTTACCCGCATCTGCAAAATTTGTGTGGATATCTGCAGTTTATTTATAGATATACAAGTTTCTGAATGCGAGCTTTCAATGTGACGCTACACATATTCAAGTGAGAGGTTCTTTTTCTAATCAAGTAAAAATGGCCGGTACAAGACTCGAATTTAGAGGGAGGAGCCAAAGTTAAAAAAGAAAATCTTTGACAAGAAATGAGCTAAATAATGGCTTTCTCTGTGAAATAAATAGAGGCTGTTTTGTCTTGATCTCGGGTCTTTTTGCTTCCCTTTTTCCCTAACTGAACACATGTACTTGTGCCTATACACACACACTCTTTTTACAAAGACTTAAGTGAAAAGTGTAAATGCTCGAGAGCTCCCAAGTAAGGAAAGACAATGAAAGGATGAATGAGTGGGCTGCCAAGCATCACTGAAGAGAAACTTGAGTGGGAGAAGAGGAAGAAAGAATGGTTTGACAAACTCTTCCAATTGCAATAGTGTAAAATACAGACATTTTGGGGTACAATGAAAACAGTAAAGAATTTTGAGGGCAGAATTGATTTGAACCCACTAGATCCCTCTATTAGGGAAAAAATGCCCACAGAGCCTTTTTGTAGACATTTTTCCAGTTTTCTTTTTGTTTTTTTGTCTAGTTTATTGTGATGTCCTCTTATCCTTCCTTATACTTTATAGATGTGATTCATTAAAAGAGGTAATGGCTTTTTAAAAATGTCATCCTGCATGGAAAGGGATTTCTTACCCTGTGGTAAATACACTGTGATTTCTCCACAGCACTGGCAGTGCATTTTCACTGATTCCCATGGAGTTTTGAGTACCAGTTGTAACCCTTGACAGATAATTTCAGTTTATAGAGAAAATACATGGGGATTTTTTAAAAACAGGTTTTATTATTTGAGAGAGAAAGAACATAAGAAGGGGGGAGGAGGGTCAGAGGGAGAAGCAGACTGCCCACCAGGCAGGGAACCCGATGTGGGACTTGATCCTGGGGTTCCACTCCGGGACTCCAGGATCATGATCTTACCCTAAGGCAGTCGCTTAACCAACTGAGCCACCCAGGCTCCCTACATTGGGAAATTGAATGTGAAGACAAAAACTGATCCCTACAAAGAACAAACCTCTTATAAGCTTATTAACTTTTATGTTTAATCCAGGAGGCTAACGAGCCAGCCCTCATGTATAGTTCTGTATATAAATACTATTGTGGATGCAGGAAATTGCAGATCTACCAGTAAAACCTTTGTAATAGCAATGATAGAAAAATCCAACACATACTGGGTAAAACATTTTTTTTCCTCCCTGTTTGCTAAAAATTTGTATCTTGTTGAGTTTTAATCTTCTTTTAAAGTGTAGAATGCTGTTTTACCGGTGGTTCTCAGTTGTGGACAGTTCCCTGAAGGTGTGTGGGGCATCCACACTTCCATACTGTGTGTGGTTGGTGAGACAGGGTCGCCACTCTGTCACTCTCTTAGAACAGCCTGTCCCTTTTTTTGTAAAAAGGAATAGCTGGAAACAAAGCAACAAGAGTTGATTTCTGGTAGGTTCTCACCATTTGAGTTTTCCCCCACTTTTATTAAATCAAAATTAATGTAGAATTGCTAAGTCTTGGGAAAAGTGTGCATATCTGATAATTTTCATGGTTTGCCCAAGTGGAGAAATTTATTAGCTAGTCTTGATTATAATATCAAATGTGGAGAAAAAAAGTGACGTATTTGAAACATACTGAAGAACTTTCATCATTATGATTTCTGAAAGAATATTTCTAGAGGAAAATAAAGTATTTAATTATGGGGAGGGAACAAAAAAGATAGAGTTAAATCCGGGTAGGGAATGAAGGAATTCTGAAAGACTGAAACTCGTTTCAGTTGTTGTTATTATGAGGTGTAACCCTTAAGATGTCATGTTTCATCTTCAATTTTGTTATTAGGATGGGAGGTAGATAACGGTTTGGGATTTTATTAAGATTTTATTGGCAGCCATACCACATAGTTTTAAACAAAAACAGCAGTTCCACTGAGTGAAGCCATTAATGAACCTCTTATTTATGAAAGTAACAAATTAAACCTTATAATAAGATTCTTTTGTAGCATGGGAGGGAGTAAAATTCACAGGTTGTCATTACACTGTGCTCCTGCGTTTCTGTTTAGTATTTGCACCACATTAGGGAGTCAGACATGATTGTTCTAAAAGTTTAAAACTTTATCTTGCAAAAATGTTAACAGTCTGTGACTAAGAGTGGGAAAGGGGTAGGTTTTACTAGAAGGAATGGGATCCTAGCAAGAGCTTTGCTTCATACTTTACAAAGTAGAAACTGGTCCTGCCTTTTTTGTGTGTCTAATTCATAAGAAGAAGTCCCTTATTGACGCTTGTGGGGGGAACCTGCAAATCGAAAACGTGGGGGAACTGTCTTTTCAGAACAGTTTTAGATTGGAGATTAATAGTTGAAACCTCGAGATTTAATATTGGAACCCAGAGGCTCTTTTTATTTATTTTTATTTAGTGCATCTTGTTGAATGAATGATTTCTTACCTCCTGTCCCCCTCATACCCTAACCTCCTGCCTGTTTCTCTTGAGCAAGGCTCTTCAAGAGAGCCATTTGTTCTTTCTCAGCTGACCATTGGTTTTTACCCTTTTGCCTGTCCTTTATATAAATCTCTTTCCCTTATCCTTCTTCCTTAGCAGCCCTTGTTAAAGTTCTGGGTTTTGTTTTTCTCACCAAAACAAGGAAAATTGCCAGAATACATTTTTCTTAATCGCTGCTTTGATCTCCAGAGATCTGGAATGGCTGCTCTTGCTGACCATGTTAAATCTGTACACCCTTTCTGGTTCCAGAGTCTCCCTGTCATTCGTTTCACTTTAGCTGCACTTAGTGGTAGTATTGGTGATTTTGGCTACCCCTGCACCCAGCCATATTGAAATCCTGTTGGTACTTGTAGCACAGTTAAAGGCTCCTTTCCCACTACATTATTCTTTGCCCTCCCTGTTCTCTGAATTGATATCAGTAACTAAGTAGCACTGTCCACATTTTTGGGCTGATTCTCTTTTATTAGCTCTTCATTGAATATTGTTTTATCTCATACTGGAAGTTGAAGTAGTACTTGTTGAAATATTTAAAAATACTTAGTAGTAGTAGTAGTAGTAGTAGTCGTCGTCGTAGTCGTCGTCATCATCATCCTCCTCATCATCCAGCTTACGCTGTAGCAATTATTGTGTGCCAGGCCGTCTTATTACTTGTATACACATATTCCCATTTACTCTTCAGAGCATGAGTTATGTACCATTAAGGCATAAGTGACTTGCTCAAGATCTCACAGGTAGCAAGTAGATGTGCTATATTTTGAACCTAGTCTGACTCCAGAGTCTAAGCTATTAACCATCATGTAATACTGTTGATTTGATAGGAATAATGTGTAGATTGTCAATACCATAAATTACAACTATAAGTTTATATTTTCCTTTTCTCCCAACATTTTATTAAGAATATTTTCATACTGGGACGCCTGGGTGGCTCAGTTGGTTGAGCGGCTGCCTTTGGCTCAGGTCGTGATCCTGGCATCTTGGGATCAAGTCCCGCATCGGGTTCCTTGCTCCGCAGGGAGCCTGCTCCTGTCTCTGCCTCTGCCTGCCTCTCTGCCTGCTTGTGTTCTCTCTCTGTTAAATGAATAAATAAAAAAATCTTAAAAAAAAAAAAGAATAGGGCCCCTGGGTGGCGCAGGTGGTTGAGCGACTGCTTTCACCTCGGGTCATGATCCCGGAGTCCCGGGATCGAGTCCCACATCGGGCTCCCAGCTCCATGGGGAGTCCGCTTCTCACTCTGACCTTCTCTCTCTCACTCTCTCTCTTTCCTAATAAATAAATAAATAAAATCTTTAAAAAAAATATTTTCATACATACAGAGAAGCTGAAAGACTTGTATAGTGGTCACTCATTCATATATACACACACACACACAGACCCACATCCCCTACACCCACTCATTTCCTAGATTTTGTGATTAACATTTTGTTAGATGCTTTATCACATATTTATCTATCTCTGTGTCCATCTTATTGTTCAGATATATTTTGAAATCAGTTTGCAGACACTTGTATACTTCACCTCTAAACACTGTAGCATGCATGAACTGGAGTTCAGTTTTTTTATAGGAAATTTTGTACACAATGAAATGTGCAGATTATAAGTGTACTATTTGATGAGTTTTGATCAGCACACATCCTTTGTAACCCAAATCACCATCAGAGATAGATATGGTTATCTTTTTAGTGAATATTTGACTGTCTCGTAGTTCAAATACATGAGCTAGGTGTACCTTTGCCCCCAAATTAAAACCTGCTTTTCTGATTGTCCCATGATCTTTGATTGGTTCTTTAATTTATTGCACTGACCTCATTGAGGACAGGGCCATATCTGGCACCTACTAGGCCGGGTTTCATGCAAGCTTCCATGAATGATGGGCTTGTTATGGTAGTAATCATTCTCACTTCTAAAACAGTGTATGTGCAGACCTTTAATTGGCAAGAATTTCTTTGATAGGTAATGTTTTAAGATCATTTTCCTGAATCAGGTTAATTTTATTCCTAGTTATTTTCCAATAGAACATTCTTTGCTCAAGTTGCTTTGATGTTGAGGGGATGCTGCCCTTGAAACTTGTCGTTTTTTGTTGACTGCCATTTGATACGATATTGTTTAAATATGCCCCAGACTGGCATAGGAGGAAGGTGTTTTTCTGTGAGTCTCCTCTCCATTTATACTCCTTCCCCTAGTAATCTCATTGAGTTTTGTAGCTTTAAATACCCATGTTTATACTATGATGACTTCAAAATTTGTATTTACAGTCTAGATCTCTACCCTGAACTTGCTGTCTCTACTTGACTAATAAACATTTCGATTTTAGTATGTCAAAAGCTAAACCTTAATCTTTCCTATCTCTCTCCCCTTCCCAAATAATGTTCTCAATTCCAATTGATAACAAAGGTTTGGAATTCAGTTAGTTTAAATGTTAGTTGATAAGAGTATAAAGCAGCTAGGGTTTTATCTAATCCCCAGGCCACCCTGCCTTCAATTTAAACTGTGTGTGTGTGTGTGTGTGTGTGTGTGTGTGTGTGTGTGTGTGTGTGTGTTTAAAAATTGACATAAAATATTTAAAAGGCAAGATGGCAAGATTTTCAAAATATTTGGGAGGCTAGTAGATTTGTGTGGTTTTTTTAAATGGAAATATGTTTTAATAGTTTGTGTAATTTATGGTGATGCCTTTGGTGGCAATGTCAACTAGCTAGACTTTAGATAAACTATGGTTTGTTCAGTTCTTCACATATTATCTGTAATTCATCTCACATCTAATTTTAAGTGAGCATGAAATGGGTGATACCTTTTTTCTGATGTTTTTCTGACACCTCAAAAATGCTGCTTCACAAAGGGAGAGAATGCCTGACCACCTGCTGTTAGGTTTTCATGGAGAGTAAGAGATAAATGTTAGACTGGCGGTTTTAACACTATAGTAAAGTGGGCTCTAGTTGTTGTAAGTTGATGGCAAGTGTCAGAGAACAGTTTTGCACACATTGGCCTGAAGGGGTTGTCAGGACAGAAAAGGAAGTTGTGATATGGCGGTGTTCTCGACGCCTACAGGAGTGTCTGAGAGTGGTAGATTCTTTTCCCTTTCTTTCCCGCCGCTGTTATTTTTTTTTCCTTGTGAGCTTCCAGGGTAAGTTAGGGAGGTTGCTGAGAGAGGAGTAGCACTGTCAAGGTCACTTGTGAACACAGCTGTTAGTATGTGCCCTGTATGGCAATCCTAGCATTACTAGTGTCTCATGCTCATGTCTTTTTTCCTGTGGGGAACAAAAACTCGGAAATTACTTACACATGAAAGATCAGTGTTTTTGTGGCCAGTTTTATGGAATCCTGATGAAACTGGTATAAATTTTACAGCATAGCTGAAGAAGGTAAGGATTCGGCCTTTCAATACCCTAAGAGATCTACATTTCTGAAAATTTCACAACCATGTGTGTACCCATGTCCTCTTTGCCTCAAGGCACATTCCCCACCCTCGAATAAAACCCATAAAATAACTACTCATATTAAGATGTGAAAGGTGTTGGGAATTTTGTTTGGCCAGAGAGCCAGAGTTAGTGCTAATTATTAATGCAAAAAGGGTACTTTTCTCAAATGACTGTTTCTGGTCTTTTGAAAGTAAAAACAAAATAAACATCTGATACTTGAATCTTCTACAAAGGAAAAGGTAGACTGAGAGGGCAACTCAGGTCAGTGATTGTGTTTCTATTAGTGTCTCCCTAATTGTGGGGGTCATTTTGCAGCTGATAGGTACTTGAAGTCAAGGAGTATCTTTAAAATTACAGGTATTTCTGGGGTGCCTTGGTGGTGCAGTCAGGTAAGTGTTCAACTCTTGGATTTGGCTCAGATTGTGATCTCAGGGTCATGCGATCGAGCCCTGCATTTGGCTCCATGCTTAGCATGGAGTGTGTTTGATATTCTTTCTCCCTCTCCCTCTGTGCGCCCCCCCCCCCCGCCCACCTCATGTGTGTGTGCGCTCACTCTCTCTCCCTCAAAAAAAAAAAAAAAAAATTACAGGTATTTTTTTTTTTTAAGAAGGTTGGTGCTCAGCTTTGGATACACTGCAACTGAATGGTTTCTGCTCAAAAATGTGCTTTTTCTTGGAATTTCCTTAGAAAATCAGGTATGGGAAAAGCTTGTAAATGTGCTGTTAACTGAGGATCAAAAAGCAAGCCCATTGTCAAGAGATGGGAGAAAATGGAGAAAAGCTGTGGATGAATGAGGAGATAAAATGTTCTTCCTTGCTGGATAAACTGGATCATGATCTTAGAAAGACTAAGAAAGTTCTTGTCATAAAAAATTTGCGCCATAAAAATGTGTGTATTCATTCAGACAGGTTAATTCTGAATAAGCTTTATATTTAATATTTTGGTAATACGGAAGATCATCAGCAATCATGAAACATAACCCTCATATATGCACTGAACTGATAAGTTATCTTTGTGGTTTTAAATTTTCCTACCTCCCTTCATGTCAATGATTCTGGCAAATCTGCCTCAGTTGGATGGGCTTCTTCCTAAATTAAATGTGGTAGACTTGAAGTGCATTTGTCTTCTAAGCAAAAAAAAATAAACATAATCGTGATGTTTAATCCTCAGCCATGTATTTTGTCCTAAAATAAAATTGTCAGAAGCTGAGATATCAATGAGATTATTTATTTCTTTTGAAAAGTCTCTTTATGATAATGGGTAATACATGTTTCACATAGAGTTTTATTGAACAAGGAAAAAGGACCTCACTGGATTTTAAGTGACTGCCTTACTCAGAAGGAATTTTGGGATTAGGGATTTTATCTTTTGAAATTTAGCCTTGATTCATAAAGTCAAAGTAATGTCATATATAAAATTACAATACATTTTATAAAGCAGATTACTTGACTCTGAGCTAATGTGTTTAGTTTTATATCGGTACTAGATACAAAAAGTGTATCCAGTTTGGTGGCCACCAAACTTCCCTAAGTTAAAACCGTTGCCAAAAAAAAAAAAGCGGTTGCTATGAGTCTTGGATTTGGATACTATACATTAACTTAGTGAGGGAAGGGAGGACAGAAAGCAGAGAAGTTCCTGAACTAATGCTGAGGTCTGACATGTTTTTAATGTGGTTGTATTCTCTACTTGATGGATCTGTCGCATCTAGCTCTCCACATACTGCAGTTAAAAAAAAAAAACCACAATGATTTATTGAACCTTTATGCTGTTCTAGCCTGTTCTCAGTACTTTACGTGGATTAGATTCCCCTTTGGTTGTTACTACTATTTATTCCATGTTTTGTTTTTTTAAGATTTTATTTATTTATTTGACAGAGAGATCACAAGAAGGCAGAGAGGCAGGCAGAGAGAGAGGGGGAAGCCAGCTCCCTGCGAAGCAGAGAGCCGGATGTGGGGCTCCATCCCAGGACCCTGAGATCATGACCTGAGCCCAAGGCAGAGGCTTTAACCACTGAGCCACCCAGGCACCCCTGTTAATTCCATGTTAGGGATGAGAAGCTCAAGGCCATGCAAGGTTGAAGGACTTGTCCATGGTCACAGGCACAAGTGTGGAATAAGGTCTCTTAATCACTGTGCTCCTTACTCCTTTTGAAATATAAGTGTTTGTTCTGATAGTTATAGAATGAGTTAAATTTTAAAGGGACAGTTAAATTTCTGACAGCTATTAGACCAGTGAATGCTTTATCTTTTTAAATGTATTCCTTCTTAGAATTTTCATCTTTTATATTCTTACCCAAGGAGAACACTTAGGATTATCATCAGCACAACTAGAGATTATCCATGGAATGTGCTTCTTTTCATTCATGATGTAGTTAGAAGATTTTTAAATTTTAAGTTGTACTCCTCATCTTGTAATGGAGCAGATATTCACCGAGTGTCTCTTAGGTGATGGAACACTCTAGTTTGGGTCCCAGGGATGTGGTAACGAGGAGACATGAACTGCTCTTCCAAGTAGGTGCATGTTCAGTCTTGTGGACTTCATAGGCTTCACCCTTGGGTCACCACAAAGCATGCGTCATGCTTGCATAGGCTTCTTACTCTTAACTTTTTCAAGGATTTGCAGGAAGAATAAGTTGGCCTGTTCTTCATAACCTCCTTGGAGATCCTGTCTGACATTTTTTCTTACTGTTCCTCCAACTGGCTCTATGTTATAAGGAATTCACAGGGTTTTGCACTTAAGTGTCTCTACCCCCAAGTAAACTGTTGTGCTGCTTTTATCAGATGAAAGTTCTTGGTTTTGTTCTTTGCCTTAGCAACCAGGAAGGTCAAGGTCAAATTAGTGTATATTGGAAACAACTATTTCATGGTTCCATTATTCTACTAGGGCTTTTAAAAAAGTTATCCTAACCCTTTAGAATCTGGTGAAATATTTAGACCTACATATAGTACTTGCACTGTAATTTCAAGCGATTCTTGCTTTCTATGAAACATATCCTGGACCCTTAGAGTTAAGAATCCCTGCTTCTGATTATCCTTATTTGAACCATTTGGGGTACCTGGGCGGCTCAGATGGTTAAACATCTGCCTTTGGCTCAGGTCATGATCCCAGGTCCTGGGATCGAGTTCCATGATGGGCTCCTGGCTCGTTGGGAAGCCTGCTTCTCCCTCTCCTGTTGCCTCTCTCCCTGCTCATTCTCTCTCTCTGTATGGCTCACTCTCAAATGAATAAATAAAATCTTTAAAAAATATATGAACCATTTAGTTTATGTGAATGTATTTTGCTCTGTTTCCTTGACTTCATAGAAGTAAGTTAAATGAAATTATAAATAGTTTTCAAAGTTGTAAGCTGCTGAGCAGTTGCCCTCTATATATTTGGCAGCTCGGCCATGGGAAATGTTTTAGTCTATCTCAAGAGGAAATTTTTTGCTTTTCACGGTGATGAAGCAGGCAGGCTAATATCAGTGGCTGTATAGTTTCTAATTTTTCAAAAGAAGCAACCTAGAGGTTTTACATGTTTGTATTTAAATTATACACATATGTGTATGTGTGTATAATGTGTGTAAATATGTGCATGTGCACGTGGGTATTATTTTGTACAAATACCACAGCCTAAACATGGAGTTCTTGTGCTCTGAACACAATTTTGAATAGACAGTGAAGTTAAGACGTTTTTATATCTCTACCATAGTTTTTGGTCAAGTGTCTTGATGAAAGTTGTAAAATTGCTTTGGTTTTGTCTCTGGGGCTGCAGTTTTAAACTCTGTTTTTCAAGTGAGGAAGGAGTGTCTTCTGTCTTAGTGTGGTGGTAGAGTTATTGGCCCCTGCCTTCAGGCTATTTGTTCACAGATGCTTCTTCATGTTGGGTTTCTGGTGGGAGATCCTGAGTTG
This sequence comes from Nasua narica, assembly GCA_028533885.1. Lineage (NCBI taxonomy): Eukaryota > Metazoa > Chordata > Mammalia > Carnivora > Procyonidae > Nasua > Nasua narica. The sequence continues at coordinate 27,587,589 of CM052809.1, forward strand.
GGAGACCATGTGGTAAGCTTTGCTCTTGGGCCTCCATGTATAAAGGGTTGCTGTATGTTCAGTTTGCAGACTTTGCAGGATAGGGTGCCTCGTTGTACTTGCCTTTGGAAATTTCTTTCTCTTTAAAGTCTCCTGTGGCTAGGGGAAGGGAGGCTCAACATGTATCCCTAAAGAGTGTTCCCAAAACTTTGGCTAGTGAGAAAGAACTTATGCTAAGGACGAGCAATGTTTGGAATAGCTATGATTTTTCACCTCTCTTTCTCTCTTTGTGAAAGACGATTTGTAGTACATTTTGTCTAAGGGAGATTTGAGTACCCAGCTGGTTAGATATATTTAAAGAAAGGGAAAAAAAAATCACTTGAAACAGACCTTGAAGAAATCTATTATAAATTTGAGTGGGAACCTGAGAATGCTGTGGCATACAGGCAAAACTAATTAAAACAACTGATAAAGAAATGAGATGTAGCTTTACATGGGATTTTCAAGATTTAAATGTATGAGAATTAGGTTAATAAGCTTTTTAACTCCATAAAGTAAAGGAATTCGGTTCTTTGTGCAATTTGAAACCACCATCACCTCTGCCCTCTAGTGCATACTTGATGAGTGTGAGAGTAAAATTGTGTGCTGTGGTTCCTGCCTCTGCCCTTGTTACTGCTGAGATTTCTGGTGTGATAGCTCTCTTAGCTTCTCTGATCCCCTTAGTCGTGGGTGAAAGGGGTGGCCTTGTTTCTTCCTGCCGGTGTAGGCCTGCTGCATTGCTCTGGGGCTAGAGAAGTAGTAACTGCATCCAGTCAAGTGTCACAGCTCCTGGCAGTCAGTTCCTTGAGATCAGGGCACTTGATGCACAATCCCTCTCCCCTCCACCATGCTGCCCAGGCATAGCATCCTGTCCTGGGGGTGTTTATTCCAAGCACGGGACACTAAAAACATCTTACCTTCCTTTTCCCTATCCATATTTGCTGAGCAAGTGTCTCAGAGCGGGGTGGAGTAGGTCATGTAGGGATCCTAGAGATCTAGCATGGTCAGCACCTAGGGACATCCCTCTCAGGAATGGCGTGTTAGGTGCTGTTGGTGTCTCTCCCCACCAGAGAACCGCCAAGGTAAAGACCACATTGCTATTTGCTGGATACAGGCACTGTTTTTCAAGCTCCCCAGGATGTGGTGGCAGTCTACTTTTGGGGAGGATGGGAAGCCAACCTTAGGCCCTGTGATCCCCATGGATAGCTGTTTGTCTACTCTCTAAGGCTTGGGACAGAGCAGCCTCTTATTGCATAACTGCTAGTTGTTGGCATGGTAGCTTTTTGGCTAGGGCTACCACCAGCACCACCAACACCACCCTGTCCTTTACTTTGTTCTTTGCTTAGTTTAACCTTTTCTCGACAAAGAGAGTCGATTAACTGCCCTTTACTCAACTGGCATATTTGGCATTGTAGAGAATATGGTACAAAACACATGTTCATTTAAGGTTTCTCTATCACAAATGATTTTTCAAGTTTCACATGTCAAAATTGTTTGCCTACCAAGGAAAAGCTTGAAAAAAAAAAAAGACATTCAATTTTTACAGTATACACAATTTTAATAACAAATCTTTCCTGTACACTGCACTTTGTTATCCCCCCCGACCCCCATTATAATAGTATTTTCTTCCCGCCCCCCAACCCAGTTGCCCACCTCCCAGCAAAAACAAAACAAAACAAAAAAATGGCTCTTAAGGTGATTGAACACAATGTGTTTGGACTGTACTTTTAGTGTCCAGTCTCAGTGTTGATAGGAAGGTTCACCAAACATTCCATATATCGGACTTTTTTTTAGATTACCAAGGAAGAATATGTTAGTTGAAGGAGTAGCAGAGGTTTCCAAATGTTTGTAATAGCTGTGTGAAAGCTTCAACAGTCATTTTCCTTGTGTTTTTGGCCTTATTCAAGTACTGTGAGTTTGCCCTAGGTTAAGAACAGAAATATTTAATTACCTATAAATGACCTTATCATCTTTATCTTTGTCTTTTTCCATTTGAAGCACTTAAGCCAATGAAATATGAAGATCATGTCCCAAAACAGACTTTTGAGAAAAGGTCTGTCACTGTATTGCTCTATTAGGAAAATGATCATGTAAGTCAGCTTCTAGAAATATTCTTTTAAAATTTCATATAGATATCCACATTTTAGGGAGAGAACCAGGCATTTATAGCTTTTTGCCCTGATAGCGTGTGTAGGAAGTATGCCTTAAGAAAATGATATGCCTGTTTTGAATTTTAGGATTTGGACCTAGCGATACAGAGGGCTCATTTTTATTGGAAAGATGGAGTCTAGCTCTTGGTGACTAGCATTAGAATAAGCAGATGGATTTTAATAATTAGTGGAGTTGGAAAGTTCAATCGATTCCATTCATTGAATTGGTATAGAAATTAACTTAGGCACATTAAGAAATTACATGTGTTAGTGCAGATTTTTGGCTTAAAAAATTAGTATCTTTGCTATTTGATGTTGGCAGTGGGTATTCTCTGAGTTGTATGTAGATTTGCAGATTTATCAGCCCACTCTCATTTCAGAGAAGTGATTGAAATCCCTGGCAAGCTACAGAAATGAATATAAACGATTCCAAACAAGCTCTTGGTTCCTAGGTGGGTACAGTGTCATAGCCGTCTTAGCTTTCCTTTTTACAGAGAGATTTAATTATTTTTCTGGTTCTTGATTAAGTGGTCATTTTCCTTTAACCTTGAAAGTGAAAAAAGACCGGGGGGAGGGGGTAGGCGCTGAAGAGAATAAGACTACACTGATAAAACAAAAGCCCTAATAACATCATGTTACCAGAATCTGCAGTGTAGCTGTGATGCTCTTACACCCTAGCCAGTTGGTAAAGAGAGGACATATGACTAACAGTCTCATCTTCAAACCTGTGCCGATACCGAAACACAAATAGGCCAAAATTAAATGGAATCCTGCCTTCTACAAGCAGCTGAAAAGGGAAGTTTGCACTTTAAATGAAAAAGGAAAGTGATGTCTGGCACCATTACTTACTTTTCTCTGAGAGCATTACCAAAAAAATGGAGGGCAAAAAATTTTATAGTTTTCGACTGGAAAGTATTCCTTAGTAGCTTTGCTATGCTGTTCCCCGAATTTACTGAATTGCTTCCTTTCCAGTTTACTTTTCTACATACATTAAGGATTTTGTCAGTTGATGGTCCATTTTACTAGAGGTAATCTTTAATATTTATGTGGGAATTCTTAGCCAGTATTTCTCATCCTTCTCTTCACAGTTTCAATTAATGTTGGTTGTGGATGAAATGATGGAAAAATACTCCAGTGCTTTCCTTTAGGGCTAGTGGAGTCTGTATGTTCAGGGCACAGTTGTATTGTGACAAAGCTGTGCCCTGACAAATGGCCGTGGTTACCCTGATAAATGAGTTGGTAAATTTTAGCTCATGGAGCTCTCATTTGTAATGGGGCTTCTGATGCAGCCCCTCCATAGGGAAGCAGTGAGCTGCGCTCTATGCCGTAAAATCAGCTGCTGTCTCTGCCCAGGCAGGCCCAGGGTCTGGTTTAATAAGAAATGAAATGCTCACCGCTCAACATCAGCTGAACACAGCTGGGTTGAGACTTTGCCAAACTAATTTACCCACCCTAAAAAATACAGAGAGCACATTTTTACCTTAATTTGTGATCTCATCTGCTTTTTTACTGATACATGTTTTCTTTGAAATGTAGGTAGACACCCCTCTCAATATTAAAGAAGAAAAAAATTACAGTTAAATCTCATGGGTTAAACTATAGTCTTAGCATGTTTGCAGTTCAATCCTGGGAAGAAAATATGCCTTGAATTAGAAGGATAATGTGTCAATGGTCATTTTAAGGGAAAGATAACCCTTTTTTTTTTTTTAATGGTGGTGGTTTTCTCTAAGGATATATGCCTTTTTTTCACATAGAGTCAGTGTCAGTTGTAGAAATGCTCATTTTTCTAAAATTAAGTCAGTCTAATTTAATGGGTTTTGCTCCTATATGCAAGGAACCTCTTTTATGGAAAAATTCTAAATGAATTGGTGACTTGGATCTAAATCCCAAATATGTCATAGTTTCTTCGTAGAAATCATAATCAGAGAAATGAAATACTTGTGGCTTTTTGTGAAAAGTGTGGCATTGTTATCATTTGTTAATTATGGAATGTTTTTGTTAACACTCACTCCCCTTTTCAGCTGCAGGTCCCAGGGCCTTGCCCTGTTTGATGCAGATTGTATATGTAGGTAACCTTTGCCTCACTCTTGGCTGCCTTTTAACTTAAGCTATATGATTTCTGTCGGTCACATTTCAAAATGCTGCCTTTCCCTTTCATCCCTTCACCTCCACACCACCTTTGCATTACCACTGTGTGGCTGCATAAGCATGTAGAATGTTGTCCTCAGTAATACGTTGTTCCCTTCACTTGGAAGGAACTGTTCTTACAATGTGGATAGGTATCTTTATTAAAGAGTCAAATTTTAGCATATAATATTTAGAAAGTGATTTTTTTCTTGGTTCCATTATACTATATTCTAGTAAGAATCAGTGTTATGCCTGTTGCTAGCCAATTGTTTTTAATTTGGCTTTTTGAGGTTTGAAGATCAGCACAAGGCAGAAGAAAGAGGTTTAAACCCCTTTGTCAAGGCATCTTTGATCATGGAGGGAGGGAGAGAATGTGTGTGTGTGCTTTCAAACTAGAGGGAGCAGGTCACAGGATTGTTAAATTGACTCAGTTTATCTCTTCTCTCCAAAATAATTTCTAAATCTTTTTTTTACATGTAAATGTAAATATAGGATTTAGTTAAACTAATTAGTAAAATGGTGATTTAATACTAGTTTAAAAAAATTGTCTAAATGCCACAAAAATCAACATTTCCATTATAAGTCAAACTAGAGATGTATCACATGAAGTCAGTGTAATTATTTACTATTGATTTCATTGTAATGAGACCTTTTCACAATCACTTGGATTCATTATTTAAATATATTAAAGAGTCACTCAGCTTATTAGAATTACATAAAGGGTTCTGATTTCATAATGTGGACTTCGATAGTATCTACCAACCCAGGCAAAAACTCTGGAAGAAGAGTGTTTAATATTTACCAGTCTTGAGCATACATCGAATTCTACTTCCCACACTGGCAGTAAATTGTAGATCTGAGTAAATACCAAATTATCATACAAGAGAACTTTGCTAAGCCTCCTTTTAAGCAGCAAGCCAGTTGTGGTACTTGGGATGGAGAGCAGTGATCTAACAAGTATTGATCCATATCTTTTTCTGCTCAGTAGCTTCTTTCCAAACTGTTTTCAGTAGGAAGAAAATAGCATATGGAGACCTTAGTGTAAATGTTTACACATGATAGTTTATAATTACATACATGAAATGTCTTATTTTGAAGTAAGCGTTTTTAGACTTTGCAACAAGAGTGCAAATTAATATGAGCTTTGCTTCATGTAACACTTAAAATATGGTTTCATAAAAAAAATTAAAAATACTTCAACACTTCAAAAACTTAAGTCTCCACTTGGTTTGGAAAATTAGGCTTAATGTCACCATTGGTAAAAATTAGGTATGTATTTAGCCCCTACTATGTAAAATAGGTTACTTATCTGATGTACTTTTTGATGACAGGCCGATATTATACTTCACATTCTTTGTATGGCAGCTGCTGACACTTGCACTGTCCATAACCATTAATGATGATGAAGGGTCCTTCATGGGTGGGTTCATATTCATTATACGGTCCTTGGTCTGACATGTTTGACATATGGAGTCGTGTTTGGGATCGGAGCTGCCTGTGGTTCTGAATCATTGAGCACTGCCTAATTCTTCTTAAAGTGGGAGGGCAGCACTTCCTGGAGATGAACACTATAAAAATAATAAAAAAGAAAGAAAACAATAAAGCCATTGTTCCTGTAATTACCCGCTGAGTGAAGATGGCATTGTCTGGTTCGGGAAAGTGTTCCTCAGTAGTAACTGCTATGCCTGCAGTAGTTGGGATTTCTTTGTCTCCCACATGGTAACTTGATGAGCTTATTCTTTTTGTATATTCAGTGGTTGGATCTCTATAAGTTGTAGCCATGGCAGTGACAGTGGTTGATAAATTCCAGCAGAGCTGAAATCCATGGACCGCATCTAGTATATCCTCTCCTTGGGTGTGGTCAGGGCTGTGACACAGGATGGAATGTTCCCACCGACCTTGGAAACTGCCCAGCCAGGAGGCCAAAGCACATATTCGAGGGCTGCATTCCCATAGATTGCCAGAGAGGCCGACGGTTGTGAGGGATCTCAGGGAGTTTAAGATCTTGGAATCAAGGCTATTTAACTTGTTGTTATCCATGAGGAGAATTTTAAGATTAGGCATCGTTTCAAACACTGTCAGGTCGATGGCTTTGATTTCATTTCCAGTCAGGTCTAGCTTTTCTAAAGTGCCCCAGGTCCACTCCATTCCACATGTCAAGTTGCTAATTTTGTTCCATTGTAAGAAGAGTGTGTGCAGACTGCTTAGCCGTAGGAAATGAGCAAAATTAATCTTCGTCAGCTGGTTGTGCTCTAGGTGAAGCTCTCTCAGTTTGATTAATCCTGCAAATCCATTGCGAGCCAAACTTCGCAAACGGTTTGTGCTCAAATCCAGAAACTCCAGACTACGACAGTCCCAGAACAGACGTACTGGGATAGTCCGTAGGGAGTTGGACCGTAAATGCAAGGTCTGCAGCTTCCGAAGGCCGTAGAAGAGCTCTGGGTGCAGAGATGACAGCTGATTAAAAGACAGGTCCAAATTTTGCAGGTTAATCAGTTGAGTAAAAGTTGTGTTTGGCAAGTAAAATATTTTGTTGGAACTTAAGATTAATTCCTTAAGTTTATACAGTCCTTGAAAAGCATCTTCTTTTACTGTTGAAATTTGATTGTGGTCTAAGTGGAGCCAGGTAAGTTGACTGAAGCTGGCAAATTGATCCCTTTCGAGCTCTGTGATGTGATTGTGCCTCAGGGACAGGCCCAGAGAGCCCTTGTCTGTAGCGTTTGGCACTGAGCGGAAGCCCTGAGAGTCGCAGTAGAAGAGCAGCTTCTCGCAGCGGCATTTGGGTGGACACGCCATACCCAAGGCAGGCAGCATTTTTAAAACCATGCTCATTGCATATATTGCTGCCAGCATAGGGGCCCCTAATGGCCACTTGAAATGTAAGCCTGCAGAATATAATTTAAGGAAAACAAGAAGATAGGATATTTTTCAGCAGAATGTATGAGCTATTAAGAAAACAACAACATGGCGAAAGATTTCACTGCATATAACTTATTTTTCATTTGCTGCAGGAAAACTAACCTTGGTAGTATGACTAGAACAAAACTTAAACCATTAAGAAAAAAGATAGAGCGTGTTCTGTCATTAGCAATATATGCTGTTACCTAAACCTCAAAATGCAAAAACTTGACAGTAATTTCCCTCATAAAACATGAATTCAGTGGCTTATTTTAAAAAGCACGATTCCTTGCAGGCTGTATAAGACACATAAATGCATGGACTTACCCATTCTTCTGAGCACATTGGAGGCTGCATTCAGTCGCGGTTGTTAGACTCAACGCAGTGAGTCTGTAAAAGGCTCTAACATGCAGGAGCCTTTGACCAGTTTCCTGTTTTCTGTGTCCCAGGCTTTCTGAGCAAAATTGAATCCACCAGCGTGAGTTATTTTTTCCTTAGGATATTCCTCTCGAAAGCATTGGTTTCATTTTCTGTGTCCCCTATGCTTCCATTAATCAGTTTTGAATGTAAGTTATTAATTTCGTCCTCCTTTAACTGCTCGGCTGGTTAATCAAAGCTTCGGTCTCTCCTTTCCGCAGCCGTTAGTTCTCTCGGTCTTAACTTGTTGATGGCAGATGGGTGGCTTGTTGCAGAGAAGAGCTCCTGGAGCAGCATGAGTGCATTTACTGAAAAGCTTTTCCGAGAAACGGCACAAGAATGGAATTGCTTATGTGCTGCGACCACACAGAACTGTATATAGGCTGACGTCACCGGGTGACGTGTCTTTTGTTTGGGTTTTCCAGAAGCTTTACTGTTAAAAAGCACCGTGCTTTGTAACAGTATCGGGGTCGCTGTAAGACCCCTTGATTATAATAAAGTGAGAAAGAGGACCCCTGACTTAAAAACATGGTATTCCTTCAGTGTAGGAAGCAGCAGTGAGGTGTAATAAAGGCTGCATTCAGGAAGACCCATCTGAACAGTGAGTTGGGATAGCAGAGTGATGATTTTTAATGCTTGGACGAGCCAGTGTTAGACTGCCGATTCTGCAGAGAGAGATCATCTAAACGGGCAGGAGCCTGCACGATTTATGAAGTGCAGATTTAATGCCAGCCTATGCAAGGTAGTGCCTGCTGTTCTGGTAGTTTGGAAAGCTACTTAATCACCTTGTCGTCATGCTTGGTCAAAATAGAAGTATGACTATGGTTTGCTTTAGATGTGTTGGAAAACTAGCCAGGTGGGCTCGGCTTCTTTGTCATTAAGAGCATAACATCCTAAACGAAGAATGAAGAGGGGGGAAAAACCTTGTAATACCAGGTATTTGGTTACTTTGCTGCTTGAGAATTGAAGGGGACTTTGAGTTAAAAAGATTTCTCCTTTTCTGTCTCATTTTATGACAATGTTTTAATCATGGTGCTGATGAAAAAATAATGCTCATTTCATCTTTAGATGTCTTACTGGGAGAAAAGGTTAGGATGATACTGTCATTTAATACTGTGTGCCCTAAATAAACATTAATAGTGGAACAGAAGTGATTTAGGCAAGTGACAGAACATGGTTGGATTCTGGTATAGTCAGTCCCTCGTATTTACCTCTGAATCTCACTCCTTCAATTGAAAGGACTGAGCACGATTTGGGGCATTGTAGCCCCCATGTAACAGAGCATTTGCATACTTAATAGCTCCTACTGGCATACTTAAGAACTGACTTTGAGTCTAATACTCACTGTTGTTGGAATCTCTGGTGAATACAGAAGGTCACTTATAGTTTGGAATAGGATTTTTGCTTTGGCTGTTTTTACTTGACCTAACTATATCTTCTTCCTGTCGAAGAGTGTCAGCACTTTTCAGAATTTGGTTATGAATGTACAGTTCCATGTTTATCTTTTTTTGAGGTTTTATTTATTTATTTGAGAGACCACTAGAGAGAGAGAGAGCAAGCACAAGTGGGGGGCCGAGGGAGAGGGAGAAGCAGGCTTCCTGCTGAGTGGGGAGCCCAACGTGAGGCTCCATCCCAGGACCCTGGGATCATGACCTGAGCCAAAGCAGACGCTTAACCAACTGAGCTGCCCAGGTGCTCCCAGTTCCATGTTTAATATAGTGTAAATGTGAAAGATTTCTCTAGCATTAGTCATGGCCATACATTCAGGCCTGACAAATATAAGGCCTTTTACACATCTTACCTTATATTAATTTAGCCTTCCAAGCCAATTTCTGTCATACCATTGGTGCTTAACCTGGAGGCAAAAATTTCAAAACTGCCTGAGGTGTCTGTGAAACCAGAACATCATTGGCCTCTTGGCTTCTAGGAGCTTCTTCCCACTGGGTAAGAGACATAGTTCCTGTGTTGAAGGGTGGTACTGGAGTGAGAATTAGAGGAATCCAAGGTGCTGTCCTCAGGACCCTTTGTGAAGGTGCTATGGAAACATTAGCAACTGTAGTTGTGTTAGTCTGAGTCCTCTTAGAAGCAGACCCCAAGATAGATTAGAAGTATTAGAATTTTATTTGGAAAGTGCATGGGAGGTATAAAATGAGAGCAAAGACAGTAGAAATACTCTGCAGGCCATTGGAGTCTTCATGCTGCAGAGGAAAGAAAGATGGGACAGACAGTCATAGACTGCAGTGCATCCCCAGGCCAGAGCCAAGCTCCCAAGCCATAAGTGCCCGTGAGTGGAACCCCACATTCTTAAGAATGAGCTTACAGTAGTACTCTTGCCATTTTCCCACTTGCTGGTTAAGGAAGGGAGAGGTCCTGTTTTAGACCTAAAGGATGCCACTCCTCCCTCACCCCCCACCTCGTTTTTTCCAAAGTCTTATCTGTCTGTAGGCAAGAAGTTCTTAACTTGGGTCCATAGATGGTTTGTAGAATTCTGCTCCTTGTGCATTTTTCTGTGAATAAGTTTTAATCAGATTCTTACAGGCCCTGTGATCCTGAGTGACAGAGTTCCTGCTCTACAGGAACTTTCTCCCAAAACATCTAAGGAGGGGGAGTCTGATAGCGACTATCTCTTAATTTTTTTTAAAGGAAAAGCAGCCCTTGGGATACTGTAAATACCTTTATTGGATGAAGTCAGCTACTCCCTGATTTAAAAACAGAAAATGAAAAACATAACAAATACCTTTGACATGCAGGAGGAACTGGATTAAATGCTTCCCTGAAGTAACCACTTTGGTTCCATGTGGAGAAAAGCATTAGAGTCAATTGGATTAGAATAACCACAATTAGGAATGAGTGGTATGAAAATTTAGAAGGAAAGCGTCTCCTTCCCCTTAGACTCTTGGTTCTTTTCTGCCTTCTAGTCTGCTTGCCTACTTCTTACATATTAACAAATGGAAAATGCTTAAATTATATTATCCCAGCAATATTAGACCAGATTTGTGGGCCAGGGAAATTGCCCAGAGAAGCACCAGTGCAATCAAGAGTAATTATTTTTTGACGCATCTGGAGAAGCGGGCAGTAATACACAGTACCCAGAGAGTTCCTTCTAAGTCACCAGTCATCTTGCCTACTTGCCTTCTCTTTGGGTTCAAAAGGTTCAGTCTGTGGAACCAAAGAAGATAGGATGTTTGTCTTAAAGTTGGTGGAGTACATGGTTCCCATCGATGGAATTTTGTATTATTTTTTTGATCTTTGTCTTTCTTTAGCTCAAAGGACTAAGCAGAGATCCATGTTCTTTCTGAATTAAACTTACTGGTTTCATTTTAGGCAGCTTTACTCTCCATACATATGTTTTTGACTTAATTAAGATGGCAATACAGCCTCTGGAAAGTGTTGTCCATATCATCTGCTTAAGTTTTCACTGCTTTTTTGTTGTTTGTGACATGGCAAAGGAGAAGCAACATCGAACTCATCTCTCGTCTCTCTGAATGGCTTTAAGCAAAAGTAAATGAGTCAAGCGGCAGGGCTTAGGTGCTGTAGTTATGTGCATTATTCTACATGAAAGTTTGCTTTTAATATGTATTGCTGATTAGAATAATTTCCCTGCTCAGAGAGGCAGATGTACAGATACATGGAATTTTCTTTTCATTTGTGGTAGAGCCGGAGCTTGATTTTGCATTATGCTAAAAAGTCAAATGTTTCTTTAAACCATTCCCAAATCCAAAAATTGCAATAACTCTAGTACCAGTGGTGTTGTATATAGGTGCTCAGGAGAAGTGTGTTAAAATAAACCTTGTTCAGGTCCCCTCTGCCTCATCATCGCGACAAGTGAACTCCAAAGCCTGGTTGAATCGGCGACTCTTCTCTGGGGTCTACACACCCTTGCAGCTCAGGCCTCCCTCTGATGGACTGTCCCAGGGAAGGGATGGGGGTAGATGCTGCTTCTGATCCACAACTGCATCCTTGTCACACCTGGCAAGGCCCACAGCGGCTTGTCCACAGTGGGCATGCATAAATAATTTGTCGGTGGGAAAAGCAAGCAAACAAACAAACAAAAGCCTTGTTGCTACCAGTCTTGATTGCTGCTTGGAGGATCTCCTCATGTTTATCAAAAAGTGATAGTCATTTTTGGATTTGTGGGTGGAGGTCCTAGATTTTTTGGGTCTGGGTATATCCCCTGCTAACAACCTTTTAGGGTTTTTAGTTGGCAACCTCATATTTGGGCCTATATTAAAATAAGTGGTTTTCTTCTGGAGGAAAGAGGGGAGGAAGATGAGAGAAGATTACGGTAAATCCTAGAGTTGTTCACTGCTTTCATACTGCATGTATTTGGGGGCAAAGATATGACTGTTCTTTTTAATTATTTGATTTGCTATTTAGAAAAAAGGAAAAACCAGTGAAATTCCTGCTGAACATTAGCTTGTTATCTTCCCAAGAAACAAAATATATATGACAAGGGCAGATAGAATACATAAGGATGGATGGCTTTACCAGTTTATCATGTTGGGATGGACTAAAGAGTAGTTGATGGTCCCGGGTGGAGCTGGAGGATCTGAGAGCATTCAGAACACTAGGCTCCCAGAGTCTTGGTGTTCACTAGACCACTGTCGCGTGTAAATAAATAGCCGTGGGGTTAGGAATCTTTATTTTCAGATACCTTTTTAAAAGTCAGTTGTCCACATAAGGCCAAGAATCCCCATTTTTTACTACTCTACTAATTTTTGTCCCTATCCCTACTCTCCATTGATTTTAATTTTTAAAAGTCCTTTTGTTCTCTTGTTAGTAAATATGACTGAGAAAGCAGAAGGAAGGAGTAGTGGTGCCACAGTGATGGTGAACCGTGTTCCTTTTGATGCTGTAACTTACCAACTTAGGGATTTTGTCTAGCTTTGGAGGCACGTGCTTTTTGGTAGCTGTTGCTGGAGCGTAGTGGGGCTAGGATCACGTAACAGCCTAACTCTCTTGTGCTAGAGTTGTATTCTGTGCCCAGGGCTAGGTAATTCAGCAGTAAATGTTGGGGTGATGCACTTGAGAGTCAGACATTAGGTGAGAGGAAATCTTTTATAGAAGTTTGGGCAGACATACATTTCAGCCATGAAGATGCTTAATTTCATCTGCCGTAGACCTCATACCAAACAGAACTATCTTAAAGTCTTGATTAATGACAGACTGATTGAAATTTGTATTGCCAAACCCTTTTTTTACTGTTCGCACAGTGGCTTCATCGCGTTCATGTTTTTCCCCATCCTCTGTGTTTGGCAGCTTTCATTTTTTTATTCTGAAATACCTCCAAGTTTGGATATGTCCTTCCTGCTTCGCCCTCTCCATTTCCAAATAGCTTTCTCTTTAGATGTGTTTCCTCCTGCCAACATAGGTGGCTCGCAGGTATACAAAGCCATTTGCACAGAACAGAATTAAGAGTTAAGATACCCATTCATATTTTCTTGAAGAATCCCTTTCAGTGTTAGAGGCCTTTTGACCCAGGTGGCTAAACCTAAAGGGGTGAATTTGCATGTATATTGGCTAGATGCAGGCATTCTTCGTTGCTGAACCTTAGTAATGTCATTCCTTCAAAAATCTGGGGTAGAAGGACAGTTACATGTGCTAAGACAAGCAAAAAAATTTGAACATGTGATGTCACCAATGCAAAGAAAATAGATACCAAAAATTTGGCCCAAAGAGAAAAAGATCATTGCTTATTATGAAAGGCTTATAGCAGCATGTCAGCATTATAGCTGGGCTTGAACTGAATCCATATTGCTGAAACAGTACTGCGAAGGCCTGACATCCTGTGGGAGCTGATTCCAAATTGCTGCTGCTTTTTTTGCGAGAGGCCTGTCTGTCTAATGGCTTCATAGTTTTTTCCTTGTATGGCTATACCATAATTTACGGACACTTAGTTTGTTTTGAGGATTTGGGCTTTTGCAGACAGTGTAAAATGAATATCCTTTTAATATCTTTGCATCCTTAGGCAAGTTTATATATAAATTCCTAACCATAATATCACTGGGTTACAGTGTATGTATATTTAAAATTGATAGACATTGCTACATTGCCTTCCAAAAAGTTTTAAACCATTTCATACTTTTCCAAAAGTCTGTAAGTGTTCACTAACCATCCCACCGCCTCCCTCCTACCCCCACACCATATTTAACAATATCTGGGAATCTAATAGGTGAAAAATGCTTTATTTGTTCCTCTTTACTTATGAGTAACAATGAATACCATTTTGTATGTAGGTGTATTATCATTTTTGTTCCTTTCTGTGTATGTGTATTTCATTTGCTCATTCCCATGTGGAATTGGTCATTTTCTTAAACATTTGTAAGCTATTTTTTTAATTAAAGAGATTAATTTGGGAGGGCGCCTAGGCGATTCGGTCAGTTGAGCATCCGACCCTTGATTTCAGCTCAGATCATGATCTGATGGTCGTGAGATCAGGCCCCACATCGAGCTCAGTGCTTTGTTGTTGTTGTTAATCAACATAGAAATCAAAAAAGGTCCTGGTTTATCAACAAATCTTAACCTCATTTTCCTAGTCAACTGAGCATTTAAAAAAATCCTTCTGAAATATCCTCACAGTTGAGTCATCCTTGTCTTTTTTTTTTCCCCCTGGGTTATTAGTAGTTTCAAAAATTAAGGCCTTATTTTATGATCTTCATATACCTGTTTGCTTGCTTGCTTGCTTGCTTTATTTATTTATGATTTATATTCAGTTACTCAACATAGAGTACATCATTAGTTTCAGATGTAGAGTTCAGTTTTTCATCAGTTGCATATAACACCCAGTGCTTATCACATCATGTGCCCTTCTTAATGCTCACTATCCAGTTACCCCATTCTCCCCCACCCATCGAACTCCCCTCCAGCAACCCTGTTTGTTTCCTATAGTTCAGAGTCTCTCATGGTTTATCTCCCTCTCTGATTTTTTTCCCATTCTGATTTTCCCTCCCTTTCCTTATGATCCTCTGTGCTATTTCTTATATCCCACGTATGCATGAAACCATATGATAATTGTCTTTCTATGATTGACGTACTTTGCTCAGCATAATACCCTATAGTTCCATTCAAATCATTGTAAATGGTAAGATTTCATCCTTTCTGATGGCCAAATAATACTCCATTATATATATATATATATATACACCACGTTTTCTTTATCCATTCTTCTGTCCATGGACATCTGGGCTCTTTTCATAGTTTGGCTATTGGGAACCCTATTACACTGTTGGTGGGAATGCAGGCTGGTATAGCCACTCTGGAAATAGTAGGGAGGTTCCTTCAGAAGTTAAAAATAGGGGTGCCTGGGTGGCTCAGTGGGTTAAGCCTCTGCCTTCTGCTCAGGTCATGAACTCAGGGTCCTGGGATTGAGCCCTGCATTGGGCTCTCTGCTCAACGGGGAGCCTGCTTCCCTCCCTCTCTCTCTACCTGCCTCTCTGCCTACTTGTGATCTCTCTCCTCTCTGTCAAATAAATAAACAAAATCTTAAAAATAAAGAAGAAGAAGAAGAAGTTGTTAAACATAAAGCCACCCTGGGGCTCCTGGGTGGCTCAAGTTTATTCCATGTCTGCCTTCGGCTTAGGTCATGGTCACAGGATCCTAGAATCGAGCCCTGCGTCCTGCTCCCTCTTCAGTGGGGAGTCTGGTTTTCCCTCTCCCTCTGCTTCTTCCTCTACTCGTGCTTGCTCTTCCTCTTTCTTTATCTCTCTCAAATAAATAAGAGAAAGGTAGAGTGGCTTCTTCATGGTTCTGTTGAAGATGGGTTTTGAAAGTCCTTTGACTGTCTCAGCTAGGACTGTGTTGCTAGAGGCCATCTAGCTAATAACCTTTACATCCTTTCAGTTCAGCTGGTATTTACTTGCTGAGGGGAAGCTGTATGTTGAAACCCCAAATAAGCCCTGTCTTTTTCTTAGCCCTTTGTCACTGCTTAGCAAGACATACATATCAAATGTGAGTGAACCTAGGTGGTCTCTCTGCTTAGATGGAATAGAGCCTCAATTAGGTAGGAGCTGTGAGTCATTTATTTTAAAGGTTAAATGAGCAACTTGCCTTTGGCATAACTAAAACTAGAAATAAAAAATCCTAACAGCTTTAATTTCAAAGAGGAGTAAAATCTTTTTAATGCATTAGCAGCCTTTTCACTTTCATCAAACTCATTGTTTTAGTTGTAAGTGTGTATATGCCTGTGTACTTACCCTATTATATTTTATTTATTATCTTTAAAGATTTGTTTATTTACTTATTAATTTGACCTACAGATTGAGAGAGCATAAGCAGGGGAGGCGAGAGGAGAAGCAGGCTCCCTGCTGAGCAGGGAGCAGGATGCAAGGGCTCAATCCCAGGGCCCTGGGATCATGACCTGAACTGAAGTCACACGCTTAACCAACTGAGGCACTCAAGTGTGTGTGTGCGCACCCACACAGGTGTATGTGTGTGTGTGTGTGTACATATTTTAAAGGGATCCTTTGATTTAAAAGGTGGTCTGTCTAGTATAACCTAAGAGCTTCAGCAGATGACTGCCCTGAACTGTCCCTTCCTCATCAGGGAGGCATAACTTTTATTTCCTAAAGTAACAAGAAAAATAGATTGATTTTTAGGGTAGTTTCACAAATACAGAATTAGCAGATTTGTGGTATGGGTTGCGTCTTAAAGTAAATTTTGCTGTGTGGCTATGATTCCCTCAAAATCAAGCTTGATGATTTGCTTTTATATAACTTGCAAAGTAAATCCTTCTGCACAAATTCAGAAAATTTCTGGGCACTCGAGATTATAAGGGATTGGGTTCTCATGAGGTCATTGTGCCCTGCCTTTGCATTTCAGATAGCTGATATTTTCTGGGATAAATGATCTACTAGAAACATCCTAAAAACGTAGCTAGGAATAATGATAAATTATAGTAGGTTGATTAGAGAAATTTTCTTGAAAGTGTGTGTTTATGTCTCTAAGGACTGTATGGAGACTTTCCTGATGAAGGCATTAGTTAGGTTATTTTAAAATTCCGTTTTAGTCACCTTTGCCTTAGATCCCATTATTTTGATCTTTGAGATTGTCAGTAACTAATTATACCTGTCATGTTATTTTCTCAGTAATGGCCATGAGTAAATCACCATTTATTCCTTCAGGTAGAAATTCTCATTCCTGAATCAGTTTTGTTAAGACTTTTTTTTAATCACCCCCCCCCCCCCCCCCGCCGCCGCCTTTTTCCCCAAGAATTTATTTATTTATTTGACAGAGAAAGAGAAGGAAAGAGCACAAGCAGGGCGAGGGGCAGGGGGAGAGGGAGAAGCAGGCTTCACCCTGAGCCGGGAGCCCCATGTGGGGCTTGATCCCAGGACTCTGGGATCATGACCTGAGCTGAAGGCAGATGCTTAACCGACTGAGCCATCCAGGTGCCCCTAAACCCATTAAAAAAAAAAAAAAAAAAAAGATTTACTTATTTTGTTTTATTTTTACTTTTTTAAAATTTATTTTATTTTATTTATTGTTTTTGAGAGAGAAGAATAGGGAGGGAAGGGCAGGGAGAGTCCCAAGCAGAATCTGCGCTGAGCACAGAGCCTGATGCAGGGCTCGATCTCAGGGCTCAGATCACAAACTGAGCTGAAACCAAAAGTCGGATACTCAATCGACTGTACCACCCAGATTCCCCTTAACCCACTAATATTACTGGACTATTTAATTTTATTGGCAGTACATGATTATTAGGGGGAAAAGTAATGTTTGTGACCCTAAACAAATTTGAGAGTGATCGTATTAATTTAGCACTTGTATTTCAACTCCTAGTCTTCCTGAAATCATCTCTTGTCTTCTCTCTGTCCTCTGCTAAATAATCTATATCCCTCAATATTTCTTCTTTTCTCCTGTAACAATCCATAGAGATGGGGGCAAGACTGACAGGTGTCATTGTTCCCATTTAATCGGTGAGGGAGAAGAGAGAAAGTGAGTAACAAATGGACGACGTACAAGGCACTGAGAAAACATGAAACTATATCTCCTCACCCAACTGTTCATGTGCTATGCTGGCTTGTGTACTGATGGCATATCTTTACCAGAATGTCTTGAGGGCACCAAAAAGTAGAACACTGAGTTAAATTCCTTTGTTCACTTGTATCTCTTCTGTGATTGCTACGTGTTTTATTTTAAATTTGTTGGCTGGGCATTTTGTAAGGAAAAACTTTTAATGTACTTCATAGACTAACCACCTAATATCTTACTAAGGTATTTCCAAGCACATGGCTCGGTCTACCTGGGTAACAGCTTTGTCCCCTTTTATTTCAGCTCCCATCGATTTTGGTTCTGGTTAAAATGTTCCCCGATGAAAATCTCAGCTTCCTGACCTCTGAAGCAGTGCCCATTTATATAACTCTCTCAGAGTGACTAATATGTTCTTTTCTGTGCAATACAATTGGATTAAGCTTAGCCTAGAACTTAAAAATATATGGCTGAAGTAATCTTATAAAGCATTCTTCTTGGAGCTGCATAATACACATTATTAACTCTGACCCTTCACGGTGCATCTTAACTTTAAAATTCATTGTTTCACATTGTTTTTGTGCCAGGTGCTATCTTTCATATTTTGACATTCTTCACATCTCAGAGTTTATCAGAATCAGGTGTAACCTGTTCTGGCTTGCAGTTGAAGGAGAAATTGATGTATTCTGAACCTTGAAATATAAGTTTAGGGGCCTGGGTGGCTCAGTCAGTTAAGCGTCTGCCCTTGGCTCGGGTCATGAACCTTGCTTTGTGCTCCCTGCTCGAGTAGGGAGCCTGCTAATCCCTCTTCCCTGTGCTTGGTCTCTCTTGCTCACTATCTGTCTCTGAAATAAATAAATAAATAAAAATTTAAAAAAAAGGTTTAATTTTTCAAGCAGAAGCTTTTAAATGACAGTCATGTCTTGGCTTCTATTGGTAAAAGTCTGTCGGTTCTTGCCATCAGATAATGTGGAACCTAAGCATTTTAAGGTTAGGGTTTTTTTTTTGTTTGTTTGTTTGTTTGTTTTTTTAAGATTTTATTTATTTCTTAGAGAGAGTGAGAACACAAGAGGGGTGAGGGACAGAGAGAGCAGACTTTCCCACCAAGTAGGGAGCCTGATCCTGGGATTCCAGGATCATGACCTGAGTGGAAAGCCGCTGCTTAACCAACTGAGCCACCCAGGTGTCCCAAGTTAGGTTGTTAGAGACAAAGCCACATGGTTCTCTCCTATCCTAACCCATTTATTTTCCAACTTTGGGCTTTAATTTAAAAAAAAAAGACAAAAAAAATGTTGATTTGAACAGAAATAACTATTGGCTGTAATTAACATTTCGTTGTGAATCACTAAAATGTGCATCTCTTTTCTTATTTTTCAGGCTGGACGTAAAGAAAGAAGTGATGCGCTCAATTCTGCAATAGACAAAATGACCAAGAAGACTAGGGACTTGCGTAGGCAGGTAAACTGGAAAAAATCGTTTGCTTTCCCAAGTTCTCAGTTTTGTAGTTCGGGTTAAAGTTCCAATAAATACGGGGCCCATATTTTTCAGTGGGGTAAAGGATGGATTTTTCATGGGAAACTGCCTGTGTGTGTTTGATTGCTAGTAAGGTTCTAAATGGCTAATAAAATCTCTTGGCGACCTGGAATAATACATCCCACTGGGATGGACTGAGTAAATTAGCTCTAGTGTGAAAAGGATTTACAGGTAAGAAAATCAATGTAAAATGACTTGGGTGGGACCTGTGACAAAACCCTGAAGGGTCTCGTGATACTAGGTTACATACAGGAGAAACAGAAATCGCAGTTATTTATTTGACTCGCCCCATTCTGATTGCACACTTGAAGTTCTCTTAGATCCTTAGTGGAGATATTTTTCCAGTACACATATGTGGGTACAGAGATAGTTCGTTTGCTCTATTTTTCCTAGTTAGTAAATACACAGGAAAGAATCTCATTTGTTAAATAGTCCCATTAACATTTCAGAATCCAGTTGAGTTTTAGTATTTAAAAAATTAGGGTTGAATTTATAAAACAATGTATTAAGACTTAAAAACAAAGTTGTAGTAATAATAGTTTCCAGACTTAGTAGAGGGGCGTTTTATTGATCATGTATGATAAAAAGCAAAATTAATGATTAAATGTGTTTTTGTTCGTTTCCCTCCTGGTGAAGTCCTTTCAGAAATGGTTATAAAGATATCCCTTTGGGTTTAAGGTTCACGGTGTGCTAACCGTCTTCAGATAAACCAGAAAGTACTTAGTCACTTAGTCTTGTCTTTTCATTTTTAGTTAGCCAGTTAGGCTAATTACATATATTCCAAGGCTATGTGTCATTTCAGCCCAGAGCTGCTTTGTATTATTCCTTTAAGATACAAGCTTTAGTTTTGTAATTCCCAAGAAAAAAAAGGATATTATCTTAAAACCTGAGATTTTGTTGCTGAAATGCTGTAACTGCAGTATAACCATTATCTTCAGGATCATGTTTCCGGTGTTGCAGATCCTGTAACTGCACAGCTTACATGAGGGATCCTCATATCAGTGCAGCCAGGCTATCATGAGCTTCCATTAAGATTTAAAGGCATAAGAGAAATAAAGCAGTCTAGTTTCTTGGCAGAAATAAAATCAAATTTTTACAATTTATTTATTAGCTCCGCAAAGCCGTCATGGACCATGTTTCAGATTCATTCCTGGAAACCAATGTTCCACTTTTAGTATTGATTGAAGCTGCAAAGAATGGAAATGAGAAAGAAGTTAAGGAATATGCCCAAGTTTTCCGTGAACATGCCAACAAATTAATTGAGGTAAGTGTGTTAGCAGTTTCATAGACTGTAGGTAACTTAGTGGAGTGTGGTGATTTTTAATCACATTATTTAATCAGCTAAAAATTTTAGGGGCTCACCTAATATACAGTATGCATAAGATGAACGTCTTTTAGCATTCCTTTACATCTATGCCAAACTACCATTTTGGTCAGGTTACTTTAGTTATGTATATGATTAAATATAGATAGTCTCTGTCCTAGAAACTTAACATCTCCACTTAATGTTAATGCAAATAAAAATAGATTGTCATATAGCTGAACTTAAAAGATACTGTAGAAGGGAGTAGTGTCTAGAAGTGGGAGAAATTGCATGGCTTACATCCTGGGCTGCATCCTGGCAAATTACTTAACCTTTCTAAATTTCCATCTCTTTCTGTAAAATGAGGATACTAATGATACCTCTCTCAGGATAATTTTGAGATCAGAAAGAGATGATCTATGTCAGGTGCTTAATTCTTTGCCTTAGACATAGACTCAGTCCAGTCATCATGTTTTAAAATAGAAGAAACATGCTGTTAATTAGACATGTTTGAACAATGGAAATCTTTATATAAGTTGATTGTTTTGTAAGATGACAAGAAAAAAGAGAAGTGAATTGCTATTTAATTTCCAGGTAAGTTAGGCTCACTACTACCTTTTGGTAATTGGAAATTATATTATTGTTTAACTATGATTTTATTTTTAAAAGTTGACACATAGAAAGTAAATACTCGAGTTATTTGATTTTGCAACCTTAATGTAAAGCATCTAATATTTGGAAAAGATATTCCATAGACCATTTGGGAAGTTGGTTATTATGTAAGAATAGAAAATGGGGGGCACCTGGGTGGTTCAGTTGGTTAAGCAACTGCCTTTGGCTCAGGTCATGATCCCGGAGTCCCGGGATCGAGTCCCACATTGGCCTCCCAGCTCCATGGGGAGTCCGCTTCTCACTCTGATCTTCTCCCTCTCATGCTCTTTCTCTCTCTCTTTCCTAATAAAGAAATAAATAAAATCTTTAAAAATAAAAAATAAAAAAAAAAATAGAAAATGGGCCTTTTATTAAAAAAAGGAAGAAAGACAATGGGCCTTTTATGTAAAATGTGTATCTTGTACATTTGGATTTATAGTGACATTAGACCATGTTAATGCCATAAAAATATTCGAAGGAAAACATCAGTAATCACATTAAATGCATTATTAATTTTACATCAGATTTTCTTTGACCATTAGATGTTATTTTGACCTGAATTGATTATGTACAAAATACATAGGTCAGTCTTTTTTTTTTTTCCTTAAATTCTAGTTAGTTAACATATAGTGTGAAATTGGTTTCAGGAATAGAATTCAGGGATTCATCAGTTACATACAACATGCATTGCTCATCATAACAACTACCCTCTTTAATACCAGCCACCCATCTAGCCCATCCCCTACCCACCTCCCTCCATCAACCCTCAGTTTGTTTTTTATCTTTAAAAGTCTCTTTTGGTTTCTTCTCCAACCCCCTGCCCAGCCCCCTAATATGTTCATCAGTTTTGTTTCCTAAATTCCACATATGAGTGAAATCATATGGTATATGTCTTTATCTGACAGACTTCATTTAGCATAACAACACTGTAGCTCCATCCATGCTATTGCAGATGGTAAGATTTCATTCGTTTTGATGGCTGAGTAATATTCCATTGTATATGTATACCACATCTTTATCCATTTTTGAGTCAGTGGATATTTGGGCTCTTTCCATACTTTGGCTGTTGTTGATAATGCTGCCATAAACATCGGGGTGCATGTACCCCTTCTGTGGTTTTCTATCCTGTGGGCAGTTGCTGGGTCATAGGGCAGCCCTATTTTAAACTTTGAGGACGCTCCATACTGTTTCCTGAATAGCGGCACCAGTTTGCCCTCCCACCAGCAGTTCAAGAGCACCAGCTTTCTCTGCATCCTTACCAACACCTCTTTCTTGTATTAATTTTAGCCATTCTGATGGGTGTGAGGTGGTATCGCATCATGATTTTTTTTTAAAGATTTTATTTATTTATTTGTTAGAGTGAGTGCACAAGCAGGCAGAGTGGCAAGCAGAGGCAGAGGGAGAAGCAGGCTCCCCGCCGAGCAAGGAGCCCAATGTGGGACTCAGTCCCAGGACCCTGGGATCATGACCTGAGCTGAAGGCAGCTGCGTAACCAACTGAGCCACCCAGGCGTTCCTTGCATCATGATTTTGATTCGTATTTCCCTAATGATGAGTGATGTTGAGCATCTTTTCATGTGTCTGTTAGCCATCTGGGTGTCTTCTTTTTATTATTTTAAAGATTTTATTTATTTGAGAGAACGCACGCTGGCGCACGTGTGTGCCGAGTGGGGGAGGGGCAGAGGGAGAAGCAAGACCCCCTGCTGAGCAGGGAGTCTGATGTAGGGCTGCATCTGGGAACCCTGGAATCATGACCTCTAAGCCAAAGGCAGCCACTTAATTGACTGAGCCACCCAGGCGTCCTTTCTTTTTATTATTTTTAAAGATTTTTTTAAAATTTATTTGATAGAGAGTAGGGGAGTGGCAGAGGACAAGGGAGAAGCAGATTCCCTGTTGAGCATGGAGCCCTCTGTGGGCCTGATCCCAGGACCCCAGGTGCAATACCTGAGCTGAAGTCAGATGCATATCTGACTGAACCACCCAGGCGCCCCAACCATCTGGATGTCTTCTTTGGAAAAGTGTCTGTTCATGTCTTCTCCCCATTTCTTAACTGGATTATTCATTTTTGGGGGTGTTGAGTTTGATAAGTTCTTTATAGATCTTGAATACTAACCCTTTATCAGATAAATCATTTGCTTCTCCCATTCATAGGCTGAGTTTTAGTTTTGTTCATTGTTTCTTTTGGTGTGCAGAAGCTTTTTATCTTGATGAAATAACAGTAGTTCATTTTTGCTTTTGTTTCCTTTGCCTCTGGCGATGTATTTAGTAAGAAGCTGCTGCAGCCAAGGTCAAAGAGTTTGCTGTCTGTGTTCTCCTCTAGGATTTTGATGGTTTCCTGTCTCACATTTAGGTCTTTCATCCATTTTGAATAAATTTTTGTGTCTGGTGTAAGAAAGTGGTCCCATTTTCCCAACACCATTTGTTAAAAAAAAAAAGTCTTTTTTCCATTGGATAATCTTTCCTGCTTTGTCAAAGATTAGTTGACCATATAGTTGTGGGTCATAGGTCAGTCTTCTATTTAAGTTAATGATTCATTTGGAATAAAAATCAGAAGAGTATCATTTTGTGTCTCCATTAAGCGTAGTCACATGATAGCATGAGGTGTAACCTCTAATCCCTCCTTTAGGAAGTCAACCTCCTGGAAGTAGCCCACATATTAGACAGTATGCCTATAAAGCAGAAAGCAAGGACGCTGTCAGCCCAAGGCCTGGGGTGACAGGTTGTGGCACGGGAAAGGGCTCGTTGTGGTCCCCCAACCTCAGAGGGCAAGCAAGCCCTTGTTTCTAGTGCTGGAGGGCTGCTCTGTCAGCCTCATTCAACACAACTGACACTTGCTGCGCAATAAGGTGTATGCAGATATGGTGCGTTTTCCCACAACAGCGTTTCTTGGTGAGGAACTTGAGGCTTAGAGAGGTTAAGTAACTTGTCTAAGGTCCTCCACCAGTGAGGGCTGTGCCTTTGAGCTTGCTAGTGTAGTGGACAGTGGGAAACATTATGTGGACCTGGTGGCTGTGGAGACCTTGCTTCAGGAGCATGTCCGTGCTCCTACTTTTTATTTCATTCTGAACTTCACTAACCAAAGGCCCCTTTGAGTTCAGAGTTTGATGTTCCCTACTACCACTCAGTTCTGACCCCTATCTCACCCCTATCACCCTGCCATACTTATTATGTATGTATTAAATGACATCCTTTTTATTGCTTGAGGCATAACTAAAGGCTTTGTAGTACGACTGCAAACAGTTGAATTGCATTTATAGTAATAGAGATACTAGGATATATAATTGCATATGTGCTTGAAAAGGAAAGGAATTTTTAAAGTGTTGTAGAAGCCTAAATTTCTTGACTCAAGGCGGAACTTTATTCTTTAGTGACAAGGCTTCTCTACCCAGCGTTACTTTTATATTATGAGCACTGAAGTAGTGAGGGACTTGTTTTAAACAAAGATGAAATACTTCATTTTGATTGTTGTGCTAATCTCTTTACTTCTTTTCGTTGCATTAGTTCCTCTTAAATTGGGGTAAAATGTCAGCTGATCTTGGTTTTGGGGACCTTTGGGGTTTTTCCTGAGTGTTTAGGCGAAGTAAGAGTGTGTGGGAAAGTTGAGTAGGGCTAGTAGTGCTAGCTGGGAAGGAGGGGCTCAGATTCTGCAGCCCTTGAGAATACTGCCAGATAGGTCTGACTTTTTAAAATACTGCAGTAAAAAATAAATAAGATAAAATAAAACGAAATACTGCAGTAAAAAATAAATAAGATAAAATAAAACGAAATACTGAAGTAAAATTCTGTGCTAACCATCTGCAGTTAGCACAACCGCACCCCCCCCCCCCCCATAAAAGGGCATGACCCCCAACCAGATTGCTCTCACTGTGGGCGCAAGCTACCACATGCTCTTCTCACCCAAGTGACTACCTTTAGGAGTTCCCATCAACCCCTCTCACGTGACTGCTGCGTTTCAAATGCCAGCTGCAAGTTTGGAGGGTATCTTGGCTGCCCACACTTCTGACAACTGGCTACAAATTTGGGGGCTTCCCATGGCCCCCTTGAGGTCTGATAATGTGCTAGAACAACTCCTAGAACTTAGGACAGTGCATACTTAGGGGCCCACCAGGAGTTAACTCATTAGCATAAACTGTCAGGGGCAGTATTGAATAACCAAGGCATTCTTACCATTAACTGAAGCAGGGTATGGAAGTTTCCTTTCAGGAGACCAGGACAAAGACTGGACATTCTTTATTACACAACACTTCCTCATCTTGAAGGAATGTGGGTTGCCTGGTTTTCAGGTAGATGGCCCTGCCGCCATAAAGCCACATAGAATAGAGGAGGGAGGACAGGGCTGGTGTTTGTTTCCTGCAGCTTTACTGCATCCTGTTTGTGGCCATTTACCTGGTGACTTACCATTTTACTTACCTGTTTCTTGCATTGTTCTTCTTTTCTCTGGAGGTTCTCCCATTTGGGAGCTAGGTTTTCTGTTCTTCGGGAATTGGGTCCATCTCTTCATGCCACAGTGAGTGGGTTTTTTTCTTGTAGAATCATAGATTCTCATTCTGGTATATAAATCCCCCTTCTTTGTAACATCCATGTATTGTTACTTAAATTTTCTTGGACTACTTCTGTCGGGGGACTTTGCTGGGTTCTCTGGTTGTCAGGAAAGGGGAGCCACAATCCTTCTCTGGAACTGCCTCTCTCCCTCTCTCTCTTTATTGCTGTGCACATGTGAATTGAGAGGAGCCATCAGTGTAAACACACACCTAATTTCAAAGATATGGTGTGGGAAAAGAACGTACAATATCTCATTAGCTTTTTATATTGATTACATGTTAAAATGTAATAACTTGGGATTAAAAACAGCAAACTAGGGGCACCTGGGTGGCTTAGTCGGCTCAGTGTCTGCTTTCGGCTCAGGTCATGATCCCAGGGTCCTGGGATTAAGTCCTCGTCAGCTCGCTGCTCTTTCTCTCTCTCTCTCTTTCTCCTCTCTCTCTCAGATAAATAAAATATTTTAAAAAAAGAAAGGGGAGGGAAGGAAGGAAACCCTAGCAAATTATTTTTGCTAATTTCATCATTTTTAGTGGCTACTCAAAAAATTTTGAATTCCTAGAACCTTACAGCTTGCCACTAGAAATCAGTCTCATGATTGAACAATTCTTAGTATATAGTTGGCAGTTCAGCCTGTTTAGAATCCCCCCCCCTTTTTTTTTTAAGATTTTACTTATTTGACAGAGAGTGAGAGACAGAGAGGGAACACAAGCAGGGGGAGTGGGAGAACGAGAAGCAGGCCCCCAGCTGAGCAGGGAGCTTGATGGGGGGTCCATCTCAGAACCCTGGGATCATGACCTGAGCCGAAGGCAGATGTTCAACGACCAAGCCACCTGGGCGCCCCTGGAATCCCCTTATTTTTATCTTGCTCTCTGAATTACCTGGATAAAACATGTTTACATTATTTCCTTATATCCTTTTTGGTAATTTCTGTGATTATGCCATTAATATTGGGATACCTTTAGGAAGCATAGTTTATATTCTCACACCAGCTGGGAGATTCTTTTAATGTGCTGTCCAATAATTTCTTTTTTCCCCAAATTTTCCCCATGAATATTTGGGTGCTGCTGTATATCAGATATCCATTCTGTGGGCTTAGATGCACTCCTCTCACATTCGATCCCTAAACTGGGTAGTCTGATTGTGGGTGTTAGAGGATGTGCTCTTCAGCACTGAAGTGAAGCCTGGCTTCTTCCCAGAACCATTTGGGGATGCTGTGAAGTTGCTGCGGTAGGGATCCAGACCCAACATAAAACTCTCATCTGCCAGAGTTTGTCCGGGATTGCTCTGTGGCAGCAGTGCTCATTTGTTCATATCCCAGTATTAGAGATATTTACAGGAGTTTCTGAAAGCATCCCTATGGAGAAGGTATCTGAGGAGGAAAAAAAGTGCCAGTTTAGGTAGGTGTGGTTTTGGGATACTGCCATTTAAAAATACCACTTTAAAAAAACTTATAAAAGAAATACGAGTTCATTTTAGAGAATCTGGAAAATAAAAGGACAAAAGGGAATAACATTATGGAGTAGATTTATACTTAATTTATGTGTAGGTTGACTTTTTAAAAAAATACACAAAATGGATATACTGATTTACTTTTTGAGGCAAATGATAAATCATAATTTGTTATGATGTAATGTGTTTTCCTCCTGCTTGCGATATCATAGCCATTTTATTGTATTATGAAGTAGTCATCTGTAGTATTTCTGTTGATTGCATACTGATCCATTTATTTAACTAGTCCCCTACCATTAGGTATGTAGGTTATTTAAATTGTTTTAATCTTTCATTATTATATGTAATGTTTTGATATACATCCTTATTTTTTGTTTTGTTTTTTATTTTTCTGGGTGGTTTTATTCCACCCAGTTGTTCAAGCCAAAATTATAGGCGTCATCCTTGATTATTATTCTTCCCCTCATGTTCGGTATTTAATCTACAAGTTCTCATTTCATTGTCTTTGTTTATTCCATGGTAACTTCCCTAGTCTGAGCCATCCTGTCTTACTGGACTTCTGCCACTTGCCTCCCTGCTGATTTTTGTGCTTGCACTCTTGTCCCTCTCTAGTCTCTTTTTTTTGTAGAGCAGCCACCATGACCCCTTTAAATCAGATCACATCATTTCTTTGCATCAGAACCCATTCAACTGTGGCTTTCTAGGCACACTTGAGATAAAATTCTAAAACCCGCATTCTTCTTCTGCCGTTGCTTCTGCTGCTTTTAAGATTTATTTATTTAGAGAGAGAGAGAGAGACAGCGTGTGTGCACACAAGTGGGAGCAGTGAGGAAGGGACAGAGGCAGAGGGACAGAAAGAATCTTAAGCAGGCTCCACGCTGAGCATGGAGCCCGATGAGGGGCTCAATCTCATGACTTTGAGATCATGACCTGAGCGGAATCCAAGAGTCAGGCGCTTAACTGACTAAGCCACCCAAGGGCCCCCTACAGCCCACATTCTTAACTGTGGTCCGTAAGGTACGCTGCCTGCCTTTCCATCTGCTTCTGATTTTTCTCTTTCTGTTTTTGTGGTCTGCTTCGTGTCCCACCCTTTTAAAAAAACTTTCTGCATGAATACCTTGGTGCTGCTCTTGTACGGTAGCTGCTCCTTGGCATTAGATGCACTTCTTTTCATGTGATCACTAAACTGGGTGGTCTCATTTATTTGGTGTTAGAAAATAAACTCTTCACTGAGGTGAAGCCAAACATGTCACCACCTTACGTCTTCTGCACTCCCACGGCCCTCTGCCTAGAATGTTCTGTCCACTTACCCTGTCTCCTCATAGGCTTTTGCTCAGATGTTTCCCCTGCATAGAGGCTCTCCTGGATCTCTCATCCCCTCCATTCAACCTGGCACCATTTTTTTTTACCCCAATCACCTATTTTATAGCCTCTATAACATTTTTCACTCTTTGAAATTAATAGGTCTGTTTTGTTTTCTTATTTCTCTGTTCCCCACCACATACTCTAATAGAATATAAATTTGTTGGGAACATGGGCCTAGAACAGTGCCTGAAACATAGTAGGTACTCAATAACTACTAGATGAATGAATGAATACTAATTCTCAGGTAATAAACAGTAAGGTTACTGAGTTGCTCAACCTTCAGATTCTTGGACCACCGTCCCCCAGGATTTCTCATTCCTTGGTCTCAGGACTGGACCATGAGAAATGCAGAGCTGTATGTTATGACCGAACGTCATTAATACTGAGCCTAAGTATTTGTAATGTTTATACAAAAGAACATCACAATGCATCATTCTGTATAATGTGTACATGAAGGGATGAATTGTAAAATTTTGTGGGATGTGAAGATGAAGGGGAAAATTTGGAAACTTTCCAAAGATGAGGTGACATTGATTTATTTTTTGTTTATTAGCACAGAGCTTTCAAAAACTATAGCAGGGGTGCCTGGGTGGCTCAGTTGGTTGGACATCTGTCTTCAGCTCAGGTCATGATCCCAAGGTCTTGGGATCGATCCTTGCATCAGGCTCTGCTCAGCAGGGAACCTGCTTCTTCCTCTCCCTCTGCTGGCCACTCGGCCTGCTTGTGCGCGCGCGCTCTCTCTCTCTCTCTCTCTCTCTCTCTCTCTCACAAATAAATAAATAAAATCTCAAAAAATAAAAATGTTAAAAAAAGAAACCTAACAAATTTCCTATAGTTGAAAGAGAAAAAAAATTGTGATAGACTCTTATGACAGATATTTATGGTGTTCCTGATATGTCCCAGTCATTGCTCTAGGCACTAAGGAGGTAGTAATGAATGGAACAAAAATCCCCACCCCCATAAAAGTTAAGTTCTATTAGAGAGAGCGATCAAATAATTTATAGTGTCTGTTTATTTTGCATAATGTGATACAAATGATGCTGAGATGATATGTGAAAAAAGTTACTCATTTTATCAGCGTTTTAAATGGAAGCTGAGCTAACAGTGTTATTTAAGTAGCATTTTAATACATGACCAAAATAAAATTGGAGCAAGTGCCAAAAGTGTTGGCACTTGCTAACTTGGTTTTTGGAAGTCTTATTTATTGCTTTAATAGAAACTCTTTCTTTCCAGACCCAGTAAAATAGTATAAAAAGGTTGTGCTTTAATTTGGGGTGTCATGTGAAGTTGCCGCAAATATATAATAGTTTCTGATAGGGATAACATGCACTTAAAAATGGAAACCTTTTATGGTGGCTGCTTTGGATATCACGTTATGGATAGAAACCATATACTGACTCTTAAGGTTTTCCAAGTCCCTTTGTGTGCACACAGTTAGTGTCCAGAAGGGTGTGTAGGGCTGGCTGCCGATTGGATCCTCAATTAGTTACACTCTGTTTTTATTTGTAAAAGCAAATAATGGAGTGTTTGCTGTGAAGTTTTTCTAGACTTACTTTCTCAGGTTCTGGCTAGGACCTCTGCCTATCTTATATCACATTTGTCAGTGGAATCCCCTTACCACAGGGTAACAAAGTCCCTTTTTCTATATGAAAGGTGCATAGAAGTTGTGTGTCCCCAAGGTCACTGAATAAGGGAGTATGAGCTGAGGGTCATCACTGGTGAGCTGGGTGATGCTTCTTTTCACCATGTTCTTCTGCTCTGCAGTATAGCACTGAGGGCTTTTCTTTCATCTTGTTATGAAAGGACAAGGCTGTGCTTCTGGGTGACGATAACACCTTTTATACTTGACTCTTTCTCTCATACCAAGTTAATGATTTCTTTATGTTTCTCTTCAACTTAAAGTGTATTGAGGTAAAAAAATTATTTTGTCAGAAATATTAACCTTTTTGTCAATAATGCAACACCCATGTGTCCTTTTTAATTGCTTCATTCTTTGCCTATCCCCTTTGGCTGTGAGCAGCCTAATAGTGAAGGAGCAATCCGTTTTCCCTTTTAATTTTGCTTTCTTCTGAGTTCTTTTTCAATTTCTTGAATTGAGAGTGAAATAGGGAAAATGCCATCCATGAAATCTTACCTATAAAAGCTGTGTATCACTTAGTATCCCCTTCCCCTCAGCCTCAGACATTGCATTAAAATGGGTCTCTTGGGGCGCCTGGGTGGCTCAGTGGGTTAAAGCCTCTCTCTTTGGCTCAGGTCATGATCTCAGGCTCCTGGGATTGAGCCCTGCATCGGGCTCTCTGCTCAGCAGGAAGCCTGCTCCCCCCCCCACCCCCCGCCTGCCTCTCTGCCTACTTGTGATCTCTCTCTCTGTGTCAAATAAATAAATAAAAGCTTTTTTTAAAAAAATAGTCTCTTACTATAATGAATTTGCTACAGTTAGATATACCTTGTTCATTGTTTTGTTTATTAACCAAAAAGTAGGGCCTCTGGGTGTCTCAGCTAAGTGTCTGCCTTCCGCTCAGGTCATGATCCCAGGGTCCTGGAATCAGTTCCCGCATCGGGACTCCCTGCTCAGTAGGGAGTCTGATTCTCCCTCTGCCTCTTCCTCCTCTCTCTTTGTCTCTCACTCTCACTGTCTTTCTCTCTCGAAAATGAACAAATGAAATCTTAAAAAAAAAAATGTAACTGGTATGCTTTTGAGTTGGATTATCACTACTTGTTGCACTGCCCTGTACCCCATACCCAAAAGTGTTTCCCATCATCCAGGACTTTATTGGCTTGAAATGTGTATTTTTACTGCAGATTGACTAATCTGCATTATTACTCATGTTCTGTGGTTTAGCCAATAATGCGCAGTAAAGTAGCCTTGCAGAAGGCTCTGTGAGGAGCATTTGAATTGAATACCGACCTTATATAATCCACCTGTGACATCTTCAGTATTTTCTCAGTGCTTCTCTATAATACTGCAGACTAAAATTCTTATAAATAGAAAATTAAATGAAGCTTCAGTTTTCTAGAACTGTAGTATGTTTAAAAAAGTCGATGTTCTTGAGAGAATCCCGATCTTGGATTCTAAAAGAATTTACTAAGCCTACTGAGCTTGGTCTTCCCACGTTTTCAAAGGTCTGCAAGTTCATATGCATGAGTCTACAAAACAGAAGTGTCTTGTGTGTACTATTTTAACACCTCATACCCCAAACTAGTGTTTTTCGCTGAACATAAGCTCGTAGTCAGATTTTGGGATGGTCTAGAGAAGGCAGTAGATGAACCTTGTTCTCAAGGAACATCAGGATTCTTTTCTCTTGGAACATTGGTAGGAATGACAAAGGAAACACTGCCCAATATTCGTCCTGCTCCGAAATAGTGTAGGCTCTCCTTTTTGCTCTTCAGTAGAGCTGATGAACTAATAGCACTAAGGGCAGACACCCTTTCTATCTGTACTGATAGATTATTCAGGCAGTTAGATAGAAATAGGGAACTTTTTTTTTTTAATTTTTTTATTAACATATAATGTATTATTTACCCCAGGGTACAAGTCTGTGAATCATCAGGCTAACACATTTCACAGCATTTGCCATAGCACATACCCTCCCGGATGTCCATATCCCTAGCCCCTCCCCCCTCCCCCCCCCCCCCCAGAAATAGGGAACTTTTAAAGTCCATATGATAACCAAGTAAATGGAAATGATTACTCTATCATTTGAGTGGTGATTTACAATGAAAGCCTTTTAAAAAATCAAATAGCCAAGCTTTTTAAAAATAGTTTATGGTGTTTTAATAAAGTCACAGTTTCTAATCCTGTTACGAGAGATGCTTATATTTATGTCCTGTCTCTCCCTAAATTAGATTTGATATGGCTTATTTCAAGTAAAGACATACATGATAAAATAAGGTAGATGTAGAAAATCAGGATCTAGGAAAAGAATAATAGAGAATTTTGAACTGTATTTACCATGACTGCATTTGGATTTGGTGTGGAACTTTGTGGTAGCAAGGGGGAAAGGATGAAACAATCAGTTGTGTAGTTCTTGCCTTTAGAATGAAGGGAGGATGCCCATTTTTTCATGGGAAATAAGCCTGTCCTAAACATGTGAAAAGAATCCTTACATGGAGCTTTTTTTTTTTTTTTTTTTTTTAGATTTTATTTATTTATTTGACAGATCACAAGTAGGCAGGGAGGCAGGCAGAGAGAGGGGGAAGCAGGCTCCCTACTGAGCAGAGAGCCCTATGTGGAGCTTGATCCCAGGACCCTGAGATCATGACCTGAGCTGAAGGCTTTTAACCCACTGAGCCATCCAGGTGCCCCTACATGGAGCTTTTTAAATATATTTATATATGAAGATCATTTAATGATAGAATCCTCAACAGATTAATAATACCTACTACAGTGACAGATTCCACATGATTATCTTTTTTTTTTATTCTGCTCATTTCTCTCTAAAAAGGCAAGGTCATATCATTCAGTTCCTCGGAGTTGAGATGCAAACAGCTATGATCTCGTGAGGGGTCTAGCATATGGCCTTCAGCCTCCCAGTGACAATACCTGGGAGGACAGAGGGCTGTGAGTCAGGTCCTTCCTTCTTATCATCCCAGTGTAGCTTTCTCCTTTCTTTTTTATATTATTGTACAACCTTTGTTTATGTTTTAAATGTATTTTATAAAGAGCATATGTTTACTTATTGTTACTCAGTTTAGCAGTGTTGTTTTTTTTCCAGTTAGAGTTTTGTACATGCACATTTCATTACCATTACTACATGCAGATTCATTTTTACCATTGCATTTTGTTCTCTTTCTCCTTCTTTACCCTCTGTTTGCATCCCTCCTTCTCTGTTTCTAATTACCTTTCCTCTTTTGGATTGATTGTGTCCTCTCACCTCCTACTTTTATCCCTTCTTGTTTGGAAGTGATAAACTCTTTTATTAGTAGTAACTGGATATTAGAGCATGCATATTTAACTCAGAGGTTGAGGTTAATCAGTATCTTTTCCTCTTTCTGAAACAATGTCAGAATCTTAGAATGCTTTCACTTCCATTGTTCTCCAACTTAAATAACACTGTTGTCCAGTAGTTTGGTTAAGTCTTAGCCCCATTAGTATTACTGTATTCACTCTTTTCAACTTTGCTTCAGTTGACCTGACACATTATTTTCATTGCTTCTTATTTCTTCTTGGGTATTGTTAAGCCCTCCTGTTAAGCCCTCCATCTGGTATTACTTCCCTTTTCCCTGAAGCATTTTTGTTACAAGCTGCTTTACTGGGGGTAGGGAAGATCTTTCTGGAGTAAATGCTCTTAGGTTGTTTTTGGTTTTGTTTGTCTTCATGTCTTTATTGTGCCCCAAATCTAGGAAAAATAATTTCATTGAATGTATACTCCTAGGATGATCTCTCCATGCCCCTCCCCCTGCCCAGTGATTTGAAGATACTTTTCCCCCATTTCTGTCTTCTAGTTGTTGCTGTTGAGAAGTCAGCCGTAAGTCTTACTGAGCTTACTTTGTGAATACTTTGTATTAACTTTCTGGCTTTTTTAAAAATCTTGTCTTTGTTGTTGTAATACTATGTAATACTGTGTTGTAATATATATAATGTATATGTAAATATATATGTAATATATATTGTAATACTATGGTATGTCCAGGTATGGATTTCTTTTTTATTCACCGTGCTTAAAATTTGTCTTCTTAAATGTGAAATTTATATTTCATCCGCTCTGAAAATTGTGTAACCGAAATCTCTTTCACTGTTGATGCTCTCCCATTCTGTGTTTCCTTCTGTTTCCTTCATAGTTGAATAGTAGTCTCTTCCAGTCCAATTGCACATCTCTATTTTTGTGTATGGTTCCCATATCATGAAGATTTCTTGTTTTTTTCTGAATAATTTCTTCAGTTTAACTTTGCAGGTTAGCAATTCTCTTTCCATCAGTATTTAATCAATATTACTCTAGACTTCTAGAAGTTGTGGAAGTTACTAATTTTCTCTTGAAGTTCTACTTTGACTCATCTCCAGTATGCCTGGTCATTTTTTAGTGTATTTTTTCTTTGTATACTTTCTTTTATTTCTGTTAACATAAACATTTTTTAATACTCCAGTTTTGGTTATTTGATTATCTGCCGTCATTATGCATCTGATTATACAATTGTTTGGCTTACTCCTGCCCAAGATAGCTTATCTCCTTGTGTTTTTAATTGTAAATTCAGATTCCTGGCATTTTGCATATGAGAATTCTTTGAGGCCTGGGTTTAGATTATCTTCCATCAAGGAAAATTTCCATTTATATTTGCTTCTCCTAGTTGCTTAGGGATACCACGAATACATGACTACATCAGAGGCGTTTACCTTCTGAGGGCAATGGTGTTGTTGGTCCATTAAAAACCCAAATTCTGATCACACTGGCTCATACCCCATTTCTCTATTTCCCACCCTTGTATAAACACTGTTTTCAGTGCTTGCATTTTCCTTTTTGAATTTCTGCTTTCTCGTATCTAGCCTCTGATAATTTTCCTTAATTAATTACCTGATTGGCCCTGCCTTAAAAACAAGATTTTTGAGGTATAAATTACAACTGTAAAATTCACCCTAACCCCTTTTAACTATACAATTCAGTGATTTTTACTAAATTTACAGAAGTATGCAGCCCGTCCAATTTGGAATTTTTCTATCATCCATGCATGAGTCATTTTTTGGTAGCTTACCCTCTGTTCCATCATCATTGCCCTTGTAGATTTGAGAGTAACTGGTAGAAATTTGAATGGTTCTGAAACTTATATGATATGCAGTTGGGACTTCTCAAGGGCATGACAGGCTTGGAAAGTTGAGTTATTGTTATTTTTTCCTTTTTTTGAGAGTTCAGATGCAACCATTTTAAAGAGGAAAATTGAGGTGGTTGCTTGACGCAAAGCCTCGATGGCAAGTAATTTAGGTTTTGAGCTTCCTCCTCTTTAGCCTTATGGTTGTGGTATCACTATGTAGACTTAAAAGCTCCCTTTTCCGAAGTTCCTTTCACTTGTTTTACTCCCACAAAGTGGGCGTAGGCTTCTGGATCATTACTAAATAATTTACTACCCAGAACAAAAAGAAATCGTAGCTTCTTCACACAGTCCAGAGTAAAGGGCAGTGGAGCCCCTCAGCCAGTGTGAGTGAGGAGCACTCACGGCAGTGGAAACAACTTGTGCTTGAGTTTAAACAACTTTCAACTTCATTTGAGGTCTTCAGCACATGTATAATAGAGAAAATATTGTCTAAATGGGGTATTTTTCCACTATGGAACTTCATAAATTTTACTTCCGAAAAGAAAATCTAGTATAAAGGTAGGGTTTTCCTAAATGTTTGAAAAGTTATCTTTTCTGTAATGTGCAGATACCATATTTGTTGACTGATAGAGCCTGACTTCGAGATTTTTTTTTTTTCTTTCTTCCCAGCACAAATTGTTACTGTACTACTCCTGAAACTAGCAAAAATCTAGGGCTTTTTTTTTTTTTTTTTTTAAATCAGGGAGTTGCTGGTTTTCTGAAATGTTCTGCTCTTCTACGAGGTCCGAAATTACACAGTGTAGACATCAACCATGCAAGAGGCCTTCATGATTTCAAAGCTAGTGGTCATAGTGTCAGTCTTTCCCCACTTCTTGGATCAGCAGGAATGAAAGACGTTTAAGTTGTTAATACACAGGTTCCCATGATAGCAGAGATACAGTCATTTATTCTCAGAGGTACTGGGCAGCACTCTGCCAGGTTCTCTACAAGTTAGCTGCTCTACGTATTTTTTTTTTAAAGATTTTATTTATTTATTTATTTATTTGTTTGTTTGTTTGTTTGTTTGTTTGTTTGGAAAGAGAGAGAGTGAGAGAGAGCAGGTCAGAGTGAGAAGCAGACTCCCCATGGAGCTGGGAGCCCGATGTGGGACTCGATCCCGGGACTCCGGGATCATGACCTGAGCCGAAGGCAGTCGCTCAACCAACTGCGCCACCCAGGGGCCCTCTAAGTATTTTTAATTCAAACTTTCAAATCTCCTTCAGTCTCAGTTATCAGTTGTTCTCCCAAATTTCGAGAGCCTCAGAAGGAGACATTTCTAAAGCCCCTCCTCTCGCGCACAGCTTTCTCTGTCTTCAGGCCTGGCACTCGAGGCTTGAAGACAGAGTATGAGGTTAGCCTCTCAGCGAGCTATGGTTGAGATGTTGCATTTGCACATTTGTCATTGTTAGAAGTGAGTAGCCCTGTCCCTGGAGGGTGAATAGAAGCTCATTCATCTGGAGAATACTGTCAGTGACAGGCGCCCGCTTCCTCCTCCCCAGCCAGCCAGGGTGGCCTCCTGAAACAGGCAGTGTACTCTTGTAGGGCATAACTGCTTCAGCGATACATCAGAAAGCATTTTAAGTAACGTTTTAAGAGAAAGAATGAGTCTTCCATGACCTTTATTTTGTTAGGTGTTGTATCAAGAAACAGGAAAGATGATTTACAGAAGTTAGCCATTTCAGCCTGAGCCCCACACCCCCCTCAGGTGTCTGATCTGCCCTGGGTGATAGCTTACGTAATCTTTGCTTCTTAATTTAAGTGTTTTTTAGGTTTTGCAGATTCGTAAAATTGGAGCGTACAAATTGAAATAAAATTGTGGTAGTTGTGACTAGACAGTAGAAGATAAAAACACAGTGACAGACCTTCCTGAATTTAACACTTGGCTGGCCTCCCAAATGGCAGGAGTGGGGCAGGGGTGCTGGGTCTTGGTATGCTCACTTCACCAGGAATCTTTGTTAGTCCGAAACTACTAATTCGGTGATGAACCTCAAATTTTTTATTTGTTTTTCAAAATGCCTCTTAAGGAATTGAAGCAGTAGGAGTTACAGATTCATGAACACATCTGATTTAAGTTTTTCCCTTCACTATAGCATCATAAATTGTACATTTGAGGGATAATGTTTTTTAGGAGTTTTCTAAAAAATATAGTTTTGGTCATATTTTGCAGTAATTTTTCTTTTTTTTAAGAGAGGAAAGGAATGGGGGAGGCGCAGAGGGAGTTAGAGAATCTTTTTTTTTTTTTTTTTTTTTTTGGAAGTTAGAGAATCTTAAGCAGACTCTGCGCCAAGCACATAACCTGATTCGGAACTGCATCCTGCAACCCTAAGATCATGATCTGAGCCAAAACCAAGAGTCGGATGCTTAACTGGCTGAGTCACCTGGGTGCTCCTGCAGGAACTTGAAACAAATCGAGGTCTACAATCAATTCTAGCTATATTATGATCATGAAGACCGGTGTCTGTTTGCCCAGATCCAGATGATACTAGAAAGTGGAATTGGATTCTTCAGGGAGAGTGTAAATGTTACTTTTTTTATGGGATTTTGAAGTCCCCAAACATTAAGGATCTGACTTAATTTTTCACTTCCTTACATGTTATGTTTAAATTGCATGTTCGTTCTTTTGTTTCTTCTTATGGTTAGGCATTGCAGGATTCTGATAGCAATCTTACAGAAAGCTGATAATCTCTAACCATACTACTGCAAACAACTGCCGTTAATAGTATGTGATTTTTCTTTTGCCTTTATGTGCTTACATTGGGTGGAGGAGAAAATCAAAGGTTATCGCCCTCGCCCTTGTTTACTCTGGCATTTAAGCTCCCAGAAAGTGCCTCTGATACTCAACTGCCTACGCCTTTGTCATTCATAACTCAGTTTGCAACTGGGGGAAAGATGTGTCTTAGCGCTGCATATTCGTTTGGTCCTTGGTATTGGTAATGGCATTGGCAAGCCTGTTCATTTAGAATGAACATGGGTAAGTGATCACAGCTCTCACAGTTGATCCAGAGCAGCCTTCTCGGCCCTGGCGGGCCTCAGCAGAGCAAACATGCCACGACCTGGCAAGGTTGTTTCTGGCTACCTGAGCAGTGTCACAGAGATACTTAGATGGGAAGGACAGGATTTTAGTTCAAATGAAGCGATACCATTCAGGAGAGAGACCAGCTGTCAGTACTTTTGAGAACCCATTCGAAGGGCAGTTTTGGTTTTAACTATGGGACATCATCCCTGTTACTTTTTACACTTCTGATGAAGATGGCCTTGGGTACATCTTGATGTTGTCTTAATACTGTTTTCTTATGTGAAAAGTAGCTTTATGTTCAAGCAAAACTCCTCTTGGCTTAGTAAGCATCCATTCACCCGCCACATGAGAATAGCAACTCAGAATTTCTGTTTCTTTTCTCCAAGAATAGCTGCGTAGTATATTTTTATTTGAGGATACCAGCTATTCTTTTCCGATGCCTTGGTTCCTTAGCTTTTCTCATGTTGTTGTCCGCACCACGAGAACCCCTTTCTGAAGCTGCTATACAGGCAGATTCGAGCGCATGTAAAATCTTGAGTTACACGCCCTGAAATTTCCAAGGTTCTGCCACCAACTTAACGTGTGGCTTTTATAGCACAGAGATTGAAAAAAGTCTATTTGTCCTCCATAGTAGGTAATCAGTCTGTGAGAAATAAAACACCATTGGTGCTCTTGGCATGTGTTCTGTAGAAGATCAGGGGTGACAGTAGGTATACATGCATTTTCTTTAGCCATCAAAAGAAAAATCTTGAACGATCTTTTTATGGTGCCCCTCCTTCTAGGTTGCCAACCTGGCCTGTTCCATTTCAAACAATGAAGAAGGTGTAAAACTTGTTCGAATGTCAGCAAGCCAGCTAGAAGCCCTCTGTCCTCAGGTAAGGTATGACCGAGAATGTTTATGGTATCACCCAACTGGATTTCAGTTAGGGTGAAAACGAGGTTTATTTTTTTAGTTTTGTTTTCAGCATTTTACTTGGAAGTCCTAGGGGACAAAACACTGATCCAGAATTCATGTGGCTTGGAGAAATTTGTGTTTAACTTCAAGTGACGTTTCCCTGGTGCATCACATGTTACTGTCCCCTTGCCCTTCATTAAAAACACATGGTGTCCTTCACCGCTGACAGGTGGAGGGGTAGTGACCACACTATTCAGTCTGCACCCTCCTTGAGAGAGGGCCATTTGTAACATCTGGCAGTCCCAGAATTAGGGTCGTTACCCTGTGAGCCTGACGGTAGGAATGGCTACCCACCTATGCTCCTTCTTAATGCCTTTGATTTGGATCTCTGTGTTGGAGGCAACAGGATTCAAGAGCTAGAATCGTTACTCTGTAATGTCCTAAAGTATATCCTGATACAGATGTTAATAATGTCATCCAGCCAATTACTGAATTAAAAGCTTGAGAACTTTTCTTCATTTATAAAGGCATATTGGAAGACTAGTGATTAGGCTAGGCTAAGCATCTGGGACTCTCAAGAAGACTCTGAAGCACATAGAAGAACAGTAGTTTTGTTTAAATGCCCAGTGTGTTGCCTGCCTCCGGTGAGGGGAACGGACTGTGTCTGTGGGGCCCGAGGCTCCTTGACAGCCACAGGTGTTCTTAAGTAGTACAAGTGCTATTTCCCCATGGAAGACACTGCCTCATTGGCATTCTCTGAGGTTTTACATTTACTCTCTAGATGTCCTGCCAGATGGCAGTAGCCACAGATAGAGGGAAACAAAGCAGAGGAACTGGAGTAACAGAAGATAGGTCCCAGGAATGAAGTTTCTGTGTTATGTTTGCAGCCAGCTTTAAAATATGTTGAGGTCTCATTTGTGTAAACAGTTCCTGACCCTCAAGACTACCATGCTAAGTAATGCTTGGTTCTTTATCTGGGATCTTGACTGGTGCACAGGTTAGTTAGGGCGTTTGTTCTCCTCTCACCCATGTGGATTTAATGTGCCAATGAGAGTTGCTTTGTCTCAACAGTAGCGTGATGGGCCATGTTGTGAATCCATATTACGTGGTGGACATCTCTGCACCTTTAATCCCATCATGAAATCTGGTGGAAATCCATAGCTATAAAGATAGAAGCACAATGGATTGAGTCAGCTGTAGAAAGTTCATGGATGCCCAAATGATATGAAGTAAATTTAAAGTAGATTTCTAAGATTTGGCCTTCTTTCCTCAAGTTTGCCATTTTACCCTATCAGCACTTTGTTTTTAATGTCTTTAGTTCTCCATTTGGTTTTGAAATGCTTGAAAAGCGACAATGCTTTCACATATTGGCTGAAACAGATGGTAACATACGCTGATCACACCTACCAAGGGTATTTATATAAATGATCTTAAAGCCTAGGAGAAAAATTGCATGGAGAGTCTAGTAGATCTAATGAAACGGTGGTGGGGATAAATCGTTTGTGGCTGGGCCGTGGTGTGCAGGTTTGCATTTGCTCTGAAAGATCGTTGTTTCTCTCTCGGGTAGTTTCCTTTATCCTATTAGGACACAGCCTCAAGGGAAGTAGGCCTAGACAGTGCCCAGACCACACTTGGTATTGGGTATGTGTTCTGGATAAAAAGGCATTTCTCTAGGTGTGTTTCTTCTCTCCCAGACCCTGGCCTAGGCTCTCTTCTACTCATGCTCATAAGCCGGGCTGGACAGGCTCCTTGGGGCAAATAGAGCTGGCGTTTGCAGGCATGACAGTGACAAACTGAGTATTATGTGGTGTTTCTACACGAGGCAGGGGAACTCCACTCCAGCCTATTGTTGCCAGGTCCTTCGTTATTTTTTTTTTTAATTTTTAAAAAGATTTTATTGACATATTTGTCAGAGAGCAAGCACACTAGCAGGGGGAGCGGCAGGGAGAGGGAGACGCAGGCTCCCCGCTGAGCAGGGAGCCTAACGCAGTTCTTGATCCCAGGACCCTGCGATCATGAACCGAGCTGAAGGCAGATGCCCAAGTGACTGAGCCACCCAGACACCCCTCCTTTTGTTATTTTATTTTATTTTATTTTATTTTATTTTATTTTATTTTATTTTATTTATTTATTTATTTATTTATTTATTTATTTATTTATTTATTTATTTATTTATTTTAAGATTGTATTTATTTGAGAGAGCAAGAAAGCAGGAGCAAGGCAGAGAGAGAGAGTGAGAAGCGGACTCCCCACTGAGCAAGGAGCCCAATGCAGGGCACGATCTCAGGACCCCAAGATCATGACCTGAGTTGAAGGCAGCCGCTGAACTG
The DNA here is from genome assembly GCA_028533885.1 of Nasua narica. Lineage (NCBI taxonomy): Eukaryota > Metazoa > Chordata > Mammalia > Carnivora > Procyonidae > Nasua > Nasua narica. The sequence goes on from CM052809.1 coordinate 27,629,031, forward strand.
ACTGAGCCACTCACATGTCCCTCCTTTCATTATTGTTATTAGTTTTTAAGATTATATCTATTTATTTGACAGAGAGGGAACACAAGCAGGGAAGTGGAGTATTGAGCAGGGAGTCTGATGTGATGTGGGGCTTGATCCCAGGACCCTGAGATGGTGACCTGAGCCACCCAGGCGCCCCCTCCTTTCCTTATTTTTAAAGAGAAGTCAGCAATTCAGATTTTGGGGGGAGGGTCAAGTCTCCATTTTAAATGATTGGTAACTAAAGAAAAGTTTTGAAAATCTTAGAGCATGGTGAGCTCTTCTGGAACTTCATCTGCCTTATTCTGGCCCATGTGTTGCATGCCCAAAGGGCCTCTTCTTCAAAGATGCAGGTGGCCATCCCTCTGGGGAAGAGGGCTTTCAGTGGAGCCTTCTCTTTACTCTTCATCCTTACTTGGACAGTGACCTCCAGCACCAGGGCCCTAGCCCTGAGGTGTTCCTTTCCACAGTCACTGGTTTGTTGGCTAAACAGAGTCTAGGCAAGTTAATCAACTAGGCGAGATAGTTCACCAGGAGTTTCAGATGGGGTTTTTATTAGAGTGTATCTTTCTTTATTGTGAGGCTGCTGTCAGTATCTGTGCCCAGGATGAGAGGGTACTTGTGAGGCGGTTCCAGGCTGTTTTTTGTGCCTCACACACGGGCTCTTGCATTTAGGAAGCAGGTCCCTGTGCTGGGGGTGCCCTCCTTGTGTAACTTCCCCGGGGGCTACTTTTCTGTGGCCCCCCACCTACAGTCCAGAATTGGTTCCTAGACCTTATTGTTCTTTCTAAAGTGGAGAGATGATAGATGGAACCTCTAGAGAAGCTTTTTTCCCCCCACTTCTCAGTCCACCCAAGAGCAAATTAACCTTTGGAAAGAAGAGCTTTTCTGAAGTACTCACTTTTTAGTAGTTAAACAACATTAATTTCAAATATTTGAGATTAATTAAAGTTGAGAAAGTAACCTGAAAGTGGCTTTTTGTTATTGCTTGGGGATTAAAAAAAAGCACCCACATAGTTTGGTGATTTGCTATTGTAAGAAAGGAAGTAGGTCAGCTGTGTCTGCCTACATTGCCTTCTACTCTGTGGCTGCACTTTCTCACTGTTCATCAG
>CM052809.1:27630260-27678593 GCA_028533885.1 Nasua narica
CCCCCCCCCCCCCCCCCCCGGAAGGAAAAAGAAAAAGAAGAATGTTTCTGACAATGGAGTCTTTAAAATTGTAGGAGGGCATTTTGGAGATGATCTCACTTAATATTTTATTTTTCTTAGTTCATTTGTGAGAATGAGCATTGTACATTCAGGTTAATACAGATCTGGTCCTTTAATAATTCATAGAGCCTGGTTTAATGTGTGGCCTTTCTTGGAAATCTACACAAGGTTGGAATTAAGTATTTGAAGCCACTGCTTATCTGCATTTCTTTTTCTTTTTTCTCTTTTGTACTTCTCACTAACTAGAGAAATAACTTCTAAAATTGCCCATTCTTTCTTGTGCCTCCTTAGATTTATCTTCCATATTGCTGCTTTTCCCTTTGTGCTTCTGGGAACGCTGATCATTTTTGTGGCCGAAATGCTTAACAAGCATCAAATAAGCCCAAACCCACACAGGCCTGGCCTATCGTGGTGAGAAAATACACAGCTCTCCAAGGAGCACCCACGGCGCACCGGCCACGGTACCCTGTGACCTCAGCTCTCGCTCATCTACTATTTCACAATGAGGGGACCATTTGCCTTTGAACCAGCTCGCTTTTCCCCTTTTGATATTGTCGAATCTTTGCTTTCAGAGCATTTTCACAGAGGACCTTGAAGGAGATGCTTCTGACTATGTTTCTCTCCCTTGCCCCCCACCCTACCCCACTTCCACCGCGTCTGACAGGGTTGTGCTGGTAACAGGCCGCCAGAGAGGCTGCACTCTCCTTGTAGGGCTTGTGTTTTGAACTCGTCTCATCTCTTTACTCCTAAAATCTGATTTCCATAACCTAACATTTGGAAAGTGTTTCCGTCTCTTCTGTTTTCTTGAGAAGTCTGTAAAATAGGTATTAGTCCTTTAAATGTTGAGAATCATTTACCAATGAAGTATTTTGGCCTATAGTTTTCTTTGTGGGAAGGTTTTTAACAATTCGCTTTCTGTAATAGATTCAAGATATTCACGCTGGCTGTTTCTTCTTGAGTGAGATTTGGTAATCTACTCTGTTTTTCCTTCCTCTTGCTTTGTGTTTAATTTGCCCTTCTTTCTCTAGTTTCTAAAGTTTAGAACGTTTAGATCATTGATTTGAGAGCTTCTTTTCTAATGTCACACTTAAACATTTAATGCTATAAATTTCTCTTAAAGCACTGCTTTAGATGTATCCCTCAAATTCTAATGTATGTGTTAGATAGTGTGGGAAGGTCAGGCAAGACGTCACCAGGAACATGATTTAGAAGCATAGTCCTAGAGGAGATGACCCAGCAAGCCGTGGAGAGTGCCTGAGGGGCGAGCACTGCAGGTAGAGCAAAGAGCAAATGCTGAGGCTTTGAGGAAGGGGGTCAGATGAGTTCATGTGGCTTGGGGCCTTTTAAGGCCATGGTAAGGCCTTTGGCTCTTTACTCCAAGTGACTTGGGAAGCCATTGAAGGATTTTGAATAGAGGGTTAACATGAACTAACTTGGGTTTGAACACAGTCTCCCTGACTTTTGTCAGGAGGGATAGAAGCAGACATACTCCTCGGGAGACTGTGCTAAGTAGAATAATTGTGCCCCCCCCTCCCCCCCCAAACAAAGATGGTCATGTCCTAATTCCTAAAACCTATGAATGTGTTACCTTTTAAGGCAGAAGGGACTTTGCAAAGATTTTTTAAAAAGAAAATCACTAATAATATTTACCTGGTTAGATTACCCAGGTGGCCCCCCAATATAATCACAGGTGTCCTAATATGTGGGAGGCACAGGTGTCAGCATCTGAGAAGACACGGTGAGCGTGGAAGAAGGAGTTGGAGTGATGTGGCCACAAGCAGAGGAATATGGGCATCCTCCAGGATTAGGACTAGGTTCCCCCTGAGAGCCTCTAAAGTGAATAGGTCTGAACTTTGATTTTAGCTGGCTAAGATCCATTTTAGACTTCTGACATCCAGAACTTTAAGATAATACATTTGTGTTGTTTTAATCTAAACTACTTTAACATAACAGTATGTGAGAGCAGCAATAGGAAAGCAAAACAGAGGTTATGGTACTAACATACCATAAGAAAAGAGGACAGTGGACATGGTGAGCACTGGTTAGAGTCTGGGTATATTTTGGTGATACAATTTACTGAAGGATTAGAATGAGGTGAAAGGGAAGGAGAAAAGCCAGAGAGAAATCAGAATTTTCAGTCTGAGTAGCTGGAAGGATGGAACTGTCATTTATTTTGATAGAGAAAAGTGGTTTGAAGGAAGAGTTGAGCTCAGTTTTGGACATGATAATTAGATATGCAAGATGCTAAGTGAAATTCAGGGAACAGATCTGGACAAGATGTATAAATTGAGACTAATCAGTACATACATGATGCTTAAAGCAGTGAACCTGAATGTAATTAATTAAACTAATTAATGGAATGAGCGTATCTAGAGTAAAAAGGTCTAGGAACTAAAACTGGGGTTCTCTAGCATTTAGAGTTTGGGAAGATTAGCAGTATCCAGCAGTGGTGATTGAGGAAGGGTTAGTAAGACCAGAAGAACACCAGGAGCTGGTCTTACCTTGGAAGCCACATGAAAAACAGTGTGTCTAGGAAGGGTGTTCATTCACGTCCAATGGTTGTAGAAAGTGAACTGAGAATTTATCCTTGGATTGAGCAACATGTTGATGTCGTAAGTTACTTTGGACTAAACTCTAGGTAGAGTTTAGGAGTCACAAGCTTGACTGGAGTGGGTTCAAGAGAGAAGAGAGGGATTGAGTGTAGCATGTTGGCAGCTCTTTCAGGTTTTAGGTAAGGTTTATAGAGACATGGGGTGGTAGCAAGAGGTGGATGTGGGATTGAGAGTGTTTCTTGTTTTTTATTTGTTGGTTGGAAGCTATAATAGCATGGTTTTCTTTTTTTTTTCTTCTTTTTTTTTAGGATTTATTTTAGAGAGAGAATGTGTGTCTGTGCTCAAGGGGTGGGGCAGAGGAAGAGGGAGAGGATCTCAAGCAGACTCCTCACTAAGTAAGGAGCCTGATGGAGGCCGGGATCTCAAAACCCTGAAACCGTGACCCGAGCCAAAACCAAGAGTCAGATGCTCAACTGACTGAGCCACCCAGGAGCCCCTATAATAGCATGTTTTTTATGTTTAGCTGATGAAAATAGTCCAGTAGGGACGTAGTGACAGTATAGAATAGAGAGAAATACTGATAATATAGAATTAGGAAATAGTCCGGTAAAGGAAATACTGATAATACATAATAATATTATCGGTATCAAATATTGATAATATAGACTAGAATATAGTAATCTATATGATCAGTAGAATTCATAAGAAAATCCCAATATAGATACTGATATCTATATTGATAATATAGAGTGGAGGGAGAATTATTGGAGAGATGTTCTGAAGTAGGGGAGACCAAATGAGATCTAGGGGACAGGTGGAAAGAAAGGTTGATTTGACATGGGAGCATGGATTGAACGCTGTTTTTTTAAAAAAGGTAAAAGTACATGGCACAAGTGCACGTGAGTGGGTATGGTGGTAGGAACCTGTAGACATTGTCTTCTATTCACCTTTCCATTTAAATGGGAAGCAGCAGAGATACAAGCTGAGAGTGAGGATGCCCGCAGGAGTGTTAGGGGTTTGAGAAGGTGTGAAACAAATACTAATTTAGAGCCCAGACTTAAAAGGAGGAGGTTGACCGGAAATGTCCCCAGTGGTATGCATCTTGAGTGATCAAGAATTTTAGAGAAAGACCACTCAGCATGATTGGGAGCAGGAAATCGTGAGACATTGAGTGGAGCTGTTGGGTCTGTAGCACAGATACGAATTGGGAGCTAGAATGAATGGCCTAGGTGGGAGATGTGGGAGTAGTCGGCCTCTAAGTGGTATGCAAAATGATGAAACTAGATGAAATTACTCACTACAAGGGGAGGAGTGCAGAAAAAGGAGAGAAGGCCGTGTTAAGATGGAACCTTGAGAAACTTCATCGTTAGTGGAGGAAGACAAGGTAGGAAAGGAGACAGAGGAAAAAATAGCCAGAACAGTGGAAATAAAACAGAAGTGTTTGACAAAATCTAACATCAAGGCCTAAAAAAAACAAAACAAAACAAAACCCCATCTCCTTGTAAAGCAGGAATAGAAGAGAATTTGCTCAGCCTGATAACTTCATACTTAATGTTGGAATATAATATTTAATGGGAACTGGTTGAGCCCTTTTCCTCTACAATCAGAAACGAGACAAGGATGTCCTTTTCAACATTGTTCTAGAGGTTTTAGCCAACAGCAGCATTTTAAAAGTTGCCCTTCAACATGGTTGTAGTGCCTAGTTTTGGGCCTTTTGCAAATTTTTTGAGCAAAAATATTAACTCACACTAATTTTTATTTCTTCGATTTGTGAGAGTATATTTTTCCCCCTAATTTTTACTAGTCATTTTTAGTTCATCTTAGGTAGGCTGTCCATGTCTCATTTTTCTACTAGTATCTTGGTGTTTTCCTTATGGATTTACCTAATACTGTATAAGTATACTAAATACAGAAGTAACATAGTCAAATTTATGAATTGACTTCTTCCATTGTTACTTGGAAATACGGGATAGGTTTCCAAGAAGTGAGAAATATTTATTTCTATTTAAATATTAAATAAAAGCATAAACAAATTCTTTAGCTTTGTCTGGAAGCTATCATAGTATTTTATCTGTCTGGAAACAATCATAGTATTTTTTTTAATCATAGCATTTAAATATAAGCATAAAGTGAGGCTTTAATTTTATTTTTCTCCTCATAGCACATCAAATGTAAAAAAGTGTACTATTATTCCCTGCTGGTATGTGATGTCACTTTTATTGTACACTGAATTCTGCTGTATGATAGGGTCTGTTTTTATTTTGATTTGTTTAAAGATTTTATTTACTCATTTGACAGAGTGAAAGAAAGAGTGTTAGCAGGGGGAGGGGGAGAGGGAGAAGCAGGCTCCCCACTGAGCCCCGTTCTGGGCTGGGCTGGATCCCGGACCCTGAGACCATGACCTGAGCCAAAGGCAGGCGCTTAACCTTTGACTTAACTTTTGACTGAGCCACCCAGGCACCTGATAGGGTCTGTTTTTAGAAGGTTCTTTTCTAATTACTTTAGCTTTGTATTACATTTTAATTATTTTGCTTCATTACTCTTGCTCTCTATCCCCATGATTTTTTTTTTTTTTTTGCTATTCCCAGCTATTTATTGCTCCAGATCAATTTGTGAATAAATAGGCCACTCTTCCTACCCCTAAACAAGAATTGCATTGCTTTTTATTTGAGTTTTTGTCATGTAACTTAGAATAAGTTTAGTCAGTTACTGTTATTTCAATCATGTGAGTTTCTTCACAGATTTAACCCCCTTTATTTCCTATTAATTGCTTTCAAAAAGATCTTTCTTATTTTATTTTCTAACTTTTTTCTGGCATATAGAAAAATATTCAATTTTAACCTATATCTATATTGTCTAGCTACCTAATGAACTCTTAATAATTCTAAAATTTTTTTCAGTTGGCTTTTCATTTTCCTGGATAAGCAAAGATTGTCTGTATTGAGAAGTAGTTTTGTTGTCTAACAGCTTTTTCTTTTATTTCTTTCCCATTTTATCTTATTGGCTAGAAGAACCATTATATTATTTAACTAATGGAGATCTTAGGTATAGCATTAATAACATCTTTATTTTTAAGGTAAATGATTCTAGATTTCACCACTAAGTATTATTATGTTTGATTATTTGAAGTAATATGTTAAGTATCTATTTCTAATTTACTAAGAGTCATCAGAAATGAGTATTTATCAAGTGTCCTCTGTAAACAGTTCTGTAAATGAAAATGAGAAAGTTAACCTTAGACAAGGTGGTTTTTCCTCATTATACTGTATGAGATAAGGTATATTACAGAACAAAGAGAGCAATTTTCTCTTTGTAATGGAGGAATTATCTTCGTATTTAAAACATATAATTAATTCCTTGCCTATGTTTATTTGGCTCTCCTAGGAAACATTTTCTTTAGTCAGATATTCTTAAAAGGTCTAGCTCTGCTCTGATTCATTGATGCATTTAGTGAATCAGTGTTAAGAAATGAAGAGAGTAGGGGCGCCTGGGTGGCTCAGTGGATTGAGCCTCTGCCTTCGGCTCAGGTCATGTTCTCAGGGTCCTGGGATTGAGCCCCGCATCAGGCTCTGCTCAGCGTGGAGCCTGCTTTCCCCTCTCTCTCTGCCTGCCTCTCTGCCTACTTGTGCTCGCTCTCTCTCTCTCTCTCTCTGCAAATGGGTAAATGAAATCTTTAAAAAAAAAAAAAAAAAGAAATGAGAGTATTCCTCAGTGGTGAACCACCTGGTGGGAAGTGAATGAATGGCAAGAAAGAAAAGAGGCAAAGAACAAGCCTTAAGATGATGAAGAGGGACGACCACTGCGTAACACATGAAAAGATGATGGGAAGTTTGGTCAATAATTGACCAAAGTTTGGACAATAATTGATTGTGTAAACCCATATACTTTTGAAAGTGGTGGGCTGTCAATAACTAATAAGTAGACAGCCCAGTTCCCTATGCCTCTGAATCTCTAGCTGATAGTCTTGGTGGTCCAGTGCTTCCTTGTTTCTGTGAGGAAGAGGAATAGTTGCACCAGTCTAGGAGGTGTGCTGCTTCAGTTTGGTAACAAGTCTTTGAGGGCTAAATTGATGTTATTCTTGAATACAGCTCCAATATATTGGGAATTGAACACATGACCTGAAGGCATGTGGTTCCTATGGCACCTAATGAAATTTATCCCAGATCCTGCCCCTCCGCTTTGCATGTCCGGATGCTTCTGTGTTAGCTGTTTTTCTCCTTCGTCCAGATCTCCACTCCCATCCCACTAGTTTCACCTTGTCTTTGCTTCCCTTCCACGTTGCATTATTATACCATTAGGATGGCTATCATTAAAAAGGAAAAAAAGAAGAGGGTGAGAAAAAAAAAAACAAATGTTAGTGAAGATGTGGGGAAATCAGAACCGTCCTACGTGTTGGTGGGAATGTAAAAATGTGCAACTGCTTTGGAAAATAGTCCGGCAGTTTCTCTCAAGTTAAATTCAGATTCCCATCCTACTTATATTCCCAAGAATAATGACAACACAGAGATCTGTGTATGAATGTTCATAACAGCTTTATTCATAATGGCCAGAAGGTGGAAATGGTTCAGGTGTCCATCAGTTGATGAATGGATAAATAAAATTTAATGTATCTGTATAATGGCATATTATTCATCAATAAAAAGGAATAAAATGCTGGCACATTCTCAAGTATGGAAGAACCTCGAAAACATTAAGTGAAAGAAGCTAGTTACAAAAACCCACAGATTAATATGATTCCGTTTATATGAACTGCCCAGAATAGGCAAATCCATAGACAACGAAAGTAAAGTTAGTGGATGCCAGTAGGTAGACCTGAGGAGTGTTGAGGGAAATGGGAAATGACTGCTGACAGATACGGGATTTGTTTTTGGAGTGATGAAAATTTTGCAAATGTTTTAAAAATGACTGTTTTAATTAAAAAGAAAAAACTAGTGAGATGCATGATGGTTGTGCAACTGTGAATATCCTAAAAACTAGTGAATCGTGTGGTTTAAATGGCCACATTTTTTTGGTATGTGAATTATATCTCGAGCTGGGGTTTTTTTGGTTTTTTTACAGATTACTTCTTATTTTTTTTCTTTTATTTTTTAAGAGAGTGTGCATGAGTGAAGGGGATGGGGAGCGGAGGAGAGAATCTTAAAGGTTCCATCCTCTGTGGGATTGATGTGGAGCTTGATCTCAAGACCCCGAGATCATGACCGGAGCCACAATCAAGAGTCAGATGCTTAAGCAACTTAGTCACCCAGACGCCCCTACAAATTACTTTTTGAACTTAATAAATTTTACATTTCCCATGCAGAACCTGAACCTAGTAGATGTTCATCACAAGATAATTAAAAATGGTGGGTAACTGGATCGAACCTGGCAATTATATAATAGGAAAATAATGATGTACATTCATAAGATGGAATAAGAAGCAGTTGATGTTTTTAACATATTTAATGATATGGAGATGTACTTAAAAGAAGAAACAAGATAGTGCTATATATTTTTGATATGTGTACTTAGGTTTTGTGTGTGTGTGTGTATGTGTGTATAAAAAGCCTGGAATATACTGCCAAAAATTTTAAGGGCTGTCACAGAGTGGAGAGATTAGAGTTTTGTTTCACTGCATATCTGTACTTGCAGTGTGTTTCTATCACACATACACAGCCTATTGCCTGACACTTCTCTCCTCCATCTTTGTGAGTGTTGTGGTGGAGCATGTGGTATTGTGGGTCCTAGTGGGATGCGTGTGAGACAAAGCCGCACTGCCATACTGTCCCGAGTGGCCCACATACTTTATTTTCATGGCGCTGAAAGAGTAAACAAGGAACTTTCATATCTTTGCAGGTTATCAATGCTGCATTGGCTTTAGCAGCAAAACCGCAGAGTAAACTGGCCCAAGAGAACATGGATCTTTTTAAAGAACAGTGGGAAAAACAAGTCCGTGTTCTCACAGATGCTGTCGATGACATTACTTCCATTGATGACTTCTTGGCTGTCTCAGGTAATGAGCTGGTTCCCCAGAGAAGCATGTGAGAATGTGCATAATTACTTTCGCCTAAGTCACAATAATGGACAATCAAAACGCCCCCAAGTCTGGGCAGGTAAATTATTCTAGCAATAATATTGGTGCTGGTTTTCATTTTAATTAAAAAAACAACAGCAGCTAACAACAAACTGTCACTGACTCCTCAGCAGTGGGAGGTGGGGATGGAGTTGTTTCCCTTGTGGTGGGGCTGGTCTCGATCTTAGAAGCAGGAAGTAGAAAGCTGGCTGGCAGTTTCCCCCTATTTGTGTAGAGTAAGATTTTGCAACTGTGACCTGTACAACACCGTAACAACCCACCCCTCTTGCTGCTGTTGTATTTAGAGAAAACACTGACTTGGGTCCTGGGAGAGGCTGTGGTTGTTATGAGCTTATGAAACTTACGGGATTCCCAGCAGCATCACCTTGAATTCCTTTTTGAGAATAATCCCCCCCCCCCCCTTCTTGGAAAGCGTCTTCCTTTCTCTCTCAGAAATGATCATAGTTTAACTGCCTACTTTTCGAAAGACTCTGTCTGCATGATGCACAGATAGAAAACAGAGAGGAAATATTTAAGTGCCATTTAATTATGAACTTGCAAAAAATAAATCTGGGTAATTCACCTCACAAAAACAGTTGATTTCATTATATAAACATAAACTGGTAATGACATAGTAAATTGCATTCATATAGAAAATGTCTGTCAACTGCAATTCACTGTTTATCACACAGAGATAAATTTCAATCCATCTCCTTCAAGTTGAGCAAGTATAAATGTATTCTTCACTTAACAGGGCCTCTGCTGCCCTTAGCTGCACTGCCTGCTCTCCGGAGGTGCCAGGCTTCCTGAGGCCAGTGGCTTTGGGCAGAATCAGTTGCTGGGTACTTGTAGGGCTAAAACTGCCTGTCACCCCAGGGAACCACAGGCTGCGGCGTGGGAGATGTGAGTGTCAGTGGGGCTTGAAAGAGAAGTGGGGCTTAAGTACATGCACAGCACAGTCCTCAGCAATGACCTATATCTGAGGTGACAGTGTGTTCTGCATTCCAATGTCCTCCAGCCTCTGCCTGTTCTCCTTGGGATTGGTAGCTTTGGCTGTACTTGGGAGAGTGGGGAGCGTAATCCGTAAACTGCAGAAAGAGCGGATAAACCACGCTGCTGCAGGACTGCCAGATTGCAGGTGCTGGTACTTTAAAACAAAAAACCCATTTGCAAGCACATCTTTGCAGGTGCCAAAAATGCAGCAATGGCTTTTTTGGGAAATCTTGGCCTTCTGTTGTTTTTCCCAATGAAGTACTGAATTATTCTTTTTCATAGGTTTAGAGAAAAACATTCCACCTTCACAGCACACTTTTAAGCAAACAACAAATTTTGAAATCTGAATGTAAAGCCCCCCTCTGGAGATAGATCCTACATTCCTAAACTTACTTCTTGTGATTAGGTTGGGTTTAGCCCAGGCTTGGTCCCAAGGGATTTTCAGTCCGTCTTACAGCAAAATAAAATGTAATCGAATCAGATATCCCTCATGCAACATTCTTCAAATTGGAGAACAAAAAGGATTCTGCAGTAGCATTTAGTGGGATCCAGGCAGTATCTTTAGGGTATATGACATAAAACAGAAGCATGGTAAAGAGAAATCAAATTCTTTAACAGATAGACTTTTATCTGGTGAGTATGTTCAATTTTTAGGCAAATGTGGGAAAATATAAGGGTTGACTTGATGGAAAGGAGTTTAGACAGTTTCTATTTAGCAAATAAAAACACAGAACAATTCTCTCAGTCACAAAATGGTGGTGTCATCAGAGTACCTGAATTTTAGAGGTCTATCCCAGTATATTTCTCTCAAGTTTTGTCACCGGCTCGCTTAGCAAAGTCAGGCAAATAAAAGAGTAACAGGGCCAGGCTATTATTCATAATTCTTAGGATTTTCTTATGGTGTGCTTTATAGGGACATGGGATGAAGGAGGAGCCACACAGATGCCTGGGCAGAGTTCTCCTCCATTGACCAGTTAGTTTTTAGCATTCACACTCCTTTCTATCCTTCAGCATGTCTCTGTGGGCAACTAGAGAGGTCTTGCCATCTCCCCTGACACAGTCTTGCTAGGGAAGTGACTGGCTCTCATCATGAGGAACCCCAGTTTGAACTGGGCAGGCCCCACTGGGTGTCCAGTCCTTAGCCCTGGTGAGGTTCACAGCATCTCTCGTTGTGTACCACCGATTGGAGAGCAGGTCTCAGTCTGTAGCATTCATGGGCAGCCTTTGGACAAGAAGTCACGTCTTGTCCTCATCCTCATGTGCCCCCTTTGCCCATTTCCCCTTGCCTTGTAGCGCACTGGGGTTTCAGTAGTCCTGTCAGTGGGTCAGCATGTTTTCGAGTAAGGGGGCTGCCAGGCAAGTGCCCAGCACAGAGTCTCGCTTCAGCTTGGCTTCTGGTGTCATAAATCTTCGCTAAATACAGAGTAAGGAAGCTGCTTGACTCCCTGGAGTGGTTGTTGTGCACTGTTTTGTTCTGTATTCTGGTACCTCTGGCAGTGTGATAGATTTTGTGGAATATTTCCACAACTGATTTTTCCACCGTCAGATTGTTCTTGGAATCGATGGTGCCTGGATGTTTGCTGTAGCCTGTCCACTAGCCAAGAACCCCTTCAGGGGTAAGTTACTTAGGGAATAGGGCCACTTTCCTTCTGTTGTTGTTGCATATTCATTTCCATTGGTTCCCAAAGTTCCCCCATCCTCCACACTTGCCACAAGTCATATCTAAATTTGTGGCTCGAGAAATAATGGTCATCTTGTGTATAATGTGGTAAAGCTACCAAGCATTTGATGAGGCTGCAGGGCAAAGGAAACTTGGGTCCCTATATTTCAAATATGAGACAGTGGCACTTGAAAAGAGAGGTTCATGCATCTCCCCCCAACCCTACCCAGGGAAGAGGGAGTAGGTGCTCTTTTTCACCAAGTTGTATTTAGAAGGTGACTTGTATATATTGGAGATGGTTAAGATGGTAGAGTGCATTCAGCAAACCCCAAGTCTATTTACACTGACTGATCTGCTAAGGACAGGAGTTTGAAATTTATCAAAGTGATAAAGACTGTTTGAATTTCATTTGAATTGTATTTGATAAATGTTTTCCATGGAAATGTAATTTACTCTTATATGTTTATTCTGGTTATAGTTAAGTTTTAGTTCCTTTTTTTTTTTTTTTTAATTCGAATGTCTGGTTAGAGTGGTTCTAATTGGGTTTATTACATTTCTTTACCTCACGCTTTTGGAAACAAATAGTATGCCGCATTAGATACTTTAGGGCAAAACTAAGAGTGGTGATTTGTACTTCTTCACTAAGTGTTCACAAACACTTTGTCAGCGTGCCCAAAGAGTTTGGTTTGACTGAAGGCCTTATTACTCTTTCTTTTTAATGGGAGGCCAGTAAATAAAAGGATTATTATACCTAATTTTGGGGTGGGGGTTTGTGTTTGAGAGCAAAAAAACTGTGAAACTAAGTAGTTTAGTAGAACTAGTGGAAACTAAAATGAGGTAGTGGTCAAGTTGGGTATGATTTCTGACTCCCATGCCCACTAGCTTTGCGACTTTGGGCAGTTCAGTTAATACTTATGTGTCCTGGTTTCCTCATTAATTAATGATGTTTTAAATTTTAATTTTTTAAAAGACTGACTTATTTTAGAGAACACGCGCACACATGCATGAGTGTGGGGGAGAGGCAGAGGGAGAGAATCTCAGACTTCACACTGAGAGTGGAGCTATATGTGGGGCTCAATCCCATGGCCCTGAAGTCATGATCTGAGCCAAAGCCAAGAGTCAGAGGCTTCACCAAGTGAGCTATCCAGGTGCCCCTGATTTTTTTTTAATGGCTACTCTATAAAGGGTTAAATGTCAAGCACTCAGAATATTTCCTGGCATAGATTAAGTCTTCTATATGAAGTAGTAATATTATCATCTCCTGTGTCTGCACCAGTTGACACCAGTAAGGAGAGCCAGAGCAAAGGGTGCACAGAATGGGCCTGTTACTCATCACGGGTTGAAGTAGGAGTTCATGCCGCCTTTTTGGAGACTGCCGGTTGGCTTGGTGCTTGGAATGCAATTAGGCACCACACGTCTACTTTAAACATATATGCCTTTTGACTTAGTAATCCTATTGCTAGAAATTTTCCCCAGGGAATATGTACCCAAATATTTCCCGAAATACCTGTACAAGGATGTTCTTGTCAACCAAAATGTCTAAGAGAAGACTAGATAAGTAAATTACGGCCCCTGCATCTATTCAGTAGGGTACTTTGCAGTCATCAAAAAGAATGAGGTAGATAGATGGGTAGAGGCAGGCCTAGAAAGGTTTTGAAATAAAAAACATAGAATAGTGTTCATAATATCCCTTATTAGACTGTTGTGTATGTGACTTTTTTCCTCTTAAGAGGCACCTCTAATGTTGAATAGTCTGAGTGTTTAATGGGGTACAGATTGGTGTGTCTACTCATAATGGACCCATGCTGAGTTTCCTTGGTAATTCAATTAAGGCTAACGGAATTTATGGTTTAAGTTAGCGTGGGTACCTCCAACCCTCCCTTGTTTGTACCTGTCCAGTGGAAACTCCTTTCTGCTTTAGGGCTGAAGTGCAGTGAGCAGAATTGGTGCTTGTGTCCTGGGTATGTGGTGGCCTCAGCTGGATGGGGCTTTCCTAGAGACAGCTGTTCAGGGCCGGTAGAGACTATTACTTTAGTCAGCTTCCCGAAATAGAAGGCTTCCTTCATTGCTAAAGCATGGCAAGCCCTTCCCTGGTTTAGGTTCACTGGAAGAAAGCCACTGTGAATTCAAGAAAGTCAAAATTGATTTTTAAAAACATCAGTGTCTAGACGAAGGTTAACAAATCCTTGGTGGAAGTGTGGGCTACTTTGTCTAATGAATGAAAAAGAATGCCATGCTTCATTGATTCTCAGATAGGTTTCCTCCCTGGAATTAACAATCCTGAAACAAGGGTGAATTTTAAAATCAGCAGTAAAAGAAAACATTGGTCCATGGTTTAGTTAGCCATATTTTTTCCTTCCTTTTTCGTTTTATTTTCCCTTCCTGGCTGAGACGAAATACACATGAAAAATAAGGTAGGTTGAGCAAAAGCAAAAGCTATGATATGCAGGCTCAGTACTAGTCTGTTCAGCTTATATTATGTAAAGACTTTGTATATAAAAGATGCTTGCAGTGGGTCCCCCACCCATTTATTCTTACGATTGGTTCACATATCCTCCCTAAAATTTGTTTATGGAACAATGGTACCATATGGTACAGTACGATGAAAACCCTAGCAAGTCTCCTCTAATTTTTGAATTAGGGTCTTGTTAGCTATACTGTGGTAATTCATTTTCCCCTTCTGTAATAGGAATTCATACTGTATTTTGGCTTTCACTGGAAATATTTTAATTTATTTAAAGAAAAGAAAGAAGAACTTTTGGAGCAATTTTAAGTTCACAGTAAAATTAAGAGGAGGGTACAGAGATTTTCCATCTGTCTGTACCCCCACACATGCACAGCCTCCCGTATCGTGGTGGCGCATTTGTTACAGTTGATGAACCTATGCATCATTATCTCCCAAAGTCCATAATGTACATTACTGTTCGCTATCGGTTGGTATACCTTCCATGGGTTTGGACAAATGCATCCATCATTATAGTGTCCTGTACAGTCTTCACTGCCCTAAACAATCCTCTCTCTGCTCTGCCTGTTCTTCCCTCCCCCCTCCAACTCCCAGTATATTTTACTGTCTCCATAGTGTTATTGCCTTTTCCAGAATGTCATTTGGTTGGAATTACAGTGTGTGTAGCTTTTCAGATTGGCATCTTTCATTTAATAATACTCAGTGAAGGTTTCTCCATGTCTTTTCATGGCTTCATAGCTCGTTTCTTGTTAGTGCTGAATAATATCCCATGGTCTGGATTTACCTCATTTTTTCCCTTCATCCACTGAAGAACATCTTGGTTGCTTTCAGCTTTTGGCAATTGCAAACAAAGCTGTCCCAAACATCCAGGTGCTGGTCTTAATGGGGACCTAAGTTTTCAGCTCCTTTGGATAAATACCAAGGAGTGTGACTCCTGGATCACAGGGTCGGGGTGTGTTTAATTTTATCGGAAACATGTTTTTACCAAACTTCTTGTCAGTTCTTGTACATCATTACTTCTTCCTCATTGTGATTTTCTTCATCTTATTTCATTTTGCCTGCAGTCTCTTGGGAACTACAAAGAGAGGAGGGCTTTGGTTTCTCTTGGGGCCTACAGGGGAGCCTGAAGTCCAAAAGCAGGACACTGTGGTGCTCTGTTCCTCAGTAGATACACTAAGTACCACTTGTCTCTGGCTCCCTTGAAATATGAACATGAAAGGAAATAGCACCATGACCACTGTCTTGCTTGGAGTATCTTTTTTTTTTTTTTTAAGATTTTATTTATTTATTTGACAGAGAGAGGGGGAAGCAGGTTCCCTGCTGAGCAGAGAGCCCGATGCGGGGCTTGATCACAGGACCCTGAGATCATGACCTGAGGCAGAGGCTTAACCCAGTGAGCCACCCAGGCGCCCCTTGTTTGGAGTATCTTAAGAGGTCAGGCTTACTGTTATCTCCCTTCTAGATGTTGTCACATAGAACATGACTGAATATGTTAGCAGAGGCTGCAGGGGAATGGCTTTTGGAAGTGGATTAAATCAGGGGGCAGTCCAGAATAATGACATGTCAGTGCATAAGAGGGCCAGGGCTGGCAAAGAAATGACCAGATAGGTCTCCAAGTTCTGAAATGTCTTCAAGAAAACTCCTTTCTGAGCAGGAAGGCAGTGGCCAAATGAGGACACGGGGGCTTTCCTTTCTTTCACTCCCTTCCCCCGGTCCCCGAGTCTGAGCAGCCCTGTTATTTGGGCTGTCTGCTGGAGGTCTCTGCATTTCTGGGGGAGTGAGAACATTTCCGCTACCATTCTGGGTCGGCCAGTTCAGACTGATACCATCCATTTGAATGGCTCTGTAGTGCCCATATTTTATACCTCCTCTGCTCTTGGATGCTTTGCTGTTGTTATAGATGAAGCTGAGGCTAACTCCTTATTCTGGGGTTCCCAGAATCCAGTGTCAAGCATTTTGCTTTGCAGGAAAATAGTGATGGTAGGTTCTCCAATTCCTGTTCTGTAACTAGTAGGAGTCACCTGTCTGCTTAACAGCATTCAAGAGTTTTCTCAACTACCACAGTAGTTCCACAGGCACCAGTGAGAGGATTACTAAATGTTTTGCCTCAGGTGGGCTCCCTCGGTGACCTCCAGAGGAGGCTTCATTTTGCTTTCCAGCACCTTCTATCCCAGGGCTATCCTGCCTTCTTGGCAAATTGTCTGAATACCACTGGCATCTACTGGAGGGAGGGCAAAGGGACTGGAAGGAGAGAGACTTCTAGTGAACCCTTTCTTCTATTTTAGACTTTTTTTTTTTTTTGGACATAAGGTCAATGAGATTATTTAAAGAAGAGAGAAGTTATTAAGGTTTCTGTGATCTGAATTTTCTGCCTGGCTTCAGAACAATTGTGCCTTAAAGATTTCCATTGATCTCTCCCTCTTCCTATAAACCTGGAATTGAAGATTGTTATTTTTGGAGGTGATTACAGGTTGAGTTTCTGTGGGACAGTTAATCTAACGGTGAGTCTGGTCTCTTCAGTGAAATGATACGTCGGGAGCTTTGGCCCTGTAGCTGGTAGAGAGTGAGCACGGAGTGAGTGACAGATGCCAGCATGCAGTTGTCTCTTCTAGTGGAATGCCTTCTCCCTCATTCAGCTTTTTGTTCCTTCTTCAGAGAATCACATTTTGGAGGATGTGAACAAATGCGTCATTGCTCTCCAGGAGAAAGATGTGGATGGCCTGGACCGCACAGCTGGTGCGATTCGAGGCCGGGCTGCTCGGGTCATTCATGTAGTGACATCAGAGATGGACAACTATGAGCCAGGGGTCTACACAGAGAAGGTGCTGGAAGCCACAAAGCTGCTCTCCAACACAGGTTCGGGGACTCCCTCCCTTTATTGTGCTCTCCACACACAGATGGCCTGGGTGGGCCGGGCTGCCCTATGAGTCCAGGCCCTGCGGTTAGGAAGGGCGAGATCAGGACGCAGCTCAGGTCTTCCCACAACAAGTCTGGGTCAGACATCGGACTTTGAGAAGCCGACCTGCCAAGTTGAGTGTTTTCACCTTTCTTTCCCACGAGTCCCACAGTTTATGATAGGAATAGTTCTGAACAATCTATTTAAGATGAACTTTGGAGTTTAGTCTCTTGTTAGTGAATAAATACTAAATTAAGGGGATGGGGGCTGTTCTTAAGCAAGGCCTCCAGTTTATCTCACGTCGGTGGCTCACCCATCAAAATCCACTACTGCAAAATCTGGTCGCAGACAAAGATGATTTGAGTCTTGGTAAAATACAGCATTTAATTTATTTGCCCCGTAAATACTTCTCACAAAGGTAGAGGCTCTTCATCACACACCTCACCACCTCCTGTGTCACTGAGGGATTTAGGGAGGGCTGGTAGAAGGGTGCTGCCTGCCGGGCCAGCAGGATCTGCCCTGCCTCTTTCTCCACAGTCATGCCACGTTTTACGGAGCAAGTGGAGGCGGCCGTGGAAGCCCTCAGCTCGGACCCTGCCCAGCCCATGGATGAGAATGAGTTTATCGATGCCTCCCGCCTGGTGTACGATGGCATCCGGGACATCAGGAAAGCGGTGTTGATGATAAGGGTGAGTAACTGCATTTCAGGCGTTTTAACAGCTTCTTTCTTATCGTTTGCTAAACTTGAGCAATGCATCATTCTGGAACTCAGCAGATGCGGTGGCAGTATATTAAAACCATGAATCTAAAAGCTGTAAGAATGAGATATATTTAATTATGTTGTCTAAAATGACTTCAGTTGCAAGTTAGAGCCCAAACTCCCCCAAGAAGGGGAGCAAGTATGAGTTGGCTTTGAGGATTTAGTTGCAGGCATACCGTCCCCCCAAATAGGAGGCTTGTGGTAAGTTAGAGGGAAACGACACAGAACAAAGCCTCTTTGGCTGAGTATTTCCTTAATGCAGGCTGAAGCTGTCCTTCACATAGAATGCCGCTGTCCTTGAGCGAGTGGCGGGGAGGCTCCTGGGGCCTCAGTATGCGTGGGGAGGATGAGTGCCTCTGGCGGCCGCTGCTGATGCTCCCCGGAAGTGCTGTTCTGCGCCCCATTTCCTCCAAGAACACAGCAGTTATTACGGTGTGAGGGAAAGGCCAGCACCCCCTCTGAGAGGGGTTTGGAGAAACTACAATCCCCTCTGATACAGCGCAGGGTGCTGGGCCAGGTCTCAGAGCCGTCTTTTCCTAGCGTTTGGTTTCTCACATGCTGTTCTGAGCATGAGCCTGTTGGTCTGGAGGAGGGGGGCCGGGAGTGTGTGTCCCTCTCCCCAGAGCCCCGCGGGGGTCCTGCAAGGCTGGCCCAGGCCCCGCTCTCGCTGCAGAGCCATGATTGCCCTGCGGGGCCTGCCTGCTGCAGAGATAGCGGCTGGGCTCCCGGGCTGGTAGGCTCAGGGGAGTTTCATTTACACTTTCATGGCTTGCTAGTCAAACCTCTCAAGGTAGGCAGGGATTCTGCCCCACTTTTTATCTTCTCTGCTTGGCACCGTGCAGAACCTAGCCAGATTGTCAGCTGGAAACAGAGGCCATTTCTAAGGCAGTTGCATGAGGCTGGACCCATTTCATATGCAGTGTAGAAACACTTGGGCAAGACCGCTGCTGCTCCTCCCTGGGGCTGAGGAGGAAACACAAGTGTTCATGGATTGCCTGGTTGGCTGCTGGCTGTTCCATAGGCTCCTGATTGCCTGGACACGGTGTGGGCTGGGGGCACGGAATTGTTTCGCTTTCTCCATCCCGGCATACCTGTGCCCAAGAAGAAAGCTGGCCTGGGTGAATGAGAGGTAAACCCAGCAGCCGTATCTCAGTGGTGTGAAGGGACCCCTGGTCCCATCAACCACTGGTAATGAACACAGCCCTATTTTTCCAGACTTCTTTTCCATACTGACAGACACCTAGAAATAGAATAAAAGGAACCTTAATGATAAAGAGGAGTAATTAGTGTCTGAGGTTAACGTTGTGAGGGGTTTAAGTGGGTGGATACTGCAGACATTTGAGGAAGTGCATGCATTTCCTCACGTCCTGCTGTGGGAAAGCAGGTCCTGGGAACAGGCAGGCCGTCCAGGCCCCTCTTCCAGCTCTCGGACTGGAGGCAGGTTCCCCCGTCTCTCTCCTTTTCTCTGAAAACCAGGCGGTTTTAATGAGCTGTGATGTAGGTAATGTGCCCAGCACAGGGCTGGGCCGTGCAGGAGCTGTGCCGGGCCACGAGGACACCGTGGGCAGGGGCACGGTGATGGCGTCTTGGGTGGGAGAGGCGTGGGCCTCCGGGATCGCCGGAGCCGGGGCCCGGTAGGCGGAGGCCTGCGAAGCAGCCGTGTGGCGGGCCCTCACTTAGGGCTGTACACCTGAGCTCCGTTGCTGTTTCAGTTCAAGAATCCTTCCAGCCCTGGGAACTCTCAGCTGCTTGCTGTCTTGTCCTCCTTCACCTGAGTCCTCCTTCCTTGTCATTACTGGTGTCAGGGGTCCCTTTTGGCAGCTCCTGCTCTCCCGGACTGTGACGACCCTGAGTCGTCCTCCCTCATCACCCTCACTTGGCCTCTGGTCTTGGCTTCACTTCTCTTCTAGCTTCGCATCTCTCGTTAGTCCACAGATTCTCCTTTGCCCCACTTCACTTCTTTCTGTTGCCTCACACAGTACAGTCCTCTGCTCTCGGCTGAGCCCCTAGGAGTGCAGGCAGCCGCCCCTCCTGGGGTCCGGGAACTGGCCAGCATTGCCCCCCAACTTTAGCGCCCAGGGGTGAGTTTGAGACATCCTGCCTGCCCCTTGCCCTCCCTATGCGCGTGGACTCTTTCCCCTCTCGCTGTGGCTATCCCCGTGCTCCTTTGAGACTGTCCCCTTCCTGCTTCGTCTCGCACCTTTCTCCTAGCATATAGCACGACAGCATTTCTCCCCTCTGCAGGAAAACCTCTTGGTCCCCCTCCGCCTTCGTCCACGTCTTTTCAGCTTCTGACCCGTGGCATGCCTGGTAGCAAAGTTCTTGACCTCTTCTCAGACTGTCTTCATTCCCTTGGGGGATCAGACTTGAGAAAAGCATCCAGGCTGATGCTCCTGAGTTCCACATCACCTGCTCCTTCTTGCCGCTCCATTATCAAGCTTTTAGCCCCAACCTCAGATTCACTCCTGCTTGCTCTTTTGGTCTCCTATCCCTCCTCTGATCTATCCGCAAATCCTTTCGGATCTACTTTCACAACACAGAGCACATGTGCACACTGTTCCCACTCCCGTCCAGGCCACTGGCATCTCTCACGTGGATTCATGCAGCCGCCTCCCTGTTCTCACTCACCCCTTGATGCCCGCAGTCTCTCTCTCCACAGAGCAGCCCGAGTGATCCTTTTAAACTTCAGTTTGATCATGTTACCCACTGGGCGGCACCCTCCCCAGGCTGTGTGGAGGCCTTCTAGGACCTCCCCGCCTGCTGCTCTCTTGGGGCTCCTGTTGACAGGAGTGGCCCTGTGACAGGAGGGCAGTGAGTTGACTCTCTCTACCGTGGCCTCCTTGCTCATCCTGCCTCTGGGCCTTGGTTCTGGTGACCCCATGGTGCTAGAACACTCCTCCCTCAGGTACCTCCCATAGTCCCCTCACTGCTTGATTGATTTTGATCACTCATCACTTTCTTATGTGATAGAATTTACTTTCTCATTTTGTTTCTTGTGATTTCTCCCATTAGTATATACGCGAGAACAGGGACATCACTGTGTATTACTCATTTTGTACCTCCAGGGCCCAGGACAGAACTTGGCACACAGATACTCAGCAAAAACGAAAGAAGAGGAGGTACTGGGTTTTTGTGGCAAGAACAGTTCTTGGGTCTCTGCTGGACTAGTGACAGGGGTACAGAAGCAGAGTTCTTACCAGGAGGCACTTGTTTGAGAAAGATCCTCCACAGGTGTTTGTGATCCTAGGATTGAAAATGGCCAATGGTGGTGTGGTGTTTGATGCTGCCCGGTCAGAGAGACTCCAGGATCTTCCATTCAGGTGTTCCTTGGGGCTTGCTGGTGCCTGGTGTGACCCCCGCCGTCCTTACCTCATCTCACTGAGGGACAGGCTCAGCCTTTGCCTGTGTACCAACCAGGGATAGTCTTGGCCAGCCCAGATGCTTCCTCACACGTCCTCGTATTGCGGCTTCCCAGAGAGCCCTGGGGCTGGGCTTGGATTAGGTCCTGGTGCAGATGAGGGACTCGCCTCACTGCCCTCCTGTCACAGGCCGGCCAGCTGGGCCAAGAGCCAACCCCAGCTGTTCCGCCTGCTGCCCTGTTACTGATAACTTCCAGAAGACAACATCATGTTTCAAGTCAGCAGCTAATCATGAGAGGCTGGAGGTTGTGTGAAATGGGAATTCTATTTCATAATCAAAGTGAAGAGCTAGGACTGGTAATCAGGACCTTTGGTACATATTCAGACCTTACCTGCCGTATTCTTTTTGCATTGATAAAAGTAAAACAAAGATCTATCAAAATACATTGCCTATTTGTACTCCTCAAAGCAGTATCCTAAGAGAAAGCCCAGTATTATGTAATTCATTCCTTTTCTTTTTGCCATCAAGTGAGGTTTTAAGAACCTGCTTAATGTTGGATAAAATATTTTTCTTTTTAATAGAGATCCTCACCTTTGTGTTAGGATACAGGTGCTAGAGGAGTACATGATTTCAAATAGAGTCTTCACTCTAGTGGAAGTTGAAGCCCCAGACCCCATAAAGAAACTCCTTGGCCCCTTGGCAAGTGTTGATGTAGTGCCTTTGCCCGGTGCGCCCCCCCCACATGGGCATCATTGAGGCAGGGTCTTGGACGAATAATGAATGATTTCAACTTCGTTCCCTAGAGCTGTTAGGAACACGGTGCATGAAAATCCAGCATTTTGGGTGTTCACACATTGGGCTCAGAGGCCCGGGGTTGTGTCTGACTTCTGATCTCTGTGTTGGTGTAGACCCCCGAGGAACTGGATGACTCTGACTTCGAGACGGAAGATTTCGATGTCAGAAGTAGGACAAGCGTCCAGACGGAAGACGATCAGCTGATAGCTGGCCAGAGTGCCCGGGTAAGGGACACATTTGACTTCACTTTGCAGCCCTTCCCTGCGCCACTGGGAACTTGGCTTTTTATTTTCTAGGAGAACGCTCTCGGTATCAAGAACACCATTTTCCCACTCTTTCTCTGGCAGCAGGACTGAAGTGAACCTCAGTCGTGGCCCATGCTGGCCAGTTGTATGTTCCTCCGGAATGCCTCCTCGGTTGGGAGCAGGGCAGTAACAAGCCCTCAGCCTCAGCTGTGCCCTGGGGCTTTGGTCGATGGCAGAGCCCTGCCTCGGGAGTGCCCTAGCATCCAGTCAATGCCATGTTTGTTAAAAGGATTGTGAAATTCGAAAAAGATTGCTGTCTTTGCCCATCTCAATGATGCCATGGGTATGAACTATTTAATTATTCATGGGTTACAAAAAAAATAACAGTGGTACATTCAAGAAAATCATTCAGAGCCATTGCATTCATTTGAGTCATTAAATCTTCAATCAATAGCATTTATGTTTTTGGGAGCATGCCAAGAAATATTTCTGTGGAGTCTTGTTGCACTCCACAGAATCATTTGAACAGCGAATGCATCCTTACTTTGGGCCCCACTCCATCAAGGGCACTTGGGGAAGGTGAGTGGGGAGCAGCTCAAGGCTCGGTGTCCGGGGGCCTTGAGGTGGGCACCAGGCCTCCAGGTGTTGCTTTGATAGGGTTTCAGTGCCACGTCACGCAGCTAAAAGTAGAAGCCACGGGAAGTGCCCAGGCTGAGCCCACCAGCAGAAGGGCTCCATGCATCAGCCTCTTCTCCTATGTCCTCTCCTCATGGGAGCAGGCAGAGGATGAACTTACCAAAAAATTCAGCCGCTTCTATTCCTGGACAGGTGTGATGTGGAAGCTTCCATGTGAGCTTTCTATCCCTCACCGTGTGTTTTCCTCCACATGAAAACTTGTTCTTGAAAGTGGGTCGGAAATTCAGGCTGCTGTAAACTTCTGCTCAAAATGAGAAGAAATGGACCTTTAAGCAAAATGAAATCTATTAAGGAATTATCCTACCTATGTCCTAGATTGCTTGGTAGAAAGACTCTGGGCTAAAGCACTGTGAGAACTTCATCTTCTCTTTGTGTAAGAGCTTTCTGTGCTTCTGATTCCAGGCGATCATGGCTCAGCTTCCCCAAGAGCAAAAAGCAAAGATTGCAGAACAGGTGGCCAGCTTCCAGGAAGAAAAGAGCAAGCTGGATGCCGAAGTGTCCAAGTGGGACGACAGTGGTAATGACATCATTGTGCTGGCCAAGCAGATGTGCATGATTATGATGGAGATGACGGACTTCACCCGGTGAGCCGCCCCCACCACACGTGCACAAAGCAACTCTCTGTTGCTTTGCAGACCTTTTTTCTGTCCATCTCCAGCTCCATATGACCATGCTTATTCCCTCTTGTCAGAGGTAAAGGGCCACTCAAAAATACATCAGACGTGATCAGTGCCGCGAAGAAAATTGCAGAGGCCGGATCCAGGATGGACAAGCTCGGCCGGACCATTGCAGACCACGTGAGTGAGAGGCTTGCTCTGCGGGTTTCTTAGGTCATCCCGGGACTTGGGGAGCCCAACCCGGACCGTTGCAAGGCGGTGACAGTAATTTTTTCTGGGGACACAGCACTCCTCTCATCTCTGACATTGTGCTAAACTCATCAGCCTCCCTGCTTAATACCAGCAGAGATTTGTAAGGATTTCTGAATTCCTCCTTTCCTTTTACAAGTCTCAGGAACTGGGCACCTTGTGGGGGTATGTTGTCCAAGAATGAGGAGCCCCATGCTAGTGCTTTGGAAAGCAGATGTACTCCGCTGGGGACAGATGTCCCTGTCCCCCTCACTTCGTGTTCTCAAGCACCCAGCCTTTAACCCTTTGCCTCCATATGCATTTATCAATAAATGGGGCTCCTAGCTCCTGCCAGATTTATAATACATCTCCCCTGGTGCTCTGAGTTTACTATCAGAGCCCCTGCTGCCCATTAGAATTTTTCTCTGCAGGTCCAACCCTGCAGTCGCCTCCTTGCCCTGAAGGATCGAGGCTGCAGGACAAGTTTCTCACCACTCAAGCCAGAGATACAGAAGTCATTCTGAACTCCCCTCTTTGCAATCCAGGACCCAGCCCCGGTTGTTCTGCCCCGACCTCTGCACCCACCCGCTCAGCGCAGGCCTCTCCTCCCTGGTCCCGTCTTCCGCTCTGTGCGGCACATGTTGGCCAGCATGGTCCTAACGGGCAGACCCCACAGGGCTCCACCGTTCTTCACTAGCTTCCCTGCACGACCTTCAGAAGCCCCAGCATGCTTTCCAGGCCTCCGTTGAGACCACCCCTCCCTCAGTGCACTCCAGCCTTACCGGAGCGAAGGGGTGCTGTAAACACTTGAGAGAAGCGCTCTATTTTGTTGTCGGGGGGCAGCTTCCTAAGCCATCCTCAGCTTTCGCAACAGGAATTGGGCTGCCCTCGAGTCTCCTGGAGGTTGGTGAAGAGCTCAGGTGTTGTTCTCTGTGCTTTGGGTTACTCACTCATCCTCCATCTTTGCTGAAAGGGAACATCACCGCTGAGCACATAAAATGCCTGTGAGCAGAAGAGCACTTGGGTGGTTATTATGTAGCTCTCGCATTCTCTCCCTTTCCTCCAGAACCAGGCTCTTGCTGAGGCTTTTTCTCCCCTTGAGGGACGTGGGCCCCAACAGAGAGCAGCCTTGGGCCAAGTGGGCCCCTCGCCCAGTAACTGGTCACTCCCCTCTCCTGCCCTTCACGGTGCACTGAGCTGTGCCCAGCTAAGCCTGGGGTGGGGGGACTGTATGGCGGTGGGGTGCTCGGTGCTGAACCTGCTGCTCCCCCGCCAGTGCCCGGACTCAGCCTGCAAGCAGGACCTGCTGGCCTACCTGCAGCGGATCGCCCTCTACTGCCACCAGCTCAACATCTGCAGCAAAGTCAAGGCTGAGGTGCAGAATCTAGGGGGCGAACTCGTCGTCTCTGGGGTAAGTTTAATTCATGAAAAGAAGTGATTTTCCAAAATGAAAGTAGCCTCTTGGCCGCATATACTCCTTACCTGCGGTGGAACCAGGAAAGTGAGGCTGTGCAAGAACCACAGGTTTCTCCTCAGCCCTCGGTGCCCCCAGGCTGCGTGGCAGGCGCGCGCTGATGAACCTTAATGCTTGGCGACGGCGGGGAGCCAAGACCCGGCTCGCCGGTCCCTGGGAAAAAGTATTTTTATCTTTCTTCTTCCCCCAGAGAGGAATTGAACCTGTTCCAAAATTACAAAGATAACCTAGCCAGGCCTCTCTAACCTCCTGCACCCTTCAGAGTGTTCGAGTAGTACCCCTTCCCACATGGGGCCGGGGAGAGAGGAGTTCTTACTGGGGCTGCTGGGTTCCACCGATTCCCTGTAGCTTCTGCTCCTCTCAGGGGTTTTCCTTTCAAAGACCCCGTGGTATGGGGGACATACCGTGGCTCCTAGGTCATGACTGAAAGCGGCAGGTTTGTTTCTAGGACGCCTCCTTGTCACTGCGGGTGGGTACAGCTCCGTAGTCACTCAGATCCTCCTCCGGGTTTTGAGTCTGAATAAAGATTGGTGGAGGAGTGGGGACAGACAAGGTGACGGTGCCCTGTGGTCTTGACACCCCTCCCTTGACTTCTAAGTATGTGAAACGGGCGTGTTTGGCTTTCTTGGATCAGGGCAGTAGCCACTAGGAATTCCTGAGAGCGAATCAGGAATGTGGCTGCTGCCCAGGCCGCCGGTACACATGGAGCCGGAGGTCAGGCCTGTTTCCCTTACCGCCCTGTCTGTGCCTCTTAGGTGGACAGCGCCATGTCCTTGATCCAGGCTGCCAAGAACTTGATGAATGCGGTGGTGCAGACGGTGAAGGCGTCCTATGTGGCCTCCACCAAGTACCAAAAGTCTCAGGGAATGGCTTCCCTCAACCTTCCGGCTGTGTCGTGGAAGATGAAGGCACCTGAGAAAAAGCCCTTGGTGAAGCGAGAGAAGCAGGATGAGACACAGACCAAGATTAAACGGGCATCTCAGAAGAAGCACGTGAACCCTGTGCAGGCCCTCAGCGAGTTCAAAGCCATGGACAGCATCTAGGGCCACCGTGCCAGCTGCCCCCACCCCTTGGGGCTTCTAAAGATCAGTCTCTACTCTTCACTCAGATGTATCTGCTAAATAGAACACTGATGTTAGATTCCACAGGGAAATAGGCAGATTTTAAACCTATCCAGGTGGTGAATTTGGCAAAGACATACTTGGTGTTTAAATTGGTCAGAAATACTTTTGGAATTCAGGAGCACATTTCTAGCTATATTTTTTTATAAGTTTAAAAATACTTCCATAACCAAAGAGAAACCCACCTTAACTTGTTAGTGACACTCCTAACCGAGTTCTCAGTGTGGCATTAGGGCTGAGATAAGGGGATTGGAGTCACCCTTGGCTAAGGAAGCGGCTTCCACCAGTCCTGAGTCTGGGGGCGGCTGGTGTCACATGACCAAAGATGTTCCCGAGTAAGCTACCTGGGCGTCTTAGGAAGCTGTGCCTGGAGGAAGGAGCTTTCCCAGAAAGGTCTTGAGGGACAAACCACACGAAGCTCAGTAGGACATAATGCATCA
The DNA here is from genome assembly GCA_028533885.1 of Nasua narica. Taxonomy (NCBI): domain Eukaryota; kingdom Metazoa; phylum Chordata; class Mammalia; order Carnivora; family Procyonidae; genus Nasua; species Nasua narica. Next base: position 27,656,671 of record CM052809.1, read on the forward strand.
CGAGGAAAACTGATTACTCTCTTTATGACACGAAATGAGAATTTTAATGCCTGGTTACAATTACTAATGTACTCTGCTGCAGGACATTAATAAAGTTGCTTTTTCAGACTAGAATGTTGTGATGCCCTAATCAGAACATGCTTTTTTCCCTTTCCCCAGCTTCAAATGCAAATTCGTCATCGGGCTCATTTCTAACAATTGATGTGTTTCCTGCCTTGGGCTTGGCAACAGAAACCTGACAAAAAATAGTGTTTGCTTAGGCAATAATTTAGACTTTACCTTATTTGTGATTACTATAGCTACAAGGTATAATTTTACTGTCTTATTTAAATTTTATGAATTCGAATGTTTTTTACACTAACTTTTCCCAATAAAGTCCACTATGAAACCAAGTCTGAGAGGCAACTTTTCTTTGCCTTCTAGCGGGTCGGCTCTTACATTAAACATCTCGTGGATTTGCCCACAGCATCTGCAGCGCCCTGGGCCCTCGTGGTGTCCCTCTGCCCTGGGGACAGCGTTGCCCAGTTGGAAACACTATGCTGATTGATTGATAGCTGGAAGGCCTCACCCTCCTCAGGAACTCTGATGTTGGAGCTTCAAGTGCAGGTCAGAACCGTGGAGCCGTCCATGCTATCTGGGTGGGTGTCTCCCTCTGTTCTGAATCATCCTACCAGCTTAAAACTGTGCTAACAGCTGCCCTAAATATACAAGTCCCCCTTAACCTCATGCCCCTCCTGGGCACACATCCCCTCCAGAAGCACAGGGCCCCAAAGAGACCAATATATTCCTTGCGTCCTCTTCCTCACTTCCATTTTGGTCAGCTGTGTCCTGGCCCTTCTGCTGCTGTCCATCCCACCATCAGCGAGCATGGCTTCCTGTCTGTCTCCTCGGCCTCACCGTACAAGTGGCCCAGGTGAACACTCCATCCCTCTTCCCCCTCACGGGACTGCTGGAACACCTGCCTGGGCTCCCGTCTTCCTTACCACGTGCCCCTTCTCCTCCTCTTCCTAGTTGTGCAGGCCCAGGGCTCAGAAACTGGGCTGCTTCTCTCTCTCCCGATCCTAACCAGAATCCTGGCTTTAAATACCGTCCAGGTGCTGACCGCTCTCAGAACTTGACTCCTCTGCCTCCTGAATTCTCCACTTGGAGGTCTTAATCAGCATCTCAAACTTGAGCTGTCCAATTTCTTTAAAAGGTAGGCGGGCCCAACTACTCGTAACTCACCCCTTCTGTTTACTATTACCTGGTCTAAGCCATCATCACAGTGTCAACTTATTTCTGTGTAACAGATTGCCCCAAACTTAGCAGCTAAAGCAACAAACACTCATTACCTCTGTTTCTGAAGATCAAGAATCCAGGAGCAGCTCAGTGGGAAGCTCTGACTTGGGGTCTCATGGGGCCGCAGTGTCTCAGGCCTTGATGGGCTGGGGGATCTGCTTCACGTGGCTGTTGGCAGGAGGCCTTGGCTCCACACCACGTGGGCCTTTCCATAGAGCAGCTCACAACATGGTAGCTGGCTTCCCCCAGAGGGAATGATCCAGAGAGACTGGCAGCCGGAAAAGATAACAGCAAGCAGATGGAAGCTACAGGGTTTTTTTAAAAAAACAAAAAAACAAAAAAACCTGATCTCAGAAAAGTGATAAATCACTTCCGCTGTATTGTTAGTCACATCACCCCCGGTGCACTGTGAGGAGGGACAGCACATGGGGGAAAATGTCTGGGGGGTGGGCCCCCACAGTCCTGTGCAACCCGGCCACTGCAGTGACCGCCCCACCAGGCTTCCCTGGCCATCCTGTCCCCCACGGATCCTGTGGGGAACATCCCGGTCCGGGGATTCCGATCTGGGAACGGGATCCGCAGTCATCCTGTTCCCTCACTCCACTCCCCACCGCAGTCACAGGAACCCTGAGAAACAGGTCTGACTCGCTTAGCTCCGGCCTTACAGAAGCTTCCATCTCCCAGTGACAGTCCTCGGTGATGGGCCTGGTCTCTGGCCTTTACTCACCAATCTCTGTCATTCCGCCTCTGCACTTAGGCGCCCGCTGCCTGCAGGGCATCTCCTCAGGGTCTCCTCCTGTCAAAAGTCCTCTAACCCGGGACATCTGGGCGGCTCAGATGGTTAAGCGTCTGCCTTCGGCTCAGGTCATAATCCCAGGGTTCTGGGATCGAGCCCTGTATCGGGCTCCCTGCCAAGCAGGGAGTCTGCTTCCCCCTCTGCCTCTGCCTCACTCCCCTGCTCATGGGTGCTCTCTCTCTCAAGTGAATAAATAAAAAATCTTAAAAAAAAAAAAAGAAGTTCTCTAACCCCAAACCCCTCCCTGATAAATCCGTAGCCTGGCCTCTCTCTCCCCACAGTGTACTGTCCGTGCAGGTGGGAATCTTTTCTTCAAGGCCCCAGTCACGGAGTGAGCAGCAGCCCCAGGACCTCGCTGAGCCCACGAGGCACTGGCTCCGGGGCCTCAGCCCCTCCCCTGGCGGACTCAGGATGCACACGGGCTCCGCTCCGGCCATTCCCATGGCTCCTGTTGCCATCAGTGGGCCTCACTCCACAACCATCTTCCACCCTGAGCTCCCGATCCACACCTGCCCCAGTTGCTTCATCACCTGACCTGCCGGCTGTCCTACAGCCTCGCCCCCAGCAGTGGTCCCCATTCCCATCCTGGTTTTCCCCTCAGCCCATCCACTCCCCTCAGCACAGACCAAGGGCCCAGCCTCACCTGGACTGACTGCTGGAAAGCTTCGGAGACCGGCCTACCTCAGCCCCCAGCATCCGTTAACCCTTCTCACCTAGGAGAAAAGGATCCTCTGGAAATACCTCCTAGACGGTCCAGTCTCTGCATCAGGCCCTGCCTGGCACCGCCCGCCTCTCCTGCTGGCTGGTGGGTGTGCACGGCCTGGCACTGTGACCCTGCCCTCTGCACCAACTGCCTCCTGGCGGCGGTTCTGGGACACCCCTGTGCTCCCCCTGGGACCCATCACGAGTGGATCTGGATCGTCCTCGGCCATATCCTTCCAGCGTTAATACCATTCCTTCAAAAGATGAACTTAGTTAATCCTGCCCCGAAGCAATATCCGAAATCACGTTCCCATGCTACTTCTACCTCTTCCAGGACACATTCACGTAACATTCTGATAAATGTGCATGTGTCTCACTCCTGCACCAGCGCGGGAAGCGCGGGCCCACTGCCTCCCTCCCTCCCTCCCTGGGCCACGGCCTGGCCACTCCTCTCCGCACGCAGGGTGCTGCCGGCCCTCACAGGGCTCCCCGCCTTCCTCTGGGAACAGGCAGAGTTGGTCTCGTTCACCCCATCGCCCAGCAAAGGGCTTGGCACATGCTTGAGAAACAGTTGTCGGGTCATTCACTGAGGTAAAACAATCCAGCAGAAGAAACTGGAAGGCACAGAGCAGGCAAGTGAGGGGGCACCAGACAGAGGCCCTGCCCAGAAATCCTGAAATCCTCCATCCTCCTCAGAGACCACGGTCTACAGCTGGCAGCCCGGGCTGAGCACGAGGGAGACTTAGGCCACCCGGTCCTTGGGGATATTCACTCCCCTCCTTTGCCACAAAAACGGTTTGCCCTCGGCATCCTGAGGCTTCTTGCACTTCGGACAAGGCAGACATGACCCTCAGTGTCACCTCCCTCAGGGGAGGCCTGGCCACTACCTGCAGGCCAGGGACTACAGAGCCTAGCTCCCCTCTGCTCCTCCTCCTTCCCCTGCTGACCACCCAGCAGTGCCCCCCATGGCCCCCCGACAGACACCTCAAAGACCCCACCTCACCTCTGCGTCCTTAGTCCTCACCACTGAATGCTCCCCCCACCCCCACTGAAGGAAGAGAGAAGGAGCTGCCACGTACTGGGCACGCGGCCCACAGCCTATGTCAGGCCGTCACCCACCCCGCCCCCCACCTCCTCCTACCACCCGTGACGACTGGTGCCATCACTGCCCGTCGGCCCTTAGAGCTCAGGGGAGTGAGTCACAGAGGTGAAGCCGGCCCCGAGTCCTCAACAGGCAAGGAGCCCAGCTCCCCTCCTGGCTTCAAGACCCCATCCCCCTAAAGCCCCAGATGACCATCCCTTCTGGGCGGCAGAGGGCAGGGCAGGGGCCTGTCCCCCAGCCTTGCTCCCAGAAGCTGCGTCAAGCTCCTACCCACCGCAGCGGCCGTGTCCCTGTGCCCTGTCCCTCTGCGGGCCCCCAGCCTACTCAGGGGCCATACCCAACGCTCCCTTCTAGGTCCTGCCTCCCAGGTTCTCCTTCCTTCTCCATCTTTCTCAGCAGCAGATAAAACACGTTCTCCTAGATTCCAAAGTTTAAAACCAAGGACAACACAAAGAGCTTCCCTTGAGTCCTGTCTCCAACCTCGTCACACAGAGCTCCTCAGACGAGCCTCCAGGCGCACTGCCCGCCCTCCTCCCCAGTGCGCACCATTCTGCCCATTCCTCCTCTTCAGCAGCACGTGATGCTGGGGGCCGCTCCGTTCCCCGGGGTCCCACGCCCATCCTGACCCCTGCCCCTCATCTCCTCTCCCAGCTACTTCTCCTCTCGACTTCTCATGCTGAGGCAACCGGGCCTCACGCCTTGCTCCTCCCGTCCTGCCCGTCTGCGACGGGTCCCAAGCGCTGGTATGCTGCCAAGTGTGGAACGACCGGCTTCCCCCGGCGGAGGGGACGGGCCGCGTTCGCACATTTATTACACATTTCACGCCTGCACAAGATTTGTCGTACGTGATTCACAAGTGACCCAGTATGCAGTACCCTTTCCTATAAATTCATACAGCCAACTGATTCTCACAAAAGGCTTTCACTGATTTTTGTTGAAACTGCATCCACAGCCAACCTATGGTTGCAACCGACAAGTGAGTCTAGTTCTGACATCAAAGTTGGTTGCTCTTTTGTTGATCTTAAGGAGTTAGATGGAAGTGAAGCAACGACAACACGTTGGAATCGCACTTGTTCATCCACGAGTGACTTCTCTGCTCACTCAGATAATAGCTGTCAAATACTGTGAGACATCCGTTTTTGGGGGCTCTCTACAGACGACCCACTTTCAAGTTTAAGAGGCAGTATTAACATTCCTTCCTCGCTTTGTTAAGTCTAGACAATCAACACAACAATAAATCAAGCCTGGATTCGTACCATTTCCTGAGTTCCATGGCGTCAGAACCCCCACATCCGATTTCCAGCCACCAGGATGATGTGCCGTCAGTAGAGCTGGAAGAGAAGCGCCGGGGCGCAACAGTACGTTTCCACCACCTGGAAAGGACAGACAGACGTAAGCACAGCTGACTGCTTAATGACTCGGGCAATGGGGAACGGACCCCAGTGCAAATATCCCCATATAAATTTTGATTCCCCCCAATTAACTACTGATAGTCTACTGTCGATTAGAAGCCTTATTGATACCACAGCTGATCAACACATATTTTGTGTTACATGTTTTTTTGTTTTGAGATTTTATTTGAGAAGGAGCACAAGTGGGGTAGAGGGGCAGGGAGGAAGGAGGATGAATCTCAGGCAGACTCCCTGCTGAGCGTGGAGCCTGACGCAGGGCTCCGTCCTCCCTCCTACAACCCTGAGATCGTGACCTGAGCTGAAACCAAGAGTTGGATGCTTAACCCAGTGAGCCACCCAGGTGCCCCCGTGTGACATATACATTATACACCATATTATCATAAACTAGAGAAAAGAAAACATTAAGAAATGCGCAAGAGAAAATACATGTACAGTACTGTATTTAATTAAGAAATTACCCGCACGTAAGTGGACCCCCGCAGGTCAAACCCATTTCTCGAGAGTCAACCATAATCTCGAGAGCACAGATCATAATGGTCAAATGTCAAGTAATTAGGAAAGAGTTTTGAGTGTTTATTGCCTTCACATTTTTACATTTTGACTTGACATACAGTAGAAGTCACTTCTGGTGTAGGATTCTATGGACCCGCCTCACGTCCAGAGCAGTCACTCGCCTCCATCAAGGTGCAGAACGGTGCCGTCACCCCCACAAAGGTTCCCTGTCCGACCCCAGCGTAGTAGAAACGTCCCCTTAAGTCCGAGCCGAACACTTTCCCTTAGTTTTGCCTTTCCCAGGATGTCGCAAAACCAGAATCGTACAGTACGTCGTCTTCGAGTTGGCTTCCTGCCCTCGGGCTCCCGCGCTCCCGGTGCAGGCCTGTCGTCACCGGCTCAGCGGCTGCTGTGGGCACCACCGCCTCGCACGCGCCCACCACGGTGTGTCCGTCTGAGGGACGTTTTCATCATTTCTAGGCTGTGTTCTGGTCGTCGCTTTTTACCAAAGTTACCGTAAGCATTTGCATACAGGTTTTTGTGTGAACCTAGATGTTTACTTTGGGTCAACACCAGCAGTGAGACTGGCACGTCAGACGCATGGATGTAACTAAGAGGCCACCCGCCCTTGGCCACGGCAGCTGCGGGCCCCGCACCCACAGGGGGCGCGGCAGTTCCGCTCACTCCGCAGGCTCACCCGCGCCTGGTGCCGTCAGCTCGGTTGTGTGCTTCGTTTTTTTCATCCATTTCCATAGGTAGGTCACAGTATCTTGTGGTTTTAATTTGCATTTCTCTAACAATTACTGATGCCGAGCATCTCTCTTCACACGCTTGTCTGTCACTTGTATGTCTTTTCTGGGGGTAATGTCTTTTCAAATGTCTTGCTTTTTTTTTTTTTTTTTAAGATTTTACTTACTTGAGAGCGAGCGAGCAAGAGAGCACAGGCCCGGGGAGAGGCAGAGACAGGAGGAGAAACAGACTCCCTGCTGAGCTGCGAGCCCGATAAGGGACTCGGGGTTCAATCCTAGGACCCCAGGATCATGACCCGAGCCGAAGGCAGAGGCTTTAACCCACTGAGCCACCTAGGGGCCCCCTTGCAACGTTTTTCTTCCCTTTTTCAAGACTGTTTTGGCTATTCCGATTCCTTTCCATCTCCAAGTAAATTTTCACATCATACTCTTGAGATCTAAAAAATTCCTGCTGGGATTAAATTAAATCCATAGATCAATTTGGAGGGGGTGCGTCGTCTTCCAACCCATGAATCCATTTACAGTTGAGCTTGAACGACATGGGTTTGAATTATACAGGTCCACTTATAGGTGGATTTTTTTTCAATAAATACGTACGAGTACTATAAATGTATTTTCTCTTACTTGGGTCAATAACACTTTCATTCCTCTCATCTATTACAATACAGTCTGTAATACATTTAATAAACCACGTATGTGTAAATTAACTGTGTATGTCCTTGGTAAAGCTTCTGGTCAACAGTAGGCTGTTAGTAGTTCAGTTTTTTTGTTTTTTGTTTTCTTTAATAGTGAAGTTTTTGAAAAGTCAAAAGTTCTAGGCAGATTCTCCACTGCACGGGGGTCAGCACTCCAACCCCCCACACTGTTCAAGGATGAGGCGTATTTAGATAATTTTTACTTCTTTCATTAGTGTTTCAGTTTTCAGCATAACACTTCTGCAAACATTTTGCTTCATTCACACGTTTGTTTCAGTGGTCTTTGTAAATGGTACTGTTTTTATTTTTATTCTTGATTTTTTAATTTTTAAACTTTTTTTTTATAGAAGATTTTATTTCTAAGTGATCTCAACACCCAAGGTGGGTCTCAAACTCACAACTCTGAGATTAAGAGTCGCAAGCTCCACCGACTGGGTCACACAGGCGCCCCAACGGTACTGTTTTTAAAAAGCTTGTTTCCAATTGTCCTGCCAGTATGCAGAAATGTAACTGATTTTTGGATATTACCTTATATCTTGTGATCTTGCTAAACTCACCATCAGTCCCAGGTTTTTTTGTACATTCCATGATATTTTCTACTTAGACAATCGTGTCATCTATGAATATAAGCAGTTTGAGTTATTCTTTTCAATCTGTAGGCCTATTCATTTTCTTGCCTTACTGCAGTGCCCAGAACTTCTGGTACAAATATTGAAAAGGAGAGAAAATGAGAGCAGAGGGCACTGGCATTCTTGCCTTCTTTATAATCTTGGGGAAAAACAGTCTTTGGCTATGAAGTTTGATGTTTGTTATAGCTTTTTATGTGGTTTCCCTTCATCAGGTTAACAAAATTTTAACAAAATTCCTTTCTATACCTAATTTACTGAACTTTTATTATGAATGGATATTGAATTTTGTCACCTTTTTTCTGCAACTATTGAGATGCACATGTGGCTTTTTCTTCTTTAGTCTGTTAATATGGGGAATTGTATTGAACTAGCCTTGCATTCCCAGAGTAAACCCCCTGCTACATTCGATTTGCTAATATATTCTGTTGACAAGTTCTGCACTGAGGATTTTGGTAGGGACCTTAGGAAAATCTAAAGTCATTAACGTTGCAAGATCTCTGCAAGATCTCCCCTCCCCAATGATCCCTGACCTTATGGAATGAGTTTGGGAGTGGATTCTTCTATTTTTAGGAACAAACTGTAGAACTGGTATTATTTGGTAAATTTTCCAGGGAAACTACCCGAGTCTGAAGATTTCTTCATGGGAAGGTTTTAAACCATGAGTTCTATTTAACAGATACAAGACTGAATGATTCTGTTTTTTCTTGAGTTTTAGTAATTTGTCTTTGTGGGAGGCAGAACAGTGGCTCCTCGAAGATTTCTCCATCCTACTTCCTGGAACCTATGAATATATTACATGGCAAAGGGGCATTAAAGTTGCTAATTGGCTGATTTTAAGATAGGGAGACGATCCTTCATTATCTGGATGGGCCTAATGTAATCAGTGGGGCCTTCAAGTGGAAAAGGGAGGCAGGAGAGAGGGTCAGAGTAGTGTCACATGAGAAACTAAATGGCTTTTGCTGGTTTTGAAAATGGAGGATGGGGCCACAAGCCAAGGAATGCAGGCAGCCTCTAGTTGCTGGAAAAGGCAAGGAAACGGATCCTACCCAGCGCCTACAGGAAGGGATGCAGCCCCGCTGATGACTCTGGTTTCTCCACATGAGAACAGCATCTGCCTTCTGACCTACAGAACTACAGTAGAGCCAATCTGAGTTGTTTTAAGGTATGAAGTTTGTGGTGACTTGTTAGAGCAGAAGCAGCAAACTAATACAATGAAAGACAGCATTTCGAAGGAACTGGTCCATCATTTCTTCTGAGTTGTCAAATCTATGGACCTAGAATTGTTTGTAGTGCTCACTCATTATCCTTTTATTGCTTGTAGGGTCTGCAGTGATAATATAAATTTTAAATTCCTGAGATGGGTAATTTGTGTCTTTTTTTTTTTTTCAAAGAACCACCTTTCATTTCCTTTATTTTCTCTAACGTTGGTGTCTTTGGTTTCACTGGTTTCTGTCCTTATCTTTAGTAGTTCCTTTTCTTCTGTTTTCTTTGGGTTTATAAGAAGCTCCTCTGTTGCTCTTCTTTTGCTGGTTTTTAAAAATTACTTTTGCTTTTTAAATATGTCATGGAGTTCTAAGTTTGTGGAATCTGATTTGTGACAGCAGCTGTGGCAAACCAGCAGCTCGCAGCGCCTCGGACCCCGGCCCCGGCACGCGCTCCCCACGGGCCGCCTCTCCCCGAGGCCGCGGCCCGGCCGGGCCCTGGCTGCCAAGTCAGCGTCCCGGCTCCGACGGCCAACTCAATATGGATGTGGCTAAAACAACGTCTGCCACCAGGTCCCAACACTCCCCTGCTTTTCTGCCTTCCCACTTCCCTAGCCGGCACCTCCACAGGCCCCTCTGTGCCAGCCCCAGAGCGAGGCTGCATTCACCCTAGACCCCTCTCCTCTCAGCCACAGGCCGTCAGTGAGCACGTCCTCTCAGCTCTGCCTTCAGAACACATCTGAGTCTCAGCGCTTTGTACCGCCTTCGCCCTTATCACCTCGGTTCAAACCCCATCAGCTCCCACGTGGCGCTGCCCCCCCAGCCCCCCACCCCGCCGTCCCCACCCTGCTGTTCTCACCAGGCAACAAGAGTGCTCCTGCTGTAGGTCTCTCCTCGGCCGTAGCTCTCCGGCGGCACCACTGCCAAGAGAAACCTCAAGTCCTGGCCACAGCCAGCGGGCTCTGCCCTCCCAGGCCCACGCCGCTCACCGTGCGGGACTCCGGCTCTTCCTCCGACACCTGCCTCTGCCATCTCTCCGGCCTACAAAGCACCGCCAGACCCCCACAGGGCTCGCTCCTTCCGTTCACCCCGCATCTCCTCAGAGAAGCCTTCCCTGACCACTGGGTCCAAAAAGGGAGCCCCTAACACTCTCTCCCCTTGTACTTCATCTTCCTTGGCATTCGCTGCTTGAATGCTACGAAATGCTATTTTTCTCCGCAGTCACATACTTGTCGCGGTCCGCCCCTCCCGCCACTGTTCTTCTGATCACCTCCTGCCCTCGAACAGGACCTGGTAGATGGAATCGTACTAAATCAGGGTGAGAGAGTGAGCTAACGACCTAGCAGCAGCCAGCAGAGTGCCTACAAGCCAGCCCTCGCTTCCCCTCCCACCAGGATGAGGACACGCTCCTTAGCAAGGCTGACGAGGTACTGGACAAAGTGGTCCCCTCGACCCCTATGGCTCCATGTGGCCACTTGGCCCCTCACCCCATCACTTCTTTCAGCTCTATGAACACGTGGGTTCCTTCAACGGACCACTCTCCCTCAGCACAGGTTTTCCTGTACCTTCTTGGACCTGAAACCCTTTCCCTGCTTCAGCTGGCTTCTCCTCCATGTATCCTTCAGGTCTCAGCGTGGCTATCACTGGCTTCCTCTGAGCGCCCCTCAGCTCCTACTGCCTGAGGCCTCCCCCGTCAGAGTCCATGTCACCCCACTGCTGCCTCCCCCACCAGACCGTGCGCTCCCGGACAGCAGGGCTTGGGACTGACCAACCTCCGAACCCTGGGGCCTAACCGAGTAAGTGCTCAGCAAACACAGTCTGAATGAAAGAATAAATGAACAAGTGAATTAAGGAAAACCAAGTCTGCTGAGGGCTGGGGTGGGGACGGCAGACGACCATCCCACTCCCCGTCCCTGTCACCCTCCCGCAGAGAGGGCCTCATTCAGCCCTGCCGAGGAATAATCAGCCAGGGCCTGGAGGGTGTCAGCCAGGCACGGCTCTCTAGCCTGTCCTGTCCCATGACAGGGGTGGGGGAAGAGGAGAGTAGTGTCTAGGCCCCGGCAGGAAGAAGTCACATCACCCTGAGTTCTGGTGGCTATCGCGCCCATCACCACTTTCTGCCTAACTCTGAGCCCAGGTCCTACTTGTTGGCCACAGTTTCCAGGATGACATCCAAAGGGCGGAGAGAAAGTCTCCTTTTCGCTTGCAGACAGTGATAAACAGGGTGGTGGAACCAGAAGCCACAGCCAAGAAGCCTGGGCCCGAGCCCAAGCCCTGGGTCACACAGGTGCTCCCTCAGTCCCACTGGCATACCCCTGCCTCCACTCCCCACAAAGAGCTCCTGGCCCAAAGTCTCTTTTTAACTACTGCTTTTTTTTTTTTTTTTAATGATTTGAGAGAGCGAGAGAGCATGAGCAGGGGGAGGGGCAAGTAGAGAGGGAGAGAGACAAGCAGGCTCCTAGCTGAGCAGGGAGCCCAACATGGGGCTCAATCCTGGGACCCCGGGATCAGGACCTGAGTGGAAGGCAGATGCTCAACCAACGGAGCCACCCAGACACCTCCCTGCTTTATAGTTAAATGCTGTATTTTGCAGCATGCCTGAGGGTGGAGAGATACTGGAGTCCTCAACTAAGCCCCCATTAGTGTTATTCCTTCCATGGGGACCCCTTCCCACAACCCGGATCAGATCCAGGTGGTCAAAGAGGATTCAAGGACTCCAGCCCCAGCGGTTCCTGTCCCAGGCCAACACGAGGCCCCGCTTCACAGCTCAGCAGGGACCCGCCAGCCCTCGCTCAAAGGTCAGCTGCTCCCACAACCTCCACACTCACCTCCGCCAGGACGAGGCCCGTACCAGACTTATCCCCGACCCCGAGAGCCCTCCTCGTTCCCAGCATGTGTGGGGGCAGCGTCGTCCTCCCACCCTCCTCTCACATTCACCCACAGAGTCTGCTGGCACCATCTCAAAAGGGATTTTTGACCTTGGTCCTAGCCAGGCCCCAGGCTGTCTTTTCTCAACCCTGCCCTGCCTCTCCACAGAACAGCTCTTCTGCCATCCATCCTGGTCCTCCTGCCCCTGCCTGTCAGACTCAATGCTATCACCTTCCGAGCCACAAATTCAAGCCTTCTGCAGCATGTTGGAACCAAATCCTAGCTGTGCCACTCAAAAGCTGTGTGACCTCAGGCAGACCACGCAGCCTCTCTGAGCCATGAGTTCCTCATCTGTAAAACATAATCAGAAGGCGATTTAAAGGTTTTAAAGGCAACGAGGCAGAAAATACCCAGTACACAGTAGACTTTGCGTCTGGTCCCCACGATGCCTGAGCCATGAGGTTCCTGCCCCGGCAAAATAGGCTCCTGCTTCTCTCCTGCCTTCCTGGGAGGGTTGTGAGAAGGTGACTGCTCTCTCACGAGTTTCCTGTGTGTTGTGGCAGGAGGAGGGCAGAAGAGGGTGGGAGCCAAACAAAGGGACCGCAGGGAAGGAAGCCACCCACTACCCTATGTTTGTCCGGGCCTCAGTTTCCCCTTGAGCTCCGTGAAGCTGAGATTTCTACGTGCCAGGCCAGGATGGGGAGATTTCTACACAGAGGCCAGGAGGGGCTGCCTAAGCAGCAGGAGTGAGCCTGTGATGCACTGGGAAAGGCTGAAAAACAAACGCACCAGAATCCAAATCAGGAAAGCCCAGGGCCGGGGTTGCCGTGGCAACCTCAACAGGCTCCCAGCCTGGCGCTCAGCCTCTGTGGGGTGGGGGCCGGGACTTGCCAGGCTCCGCTGCCCCCGCCGGAGGCCTCCTCCGCAGCGTACCTCGGCTGACACGGGGGAGGGGCAAGGGCACAGAGACGCACCTCTGCCCCATCAGGTGGCCCCGACGGGCCTGGGCTCCTACTTCCAGCTTTAGGGCGCTCATTCCTCCCCCCAAGAGCGAGGCCCACACCCAAGGGCCCTCCAGAGCGCCGCAAGCCACCCCCAGTCCTTCCGGCACCCTGGTCCCAGCACCGATCGCTCGAGTCCAGCCCATAAGCTGCCGGGGCTGACACAGCACCACTGCCAGGGGGCTCAAAGCTATTTCTGGGCACAGGGGGCAGTGAGATGATCCCCCCAGACCTCCCGTCAGAGCCAGGTGGGGGAAGAAACAAGCATGGGTGCCCTGCTGCAGTGCTTTATGCAGGTTTGCTTGCACTTAATGGCACTCCCCTCTGAGAGCTGAGGAAACAGGCCCAGGGAAAGGTAAATAAATGACTTGCCAAGGTCACAGAGCTACTGGGTGAGGAAGAGCAGGGTCCCAGCCAGGGTTTTCCAACTCCTGAGCCCAGGCCCTTGCCATGCGGCCTATAACTGAATGCCCTCGGCCAACCCTCCACTGTGTCATCAGGGGCCCCTCGGGCGCATATCCACCCAGTGGCCTGGGGGCTCCCAGACACGGTCCTGGAACCACAGGACTGTGTCCACTCTGCAGAGACATACAACAGACCATGGCCCTCATGCCTCCATTTAATGGCCAAGCCAGCGCTGCCCAGATGACGCCCAGGCCCGGGTAGGGAAGTCCTTCCCGCTGGCTGGTGTCCTCTGAAGAGCCCACCCAAGCTGGTGCCCGTCAGCCTCACTAATGTCCCAGCCCAGTCCTGGTGGCGGGAAGCAGCCTCATCTCAGCTCCTTCAGCAAGCTGTTGATGGAGCCCAGCAGCTCCTGGAAGTAGCCCTCATCCTCGCCGTGCTGGAGCTCCAGGGCGGCCAGGGCCTGGTACTCAGCCTGCAGGCTGGCCAGCGTCCCGCTGAGCTGCGGGTCCTGGCGGTAGCGGTCCCGGCAGGTGGCCAGGAGGGCGCCCAGCGTCTGCAGCACCTTTTCTCGGGCGTCGTGCTCAGGGAGGGCCAGGAGGCCGGCGGTGATCTCGCACCAGCCCTGCTCCTGCAGGCCCGGCAGGAGGTGCACCTGGCGGTACTGCTGCAGCTTCTCCGGCGACGGCTCCCGCGTCAGCTCGGCCTCCTCCTCAGCAAACATCTGCCGTCCGCACGGCCGCGCACCCGGGGCGGGGTTGGGGAAGAGAACACACAGAGAGCAGTCAGGGCCGCCAGTCGGACGGGAAGGCATGTGGCTCACCATCCGTCTGCCCGCTCTTCCTTCTGGGCCTCAAAGGCCCAACATGGGAGGGCGCCAGCTGGATTCACGGCCTCACACAAGCTCCCCCACGCATCCACCCATAGGTCCGTTTGTCTGTCTGTCCATCCATTCATCAAACACAACTATGCAGTATGCCAGAGAAACCCAGGAGGAGACACAGTGCCGGCCCTCAAGCAGCTCAGGGTCTAGCAGGGGAAGACAAATTAACAGACTCAACCCTGAGGAGCGCGGTAACCGTAGCTCAGCAGCGCCATGGACGCCAGCGGTCTGGGTTCGAGCTCCTGCTCCACCACTGACAGCCGAATGCCCTTGGGTGGGCGCGGCGTCATCTCTTATGGAACGACGTGACCCCTTTGGGACCACACACGGCCAGTGCCCAGCACAGCCGGCAACGGGCACTCGGCTCTCCAGTGGGGTCACACCGTCTACGCCTCTGTCTGCGGCAGCGGCGTCCTCGCCTCCGCTAGAGCCACTCCCTCGGAGGACTGAGGGCACAGCGCAGAGAACGGGATGGCGCTTCCCTGAGTTTGGAGGGCCATGTGGGAGCCGTCCAAGTGGACAAGGGTGGAGCGTCCACACACAAGAGGGCCGCAACAACTAGCCGAGGCCCCCCTCCTGTGTGAAGAATGTGAGGCTGTCTGGTCCAGGGGCGGGAGGGTCTGGCTGAGGCCCAGAGCACACAGAGCCCCGCTGTGTGTGGCCTTTATGCCAAGGGCCTGGGGAGTTGAGACAAGTTTGGACAGAAAGTCACAAGCTTGGCCAGAGGCTGTAAAGTACAGAAACCCAGCCCCACCAGCACAGTACGGTGGGGACACGCCTGCAACCTGAGTGACCAGCTTCTCTCAAGCGTTGGGGGAAGGTGGCGCAGAGGTGGAGGGTGGAAATGTGAGCAGGGGGTGGAAATGTGCCCCACTGGCTGTACCAAGTACACCTGCAAGAGGAAAGAGGAAGCTCCGCCCTTACTCCAGGGGAGAGCGAGGCATGCCAAGGACAGGGAAGAGGGAAGCCCAGGCAAAGAGTAGGGGCCACAGAGTACCACCTGATGGCCTCGGGGTCTGTCGGGGCAGGTGCAGGAAGGGAGGGGCAGGGAACAGCATCCTGGCCCAGAAAAGGGTGAGAGGGGCTCTGACAGTTCTTTCCTAAGCTACCTCTGAGGCCCCATCGCCCTCGGCCTCTGCCCCACATCAGCTGCCCCTCAATGCACCTGTCGGCCCCCCGCCTCCCACTCCCGACCTCCTCCAGCCGGCTGACGGCAGATGTGTCCAGCCCCACAGGCTGCACAACTGGGCATTTCTGATGTTCATAACTAAATCCCTCCCCAAGGACTTCAAGGCCCTGCAGTGTCCACCCGAACCTGGGCTGGGCCTCATCCCCACACACCCTTACTCGTGCACCTGTCACACGAACCGCCCTCCTGAGCCCTTAAGGTGCAGCGTGGAGGCGCACTCCCCCTAACTCCAGCTCCCCGGTGAACGCACCCCTCCCATCTCACTGCCTCCCTGACTTGCCCGAATAGGTCAGTCCCCACTGCAGGCCTCTGCAGCTCACATGCTCCAGGTGCTCCCGTCGCAAAAGTCTGCCCCAAAGCACCAGAAGGGCAGGGACCGTGCACCTAAACTGGCACTGGGCAGGGCAGACATCCGGTCGCCACTCGTGGAAGGAACTGGCGGGTGGGTCACCAGTGTCCCGTCAGCTCCCCGGAGGCAGGAATGAACGCGGATGCACGACCAGAGATCAGCATCCCATCTCTGCAGAGGCAACAATCTGAGAGGCGGGTGCACTCCCCACGGTAACTCTGCGGGGCAGCTGCCACTTTCCCACAACACCCTCAAGGCGTGGGGCAGCTCCCGCAGCTCTGAACCCCGCCCCGGGCTCGCTAGTTTCCATTCTTTCCGAGGAACCACAGGAACGGAGAAGCCCTGGCTGCCTCAACGAAGCACAGTTCGGCTGATACCTGCCCTACACTCGCCTCGCCGGCGGCGCCAACCCCTCCACTGGCCTCCCCGCCCGCAGAGGGACAGGTACTCTCCGCACAGAGACACCAGTGTTCTCAGCACCCCAGGCCTCAGGGCGAGCTCCGGGGGCCGGCTGACTCGGGCGAGGGCACCTGCCACGCCAGGACTCGGAGCCGCAAAGAGACACGGAATTCAGCAGAGGGAAGAGGTCAGTTTCTCCTGGGAAACGCCAAGCCCACACGACAAGCAGGTCCTTCGGCAGGCTTGCTGGCCCGTTGCCAGGAAGTCAGCTGTGCCCAGGCCTTATTAATTGGATGCGAGCACCACAAGGCTGCCTGCTGTTCGGGGTTTCTGCAGCTTGGGGAGAAAGAGCGAGAAGGAGGGAAAGAGAGAAGGGGGAGAAGGAGTGGGAGAGAGGGGGAGCGCGGAGACAGGGAGAAACAGGCCAAGAGAATGGAGGACGAGGCAGGCCCGGAGGGACGAGCGCCCCAGAGAGCGCCCTCACGACAGCGACTTCCAGACTGAGAAGTGCTCTAGACATTCCGAGCCTCAGTGTGAGGCGAAGGCAGGGAGGCAGGCCTGGGCCTCTCCGCCTCCCTGCTCCCCGCTCCCCGCTCCCCGAATCCACAGTCAGCCAGCCGCTAGGGAGAGCGCTGCCAGAGGGCGAGCTGAGAGCAGCCCCCGCATTCAGCATCCAGACCTGCCGGCTGCACTCTCTTCTGAATACACTTCGCAGGCTCACAAAGACCAAAGTGGGTTGGGCACCAAGTCTCCTGCCAGGTAGCAACAACAAGGTTCCCCGGGCCCCTCGAGGATGGCCATTCCGAGCCCTTGCCCAGGGCCAAAGCTCCCAGAGGAGGCACCTCTATGTTTCCAGAATCTAAAGATCTAAAGATCTAAATCTAAAAATCTAAATGCAAAAACCAAAGACCACATTTCTAGAATCTAAAGATTCAGCATCATTCCAGCCTCTGGCTAACTGGTGCTCCGGCCGCTTCGAGGGCTCCCGGCCACGCCACTCCATCCCACCGGCTCCCCTCGCGCCACCCTAGGCTCTAACCAGATGACCTGTCATTCCATGAAGGCCTGATTCTGGCCATTTCTGGCCCCCACCGGTGCCCCCGCCCCTTCCCCCTCCTCACCAGCCCTCAGGTTTCAGTTTAGCCGGCAAGTCCCACAGGACCCCCTCCCTGAGGCCTCAGAAATTCCGAGTTTGGGGCCCCAAGGAGGGGCCCCCACAGCCGCCCTGCCTGCCCAGCACAGCCTGGCACGTTCTCTAGGGAGCACTGTTAGGAGGGTGGAAGGCGGGACGGAAGAGGCCAGAGTCAAAAGGCCAGAAGCAAAGCAAAGCAAAGCAAAGCGGCCCGGAGGCACCCCAGGTCTGGGCACTCACCTTTTCAGTGACCAGGTCATAAAGCAGAGTGACCACGCGCACGGCCAGCACCGCTGTCCCCTTCGCCTGCACCAGGCTCCGCAGCACCTGCAGGCCCCCCAGTTTCAGGAACTGCTGCTGGGCGTAGGGGAAGTGTCGCAGGAGGGAGCACAGCGCAAACAGGACCTGCAGAGGGTGACGAGCCACATGGAGCTGGGCCTGCTCCAGGGCCCAGCAAAGGCAGCCAGACGTGCCCCGACGACCCCAGCCCAGCCTCCATTCTCTCCGGCCTAACTGCCCCCCTCAGGGCGAGCTATACCCTAGAGCACAGGTCTGTGGGAGCCGGAAGAAGAGTCAAGACGCCTTCACCAACGCAGATACATACCTTCTTCTTTGCAGGGAGAGGCTGCTCCGTAGCCAGGATGACCAGCAGCTTCTGTAGGGCTCCCCCCTCGATGGCCTCTACTTGGACCTTTGGGTTGCTGGAGGGAAAGCACAGGACAGCGCGACACTGCACCTCCTCACCAAGTTGGGGGCACGCCACTGTGCTCAGCCCAGGGATCTGGGTGGTTAGGGGGGCGATAATGTACCAGCCAGCCCCTGTGGAAAACTAAGGGGCCCGAAGGAGGGTTCCCACCTGGGACAAGCTAGAACACAGCTGGCTGCAAGGGTGAAGGGCTATACATGTACCTGGGCACAAAGGCCCTTGGCCAAAATGACAGACCAACGGCTCCCACGCCGTCCTCCCACCCAGCCACTGATGGGCTGGAGCCGTCTGGGAAGGGAAATCACTTCCACCACTTTAAGAGCTCCTGATGCTAAAGGTGCTACTCAGTATCCCTCCCACGAAGGCCTTCCTTCACACTCCCCAGGCCTACATTGGGTCCTACTCCTTCTGTCACCCCAGGCAATCATATACTGGGGAGCAATTACTGACAGGGCTGCTCTCCTCTGAGCATGAGCTCCTCCAGGCCATGTGCTGGGACCCACTCCTCTTCCCTCTCCTGGACGGAGCACACAGACAACATATAGTCAACGCTCGTGGGGAAAAAAAGACCCCAAAAGTGAATGAGAGCCAGGGAGCCTCTTGACCTGAGCAGAGCCTAAAACATAAAACAGGACCACCCCTGATGCCCCCCCACTGTGAGAATGGGGATTGCCCCCGTGTTCTCAGCACTCAGCACACAGCCTCTGTCATGGGGCCCAGGAAAAGAGGGCCAGAAGGAATTAACCCGTGTGCACAACCAGGACTGTACCAAGCCACACACAGCAACACAGTCGCACTCAGAACCCAGAGCCATTCTCCAGTTCCTCTCCCCATTCCAGGCTGGCGAAAGAGCGAGGAGGTTCAAACCTTCGGGCACAGCTATCCTGGATGCAAGCAGAGGGGCCCAGCCAGTGAGACTGCCACAGGGCAGGGTACCCGGGAGGAGACAAGTCTGGGAACCTCTTGCTTTCCAAGATCAAATTAGTGATCAATTAGGGAGGAAATGTCAAGCACAGGGACCCATGTGGTTAGGCCCTCGAGGGAGGTCACGGCTCCCTGGCCAGACACTTAGGAGGCCTCAAAGAAGGGTGGCAGGCTCCTAAAAAACCCGAGGCCAGAAGGAAGGGGAGGAGCCAGACCAGAGGTCACAGAGCGGCTGTCACACTCACCCAGACAGCCCACAAAGGCTACTGAGTCTCTTCTTGGCTCTGGCTGCTTCACCTAAGCAAGGCCGCCAGCTCCCTGGAGACCGAAAGAGCAACTGTTCCTCTTAACTCCCCAACCTTAGCAAGGAGCCCTCATGGCATCCTGCAGAGTGAGGCAGGGTCTGAGACCCAGAGGAAACAGGAGGCAGGTGACAAGAGAGTGCACACTGCTGCTTGCAAGAGAGAGCCTGCCACACAGCAGGTGCCCCGTCGAGGCTGGCGCAGTGACACGGTGATAAGGCCCGACCCTACCAGGCACCAGCTTCGAGTTTCAAACTGAGCACACTGAGCCAGTTTTCCTGCTCTAAATGGGAGGTGCGTGGGTCTCTCTGCATTGTCTCAGCCAGAAAGGACGTGCAGGGGGTGCCAGCCGGTCGCACTGCAACCCCACAGGTGTGTCTCAGGGGCGGCCTGGGATGGGCCAAGGGCCCTGGGGAAGGGCGGCTGACAGCTCCTCTCCAGACAGGCAGGTGGGCACCAATGCAGGGGGGCTGGGGAGCTGAGCCTCTCCGCTGCCCCCTGCTCCCCCCACTGGAGAAAGGCAGCTGCTTCATCAAAGCGTGAGCTAATTAGGACTGTCTCTGCCATCATGTGCCTGAGGAACACTCACCCGCAACAGGCGGGGTCTTTTCTAGGACGAGGCGACCATGCTGAGAAATTCACACAGACGTCAAAAGCTGCCTCCCAAAGAAGGGGGACTGCGAGACCCAACATCATCTCAGCCTCACAGGGAGCACCATGCCTCACAGGCCCACAGAGTGGCAGGGACGAGGTCCTCCCAAGAAAGCACATGGGGCTTTGTGCTTGTCTGTGGATCTGCCAAGAACAAGACCTAGAGATGAGCTACTCACCCGGCAGGTGCCCCAGGAGAGCCACCTGAGCAGGCTGGCTACGGGGACCCACCTGGACACCACCCCGAGGAGCAGTCCTGTCACGAACACGAGGCAGTGTTAGGAGGGAGGGGAACCGCGCTCACCCACGTCTCACTTGTTAGGAGGGAAGAGAAGGCTCAGACCCCTAAAGGAACCAAAGCACCAACAAGACAAAAGTACTAGGGCCTAAAGGGGACGGCATGTACCGTGTAGGCAAATCCCACGGATCCTCCAAAGAGAGAAGAGACTGACTGGGAGGGAAGGAAAGACACCAAAGCCAGTAAGAGACATGGCTTCCCGGGTACTTCTTGTCCATAGGAGCCCCGATGTAAGTGACAGACGGCCACACAGCAGTCTGGCCCAGGAAAGATGGAGAGGCAGCCCCACATGCTGGACAGGTCTTTGGGGAAGCTCAGGCAGCTCTCTGCCACTGAACAAGCCGGGATCCACACACGGGAGAGAGACCACACCACCAGATTTTACTTAGAAGTTAGAGGGAATGAATGATATGTAACATTAGGCCAGACCAAGTGGCTCTGAACCTCAGGCCAGTGGGGCTTCTGAGAAAGAACAGGAAGGTTCCAACGGGCTGGAAGAGCCAGGAGGGCTGCCCTGGAGAAGAGACACTGCAGGAGGCTGAAGAAGATAGCTTGTTGACAGGAGGAAGGGTTCCTCAGGGAACAGCATCAGGGTGTGTGGAGAGGAAAGACTACTGGATCAACAGCTGCCCTAGAAAGTCAGGGAAATGGGGCCAAGAGGTGCGGCTGACAAGAAGGTGCAGGTCAGGAGGCCATGCTGCCGAGAGCACCAAAGAGGTCTGCTGGCTGGGACCTAGGAAGGTGATGCAGGGCCCAGACCCTGCCCAGCAAGCAGATCCTGCTCCTGCTCCTCCTTCCTCAGCAAATACCAAACCCAAAGTAAAATGAAGAGTTGGTGACAAGCTCCTTCAGGCCACACAGACACCAGACAGGGCCCGGGAGCAGGGTCTGCCCGGGGATAGAAGAGACGGCGGAACACTCTACCACTCCCAGCTCAGGTTGGCTGTGGCTATGTGCGTGCGCCTGTATCTGCCCAGCACCCCTTCTGCCCCTCCTCCCAGTACTGACACCCCTGCCTCCCCTCCTTTGAGACACTGCTCCGTCTCCCACTCCCTATGGGCCTGACGGGATGGGTCCCGACTCCTGAAACCAAAGGGAAGGGCTTGTGGTTTGCGTGCTGGTCCAGGATAGCCCACCATCACCATGGCCTCTGTGGGTCCCCCAGGACTGGACAACCAGAGCCTGGAGTCTACAAGGGACTCATGACAAAAAGAAGTTCTCTTCTAAACTCGAAATGGATAAAAGACCTCAACGTGAGGCAGGGATCTATCAAAACCCTAGAGGAGAACATAGGCAGGAACCTCTATGACATTAGCCACAGCAACTTCTTTCAGGACATGTCTCTAAAGGCAAAGGAAACACAAGCGAAAATGAACTTTTGGGACTTCATCAAGATAAAAAGCTTCTGCACAGCAAAGGAAACAGTCCACAAAACAAACAGGCAACCCACAGAATGGGAGAAGATATTCGCAAATGACACTACCGACAAAGGTCTAATATCTAAGATCTATAAAGAACTCCTCAAACTCAACACTCACAAAACAGAGAATCATATCAGAAAAAGGGCAGAAGACATGAACAGACACTTCTCCAAAGAAGACATACAAATGGCTAACAGACACATGAAAAAATGTTCATCATCTTTAGCCATCAGAGAGATTCAAATCAAAACCACACTGAGATACCACCTTACGCCAGTTAGAATGGCCAAAATCAACAAGACAGTAAACAACAAATGCTGGAGAGGATGTGGAGAAAGGGG
>CM052809.1:27679093-27808461 GCA_028533885.1 Nasua narica
TATATATACATACAATGGAATACTATGCAGCCATCAAGAGAAACGAAATCTTGCCATTTGCAACGATGTGGATGGAACTAGAGGGTATTATGCTAAGCGAAATAAGTCAGTTAGAGAAAGACAATTATCACATGATCGCTCTGATATGAAGAACCTGAAAGGCAGGGCGGGGTGTCGTGGGGGGGGGGTGGGGGAGGGAAATGAAACAAGATGAGATCGGGAAGGAGACAAACCATAAGAGACTCCTAAACTCACGAAACAAACTGAGGGTGGCTGGGAGGTAGGGGGGTTAAGGATGGGGTGGCTTGGTTATAGACATTGGGGAGGGTATGTGCTATGGTGAGTGCCGTGAAATGTGTAAGCCTGATGATTCACAGACATGTACCCTGGGGCAAATAATACATTTTATGTTAATTAAAAAAATTTTGTTATTAAAAAAATTATGAATTCCATAACAAGATTTAAGATACTACTTTGCTACCCAAGCCCTTCATCCTAACATGTCACTATAGCTTGGGATCCTCATTCTGTCATGGTGGTTAGCCCTTTCTGATCTCTGTCATCTGCCCCCAGGTCCTCATATAAGAATCTGAATGCAGGCTGGACAGGACAGAGTCTGACATGAGATCTCTGGCACAACAACACCATCAAGACTCTGTTGTGGAGACTGAACCATTTGTAAACCAACACCTTTTAGATCTGATTGTTCAAGTAGCTCCAATTCCACGTCTTTATCATCATTTCTCTATCTAACCTATTAGATTACCATCAGATTCTGCTGAACGCTTTCCTGAAACGCACAGCCCCTCTATGTCTGTAACACTCATCTAAGCTCCCAGGATGGCAAATCTTTCTGAAAATGAAGTTCAAACTGGGAGGGAGCATGATAGAGTCGTCTGGGGTGCTGAGAAAATTTTGTTGCTTGACCTGGGTTGTAGTTGCATGTGTGTGTTCACTTTTTTCCCTTTTTAGAGCTCCCCCCTTATTAAGTTTTATATATTTAAGTAATCTCTACATCCAACACAGGGCTCGATCTCATGACCCCGAGATCACGACCTCAACTAAAACCAAGAGTAGGACACTTAACCGACTGTGCCACCCAGGTACCCCAGGAAGACCAGTCTCCTTAAGAGAAGTAAGAAGGCCAAACAAACCTAAGAGGGAGGACGGGGATGCCCTCACCTGCTGCAACGACTCATCTGCCAAAGCAGGGGGATGATGCCCTCCCGGCCATCCTCTCACTCTGAACGCTGCTTGGGCAGGTCCCTTTGTTCTTA
The DNA here is from genome assembly GCA_028533885.1 of Nasua narica. NCBI lineage: Eukaryota > Metazoa > Chordata > Mammalia > Carnivora > Procyonidae > Nasua > Nasua narica. The sequence goes on from CM052809.1 coordinate 27,680,371, forward strand.
GCATCCCAGGTCTCACTCTCCTGGTATTCCTGACAGTCCTGTCAGAGCTTCACACCCTTCTCTGTTTGTTCACCTTTCTCCATCTCTCACACAAAAACTCCACTCCAACTGCTCACTGTGTGGCCATGTTGACCTCTAGGCATCTTCTACCTTGTTCCCTGCAGCAATCACCTAAGACTGCATTGAGCACATTTCACTTCTCAGACTGAGGCATCCTCCTTTTGAAGCTCTTGCCCAAACATCCTATCTATCTGCTCCTGGACCTTCTACGATCTGCTTTCCTCCAAACCCAGAAAGCTCTGCATTTCCCTTGGCTTCTCCAAACATGGCCACTTCCTGCTAAGGTCCCCAACACTTCCACTTCACTGAACATATCCTTTCTGTTGCTCAGAATATCATTTCAGGGGTGCCTGGGTGGCTCCTGGGTAGTTCACCCTTCCCTTTGGCTCAGGTCATGATATCAGGGTCCTGGGATCGAGCCCCACGTCGGGCTCTCTGCTCAGCGGGGAGCCCGCTTCCCCCTCTCTGTCAGCCTGCCTCTCTGCCTACTTGTGATCTATCTCTCTGTCAAATAAATAAGTAAAATCTTAAAAAAAAGAATATCATTTCAGTGAGGCCCTTTTCCTTATGGTTCCCTTAATCATCTGAGAAATGAAACTATCAGGAAAGTGAGTTAAGAATTAGAGCAAATCAAGAATTTATCAGAGTCTTGTTTTCTACTGAAGGAGATTTCCAGCTGCTCAGATGCGGGGAGACCCGAAGTGCTTGCTTCGGCACCAGCTTTATCATGTCGATTCAGAGAGCCTCTTTCACACTGATTGCAAATAGCTGACTTCTTATCCCATGGTTAGTTTGTGTGTTTTTGGGTAGGCCAAGGGCCAGTGATCTCGACTTTTATTTCACCAAAAGCCCAAACTCAGTGAGCAAACTAGTGAATAAAAGTTGCTCTGGCACCAGAGAGAAATGGGTTCAAGTCCTACTTGCCAGTATTTTCAAATTGTGTGACTTGAACAACTTACTCAAAACCTCTTTGGACTTTATAGTTTCTGTATCTGTATACAGGGATTAGTAGTATTTATCCCTTGGGATTGTTGTGGGGATGAAATATATAATATATAAGGAGATTAGCACAATTCCTGGCAAAGACCAAGCATTCAATTAATAGTTGTTTTTATCATAAAGTATTATACTATTTAATGAAAATTACTATTTTTACTTTTCTGCTGAGGAGAGCCTGGGTTTTCAGGCTTCTCAGAAGTAGGAGGGGCTACCTGTGGTTGGAGACAAAGAAGTACCACCTCCCACTGAGTGGCCCCAGGTTGTCATTCTCAGCTCCTCTGGCTACATGGACAAAGGCAGGGCAGAAAGAATTCATGGGGGAGAAAGGTAATTAACAAGCTAGAGGGAGAGATCGGGAGGAAGGATCAAAGAAGCTAATTAGAGCGGGCTAAAGGGAGGCCACAGGGTGGGTAACATGCAAGAATGAGAACTAAAGAGAAATTATCTGTGGCCTATAATTATTCAACAAATGCCTCCCAGTAATTGTCTCAGGCAGTCTGAGGGAGGCAAGGTAGGAGTAACAAGGTTAAGCAGAAGAAAATTTAGACTAAAGCATATGGGAGATTTTTCACACAGTCAGATTTATCAAGATTATTAGAGAACACAGAGAGGATGTTACCTGAGGTCATCTATACCAGCTGGTGGCTCATCTCCATCACCCAAGATGCTGGGAGGACCAGAGTAGGCCACAGCCACAGGGTGAGAAGGCTACAGAAAAATCACCTAGCCAATCTTTGTTTCCAAATGCAGGCTATACACCTTCTCGATAGGCCCTTGGTGGCTCAGGAAAGAACTCCCTTACTCATCCAGATCTTGCTCTCAAGGGCTGAGAGGTGTGTGCTAGGCAATCACTCACCCTTCCCTCCAACGTCCTCCTCCCCTTTATCAGAGCCAATGGAATCAAGCGGGGCCTGTCTGGCTTTTGCCACAAACTGCAGAAATGTTTATGAATGAGCCATTCTTCTCCCCCACCCCCAGTTTTATTGAGAAATAACTGACATACAGAGCCATCTCTTAATAGCAAAAGAAAAAGCAACAATCGTGGGATGGTCTATAGCTGAAAATGACAACACTGAAATGCTTCGTTTACAGGATTTGGAAGTCATATAGACTACAAATTTCTCTGCTGTACAACATACATAACAAGTCCCCAAAATATCCTTTGTTTGCTGAGGTTCTGCTCAGATATTTAAGGTTTCTGACAGTATAAATATGGTGAACAATATGGTAAACCATTCAAATATTTTGCATCATTGGTATTTGGAAAGATCTTTATGAACAATTAGTTATAGCTCTGAGAGGGAATTGCAGCACCCAGGCTCCTGGTTCGCCGTGGGGGTGGATCAACAGGGCCTCCTCAGCTACAAGAGGTTTGTGTGGTTCCCCTGGCTCAAGTAAGCATGGGGTTCCTGCCCCTTGCCACTTCCGTCACACTGTAACAGAGGAGAGAACTGGGTGGAGTGGGTCTCTCAGCTGACTCCCTAGTCAGGCTTAAGACTCCAGGTGAAGGACGTGGAGCTTCCCCTAAGGAAGGAACCAAACTAGAAGGCCTGCCCTTGCCTGAGGCCCTTAGGCCTGAGTCACCAGGTACTGGAATGGGGGCCTGGAAGGAAAGAGAAGACTTCCTGCCCTGTGACGATATTTAAGAACTGCGGAAAAGCTCCAGTTACTCTCAGCTTCTGCAGAAAGAATGATGGAGGCTTCCATTTGTGAGCACGCTATTTGTCTGACTGAGGCTCTTTGGCCCGACGGCCGGCTGACCCATCCTGATTCGGCCCCGCGTGCACAGGGTCCTCCGCTAAGCAGCTGGGAGCCAGGGCAGAGAATAAAAATAGTTTCTGCCCCTCGCAGACAAAATTAACAGCCAACAAGGACATGTGGAGGGGTACTTTATTAGACAAGTCACTGTGCAAGAGTCCAGTGTTAGGTGTAATCTGAAAAATGGATGGCTTGACCAGGGAGGTGCTCTGGAAAAATAACCTGAGTAAGATCAAAAGTCATTAAGATAGGAGAGCAAAGGTTACAATCCGTACGTATAACCCAAATGAATTCAGATGAAAGTCTCTCTTGTCCCCAAAGAAAATGTTAAGAATCACCTTCTACAGACCCTTTAAACTCTTTTTCTAATAAATCGTTAAAAGGCCTTCTGCTGGAACCATCCTGATGCCAACAAAAAAGTTATGCTCATAAAGTAGTTAATGTCAAAATGTAAATGGTTTGTTTAAGATACAGCAATTGTTGCTGAATCAAATACAAAATCTCTATGGCTTGAATAGCAAGAGAAACAAAAGCCTTGACGATTTAGTGCTCGTTAAAGCCTGTCTGGCTGAATTTTAGATTGCAGCTTAAAAGAAAAAACATTAAACCAGTTCAAGTGTGAACCGACATATGCACAGCAGCTTCCAGCTGCCTACAAATGGGCCAAGGACACAGACTAGAATGTGACTCGCACACACCAAGGCTGAGGGTGGCCATGGTCCCACGTCTACGGTAGGGGGTAGAGCCCGCGGTGAACAGAACCCTTCCTCAGCACCGGGACCCCGAGTCTAGGCTCCCACTACGCTTGAGTTCAGCACTGCAAAAGGCCAGTGCCCCGTGGCTCTCTCCTGCAAGAAATCTCAGGTGCTGAGAACAGTCAGCTTCCAGCCAAGGCTGCCTTCTGCCCAACAGAGGTGGAAAAGCGAACGCTTTTGGCACTCCTTCCCATTTTCTGGCCTTCCTTGTCAGACCCTTCCCTGAACCACCCAGTAGGACTCTGGCCCTGCGAAACCTGAGACCAGCCTGGTGACCTTCAGAGGCCTCGAGTTTGGACTTAGAAATGGTTCTTTGTGGTAGGTTTGTGGGGTGCTGAGCAGAACCTCTGTCTAAATCCTCGTGCCCGCTGGGCTGTAGAAGTGCTTCAATTTTTACCATCTGCCATTTATTTCTTGGAGTCTTAACGATAATTCTTTCAGGTTCCTCTATTAAAATGCCACTGTCCCTGGGTTGGGAGAATCGGTCGTGTGTAAGTAGAGTGACCACATAATTTATCGTCCAAATGGAGACACTTTAAGGAGTGAAAGGAGGTACTATTAATTATGCACTAGGACAAGAGGTATAAATGGAACATATGGTCAACCTCTGTATAAGGCTTTGTGTTAAGTTCTACGGAAGGTACAAGGATAAATAAAGACTTTGCACAGGCCTGGATTCTAGACAGTGAGCTGAGGGGCAAAGGATCCTGGGAACAGGATAAGGTCAGGAATCCATGGGAGAGGGAACAAGGGCATCACGGAGGGAAGTATCAGGGCAGGGTCCCAGGAGGCAGCATCACATTGGTAAAGACCATGGCTTCTGGGGCCAGACCAACCTAATTAACCTGTCTTTGCCCAAACCTCCTCTATCTGTAAAATGAAGATTATTTCAGAAGACTGTTGTAAGGATTAAATGAAATAGCGAATATAACGTTCCTGAGACATTAAGCTCAATGGGTTCAATAATAATAACATTACCAGGACCAGCCTTTTATGTAAAACCTCAGCTACTTCTACGAATGCCCCAATCAGAAGGTGGAGGAGAAGCAGGAAGAGAGAAAACCCCTGAAGGGCAGGCCTGAAGGAAGCCCCAAGGCCCATTCCAGGGCTGAGCGCTACGGGACCTCAATGGCAGCAGCTCCCAAGGAGGGCATGAGGTGACGCGGTCTGCTCTCCTGGGGGCTCCCCTTTGGTCTTAAACTTCTCACACTGACCCAGCCCATCAGCGACAGCCTCATCTTCAACTCCTGGAGGCAAAGGCCATCCACCGGCTTGCTATGCTCCAGTTCGCTCAGCGCAAGCCATGGAGAGAAAGGCCCTTCCAGAGTCATGGAGCCCTGTCCTAATGGCCAGGGATACTGCCTGGTGAGTGGTGGGACATTCTCCTGGGGCTCCTGTAATAACAGAAACACCAAACTAAGGGCAGCCCCTCACAGTCAAGAGGAGAATGAATTCTGGAGTGCTATCCTTTCATAGCTCTCACATATCTTTCAAATGTTAAGTCAAGGGGCACCTGGGTGGCTCAGTCGGTTAAGCATCTGTCTTCAGCTCAGCTCATGATCCCAAGGTCCTGGGATCAAGCCCCGCGTCGGGCTCCATGCTCAGTGGGGACTCTGCTTCTCCCTTTTCCCCTTTCCCCCAACAAAGAAAGAGTACAACTCTAATTAAAAAAAAAAAAATTGGTAAGTCACACAAGCCTCATGACAACTCTATGAGGCAGGTATTTTTTACCCCCATTTTACTAATCAATAAACTACATCACAGAGAGTTAAGTAGTTTTTCCCAAGGTCACACAGTGATGTAGTAAGTGGCAGAGTCCCCAAAGCTCAAGAATAGAAGCTAAGAGACCTGGAATCAACTGGGGGAACACCACCAACTCCTAGCTGAAAGGCCAAGAAAGAGGTCTTAGCTGACCTTCTCAACTGAAGAAACTCCGTTAGTTAACCCAAGGATCTGCTGTATCAAATGACTTAGGACAAGTGAAATCACTGTAAAAGTGTTTAAATATCACGATGCCACTGCCGACAGCTGTCATCATCTAATTTTGGAGAGCTGGGCCCCGTACGGGGAAAAGGAAACCTGGTCTTCAGCTATTCTCCCCTCTCTAGGGCCTTGGACACTCTGGCACAAGGTAAAAGAACAATTACACTAAAACAGTGGTTTTTAAAAAATGTGGTCTCTGGACCAGCAGTACCAGCATCGCCTGGCAAATAATGTGCAATAAAAATTCTCAGGCCCCAACCCAGACTTACTGAATAATGAGAAGCTTTATGGGAGGGGCCTGGCAATCTGTATTTTAACAGATCCCGGGTAAATCCTGTTGCTTCTCATGCATCCTTAAGTTTGAGAATTGTTGGCTGGAGAGGTGACAGGCTGGGCTCTCTGTAGCCACGGCCAGGGAAGGCCTGCTTCAGGGGCCTGAGGCAGAGCCAGGCTTTTGCAAGAAGACCCAAGCCCTGAGGGCCACTGCCAAGATGAAAAGCTCCCAATAAAACCCGGACCTACATGGCCGCACTGATCAAAATACATTAAAGAAGAAAGTGAGAAATCTGACAAAAGGAAAACTCAGCTTCGGTGGGGGACAAAATACAACAATCTTCCGTGGGAGATGAGAAGCATAAAAGGGATGTTAGATGTTCAAAGAACCAAATGTCGAAACGACAAAAAAAAAATACAAGAATAAAGACAAAGTGTGGACATCAATGCCACATGGGCCTCCGTCTAATGATGGCAGCAGCAGGAAACAGCAGTCCTCCCAAGACTAAAGCCTGCTCTTCCCCACCCCCAACATGACAGCCTATATAAATAGAGTCTTGAGGGGGAAAAAAAAATACCAGCAATTAGTCACTGAATTCTGTTTGCTGGAATGAAGTAAAGCTTGTGAAAAGTCACCAGAGGCTCTGGTGAGCAAAGCTTGGCTAGGGAGGCCAGGCAGACCGAGGAACGGAGAGAGATCATTAAGGGAAAAGGCCTGTGGGGTGTTCCTGGCAGTCTTTGATGCCTGCCAAGTCTTAACCTGGAAGAGAAAATGGAGGGCCTGGCCACGGGGCCGTAATGAGCTCCGACCTGGGCCCACATCCAAGTTGGAAGGCCTTTAATGTGGGCTTGAGCCAGAGGCAGGGTTGAGGGCAGGGGCGGTGGGAGGGAGGATGAGTGTAGCAGACCCTGCCCTAGGTATGGGAGGTGGCAGAACACAGAGCCTCTGACCCACAAGCCTCCACCCAAGAAAGCCTACAGGCCACATAGGGGTCCTCCTTTGGTCCTTGGTGGGCACGTGCTTTGGAAGCAGTAACAGTAGCAGCCTCAGTGTTTCACTCAAGAATCTGAGGGAAGTGACCCTACGTCACGACCAAAAGTGGGCCTCCCCTTCCCAAATGAACCCCTCCACTCAGATGTGCTGTGCTCGCGACTGCTTCCGCCTGGAGTGCCCTGTCCCCGCCCTCTTCATTTCGGTCCCTGTCTTCATCAGGCTAGCCTGCACCTTCAAGTCTTACCCCAAACATCGCCTCTGAGAAACCTTCGTTCACCACCTGACCCGCATCAGGCTTCTGCTATGCATTCCCGAGGCCCTCTTCCTCCTTCATCACACTCAATGGATTTGGTCAGTCTGTTTTCCCTGCTAACCTCTCAAGGACGTGGATTGTGCCTTGTTGTCTCTTCGCCAGAAACCTCACTTTCCATGGTCTAGCCCAAGGCCCAGACGTAGTTAGGCAGGAGCTGCCTGAAGGACAAGGCTGGCTTGGTGCCCCTTCCCTGCTCAGACTGCCCAGCCCCACAGCTGGGTGAGGGGTGGGTCGGGCATATGATCTCCCTCCCTTTCTGAGCATCTTACTCCAAGAGCCCAGAGAGGGCAGATGCCAGCCAATGTTCTAAATTTTGCATTCTCTTTCCCACCCCCTGTAGTCTGATTCCCTCAACAACTTCCTCATGTGTGTCCACTGCCACACGTCCCCCGCCTGCTTGTGAAAAGGAATATAGCAGAGCTGTTCAATGACCCCTAGGGGTAACCCTATCGGGGAGGATCTGCATTTGCCCACAAAGAGATGTATTTTAAAAAAACAAGAAATTAATTCCTAATGATAATAATAGAATTTTAGGCAGTAACAGGAGGGAAAAAAAGATTTGGAAGCCAGGATCCTCTACATGGTTTCTGAAATCAACCTCTCCTAGGTAACGTTCACCTCAATGATGTCTAAGATCAGCCCTAATTCATTCCTAATGTTAGGCACAACCTGACAGCCATGGTGGGACAGTCACAGGCCGATCCACAGGTGGCCATTGTCATGTCCCTTCGGCCTGACCTCTCCTGGCTGTTCTCCTTCACAACAGCCCCCTGGCGAAAGATCAGAAACCCTGAGCTAGAAATCCTGCTTTCTCTTCTGGAACTCTAACACCAATCCAACTTTCCAGACCTTGGTCAGGTCAGCAGAGTATCGGAGATGGGTCCTTGGCCACTCTCCTCTTCTGCACTACGCCAAAGAACACCCCCTTTGTTCCATCTGAAAGCCACTTGCGCTCAGCTCTGCCTGGGGGCGCTGCTAGACGGATATGCTGGGAATCCACCGAGGACGCGGCACAGAGCCACACGGAGGAACACAGACACTGGAAGGGGGCAAGGTCAAGTTAACAAATATCATACAACGAGAAAGAATTGCATGAACCGCAGTGGCATAATGTAACATAACAGATGGATAATTAGATTTATTCTGAGAGCTGTAAAAGTAATTAAATAAAAATATGGAACAATGAATCTGCCACAGAGAGACACCTAACAGCCTCACAAGGGCCCTGCAGCTGGCACAAGCAGTCTGGGAAAAAAGCAGTGGGCAAGGAGCGTCTGACACTGCCCTGATGTCGCAGGCACCATACAGCCAGCACTCAAGCTGGGCACCAGAGAAGCGCGATTTCAGACAGAGATGGTCAGCCCCGCGGCGGTGAACAGTGCCGAGCTGTGCGAGTAGGATCCCGTCTCCGTCTGGAAGGTGGCCACCTGCGGTACACCCATAAACTCCCCACCAGTGGCTTGTTTGGCAAGGCCCCTGCAAGGCAAGACTGACAGACCGTATTTTTCTCTGCAGAAGCAGAGGAAGGAGGTGAAACATCCAGGCATCCATGACAAGATTTACCGACACCAAGAGGCAAGCCAGGAAACCCAGGCTCAGGACTCCACTCTCTTCCCAAAGGCTGGGGGAGGGGATGAGGGTGCATGCGCCCTCCTAAGAAACATGAAGTAAGCCCCAGTGTGTGTGAAGCACAGTGCAGGGCACAGGGCTCCACCATGGAAGAGAAGTTTCCCTAGATGTGACTTTAGCTCTTTGGAAGCAAATAGTCTGATCAGCTGGAGGCTGCTTTGTATAAGCTAGGACTTTGTTCTTAAGGAACTAAAATGGAACTCAGAGTTATCTAAGTGAAAAAGACAGGTTTGTTGGGTTTCATCATGAAGGAGGATGACAAAAGTCAAAGACAAACTGGGACCGTAGACTCACACAGTATGCAAGGCTCCTCTCCCATGCTGCATTTCTAGGCTCTGCTTCCCTTTCTAGATGAGGCTGCTTGCTCCAGGCAGGCCTGAGCCTAGTGCCCATTGGCAGCTCCTGAACACAATAATCCCAGCTTAAGCATTCTCCCCCTCAAGTAGTTCACACTTTCAGGGCCAGACTTCCATTGGCTCTGCTTTGGCCACATGCCTGCTCCTGGACCAATCACTGCACAGATAGCAGAGGCACGACAAGTGGCTGGTGGAGGTCACGTGGCCTCCAGGAATGAAAGAGGTGGCAAAGAAAGATGAACACCCTTACCTGACCACATGGTTCAGCTGAAGAAAGTCCCAAAAGAAAGGAAGTATTTTCCAAAGGTGGAGGATAGAAGAATGACTTAAGGGACCAAAAATAACTTCAAGCAGGAGCCTTCACAGCTCACCACACTGTCTGATTCCACCTCAAGCCATGACACTCGGTAATAACTGGTTATTCAGGGCTAGAACGGGAGGCAGGCCAGGTCTGTCACCGTCTGACCAGGGCTCTGTTTGCAGAGATCCAGTCTGACCCTATCAACTGTGAATGTTCTCAAGGCCCTGCTGCTTGTCCCTTTAACAGCCGCTCATCCTTGCAGACTCTCCTCAAGGCCTAACCAAGCACAGGGCCATGTGGACACCAAAGAGCTGCATACTTAGGAAACTCACATAGTACCCAAGCATCAAGTTCCCGGGTAGCCAACTCCTTGGAAGCTTTTTGCACCCGTTAACTTGAATCTTCTTCCCATTGCACCAACCACAGAGAATAAACTCCTCCCAACCTGGAAATCTCAGCTCAACACTTTTGGTAAGGACCTAGAATGGGGATAAGGCTCAGCCCAGAGCCACTCCCATTCACACCAATGGTTCCAGAGGGTGGTTCTCTATTCTAAGACACTCCCATCTCCTGCAGAAGATGGGAGTGTTTTACAGTATTTTTGTACAGTATTTCTAAAATACAGTATTTCTGTATTTTAGTACAGAAATGAAAAACCTACTACCTCCCCACTGCCACCACTTGCTCAGTGCCTAGCACAAAGGACTTATAGTGGGGCTTGAGGGAAGAGAGGTCCCTGGCCTTCCTCACCTGCAGGGCTCACTCCTGCACATTCCTCAAACTTCCTCCTTAGGTTCCAGCCAACACCCTCAGCTGTCTCTCTGACTTTTTATCAAAGCAGCTTCCCTTCTCAAGGGACTCTGGAAACTCAGACCTCTCTGAGGTCACACAGAGCTGAAATATATTCAGGAGGTCTCTTTGTTCCAAGACCAGCTAGGGAGAGGACATCATAGGGACCCTCAGGAGCCAGACACAGCAGAGTCACGTCTAGGCGTCCGCCCTCAAGCGCTGTACATTCGCGTGACTCTGTCAATTTCACCATCGTCCTGGGGCCTGCTCTTATCAACGATGCTGGCCAACATGTGGCTACCAAGGTCTTTCCGCCACTGAGGCCTTTTCTAGGAATGGAGGAAAACGAAGCTTGGCTCCCATGTGGAGTAGCTAAATGCTCTAGCTATGCTTGGTACTCCAGAGCCACTTTTGAAGGTCTGGTTCAGTGCAGCCATGCTGGGCCCAGATGTAAGAACCTCCACCAGGCTGAAAAGCAGCCTGCCCATGGATGGGCCCTGTGGCCCAGAGCTCTTTGAGCTGGCTCTGCTCCTGCTCCACACACATGACAATTTACTGCTGCTGTTGGGAGCCCTAGAGACAAAAAAGTTCCCACCTCTCACTTTGCCCCTGCCCTTCCTAAGCACACACTGGAACCAATCATCAGCCAAAACCTGGAGTTAACCTCAGTAACTATAAACCCCAAACTGAGCTCAAACGACTTTTCTTTTCTTTCTTTTTTTATTTTTATTTTAAAGGTTTTATTTATGTATTTGACAGAGAGAGTGTGAGAGTAAGCACAAGCAGGGGGAGCAGCAGAGGGAGAGGGAGAAGCAGGCTCCCCACCGAGAAGGAAGCCGGATGTGGAGTTCAATCCCAGGACCCTGGGATCATGACCTGAGCCGAAGGCAGAGGCTTAACCGACTGAGCCACCCAGGCGCCCCTCAAACAACTTTTCTCGAGCCACAACCTAAATGAAAGTACTTTTTTAAACCTAGAGAAACAGTTCAAAAGGCAAGTAACCTTCTTCCCTCTTCAAAACTACTGAACTTGGACAAAGCACATACATCCAAGTAGTCTATGAATCAAGAATTTTATTCTCCTCCCCAGAGGCAAAGAGGAGACTGTGCTGATAACTTCAGGGTTACCCTGAGTCCAGGAGATCCAGAGCAAATGGTTTCTAGGTCCTCAGGGAAGGAGAAGAGAAAGGGATAATAAGAACAGGAGGGAAGATGACTACCTCGGGGCCAAGGCACTGATGACTGGGGGCAGACACAAGGAGAATAAGCCTCTGAGAGAGCCTGGGGCATGGTATTCATGCACTGTGCCTCCGTGGCCACCTTGCTCAAGGGATCTGAACAGACTTTGGGTCCGCCCCAAAACTCAAGCCAATTCAAGGTTCCATACAATGATGGCTCAAAGGGCTACTGCTGTAAAACCCGACAGCAGCTCCTCTTCTATGTCTTACTTTTATTATATCATTTAATTTGAGACACACATAAGCTCATGGTTAAAAAAAATGCACTAGTATAGAGAGTGCGAAACACAAAGGAAAAATCCTTTTCTCATAACCTCATTCCTCCCACCCTCAGAGGTAAGCGCCAGTTTTTGCATTATATATTTAAAAATACATATGTACTACAAACCTACACATAAATCTTTACTCATTTACTTTGTATATGAATGCATCATTACTATACGTTATTTATACGTAGAGACCCTATTCACAGAAAGGAGAGGCTCCTGAGTCTCCTAGTACAGCACCCCGAAGCCAAAGAGAACAGCAGATAGAAGGGAGGAGGGTGGCCAATCCTATTTTAAAGGACTCCAGTAAGATGTAACGTTCCAGAGTCAACTTTAAATCCAAGAGCTCCTGAAGGAAGCACGACCCTGCCTCCAATAGGGCCCCTGCTCTGGCCCCGGGAGAGGGCAGGCGGCCTTTGTAAACCATGCTGTCTGGCTCTCCTGCTCCGTAGCTGGCAGCTTCGCCTAGCCCGCCAGGTCACTCTCTAGGGCTGTTGTCCTTCACCCTCATGCCTGTCGCCACCCCTGTCCTCGCCCCTTGGGCCCTGCTCTACAGCTTCCACTCTCCTCCGAAACATCACCCCTGACAGGGCTGAGCAACTGAGAACAACAGGAGACGACCTCACAGCCTGCATATGCTAATGCCAGCTCCCAATTACTTGTACTGTTGAATAATTGAAAGAGGAGAATAATCCACTCAGCTGATTTGGGAAGCTAGCCAGTCGCACAGATTATCTCAGAGTGAATTATTCACACTAGGGATAATTGGGAGTTGCCCAAACTTCTATTTGTGGTTCAGGCGTCACGTGGAAGAACATTCAAGATGGGAAGTATGAAAGCAAGAAGAGGGAAGGAGACCTTGTTCTTGGGCCCTGATTGCCTCTGTGTTGTTGGGTGAGTCACAGCCCCTCTCTCCATCCCACTTAGGGTCCATGAGCTGCTGCTGCTGTTGGTGGTGGTGGTGATGATTAAATTGACATTAATAGTATTTTTAGTGACAGCTCTTATTTCTTTACCATGTGCTGTGCTCTGGGCTAGTTTACTTAGTTACACTATACACACATTATCTCACTTAATCCTCACAGTGAGCCTGTGAAGCACTGTCTTCTCCCTTTCCCAGTTGAGGAAACTGAGGCTCAGAGAGGTTAAGTAACTTGCTCCATATAAAGACCATCAAGCTGTCTAGAGCTGAGCCTCTTATCTGAGAACTTCTTTTGCCAACCAACTCGTAACTCTGCCACCTCGTAAGGGAGATTTTTCCTTACACAACACATGAAACTATACAGGATGAAAATGGGCTTTTAAAAGTATAATACCATCCACTTTCATCTTGAAATAACTGGATTCCAAAGTAGCAAAACGGCCCCCCTCCTCTGAAACCAAGAAGCCTGTACAAAGAGGCCGGTTAGTCCACTTCGAGAAATCCAGAGTCTAGATGCCCAAGCTACCGGCAGACTTAGAGGAGTACACAGTCTTCTATCACTCCATCTACCATTATGGTCAAAGCCTGAAAAATGTAACACTGTCCTTCAGACATGCCACTACTTTAGCCAAGAGGGAGCTCAGAACTCCAAGGCCAGAGCATGGGGGAGAGCTCTAGGCTCTGCAAGCTACAATGAGCACTGCCTACCTCACAGATGAGTATCTACAAAGTGACTCGGCCAGCCCTTGGATGCCTGGGGTCCCCTCCCACAGTGTCTATGAACAAAGGGTCTTTGGATGCAGGGTGTGGTTGCTGGTTTCCAAAATGGCCACCATGCTTTGCCTTCTGGATTATGCCTTTGTATAGTTCCCTCTCACGCCAAAACACGGCTGATCTGTGTGACCAAAAGAAAACAGAGGAGGTGGCGGTATTAACTTCTGAGGCTACGTCGTACAAGGCATCAACCCTTACGCCCTTCTTACACTGCTCCCTCCGAAGGGAGCCCCAGGGATACCTGAAGGGCCCTATGGAGAGGCCCACTTAAGGAGGAACTGAGGCCTTTCCCCAACAGCCCCCATCAACTTATCAGGCATACGAGCTGGAAGCAGATCCCACAACCCCCGTCGCAGCCAACATCTTGACTACACTTCCAAATTCCTAACTCACAGAAGCTGTGAGATATAAAAAATGATTACTGTTGCTTTAAGTCGGGCAGTTTGGAAGCAATTTGCTATAGAGCAATAAAAGGTTAATAAACGGTAAGAAGGAAAGGATAGAGAGGTTTCACAGTGTTCTGTTTCCCGCAAGTGATGTTACAATGGAAGAACTGGGTCTGGTGTCAGGGCCACAGGCCACCAAAAGCTCAGATTAAACCATTAAAATGGTCCAGAACACTATACAGGAGAGAACAAAGACCTTCATGGCCCAGATGCCCCAGCCCTCCAGATAAGAAAAAGCTTACAGAAAATACAATACCCTCTAATACAAGGCACCTCTGCCTCTAATCAAGGTAACAGTAACCGAAGTAATACAGCCACCATTCCCGAGCGCCTACTGGGTGGCCGGCATGTGCTAGGGACTCTTCTTACACTATCTCCCTTATGACTCTTCACAATAACCCTCAGAGGAGGCACATAATTGGCACTCGAGAAATATGTGTTGCATGAGCAAATTAACTACCATTAGGCAGCTCTTCTCTGCAGCTGATCTACATCCTTTTGAGAGAATTTCAACTTTCTGCATTATATATTATGACTTCAATGTTTGGAAAGCTTACTCTGAGCATGTATTACTTTTAGAATCAGAAGAAATAATACACATGAAATTTAAATAGAGTATTTCTCCAGCAAGCAAAGGGCTCATGACTTTGCGCCAACCACCGCCTTGCCCAGAGAAGGACACCTCCGTCCAGAGCTGACTCTGTGTGGTAACTTGTGGGGGAACAAAGAGAAGATAATGAAAGAGGTTAACACTCTGAGCACTACTTGTTAGGCAATTCTTCTTCTTTTTTTTTTTTTGGTTATTTTATCTATTTATTTATTTATAGAGAGAAGATAGAGAACACAAACAGTGGGGAGGGGCAGAGGGAGAGGGAGAAGCAGACTAACCGCTGGGCAGAGAACCCAGCGACTACATGGGGCTCAATCTCAGGACTTTGAAATCATGACCTGACCGGAAGGCAGCCACTATCCCAGGCGTCCCTGCTAGGCATTCTTCTTAATGTTTCATGTGTATTAACACATTGAATCCCCCACAATAACCAGCCTGAGATATGTGTTATTATTCCCATTTTACAGAGGAGGAAAATGCTGAGGAGATGAATAATTTGCCCAAGTTTAGACAGCTCTATCATGCAGTAGAGTCCACATTCCGATCCCGGCCACAGAGCTCCTGTCTTAGGTTCTAATTCACCATATTACCAGCATCTCAAGAGTTCCTTGGAGCCATAAAAAAGTTCATTCCGACCCTGCCACCAGGTTGTGGGACATCAACACAGCACCTTGCACTGCTTCCTCTCAAGACCGTCCTTCAACTCAGGGGAAGGAATTGGGTACGTTACTAGCTGGTGGAGGCAAAAGGATTGCCCTACTTATCTTGTCCCAGGGTACCCAGGCCAGAGCCAACCCCAGCACTGGAAAACTGTGCAGACACTACGGTCCTGCGCCTACAAAGTCAAAACCTCAAGATAAAAGCAGCCACATCCATGCAGAGATGTGAAGCTTTCTGACTCCATGTCCTAATCTGAATAGCAACAATCTTCCCAGAGAGAAAGGGCTATTATGGTCATGAGATCCACTTTGTGGAATCCTCATGAGAAGGGGCAACTTGAAGGAGATTCCAAGAAGAACTTCCTATCATGGGAGGTATAAGACAAGACAATAAAACAAAACAGAACAAAAAGACAAAACAATAAGATAGGAGGTTCTACATTATTAAAATATGAAGAGTTCCTTCCCACAGGCAACCAGGGGGATCTTTGAAAAAATGCAAATCATGGGTGCCTAGGTGGCTCAGTCTAAAGTGTTAGACTCTTGATTTCAGCTCAGTCATGATCTCATGGGTGGTGAGACTGAGCCCCACATCAGGCTCCACGCTGAGCCAGGAGTCTGCTTGAAGATTCTCTCCCTCGGCCCCTCCCCCATTTGTGGGCACACCCTCTAAAATAAATAAGCAAATCCAAAAAAAAAAAAAAAAGGTAAATCAGATTTTGTTATTCCCCTGATGAAAAGTCAACAATGGCTTTCTATTACCCTTAGAATAAAATTCAAATATGTATCTTACTTGCTCCCTAGGTTACACTGCCAAATTTCCTAATCTTACTTATTCTTAGTTTCCCTCTGGTTCACCCCATTCCAGGAACGCCAGCCTTCTGGCTGCTTCACTGACTCCCCAACCTCGTCCCTGCCTCAGGGCCTCTGTACTGGCTAGCTGCTTCCCCTGCCGCCTCCTCCCCCCCACGAAAAACTTACCTTAACGTGTACGTGGATTAACATCCGAGTTGAGGCTAGAATGAAATATCTTACTAAAGTCCTCCCTAACTAACCCATCTAGGAAATCCCTACATAATCTATTATTGAGATATAATTCACAGATGCCCAAGCCTCCCTCAAAAAAAAAAAAAAATCACATACAATTCACCCATGTAAAGTGTGCAGTCCAAGAACTTTTAATGCATTCAGAATTTTGCAACCATCACTATAACCAATTTTTAAACATTTTCATCAACCACCCTCCCCACCAAAATCCATATCTATTGGCAGTCTAACCCCCCAACTCCTACCCTCCCAAGATTAGGCAACCACTAATCTGTTTCCTGGCTCGTTAAATTTAACCTACTCTGGATATTTCTTATAAAGGTCATCACAAAATATGAGCTCCTTTGTGACTGGCTTCTCTCACTTAGCAGTTTTAAAGTTCCATCCATGTGTAACATGTAATCAGTACTTCATTTCTCTTTGTCAAATATTCCGCTGTATGGATAAGCCACATTGTGTTTATCGATTTTTAAGTTCATCGACATTTGGATTGTTTCTACTTATTGGCTATTACGAATAATGCTACCATGCACGCTCA
The DNA here is from genome assembly GCA_028533885.1 of Nasua narica. NCBI lineage: Eukaryota > Metazoa > Chordata > Mammalia > Carnivora > Procyonidae > Nasua > Nasua narica. The sequence continues at coordinate 27,697,080 of CM052809.1, forward strand.
TACCTAAGTTTTTAGGTAGACACATGCTTTCATTTGTCTTGGGTATATACCTAGGAAGAAAGTGCTACATCTTTTAGTAACTCCAGGCTTAATTATTTGAGGAATGGAGACTCTTTTTCAAAACAGCTGGATCATTTCACCTTCCCACTAGCAGCATATGAGGGTTCCAGTCTCACCAACACTTGTTATTATCTGTCTTTTTAATAATAGCCACTCTAGTGAGTATAAAATTTTGTCTCACCATGGTTTTGATTCACACTGCCCTGGTGGCTAATCATGTTGGGTATCTTTTCACATGCTTATCAGACATTGTATATCTTCTTCAGACAGCTGTCTATTCAGGGCCTTCGCCTATTTTTTAATTCAGTTGTTTGCCTATTATTGGTCTGTAAGAGTTTTTAACATATTCTAGATTCAAGTCCCTTATCAGATATTTGATTTGTAAAATTTTCTCCAATTCTGTGGTTTGTTTGTCCAATTTCTTGATAGTATATGCACAAAAGTTTTTTAATTTTGATGATGTACTGACTTTTAAATATTCATTTCTGACTAAAAGATCAACTATTTAAGAAGTGAAATCTATGTCTTATTCACCACTATATCCCTAGTACAGCAGAGTATCTAGTACATAGTCAATATACTTTTTGAAAATGAAAGTATGAATTTTGAAGACCAGAAGTCTTAGGGCACCTGGGTGGCTCAGTCCATAAAGTGTCTGCCTTCTGCTCAGGTCACGATGACCCTGGGGTCCTAGGATCGAACCCTGCAGAGGGATCCTTGCTCAGCAGGGGGTCTGCTTCTCCCTCTCCCTCAGCTCATGCTCTATCACTCTCTCTAATAAAAATAATCTAAAAAAAAAAAAAAAGAACTAAGTCTTGATATAGGCTATGAGAAGAGAAGGATGCCTTTTTAGGAGATGGGGAAGGAGAAGACTGAGATGACATCTGGAATCATTTCTGGTCTAGAGAAGATATTAAGAGGGAGAGAATGTATTCTCCTACAAGAGCGTGCGGAAACAGCATCTAGGGGTGCTAGATGAGACACAACTGAGAAACATTCATTATCCATAATAAACCCCCTTATCATTTAAATGCTCAGGCAGTCATCCTGTGTTTTCAGCCACTCTGGAGAGTCAAAAGACAAAACAACCGCTCGGGAATGGGGACATATCAGGCAGAGAGGCTTAGCCACAAGGGGGAGGTTCTCTCCAGAGTGCTCAGCTCAGCACGGTATCATTGAGGTTAGCTCCAGGCTCCTCTGTTGTTCAGAACTCCAAGGGCTTGATATCAATGTGGCTGAGAAGCAGAGGTTTGACTGGGGAAAAAAAGGTGAAACCCGGCTCCTTCTCTCACGTAGGTTTTGCCAACAACACCAAATCGGAATATTTGAATGTCTAAGCCACGGTACTCCAATCAAAGTATCTCAGGGATCCTGAATCTGACAGCCAAGGGGAAGCATTTCACCAGCCAGGCTAAAAGGGTGGAGGTATAGTATGGGAGCCTAAGGTTGACTTAGTGCTAAAAAAAAAAAAAGGCAACACTCTTAGCAACCAGGAGAGGTAACCTCGCGGACACGGAGGAATATGTAACAGGGGTGCAAAGACTCACCAGCTGCACCATCAAAGAAAGGGGTTCAAAGAAAAGGGCCCCAGCTTTCCATTCCCTGCCTTCCACTATGTTATCTTTCATGATAAAAAAGCAAAGAGGGGCAGAATGCGTTTTGAGCGACACATGCACGTGTATACGTGTATACACACACACACACACACAGATATATATATATATATATATATATATATATATATGGAGTTGCCTCCAGGAGGGGCAGAATGCATTTTGAGCGACACATGCGCGTGTATACGTGTACACACACACACAGATATATATATATATATATATATATATATATATATATATATATATATATATATATGGAGTTGCCTCCGGGAGGGTAAATAAATGTTCATGAACAATTCAGTGTGTGAAAAGCAAGGACAGAGGATGACAAATGGTGCCAATTAGAAAGAAAGAGTGGTATCTATTTTTAAAGTGGCTGAATAAATGATAAAGGATTGCTTGCTAAAAATACTGTGCTTGACCCTCTCCCCAAAGGCAGGGTCCCCCTCTAGTGCTTGATGACAACAGGTGAACTTCCCTCCCGGTGTGGTGGGTTCGACACTGTCACGGCCACCTCTCGTGTGTATCAGAGGGTCACCCCGGGGGCTCTGTCTCTAGTAAGAAGGAGACAAATTTCTTCTGAGAAGCACTCGAGGCCCAGGACCACACGTTGAGAATGGCATTCAAGCTCTCAATGATTCCAGAAGGAGCCCCTGGTGAGGAGGGGGTTACCATTCGGGAAGACATTCAACGACAGAGGCACCAGAACCCAGTATTTACCGAAAAAGGAGGGAAGAAACCCCAAAAGCCTTCCCCAGGAAGCAGAGTCCACTCAGGACGGAGTGTTCGCTGAGGGTCATTTCACGGGACTGCTGAGCCACCCAAATCTAGTTTCCTATCCAGAGCCCACACCTGCTGTAGACCCAGAATTTGCTCCAGGGGTTGGATCTGACCTATGGCGTATCCTAGAAACAAGAGCAGAGGCCAGAAAAGTCAGAAATACAAGCGAAGATTAAGGTTAATTATCGCTCACAGGCAGAGAAAACAATAGGAACCCAGATATCTACCTACCTCTCTCTCCAAGCCCCTCAGCCTGTCTTCCCATCTCCGTGCTCCCCTCCTCCCGCCGTCCCCTCCTTCCTTCCCTCTTCTGCCTCCTTCCTTCTGTTTCTCTCCGCCTCTCACTGTCTCTCAGCATTTATTATCATGGGCACAACACAGTGGCTAAGACCTTGGCTTTTGTGTCACACTAGGCTCATGTTTTAGGTCTAACACAGTCCAGCCGTGTGACCCTCGGGAAGTATGTGACCTCTCTAGGCCTCAGGGTCCTCCTGGGTAAAATGGAAATAACTATACTTATTCATAATAGTACTTACTCAGATTCAGTGTAAAAATGTCTATAAACCGCTCAGCTCAGTGTGTGGAATACTCTAAGTACTCGGGTTATTTCTAAACATTCTTCATGCCCTGGTCTAGACTCGAAACATTTTGGGCTGGTAAGTATGCCAAATGCATCCTTCTTTCCTCTTCGAACGTAAGAGAGTTGAAATTCAGTAAACATTTGTCAAGTGAGCTGCACTCTCTGCGCCTGCCCGCCACGGGCAACAAGCAGGCAGCCGAACGTCTCCGCCCGGTTCATGGCTCTGGCTGTGCTCATCACCTTGAGGTTAACCTCGCAACCATGAGTGAGCGTGCAGAGCCCACAGCATCTGCCCCTCCCCTTCATTAGGGAAAAGTGAAAATAAAACGGAAAACAAACCGGCGCAGTTGGTATTTGCAGCTCGAGGGTTGCCCTATCGGTTTTCAAGTGTCACCATTAGTAACAATAACAACTGGCACAGACACAGCCTCTTTCTTCCAAGACAATCAGAGCATTTTACAGGGACAATCTCATTTTTCTCCAGGAGGTACAGGAGAACAGTCTGTACTTCTAGGTAAGAGCACAGAGAGGCTAAGGGCTTTGGTCAAGGTCACTGTGCCCATCAGTGGGACCCTAGGGCTCCCGCCGTCTGGGTTCCTCTGCATCCCTGGATGGCACCTGCGGTCCCTGTAGTACTTCCCCGGCATGCTACCTCTGGGATGTTTAACGGACCAAGTCACCCTTTAAGAACACACCAACAGGGGAGGGGGATGGCATGAGGCACTATTCCAAAAAGCGTCGCTCCTGGTAGGAAGCCCTTAGTCATGAGTGCTATCTGGCTTAGTTCTCCCCTTCCAGCTTGTCATCCAGAATCACATTTGCCGAGTAGTCCAGAAGCTGGTGTGCCACAGAGGGAGGGCGGGAGATGAGGCCAGGCCCCCTCACGCTGCATGAGACATACGAGAGGTATGTGTCCGAACATGTCTGTCCTACCACCACCCATTCCATTCCACCCTAATGGGTCTCCCACGTTCCAGCCCTTCCCCGTAGGGCTTCTCCACCCACCCAGTGTTAACAGAGAATGCTGGCCCCAATAGAAGAAGAGGGACAGGGAGGCCTGGCAGAAACTATGAATGGGAACTACACTGACGTCTAAGCAGAAAAGCAAAGTCTCTGTGAGACACAAGCCTGGCTGGCATCCCTCCCCGCAGAACTTGACCCTCACCACCCTCAGACAAGAGTTTCCTCTGCTGTGAGCAGCTGCCGCTCAACCATCTCTCTGATATGAACCCCACCCACAGCACTGGGCGTTTGACAGATGGATGGGACATGATAGGCAGAAGTACCATGTGTCACACTCGAGGCTAAAATAAGAGCTTTGTGTCACATTGGGCTTCACTGGGGAATTAGCAAAGATGGCTAGAATATTCCCAAGTCCCAAAGGATAGGTTTCATCCACGGTCTAAAGAATCAAAGGCTAAGAAAGACACTGCTGAGTTCTCCCATCTTATATAACCAGCAGGGTAACTGTCTAGCCTGTCTTCTCCTCACTGAACAGAGCGGCTGCATTTCCAGGACTCCAGGACGAGTATCACCCTAGGCAGATGGGGGCGGGGGGTGGAATCCAGACTCAAACACGAAAAGCACAACATACTCCTTAGACCTCAGATGCCAAGGATTACAGGAAAGACAAGCAGTCCCAGGCAAGACTGACATTGTATCACCAATTCCTCTCGAGTACATGCTTGAGGCCTTTCAGGTCCACAGAATCAGACATGCCCCCCTAAGCAGGAAAGCTACTCCCTGCTCCTGTCCCCACCCCAAAGCAAGGAAGGAAAATCTGCTGAGCACTGCTTGATCTTGGAGTCCAGGCGAGGGCAGGGCAAAATGTCCAGCTGAGGCTGAGCTGGAAAGGGAGAACATGCCTCTGACAAGAACAAAGGCTGTAATGGACACAAGGGGATTACATACTTTTCAGGCGCTATTCCACACAAAGGGGACTCCAACAAAATAGGCAAATTAAAGGCCTTTATGCCTAACACAATGGCAGCGGTGGGAGCTACAGCCAAAGCAGCTAGCAGGACCAAGGTAACAGCAGGACATGAAAGTGGGAAAACAGAGAGAAGAGAAGCAGGACTCAGTTCTTAGCTCTGCAGTGGCCTGAGGGTGTGGCATGGGCCTTGGTTTTTACCTTCCCTGTCGTGGGACTAAGAAACTGCCCCCTCCTTCCCTTGGGGACAGTGCCCTTTAGGTATGTTCAATTTGGAGAACGCCAGAATTGAGAAATGCCATCAAGGAAGATTTTTTTTTTCACCCGCTTCTGAGGTACTTCGCTATGCTTGTTTCCATCTAAGGATGGCTGAGATCCCTTATGATTCCCTCTGACCTGCCTGGTTAGCAATTCAACAGGAAAACACCTCCCACGGCAAAATGAAAGTAGACTTCAAGCCGCTTTCCTTCTGGCTGACTCCCATGTAAATGAGCTGCCTGCAGCCTGACTCACAAGAGCTCAAAATGGAAAAGGAAAAAGAAAAAAAAAAAAGCACAGTTTGAAGGTAGGGGTGAGGCTTGCCTATCAGATGGGACCTCTACGAGGTTAACCCAGCATGCTGCCAGGGACTTGGTATGGGCACCAGTGCCTGGAAGACAATTCAAGAAGGAAAGGCACAGCGGCACACTTCTCTACACGGAAGGAACCTTGGCTATCTAGTCCTCCTGTTTTTCTAAGTAAGATGAGTGCTCAAACGTCAGTTCGCGGGCTGTAGACATGAGACCGTGACCTCTGTGTCCAGACTCCTGAATCTAGGATTAGATCAGTCACCCTCAGGACCATGACCCCATACACCATCCTATGGCCATGGCTAGACTCAGCGGTGGCAGAGGGCTGGGAGGGAACGTGGGCTTCTTCCCTCAGTCCCTGACCCAGAAAGGGCAGCCTGTCCAAGAGGGCAAACCCAAGCTTTCCAGCTCCACAGATGGTGGCCTGCACCAACAGGCCCCCTGGCAAGGCACCGGGGCATCCACCCAACGTCCCAATGGACTTGCCTGTTCATGTGGCTGCAGTTCCTCACAGCCCCGGGCCTTCTCCCTTCTACCTCTCTGAACTGCGGGGTCCCCACAGGCAGTAGCTGCCCTGGATTACCAAACATTATGAAAAACCACATCTATCTATTATTCACTGTGGAGTGGCGGCAGTCATTTCAAACCTAAACATTACACACCCTTGATGAAAAGAAAAAGAACAAAATTGAATTAAAATTCTCTCTGGAAATGTCTACCCAAAAGGCCAAAAAAGCACCGCAGGGTTGTGCCTAGTTCCCAACCCCAAGCGTGCTGTGCGCCCCCTCCTCCCTCTTCTCCTTCTGGCTGGACAGCTCCAGATGTGTTGCAGAGTTTCAATGATTCACTCTAATGATAACGCACCCTCAGAATAAATCATCGACTCTGATTGATTTAGGAGGCAACTTGCACAAATACCTGTAATCTAGTTCTAATCTTGTTTGTTTCCATTCCAATTATCCTGCATCAATGGTTTAAAAATGGGAACCGTCTGGTGCATACATCCAATCCATTTTAATAGAGGATAAATCTGGGTTATTGTGACCCTTTCCTCTCGCAGGCTTGGGACAGCACCAGCCGTCTCAAGGCGCTGATTGGGCCGAATCAGCTCTAACTCTATTCAACTCTTCAAGGATTCAATTAATCATAAAGCCAATTCCATTCTCGGCTCCATCTGTCTTGCCTCCTTCGGGGACTAATAATCACTCACTGTGTGTTTTTACACACTAGTTGAACTGAAATTAAGACTGATTTCATCATGGAGCACTCAAGAAGAAAATGCATTTCTTGGAGAAAAAATTCAGAGCTATTTCAGTGTTCAGTTGGGGTAAAGATATCATTAAGTAAACAAAAGAACATTTTTTGGAAACTTCAGAATTCTTGACATTGTAAAATAATTCCTGCCCCCCAAATCCCAGAAAAGGGCAGCTCCTCAAGAGAACTAGAAACTCTCAGCGTTGGATCATGAAACAAACACTCGATCTGTTCTTGGGCATCTGCAAGGCATAGGTACACGAAAAACCTGAGGGCACAAATTGAGTCAATTTGATATTTAATTTGCTATTTTAAAAAATCTAACTAGTCATCCATCCTGGGGTGGCAGACCTTTTTCAAAATTTGGAATTATTTTTATGTTGAGTTCCTTATTTGTGGAGAGGAGAGGTGGGGCCGTGGGTGGGACAGGCACTATGTTATTTTCAGTGTTTAGGACCTCTTGATAGCTTAAGCTGGCCCTGAGAATTCTAAGCCCTCACAGCCCCCTAAAGGGCAAGAACTATGGCTTTTTCTTCTGTAAATAGCCTGGCTCTCCCGGCAGCACTGAAGTGGCTTCCCTGGCAAGCAATCAGGATGGAGCCCTCCTACCTACACATCCCCAACCCCTATCCCTCTGGGGATGGTCTCTTTATCACAAGAACATGATCAGGAAAGGGCCACATCCCAACCAGTCGACCACATGGGTCTGGAAGCATCCCCAACTTGTCAGCAGCTTTCAGTAGGGGAAAATGCAAATAGCTAAGCTTTTTATTTTCACTTTTCACAGTTGCAAAGATAAAGCATCAGGGCATCACCAGAGTCCAAAGTATCTAGTGGTCATGGTATACGTGGCACAGCCCCTTGCACCTGACTGTTGGAAAACTGTCCCAACACAGGAGAGGGGACAGGGTATAATCAAAGAGATCCAGCACGTGGCTGCTTTATTGCCTTAACATATTTTAAACTAGAATTCTGAATTGCACAAACTCCCCATCAGAACTAATGACACAGTCATTCCAAACTTATCATCAAAGATGCTTTGTGAGTCATACTAGCTCTAAAAAGTCATCAGTAATCATTTCCTAGACACAACAATGAAATACATCCTTTGTTTAAACAGTGAATTTTGCCAAGTAGTACGCCTAATTAATTGGACCACTATCATTCTTAAACACGGGTCAATGCACGCATTTTCCCAAAAGCTTCCACTGGAGTCATTCTACATTTATCAAAAGACAAAACCCACCTCCGACAACACGTTTTTTATGTACAGATAAAGAATCAGGTCCAAGGTATATTGTTAAATGGAAAAACCAAATTGTAGAATGATGTATATATTGTAACCTATCTTTTATGGAAAAACAGAGGAAAAAACACTGTATGGGTCTTATTTGCTTGAATATGCATAAATATCTCTAGAAGAAACTGCCAACACTGGTTGCCTTAAGGAAAGGAAGCTGGACAGGAAAGAGAGGGTCGGACGAAGCGTTTTCACCATGCCCCTTCGTGCCCTTTGAATTCTGAACCATGTGAATGTATTAGTATATCAGAGTCGAAGACATAAATTTTAAAATTAAGTGAGTCACCGCAAAGACACTTATATGGACCTTTACCAAAATATTAGACATGCCTAATTACATTCCATGGAGAAAATGAGTCTTATGCATTTCTTAGCCAAGCGATTTTAGGGAAACTTTGGGTACAGACTTCAAGAACACAGGGCCAAGATCAGCAAGAGCAAGACAGATGTGGAGACCCAAGTGGTTACCATGACTATCTGAAACTAGGCTGTAGTAGTAAAGGAGAGGAGGGGATGAGAGGGAGGGTGGGCAGGCAGGGAGGCTGGACAATTTTCTATGAGGTACCCACTGAGGCACCATCTAGCTTGAGAAGCTCCCAACTGTTTCTCACCTTTGCAAAACAGCTTGTTTAAGGCTAAGTTCTTTGTGAGTTACAGAGCTGGAGAAGGGGCCTTTACCTGAATCTTGCAGAAACACATTGTCCCAGACGCCAGGAGTTCTCTGACTGGGCAGGAAATGCTACCTGAAGGTCTTATCTTAGCCTGAAACCTCAGAGCTTCTGACTCATCTTTTCATTCTGGATGCCAGATGGCCCCGTGGTCTTGCACACATCACTTCAACAGAGGCACTGAGGTGGTTCTGAGGCTCCTCCATTCAGCCACTGATCACCATCACCCATAGATGCTCCCTGGCAAGAGCATCTATGTATCAGGGCTCTCATGTTAAATGTCACAGGTATGCATCGGGGCTTGCCTATTCCTGTCCTCTCTTCCTAGCTGAGTGCTGCCCAGCAAGTTTACTCCTGGGCCCACTATCTCCTTGGCCTCTGCTTCTTTTTTGAATTTTAGCGTACACTCCAAGGTGGGCATACACTTACCCAAAAAGAGTTTTTTACCGAGACAACGAGGATCGTGAAAAGACCCTTGCTCAGAGGGAAGGTATCAGAGCAATGGCTATGATCAAAGGCCCTCATGATGCCCCCAGAGCTCCCAGTCTAATGCCAAACAGAAACCCTACTGGGGCAAAAATCCTACTTTAGCCTCACCGACTTGCCATGAGAATCTAAATGACCTAACAACAAATAGTAAAATGGGGAAAACTCTTGGGAAGAGGAGAGGTGGCTTGCTTTTAACGTTTCACACATTTTTCCAGCTGGCTTTTGAAAAGACTTTTCAGCACCTTCCATCCTTCCCGTTTTCTAGGTGCTCTGCAAAGAGAAGGCTCCCTAAACTACCCTGTGTGTGTGCCACTCAAAGGGAGCAGGAAGCCTCAGAGGCATTCTGGGTTCTGGCTTGTTGGCCAGAAGCTCTGGACGAGGCTGGAGCATCAGGGCCCAGCTATAATCCCTTCCCGGCAAGCCTGGCTGAAGTGGCAGTGGGACCAAAGCAACTGATTAAATGCAGTATAAAAGCTGAAAGAAAATGAGATAGAAATAAATTAGCTTTAAACCTCAAGGTTGTGCACACAAATGAAATGTAGTGGCGGTTGAGAGGCAGACTGGGAAGTCAATCTTAGAGATTTCCCTGAAACAAAGGGATTATGGATGTCCAATATGAGGAAATCCTTCTGTTCCACAGCCACATGACAGCTTTTTACTCAGTGCTGTTCATTAAACACTTTGCACACATTCGGAGATAATGGGATGCAGCCAGCATCCAGAAAAAGCCCTGAGATTCCCCCACCAGTCTTCCACCCAGATAGCACTGGCTGCAAGGCATGGCTGTCATCAATGAGGGGCAGGGTTGCTGTTTCCTGCCATCTTTCAAATATTGCCCTCCCCCTCCCCCCTTTATGAATTCTCCTCTTTCAGTAATGGACTATTACCAGCAGAAGAGAGGCTGGGAGAGGAAATTTCTAACTCATCAGAATTTAATAAACACTCAGAAGTACTTGATGGGAGGGAGAGAGGAGATTAAGTATGACAGGAGAAGGTTCCCCGTCGACGACCTTGTGACTCAAATCTCCTAGAGAAACCACTGAGAAGGGTCCTGACTGTTCTGAAAAATGAACCAGAGCAGTGGAAATTGAAACATGCTTGCTCAGTCTGACCAGGTCTACTTCTGGAAAGGATAGTTAGAGCTGTTTTCGGGGTTTATTAGCAATGCGCAGGAGATTCCACAGCGCATGAAATCCCTAATAAAGATCAATCCAGTTAATGTCCACTGGATACTTGCTAATGTACAAGTGGATGATGAAGGAAAGGAGGACGCAGACAAGACTATATCCTGACCACCACTCAGACTGTTTATGGGAACTAGCCTGAGTCTGGAGGACTTCCGATAAATCCCACCTGTTCCCTATTTCATTTCCTGCAACCTCAAAATATCAAAGTCGAGAGCTTGTGTGACTGATGAATAAAAAGACTAGCACACACATTTAAGACCCTTAGAGAGACACTGCTTTGTGTGAGTTAGCACTTCAGCGAAATTTATAGCCTTCCCATCAATTATCTAAGTAGCCTTGAACCTTCTTCTCTAAAGCCAGAATACTATTATAGTAAGAACTACTACAAGGATGAAATGAGATGTTATATGTAAAGCCCCTCTCCCTGGCAGGCTCCTTTTCCACAACCACCCCTCTCATATCCACACTTCAGCTGCTCCTGGTCAGTCCAATCCCCTCTGGTATAATGAACTCTTCAACTCCTGCCCCTTCTATAAAAGAGAAACCCGGTCATTGGTATTTTCTCAGATTATCTTTACAAATCTCAAAAAAAAAAAAAATTGTATGCTTAATTATTCCAGGACAAAGAAAAACTAGTTTTGGGGTTTTTTTTGTTTTTTGTTTTTTTTTAGCTTAAAGCTAACTGTGGCAGAAATCAGTAGTGGTCCCTCATGATCTGTTCTCCCATTCTTACACAGCAGCAAAATTTTTTCTAGGCAAATAAAGATTACATTTTGGCCAAAAGAATATAAGCAGAAGCACCACTTGACAGCTTTTAGTTTCCTTCAAAAAACAAACAAACCGGGGTGCCTGAGTGGCTCAGTGGGTTAAAGCCTCTGCCTTCAGCTCGGGTCATGATCTCAGGGTCCTGGGATCGAGCCCCACATCGGGCTTCCTGCTCAGCGGGGAGCCTGCTTCCCCCCTCTCTCTGCCTGCCTCTCTGCCTACTTGTGATCTCTCTGTCAAATAAATAAATTATATATATTTAAAACAAACAAACAAACAAACAAACCCTTTAAGAGTCATTTGCCGCCTCTTCTAGGTTCCTTCCTTCACTCTGCTCTCTGGAATGCATATCTGGACATCTTGGATGATGAGGAAAAGGTTAGACCTGAGGGATGGCATTGTGATGTGAGTGGGAAAAAACTCCAGAATCCTGTGTCTACCTGGAAAAAGGCCACCACACCAGCCCTAGGCCGCTGACCTGAAGATGGTGTTTAGACAAGAGACAAAATAAATGTCTACCTTCCTTATCTATGCCATTTTCTGTCACTTGTCGCCAATTCATAAGGTCTAGATCCAAAACAGACACAACCTTGAGTAATTCCCTCATCTTAGGTGGGAGTGTATGATTTCCTTCTTAACAATACAGCAAAGGTGACAGGACCTATGTGATTATGTGTATGTGATCAACTATGCAACACTCAAATGCCTACTTTGCTGAGAACTCTCCCCTTTGCTGGCCTTGGAGAAGCAAGCTGCTGTGTTATATAGGCTGTTGGTGGAGATGGCCGTGTGGCGAAGAACAGAGGGCAAGCTCCTGCCAGCAAGAAACTGAGGCTCCTAATCTGACAGTAACCTGAACAAAATTGAATTCTGTCAACAGCCACATAAGTTTACACATGAGTTTCCCTAGTCAACCCTCATATTGGACCCCAGCTATTGAGCAATGCATATGACGACTAAGTCATGGCTGGACTTCGTATACAGAGAAAATAATATAATAATCGTGCATTGCTTTGAACAGCTGAATGTGTGGTCATTTGTTACACAACAATAAATAATTAATACAACAACCAAGAAAATTCACTATGGATTTGTAAGGATGATTCACCACTAAGTAATACACAAATACAATTCACAGAAAGAGAACTCACAGTAGAGGTTTATCACATAGTCATCTTAACAGATGGCAAAATGCACACAATTCACCATAAATTGCTCTTAGACCCACCTTGGTGAAAGTGAAATTGCTATATATTTACTTAACATTACTGTAACACACTTAACATAGACCTATCTAACAAACACAGATAAACACAAATAGATAAAACACAAACACACAAAATGCCAACATCATGTAAAATCGTAAAATACCAAAAAGATTACTGTCAAAAACAGGCACAGAATAAAATGAAAAGCTGTTGAAAACAATAAGATGGTTTAACTAAGGCACATCATAGTATTTTTTTAAAAATGAATATCCACCTCTCATTTCCGATAATGGGGAGTTAGGTATTCAGACCAACCCACTCTTTGAGGACAAAAATGTAGCCTTCATATGGTTTTACAATCTGGGTTCATCTCCTTTGGGCACACTGGAAAGCCTCAAGTTGAAACCTGACTTGAGATGGTTCCAGACAGTTAATTATCTCCAGGCACCTGGCAGAAGAAAACCCAAAGCCTCTCTGGAAAACCACACCTTCTCTGTAGGCCCCAATTATTAAAAATCAATGAGCAGTACAGTCAAAAATAACCAAGCACGTAAGAAAACAAGGCAGAGTCGGTGCAAACTAGCAGAAACAGATCTGGAATTACAATTACATTTACAATGATTAAATAAATAAAAGACATCCTTTAAAATATCTGCAGTGCATAGTCAACTAAAAAATGGAGGGGGTAGAATACAAATAGAACTTCTCCAAGTAACTGCAAATCTGTAATTAAGCATTTAATGGACAGATTCAAAGCAGATTAGACACAGCACAAGGGAAAACGAGTAAACTGGTAGGTAAGTTACACAAAATGATCTAGACTTCAGCAGAGATGTGACATGTACACAGGAAATATGGGAAACAGGTAAAGAAACATGAAAACCTTAAGAAGGTTTAACATATATTTAATTGGAATCTCGAAAACATAGCAAAGAGGCAGAGAATGTCTGAAGGGATAATGGCTGAAAATGTTACAGAAAAAATGAAATACACAAATCCAGATTGAATAAAGTCAACAAACTCCAAATCATAAATCCTAAAATCTTAAATCTTAAAAGTAGATAGGATTAAAAAAAGACTTTTTCAAAAAAGTGACTGAGAGCTAACTTCTGCACATCAACAACAGGAAACAGAATGAAATGATGTGTTTAATTTGCTAAAGGAAAACAAATGTCATCATAGATGAGAGAGAGAGAGAGGAAGGAAAGGGGAGAAAAAAAAAGGCAGGGAGGCTACCTCATGGTCAAAGTACAGAATACACATTCTATTCAGGCACAAGTGGAATACTTATAAAAACTGATCATATAATGGGGTGCCTGGGTGGCTCAGGTGGTTAAACATCCAACTCTTGATTTCAGCTCAGGTCATGATCGCAGGGTTGGAGATTAAGCCCTGTGTCAGGCTCCTTTATCAGCATGAAGCCTGTTTGGGATTCTCTCTCTCCCTCTGCCTCTTCCCCGCCCAAATAAAACAAACTGATCATATACTAAACAAAGATTGAGTCTCAACTATTTCCAAATGACTAAAATAATACAAGTATTTCTCTGACTACAAGCTACATGTCTATAAAAAAATATAGAACTAGAAACTTCTTATATTTGGGAAATAAGAAAACAGAAACAATCAAAAAATCATGATTGAAATTTTAAAAATACTGTGAATGAATAATACTTAAAATACTATGTTTCAAAACTTTTGGATGTCCTCTAGTAACCATTAGTTTGTTCTCTATACTAAAAGTCTGCTTCCTGGTTTGTCTCTTTTTTTCCCCCTTGAATCATTTGCTTTTTTCTTAAATTCCACATATGAGTGAAATTATATGGTATTTGCCTTTCTCTGACTGACATTTCGCTAAGCATAATGCACTCTAGCTCCATCCTTGTTGTTACAAATGGCAAGATTTCATTCGTTTGTAGGGCTGAGTAATATTCCACTGTGTGTGTGTGAGTGTGTAAAAAAGTGTTAAGAAAATCATAAGGAATCATAATCTTAAGGAATCACAATCATAAGGAATGTGTGTGCATGTGCGTGTGTGCCACACATCCTCCTCATCCATTCATTAGTTGTTGGACCTTGGGCTGTTTCCATAATTTGCCTATTATAAGTAATGCCACTATAAATACAGGGGAGCATGTATCCCTTTGAACTAGTGTTTTGTATTCTTTAGGTAAACACCCAGTCTTGTGATTGTTGAACTGCAGGGTACCTTTTTGAGGAACCTCCATACCGTTCTCCACAGTGGCTGTACCAGTTTGCATTCCCACCAACGGTGCACAAGCCTTTTTCTCTATATCTTTGCCAACACCTGTTGTTTCTTGTGTTGTTGATTTTAGCCATCCTAACTAGTGTGTGGTATACCTCATTGTAGTTTTGATTTGCATTTCTCTGATGGTAATAATGAATATCTTTATATGTGTTAACTGCCGATCTGTCTGTCTTCTTTGGAGCATTGTCTATTCATGTCTTCTTCCCATTTATTAACTGGATTATTTGTTTTTTGAGTGTTGAGTTTGTGAAGTTCTTTATAGAATTCAGATATTAACCTTTTATTGGATATGCCACTTGTAGGTATCTTCTCCCATCCAGCAGGATATAATTTAGTTTTGTTGATAATTTCCTTTGCTGTTGCAGAAGCTTATTATTTTGATGTAGTCCCAATAGTTTTACTTTTGTTTCCCTTGTCTCGGGAGACATATCTAGAAAAAAGTTGCTATGGCCGATGTCAAAAAGGTCACTAGCAGTGTTCTCTTCTAGGATTTTGATGGTTTCCTGTCTCATATTTAGGTCTTTCATCCATTTTGAATTTATTTTTGTGTATGGTGTAATAAAGTGGTCCAGTTTCTTTCTTTTGCATGTTGCTATCCAGTTTTCCCAAAACCATTTGAAGAGACTGTCCTTTTCCCATTGGATATCCTTTCCTGTCAAAGATTATCTGACCATATAGTTGTGGCTTTTCTTCCTAGGTTTCTTCTATTCTGTTGCACTGCCCTATGTGTCTATCTTTGTCCCAGCTCAATAGTTTTGATCACTACAGCTTTGTAGAATAAGTTAAAATCTGGGGTTGTGGTGCATCCAGTTTTGTGTTTCTTTTTCAAGATTACTTTGGCTATTTGGGGTCTTTTGTGGTTCTATACAAATATTAGGATTGACTGTTCTAATTTCTGTGAAAAACGCTGTTGGTATTTAGATAGGGATTGCCCTAAATGTGTAGATTTCTTTGGGTAGTATAGATATTTTCACACTTAGTTTTACAATCCACAAGCATGTAATGCTTTTCCGTCTCTTTGTATCTTTAATTTCTTTCATCAGTGTTTTATAGTTTTCAGAATATTGGTCTTTCACCTCTTGGGTTAGGTTTATTCCTGGCAATCTTATTGTTGGAGGTACAATTGTAAATAGGATTGTTTTCTTAATTTGTCTTTCCACTGCTTCATTATTGGTATAGAGAAATGCAAGATTTCTGTACATTGATTTTGTTTCCTGCAACTACTAAATTCATTTATCAGTTCTAGCAGCTTTATTGGTGGAATAAATGGATTTTTTATAGTACAGTTCTGTAAATGTACTTTCCTTATGATTTTCTTAACACTTTTTTATATATAATATATATATAACATATAAATCATATATAACAGATATACATAAGATAAGAAATATGTATTAGTCAACTATTTAACAGTAAGGCTTGCAGTCAACAGTGAAATTAGTTAAGTAGTTAAGTACTGGTAGTTAAGTTTTCGGAGAATTAAAAGTTAAACGTAGATTTTCAAATGCATGGTGGGTCAGAAGCCCTAACCACCAAGCTATTTAAGGGCCAACTGTATAGCCCTTTAAATCCCAACTTCATGGATATAATAAACACATTAAACACTACTGAGGGAAAAAAATCAGTTACTTTGAAAATAAAGGGAAGAAATCATCCACAAATAGAAGAGAGAAAGAGATGAAAAATATGAAATAGTAGTTAAAAGATGTTAAAAACACATGGTCTAATGTAATTCTAAAAAAAGTTTGGAGAGAAGAGAGAATATGGGGTAAGTCAATGAACCAGGAAATTTTCAAAACTGAAGTCCAAAGATTGAATTAGCACACTAAAAGCCAAACAGGATAAATGAAAATAAATCATACTTGGACATATAATGGTAAACTTTGGTGATAATCAAATACAACTGAAAAACCTTAAAAAAATCTGGCAAAAACTATGGAAGAAAATACTATTAGACTCATAAAAGATACTTTCATCAATAATAACAGATACCAGAAGGGTAACTAGATATACCATCATTCTACAAGAAAGGCACAGTGATGACAGTATAAGGGAAAATTAAGAAAGTTTACCAGTCCCAGAGAACTGATTAAAGAGTTGAACCCCAGGATGCCTGGGTGGCTCAGTCAGTTAAGCATCTGCCTTCAGCTCAGGTCATGATCCCAGGGTCCTGGAATCAAGCCTCATGTCTGGCTCTCTGATCAGGTGGAAGCCTGTTTCTGCCTGCCCCTCTGCCTGCTTGTGCTGTCAAATAAATAAATAAAATCTTAAAAAAAAAAAAATTGAACCCCAGGAGGAAAATGTGGGCAAAGAAGTCAGTAGACATTTAGGCATATAAGAAAAAGCATGAACTGTAAAATATTAGCAAAGATTATGATAATAATGACTGATTTATGAAGTCGGTTAAAAACAATATGGAAACAAAATGTTAGCCAACAATATTGTGGTAAATGAAGAATAGAAAAATTGGACTTAAAGCACTCTTAGAATTCTCATATTACTTGAGAGGAAGTAGAAACCTTTCCACCTTAGCAGTCCAATCAAATATGTTAAAAACTCAACACTCACAAAACAGATAATCACATTTAAAAATGGGCAGAAGACATGAACAGACACTTCTCCAAAGAAGACATACAAACAGCTAATAGACACATGAAAAAATGTTCATCATCTTTAGCCATCAGGGAGATTCAAATCAAAACCACACTGAGATACCACCTTACACCAGTTAGAATGGCCAAAGTCAACAAGACAGTAAACAACACATGTTGGAGAGGATGTGGAGAAAGGGGAACCCTCTTACACTGTTGGTGGGAATGCAAATTGGTCCAGCCACTTTGGAAAACAGTGTGGAGATTCCTGAAGAAATTAAAAATAGAGCTACGCTATGACCCTGCAATTGCACTACTGGGTAATTTACCCCAAAGAAGCAGATGCAGTACAAGGAAGGGCCACATATACCCCGATGTTCATAGCAGCAATGGCCACAATTGCCAAACTGTGGAACAAACCAAGAAGTCCTTCGGCAGATGAATGGATAAAGAAGATATGGTTCATATATACAATGGAATATTATGCCTCCATCAGAAAGGATGAATACCCAACTTTTTTTATCAACATGGACGGGACTGGAAGAGATTATGCAGAGTGAAATAAGTAGAGAGAGTCAATTATCTTATGGTCTCACTTACGTGTGGAGCATAAGGAAAAACATGGAGAGCACTGTGGAAAGGAAAGGAAAGGTGAATGGGGGGAAATCGGAGGGGGATATGAACCATGAGAGACTGTGGACTCTGAGCAACAAACTGAGGGTTTTGGAGGGGAGGGCTGGGCGAGGCTGGTGGTGGGTATTGAGGAAGGCACGTATTACATGGAGCACTGGGTGTGGTGCATGAACAATTAATCTTATAACACTGAAAAAATAAAATAAACGTTATTTGGGGGGAAAAAAAAAGAAAAACATTGCTTAACCTAATGTCAAAGAGCTTACTGCCTGTTATCCTCTAGGAGTTTTATGGTCTCCCATCTTA
Organism: Nasua narica; assembly: GCA_028533885.1. Classification (NCBI taxonomy): domain Eukaryota; kingdom Metazoa; phylum Chordata; class Mammalia; order Carnivora; family Procyonidae; genus Nasua; species Nasua narica. The sequence goes on from CM052809.1 coordinate 27,715,282, forward strand.
TACTCAAGTCTTTAATCCCTTTTGAGTTTATTTTTGTATATGGTCTAAGAAAGTCACTCAGTATCATTCTTTCACATGTAATTGTCCAGTTTTCCCAGCACCATTTATTAAACAGACTCTTGTTTTCCCATTGCAAAAAAAAAAGAAAACATGTTAAAAACTTCAAGGTAATTATGGAAACAGATGGCAGAAATTAATCCAAATATGTTAAGAAATCACAGTAGAAGGGATTGGATTAAATTCACCCAATAAGAAATAAAAATATTTAATTGGAGTAATAAAACAATACCAAGCTATATGCTGTGTGAAGAAAAGAAATACTCAAAATAGAATGAAAGATCAAAAACAAGGAATTGAAAAAACATATATCAAAAAACTGCTAACAGAAAGAATGCCAATAGATTTATTAATATCAGACAAAATATACTTAAAGGCAAAAATGACTTCTTGAGAGTCAAGATGATCCTAACTTGAGGATGTAAGGCACAATTAACCAGTAGGTTATAAGAATCCTCGATCTACATAAGTTTAACAACCGTAACTCAAAATAAAGCAAAAATTGAGCAATTACAGGAAGACATGGAAATACATAATCATACAAAGATTTTATTACTACTATCTCAGAAAAGAAAGCAAGGCTGGCCACAAATTAATAAGAAAATAGGAGGCATGAATACCTTATAAAAATTAAATTCGCATACATACACAAATATATAAAGTAGTATCTTTATCTATATCTATGTCCATCCATATATCTAGCCAATAAAAAAACACTCATTCTTCAGAAACAATGACAGGGCATTTACCAAACCTAAGCACATGTCAAGCACAAAAAGAATTCTCAGCAAATACTAAAGAATTGTTATCATATGGCCCATACTCTTTGCCTACAAAGCAAAATGCATAGATATATACATACATGTATATATACATACAGGAAAGGAGACACTGTATGTGGGAAGCTCAAACCACATTTCTAAATAAATCATGGATCAAAAAACCCTCAATTATGATATAAATTATGGAATATTGAACTAAAATATTATCACAGAAAACTAAACCCTGGGTGCCTGGGTGGCTCAGTTGGTTAAGCGACTGCCTTCGGCTCCGGTCATGATCCTGGAGTCCCAGGATCGAGTCCCACATTGGGCTCCCAGATCCATGCGGAGTCTGCTTCTCCCTCTGACCTTCTCTCCTCTCATGCGCGCGCTCGCTCTCTCTCTCTCTCTCTCTCTCAAATAAACAAATAATCTTAAAAAAAAAAAGAAAAAGGAAAGAAACAAAACTAAACCCTTACACTTATTTCCAAATACAAAAACAACTTGAAAATTAAAATAGAAGGACGCCTGGGTGGCTCAGTTGGTTGAGCAACTGCCTTTGGCTCAGGTCATGATCTTGGAGTCCCAGGATCGAGTCCCATATCGGACTCCCGGCTCCATGGGGAGTCCGCTTCTCACTCTGACCTTCTCCCTTCTCATGCTCTCTCTCACTCTCTCTCTTTCCTAATAAATAAATAAAATCTTTAAAAAAAAAAGAAAATTAAAATAAAAAAACAAAAGAATGACCCCAAAGAGAACATATAAATGAAAATAATAGTTAATGACAGAAATAAATTAAATCCAGAACAAAGAGGAGAAAAGATAAATTAGACCCAAAGACTAATAGAAGATAAACCTCTTGCCAGGCTGGCCAAGTAAAACAGGAGATAAGCACAGACAAATAATATTAGGAATGAAAAGGGGACATAAATATACATATGATACAGAAGAAAATTTAAAAATCCAAGGTAATACTTCACACTTTATGTGAATAAATTTGAAAATTAAATGAAAAAATACTTTAGAGATGAAAGATTACAAAAATTGACTCAAGTAGATATATAAAATCTAAAGTCACTTAAATATTAATAAAACTAAGAAAATGATGTTAAATCTACCCACCAAAAAATTGCCAAGTGCAAATGGTTTTACAGTTAGCGTCATCTAGCCTTCATGAAACAGACAATCCCATTTAATATAAATGTTCCAGACATTATGAAGAGAAGGAAAGCACTCCAAATCCTTTTATGATACCACTACAACCCCCTTTTTTTTTAAATTTTATCTATTTATTTGACAGAGAGATCACAAGCAGGCAGAGAGGCAGGCAGAGAGAGAGGGGGAAGCAGGGTCCTTGCTGAGCAGAGAGCCCGATGCGGAGCTCGATCCCAGGACCCTGAGATCATGACCTGAGCCGAGGGCAGAGGCTTTAACCCACTGAGCCACCCAGGCGCCCCACCAATGCATGATTTAAAAAAAAAAACTCAGCAAACTGAAAATTTTATTTTGAAGATTTATGTATTTGAGAGAGAGACAGAGACAGAGAGCAAGGCGGGGAGGGGCGGAGGAGAGGGAGAGAGAAAGTTCAACAGCCTCTGTACTCAGCGCAGAGCCTGACAAGGGGCTCCATCTCACAACCTTGACATCACAACCTGAGCCCAAACTAAGTCAGATGCTTAACCAAATGAGCCACCCAGGAGCCCCACAAAATTTTTAGCCTGTTAAAAACCTATGATAATATTTATTGGTAAAACATGAGTATCATTCCCTATGAAGGCAGAAATAGGACAGGAATACCTATTATTAGTATTTCAATGAACATTAAAGGTTCTAAACAATGCAATAAGGACAAATGAGGGAAAGAAGGGAAAGAAAGAAGATTCTTATTTTTAGATTTTATGATCATCTACTAAGTACATCCAAGAGGAAACGCCAAGTATTAAAAGTAGTAAGGCTTCAGTAAGTTCATTAAATAGAAAATCGTATACCAGCAACAACAAATTAGAAGATAAAAATTTGAAAACGACCCTATTTGCAATATTGAATGCTGTAAGGTACTTGAGAATAACAAAAGAGATTTAAAAACTACATAGGGGAAAATCATGAAGCTTGGTTAAAAGATTTAAAAGCATCTAAATGGAAAGATATGACATATTCAAGATGGGAAGACAATTTGTAAAGTATATTAATTCTCACAAGTCAATCTATTAATGTACTACAACTCTGATGGAAATATCCAGAATTTTTGTTGACCTGGATGAAGTGTGCCTAAAATCCACATGGAAGAGTAAAGGGCCAAAAATATCCAAGGCAATTTTAAAGAATAAGAAAAAAAAGATTTGTTTTACCTGATACAGAGGCATATAAAGCTATTGTATATTGAAATATCATGAGATTGGCTCAAGGACAGAAAAAGAGACCAGTGGAACAGAACACAAACTCAGACAAATAAGGGAACTTGATACATGGTAGAAAAACCTTTATAATTCCCTGGGGAGAAGACAGACTATTCACTACATGGTGCCATAACAACTAGTTGGCCTAAAATGGTAAAAACTAAAATTAAATCTATGTATCACAGGGTCGAAAAGGTAAATTTTAGAATAAAAACTAAGTGTCAGTACTTTATACTCTGAGATTGTAGTATAATAAAGAATATCTTCATGGCCTCAAACCAAGGAAGAGTTTCTTAAAACATAAACAGAACCAACCGTATATAAAAAGTGGTAATTCTGACTTTGCAAAAATATTTTAAGACATCCATACCAAAAGGCAATACTGAGCAATGTTAAACAACCAGCCACATACTAGAAAATATTTGTTATGCATATGACGGACAAAAGATTTGTATCCAGACTAATCTTATAATGAAAATATATATACTAAAGTATCTGGGTATACAAAAATATTTTAAAATACCCACTAAGTAATAAACAAAAGACCCAATGGAAAAATGGGCAAAGAAAGAAGTAATTTAAAAATGTGGCAGTCCTGAAAGGACAGAAACATACAAAAAAACGTACTCAACCGGGGCACCTGGGTGGCTCAGTCACTGAGCCTCGCATCAGGCTCCCCATGCTTGTGTTCCCTCTGCTCTCTCTCTCGCTGCCAAATAAATAAATAAAATCTTAAAAAAAAAAAATGTACTCAACCAAGAAAAGTGAGGGAGGGAAGAAGCAAAGACATTTCTAAGCAGTATGTATAGTATCATTCCAATTATGAGAGGAACAAGTACTCAACCTCTAGAGTACTCAGGGAAGAATGAATTAAGAACAAAATACCATTTTACACTCACTAGATTGCCCAAAAGTAATATAAATGTATACACACACTTACTATGAGGACAGATACATGATAAAGAATGACAAATAGATATGATACATATAAAATTCAGCACAATAGTCACCTCTAGGGAAGAAGAAAGGGAAATGCAATTATGAAAGGGTTTTTTGCTATATTTAGCATTTTATTCTTTTTTTTTTAATTTTATTTATTTGACAGAGAGAGAGAGAGATCACAAGTAGGCAGAGAGGCAGGCAGAGAGAGCGGGGGAAGCAGGCTCCCTGCTGAGCAGAGAGCCCAATGTGGGGCTCAATCCCAGGACCCTGAGATCATGACCTGAGCCGAAGGCAGAGGCTTTAACCCACTGAGCCACCCAGGCGCCCTAACATTTTATTCTTTAAAAAATCTGAGGCTAATAATAAACCAACTTTTAGTTTACTAAATCTGAGTTGTGAGTGTAAGATGCTCTGAATTCCTCTTTATGTCTAAAAGAGCTCATATTTTTAAAATAATATGAAGAAAAAAACATTTATATACTCTTGGTTAAAAATGCTTTAGTAGGGCACCTGGGTGGCGCAGTTGGTTAAGCAACTGCCTCAGCTCGGGTCATGATCCCGGAGTCCCGGGATCGAGTCCCACATCGGGCTCCCAGCTCCATGGGGAGTCCGCTTCTCACTCTGACCTTCTCCCTTCTCATGCTCTCTCTCACTCTCTCTCTTTCCTAATAAATAAATAAATAAAATCTTTAAAAAAAAAAAAACGCTTTAGTAAGTATGTCATTAAAAACAGAAACCGTGCAATAGTTATAACTTATAGAAAAGTACCATAAATAAGGCTAAAAGAAAAATGATGAAATTGGAAAAGAATATTTTTAACATAAAAAGGTTAATATCTAAAGTGTAAAGACCTCTATTGTTTGAACATATGCTGCTGCATGAGTTGTTCTACAAATTAATCCAATCAACTTACAGCGCCATTGAAGGAATAGTTCCTGAGGTCCCTGTTTGAGGTTAGCTCTGATCCCAGGAAGCTACTTCCCAAATGTTTTACTCCCTCCTGAAAACTAGCCAGCCTATAGTCTAGGCTGTGGCTTTGCTAATTCCATCAACCTCCTCCTAGTTGCCTTTCACTACAGCCTTCAATGTTCATTTGATTGTCCTGTTTGAACTTGCGCACACTCTTGCAAATGAAGTCAGTTCCACTGGGAAGGTGAGGGTTTGGGAGCTCTCTCTTTTACAGCTTGGCTTCTCCGCAGGCGAAATCTCTGAATCAGGGCTCTGGAGTTGGAAGTGGGGACAGTGAGAAGCTTCGACTGACACCCCTGCTCTAGGAGTTGAGGGACAGCAGCCTGAGGTCTCCCCAGCTTGCTCCTCCCAGCGTGGTACCACCACCTCATGAGCCAGGGTGAGGGGGATGGCAGTCCTAGCGCTCTCCGTGCTCCACAACCATGTTTGAGCCTCCATTCCGCAAGCAGGGGCTGGGCAGGGAAAATGTACTCTTCCACAACTTAGCTTCAGCAACAGGAAGCTCAGGACAGGATGAGAAATGCTAAAGTTCTGCTCCTTCCAGGAAGAAAGGCCAACTGGGACCTGGGGGTAGTGGGAGTCCTGGGTTCTAAACTGCAGCAGTCTGGGGTAGACAAGTAGGGACGGAGAGAGATGCCTTGGTTCAAATAATACAAATTCTTGTCTTTATTAGTGAATTTACATAGATTTTCTTGAGTAAAAGTTTCTTTTTGTTGTTGTTGTCTCCCCTTAGGACCATTTCCAGAAACTTAAAAATATATATTTTTTTAAGTAATTTTCACCAGTTTCATTGGGGAGTGGGTCAGCAAACATCCTACTGTCATGGTAGAAATCAATCTCTTCTATATAATTTATATATTTTCAGCAAGCAAGTATATTTTCTACAAAACCAGCAACTCTTAAAAAATAAAAAACAGGAAAAAATGAAAAAAAGACAAAGATAAATGGAGGCCTACTGATAAGTAGAAATGAAATAAAAAATTTTTAAAGGATTTTATTTATTTGACACACAGAGAACATAAGCAGGGTGAGCAGCAGGCAGGAGGAGAGAGAAGCAGACTCCCCGCTGAGTCGGGAGCCCGATGTGGGGCTCCATCAGGACCTTGGGATCATGACCTGAGCCGAAGGAAGACACTTCACCAACTGAGCCACCCAGGCACCTCAGAATGAAATAATTTTTAAATCCCAGGCTGGCTGCCCCTCTACCAGATTGTAGTTCCACTCTTCTTTCTCCTCAAAAAGCTGAATTATCCTCTAATAACCTTAGCCCAACGACAGGGGCTTAATGAGAAATGTGGCAGACCTTATGTACCCTTAACTTTGGGGAGCCTGGTGGAGTCTTCCTTAAATCCAGATATCAATAGAATGCATATGGAGACAAGAAAGGAATGTCAAAGGCAATGGAATCATGGTGTCAACTACTGCATACAGCTGATGAAAGGAACATCAGAGCCTAACTTTCAGGCCAGGCAACTAGGCTAAGAATACTTCTTGTTGCCAAAAGACACTCCTAGTACTTTGCAGCAAATCGGTCTTTTTTCCAGCTGCTTTCATAACCCCACCTTTCCATAGTTTCATGATGTTGCCAGAAAACATTGTTTTCTTAATCATCCTGCTTGAGATTCAGTAGGCTTCTTGAATTAGAATTCATGTCTTTTGGCAATTTTGGAAGAGTATCAACCAAACCTCTTTTTTTTCCCCTTTTTTAAAAATGTATGTATTTATTAACTTATAATGTATTATTTTCCCCAGGGTACAGGTCTATGAATCATCAGGCTTACATATTTTGCAGCATTTGCCATAGCACATACTCTCCCCAATGTCCATAACCCTACCCTCCCTACCTCCCAGCCACCTTTCTGGAAAACAGTATGGAGGTTGCTCAAAATGTTGAAAATAGAGCTACCCTACAACCCAGCAATCACACTACTGGGTATTTACCCTCAAGATACAAATGTAATGATCCAAAGGGTCACATGCACCCGAATTTTATAGCAGCAATGTCCACAATAGCCAAACTATGGAAAGAACCTAGATGTCCATCAACAGATGAATGGATAAAGAAGAGGTGGTATATATATACAACGGAATACTATGCAGCCATCAAGAGAAACGAAATCTTGTCATTTGCAACGACGTAGATGGAACTAGAGGATATTATGCTAAGCGAAATAAGTCAGTCAGAGAAAGACAATTATCACATGATCTCTCTGATATGAAGAATTTGAGAGGCAGGGCAGGGGATCGTGGGGGGGGGCGAAGAGCAATGAAACAAGATGGGATGGGAAAGGAGACAAACCATAAGAGACTCCTAAACTCATGAAACAAACCTCTTTTAATATAGCCTCTCCCCCATTCTCTTTATCTTTCTGGAACTCACATTAAACTTTTTGTTCTATTCTCCTTACCTCTTAACCTCTTTTTCCTTTTTCCAGTTCTGTCTCTCCATCCTGCACTTTGGGTGATTTCTTCAATTCTGTATTCCAGTTTAATGGAATAATCATTAATCATTCCTTAATCATGATTCCTTAATCATTCCTCAGCTGTGTCTGACCAGTTGTTTCCCTTAGCAATACTGAACTTTTAACTGCAGTTATTTTATCTTCCACTTCTAGAAGGCCCGTTTGGATGTTTTCCAAATCTTCCTGGACATTGACATTTTGGATCATGTACTATTCTTTACTCATATTTTTTTTTTTTAAGATTTTATTTGACAGAAAGATAGCATAAGCAGGGGGAACAGTAGAGGAAGAGGGAGAAGCAGGATTCCCGCTGAGCAGGGAGCCCAATGCGGAGCTCAATCCCAAGACTCTGGGATCATGACCTGACCGGAAGGCAGACACTTAACTGACTGAGCCACCCAGGAGCCCGTCTTTACTCATACTTCTGATGAAATCTTTTCTTTCTCTGAACATATTAAAAGAACTATTTTATATTCTGTACCTTCAGAATTTTACTATCTATAGTTTCTCTGATCTGATTATGTTGCTTCTGTTGTCTGTCAGAGATGATGTCTTATTTTTTGGACTACTCTGTGACATTTTGATTATGAGCTCATCATCATTGGAGTTCTTTTCTTTGTGGGGATGCTTTCAGGCCTGGATTTAAGATTTGTTCCTCCAAAGAGGATTTATACAGTTCTACTAGTAACCTATAAATTCTGCCAACTTGGAACATTCTTTAGAAACTTTTTCTTATGCAAACTTTCATATACACTCAAGTAGAGAGAGAATAGTATAATAATATTCCCTAGACCCATAACTCAGCTTTTAAAATTATGAAGTCATAGGGGTGCCTGAGTGGCTCAGTTGGTTACATGTCTGCCTTCGGCTCAGGTCATGATCCCAGGGTCCTGGGATCGAGCTCCGCATCAGGCTCCCTGCTCAGTGGGAAGCCTGCTTCTCCCTCTCCCTCTGCCTGCTGCTCCCCCTGCTCCGGCTCTCTCTCTCTCTCTCTGTCAAATAAATAAATAAAATATATTTTTAAAAAGGTTCTAAATGATGATATTCTAATTGCATCATTCTTCCTTTTTTAGCTAGAATTTCTCTATAAACTTCCCCTCATCAACTATTTGAGTACATCGAGGTTCAGTTCATGTGGAAGGGTAGGATAAATGCTTCACTGTTTCTATTTATTTGGTACTTTTCATTATGAATTGGTTTCCTACCCGGTACTCTCGAAAGACTAATGAGATGGGTTTAACTTTTTTTTTTTTTAAGTATCATGATGAACTTGTGGATTTAAATATATTTGATTTGCTGCAAATCATTGCAGTTATTATCTTTCTAGAAACTCAAAGTATCCCAGCCATAGTCAATGGAAACTATTTCACAATGACTCCTGAGTCCTTCACACAAGATCCTACCAGCCTTTGAGAGCTTCCTTACTTTCTGTCATGACAAGATATTCACTATTATTTTGTACATGTCTTACTACAGACTTGATATCAGCAATTTCTCCAAGAAATCATGGTTCCTTTTGGCAAGTGCAATTTTAGACAGAAATGGTATTTAGAAAATACAATCAAGAGTAAGAGTTGCTCATTGTTATTGGGCTTATTTTTTACCTAGATCCTTTCCGTGGACAAAGCTCCCCATCCCCCCAAATATACTTTTAAGGAAAAAAATTCATCATGAGTTCTTACTAGTACTTCCCATGCAAAGTCAGGAGTAAGGGAGATTTTATACAATCTCCAATTTTACATTAGTATTTCTCTTCTGTTGTGTTGAAAATCCTGCTTTTCAGAGAAACCAGCGTAATTATTCATCTGCTTTATCCCACAATTCAGTCTCAAAATAACAACAACCAATACTTCCATTAAGAGATGTCCAAAGTTTTGCAGGCTTTTTTTGTCTTTAGGATATATCCAAATAGAGATGTACAAATTATTAGGTTGTAAAATCGTACAAAATAGTTCTCCCTGTGTGATTATGCCACTAATTCTAGAGATAGATCCAAACATTTCATTTAGCTCTTGATTTTTACATTTTGAGTTTTAGACTATATAAAGCATAATTAGAAAGTCCCTCTCCCTATAATATAACCTTCTATTCTTCATTTTTTTTAAATATAAGCATATCACATGATTAATTGCAGTTATTCATACTTGACCTGCTTTTTCTCATTTAATATATCCTAAAAGATGTCACAGTAGAAATAGTCTGTATTATATAGAAATATTCTTCGATCTTTTCTATGACCATGTAGTACTCCATGAAGTAAGTTATATAATTCATTCGTCAGTTTCCTACTGATGGACATTCCCATCTTCTGCTATTATAAACAGTACTATGATGAACTACCTTCAACACACATATCTTTTTATATTTTTACCAATGTATTCTCGAGGCAGATTTCTGGGAATAGAAGAATCATTTCAGGGGGAGAAAATATATACAATTTTGCTAGGTACTGTCCAATTTCCTTCAATAAGAACTGTACCATTTTGGTGGAATGCCACCAGCAACGCTTGAGAGCCTATTTCCTGACAACTTCACAAAAAAGTATGCTATCAACTTTTGGATTTCTGCCAATCTGATAGGTGACAAACGGTATCTCGGTGCACTTTTAATTGGTTGTTTTTTTTTTCTGCTTACGAGTGAGCATTTTTTCATGTGGTTAAGCCATTTACATTTTTTTTAAGTTCTGTGAACTGCGTGTATCTAGCTCATTTTCTATAGGGTTATCAGTTGTGTTTATTCTCTATTTTTAGGTGCTCTTTATAAATATTGCAAGTATTAATGCTGTATCTATAAGTTGCAAACATTTTTTCCAGTTCATTATTTATTGAGACCATTTTAGACTAAATTCACAGCTTGACTATGTTCAGGCCATAAAAGGAATATGAGTTCCAGGCTAAATGCACTGCAGGGCTGGCTTGGGTGAAGAATTTTCTGGGGAATTTTTCTCCCTTCTCCTCAAAGCCAAATTGTCTTAGTATCTCCTTTTGAGTAGAAATTTTCACTTTGATGATTCTTCTTTTCATGGACTGTAGGCTTTGTCTCCTGTCCCCCAGCTTAGAGAGCCATGAAACCAAAAACTCTTGGCTACTAGGGAATGGCATTGTCCCCAGGAGAGTTCTAAGTTTCACTTTTCTGTATCTTTTGGGATTTGTGCTTTCCATTGTAATTGTCTTCAGGACTTCTCTCACTTTCTTGCAGGGCCACCACATAGACTATGATGTTATTAATTTCACCCTTTAGTTATGCAAAGCCGTGGCCCTACAGTTTGTTAGGTCAACTGAGTATTTAAGGAAAGATTAAAATATTTAATCCAGCATCTTCCAGTATTCTGAACCAAGAATGCTCCTTCAGAAATATAAACTATCACTTACTAGATACAGAAGTCCCCCAGTTCTGTTACTTATCATTTACATTTTAATTATAAAGATAATATAGATTCAATGAACAAAAATGAAACAAAATAGAAAAGAAAATAAAAAGCTTCCCTGCTGTTAGCGGCTTCATTCCTCCCACCGATTTCTGGTGGTTTCAGCTTTCATGTTGACCACTTAGTTTGTACCATGAAATGTTCTAAAACATACTCTCCATCAAATTCTGTGGGTGTCACAGAATTGGGAGCCAGTTTCCAATCTCAAGCAGCTTGCAGTTTTATTAGGGAAAAGGAAAGAACTGGCATACACAGAGAATTAGCTGTATTTAAGAATCAGCTTAGGAGTCCAGACAACAAACACTAATACAGTTGGAAAGTTAGAACTTTGTGGGCTGGAGTTATGCACAGAACAAATCAAGAAGGAGGTAGTCAAAAATTGAAAAAATTTGAAGGCAACAACAGAGGACATGGAGGAGTCGGGCAAATCACAGAGACAGATTCAAAAGAAATACGGAAGGGACAAGTTCAGCAAGCAAAGTGGTGCCTCCCTCACCAGAATGAAGTCATGGTTTCTGCAGTTGTCCGGGTGGCTGGTCAGGCTTAGAGCTCATTTTCCATTTGTCATTAAGTGCCATTTGAAAAAAGGTACAAGACTTTGAATGTAGCTTTAAGAGCTATGGCTATCCAACTTCCCCGGGGCCAATTCTGGCTAATATACAAATCAATTTATCAGATATAAAATGGTTGAACACCTCCCCTGTCCGAGGAGGAGTGTGAACAATTAGCTCCTGGAGTCAAGAGGTCAGAACTAGTCCAAGGAGTCAGATCTGGATTTCTATCAAATGTTGGCATCTCCAATGCCTGACTTCATCCCAATCTCTAGCCTTTAATTTTCTGGGCCTTCAGCCAGGGGTGGGGGGCAGACTTATTTCCACAACTTTAGATTTTAAAGGGTCAAGGAATGGTATCTGAATCATCCACTATTACATCATTAATCATAATGGCACTCACCACTCCACCCCCATATGCTATCTGAGAAACACTTCATTTCCTAGGTATGAGTTTCTCTTTTATTTCTTCATTCATTCATTATTCCCTAGCTTTCTTTTTTTTTTTTTTTTTTTAAAGATTTTATTTATTTATTTATTAGGAAAGAGTGAGAGTGAGAGAGAGCATGAGAAGGGAGAAGGTCAGAGTGAGAAGCGGACTCCCCATGGAGCCGGGAGCCCGATGTGGGACTCGATCCCGGGACTCCGGGATCATGACCTGAGCCGAAGGCAGTCGCCCAACCAACTGCGCCACCCAGGCGCCCTATTCCCTAGCTTTCAATGCAAGGTTCTGTACTATATACTAAGGAGACAACAAGATGAAGACAGAGAACAAATCCTATCCTTCTCATAGAGTCTAAGGTTATCAACAAAAAACAGGTAGGGGTGCCTGGGTGGCTCAGTTGGTTAAGCGCCTGATCCTTGATTTCAGCTCAAGTCATGATCTTGCGGGTGTGAAATCAAGCCCTGCATCAGGCTCGTGTTGAGCATGGAGCCTGCTTGAGATTCTCTCTCTCCCTCTGCCTCTCCCCAACCTCCCAGAATATTAAATAAATAAATAAATAAATAAATAAATAAATAAATAAATAAATAAATAAAAGTAAGCAGGTAATCAAACAAAGACATAATTGGAAATTGAGATGAATCATGTGAAGAAGCAAAGAAAATGTAAGAGGAATTTAAGATATGACATTTCATATTCAGAAATTTTATTAATATGAATGTGTTCATTACAAGTAACAGAACAAAGACTACCAGTGATTTCTAAAAAACAAAAATGTTTATCTCTCATAACTAAAGTCTGGAAGTAGCTGGTTCCTAGATCAGTATAGTGGCTAAACTATATCATTAAGGACCTAGTCTCCTTTGTCTTCTTCCCTCTAGTGTTCATGATCCTCAGCAGGTTGGCTTTTTGTCCTTGTGCTTCTCACCTCACTGGTCTAAGACAGCTGCTATGGCTCTAAGACAACTGCAATCAGGCATGAAGGAGTGGGCAGGGTCTCCTTACTATCTCTCTTTCTATAAGAAAGCAAAAAAGCTTTCCAGAAGCCTTCTCAGGAAACATCTCTTTACATCTCTTTGGTCAGAATTGGGTCACATGCCCATTGCTAAATCAATCTACACTCACAAAGCATGAGATTATTGTTCTTGGTTCAGATTATTCATTTCCTAGCACTGGGAGAGGGAACCCCCTCCCTGAACATGTTGCTATCCTTACAATATCAAGGTTCCTTAAAACAGATTTTAAAAAAGGCAAATAGTTTTTAGTAGACACAATAGTGAAAATAAAAATCCAAAAGATTCATTCACCAACTAAATAACTAAAATGGGACAAAGACGACTCAAATATCCCTCAAAAGTTTCAAGCCTGGGTAACTACGACAATCATACTGCCAAGAATAGATAAGAGAGCGTGGGAGGAAGAACCTAGTTTGTTAGAGAGACAAAAATTAATTCCACTTTCTTCTCCTTGAGTTTGAGGTACAGTCAGACAGTCTGGTAGAAATGGAGAATGCGACTTGAGAGGAAAAGCTGGACTTCGACATAGGTATTGGAATCACCCACAATGAGGCAGGATTTGAAACACAGGAATAGACAGAACCACTGGGAGAGAAAAGAGAAAATGCCAGAAAAAAATCCTGGTGAACAGCTATAATTAGGAAACAGTAAGATGATGACATTGCCATAAAAGGCAAGGAAAAGGGAATAATTAATTCTAGAGATACAAGAACCAAGGGACCACAATCACATGGCAGCCAAGGAGTAAAGTTCTTTCTTCTTTTTTAAAAGATTGTAAGTATTCTCTAGAAGTGGGGCTCAAACCCATAACCCTGAGATCAAGAGTTGCACGCTGCACTGAATGAGGCAGTCAGGCATCCCAAGAAGTAAAATTTTCAAAGGAAAGTATTGGTCAACATTGCTGACTGCTACAGAGGTGTTAATGATTCCAAAATACTCTTGAAAGATTTAAGGAACAGTAGGAGCATAATGGTCATGTGCACTTACTTGAATCCCTTTTTGTCTACTCTTTTGAGGATGTTGGAAGAGAAGGAAAATATAGGTTGTCATGTTGGAGGCAATGTCAAGGTAGGGATGGGAAGGGGTCAGTGGGTAACTGAAAACACTGTGGGCAAACAGGTGAGGAGCACTAATGGAAGGGGAAAACAGGAAAATGCACAGAGGCGAAAGGTCACAATAAGGCTAAAAACTGGCCTCGACAGGAGAGATTAAAACATGAATACAGAGGAGGTCAGTGAACATGAGATGTTGACAAAAATGGGTAATGAATTTCAAGATATCTAGTGGATAACAGAAATAAAAATAAAGGTCAATACAGGTGAGAGTGTTAATGCCCAGCAAACTTACAAAAGCCATCAAGAAGGAGGGGACTAAAATTCACCAAGGACAGCAGGAAAGAAATCTGGAAATTGGGAGGCCAACAGATGGAAATGGGAGTTGGTGATAGGACACTGGCCCAAAGGTGAAAATTGAATTGGTATAGGGCACATGGTTGGCTCAGTCAGTTAAGCACCTGATTTCGGCTCAGGTCATGATCCTGAGGTCCAAGGATCAAGTCCTGCATGGGGCTCCCTGCTCAGTTCCTTTCCCTCTGCCTGTCATTCTCCCTGCTAGTGCTGACGGCCAAATAAATAAAATATATTTTTAAAATGAATTGGTAAAACTAGTGGGAAGAGTATGACCGAGAAAACCAGAGATCCAACAAAATGTGGGATAAGGGGGTGCAGGGTCAGGAGTAGGGGAGACATTAATTTTATAAAGAGATGTAACTAACACAAAATCTGCTAGGGAGGTTCCAAGGCAGATGCCAAAGAAGAGAGGCTAGAACAGAATCCTATTCCGGGGATCCATCGTAACAGAACATAACTGCAGTATGACTGATGGCACATGTACATCCTTTTTCATACCAGGCACAGGTCCATGATCCCTGCAAACTGTGGACAGTTCAAACAAAAGTACTGCAATCAGTGAGAACCTACAGTTCCATTTAACTACATAATCATGCATATATATGCAGATGAGAATGTAAGTTATTAAAGATGGATATAGAACATGAAAAATGATGGAGACAGGGGCATGAGAACAGCAAAAGCCAGGGCTCCCTGGGACAAGCACACTCGTTTCTTGATCATTTAACTTCTGACAGTGAAATAGTAAAGGCTATATGGAGGGAGATAAGAGAGAAAAATAGGCAGCTGGTAGTTCAGCCGAGAACCCAAAGTACTCTTACTTTGAGAAATAAAACCAAAACCAGATTACAGAAGGCTGCAGGGCCTCTGAAATTCACAAGGCCTTTATGAGACTTCTCACACACCGAAGAACAATGATGGGTCCGGGACTCCAAGACTCCTGGTAGGTCAGACTGTAGACAGATACACACAGGTGCCCTCATGAGATGTTATCAGGTTAGGGAAAGGCCAATGAAAATAAGTGACTTGAAGAAGAAGAAAGGAGATGGAACGGAGAGAGAGAAGGCAAGAGGGGGGACATGGAGGGTGGGGGGAAGGGGCATTGAGATGGGGAAGCAGAGAAGAAAGGAAAGAAACCATGAAAAGATGAAGCTGCCAAAGGCATCAGATCCCATCTCCTTCTGTCCGCATATATTCTTGTGCAAGAGCATGACCTGCCTTATACAAAGGCAACAAACAGCAGAAAATGAGTGTCTGTGACCCCTAATTAGTGTGAATAATATTTAAATAAGGGGACAGACTATTTCAGGAGCCATGTAACATTCAGTGGTCACGCCAATTATATTTATGTCAACTCTTTCTTCTTGATCTTGGAATAATTGCTTCACGGTTAACACCAGGCAACATATCTCTTTATCCACAGAATTGTGTGTGGAGGCTTTATTAAGCAATTAACCCAAGTAGGCAAATAAACACCCGCATGAAGCATCAAGATTAGCACCGAGAGATATATGTGGTAGAACATAAGCGGAAAAGAAAATCAGGAAGATAAAGGTTCGTACTGTGAAAACATAAGTAAAAACTGCCTTATAGTGAAAACTCACGCAACACATGGTGAGCATGATGATGTCATACCACTCATCACTGACAGGAGCTCTATAAGCTTTTTCACGAGACCTGTATGTTACTTCATATTCACTCAACCTTATGAAATACAGAGAACGGCTATCATTGTTTTTAGTTAACAGATGAACAGGTGAGGCTTAGGCTTACTTGTCCAGAGGTAAACAGTCAGTAAATAACAGACACAAGACTTGAACTTGGATTTTCTGACTCTTGGTGCAGTGGTCTGCCTGGTCCTCCCATATACTCAAATATCTGGACTGAAGGAGCAGTATTCCTACCCATGAGATACCCATTATCTAAGTAACGCCGCCAAACCCTGGGACTCCGTGATTCCACCATGCTCACTATCCCCTGAATGCCCTCTTGACTAAGAGCAACTTCATCCAATCACACACTGTAGGCTGGGGACAGGTAGGGAGCTGCAACACCAACCTTTAGGACAGTAGGAGTCAATACTGAATATGAGACTAGAGCACTGAAGCTTGCTTCTCTTCACAGAAAGTTACCTTGCACCAAATTCCTCTTTGCATAAAACAGTGACATTTTCATGATGTTTAGGGAGCCTGCTTTTGGCTTCCAAAAGCTCTGGAGCCATCCCATCCCATCACTGTGACTGCCCTCCAGTGGGCCATCAAACGCCCAGCTAGGATGTTTTGAATACGGCAGTTGGCTTACCACCAAAACACTAAGTTTTGACATTTTATATTTATCTCTATTTAAATTTTAGTGATACCACATAAATGGTAACATGGTCTTAGGCTAACACAATCACGGGTAAGTCTTAATAACACCACATACTGGCAACATCCCTGGTTGAGTTATGGCCTGCTATGCAGGCCTAATGCACACTTCTCAAGTCACTTGGTTAGTCTCCTTTAAATAAGACGTGACATCAAAATGTTACACAGTTTCCCCCCAAGAAATGTGTTTCCAGAAGCAATGGCAAGGGACATATAGGATAAATTGCTCACCTTGAAAATGGAAAAAAGGTACTTGGGATTAGAGGAAAGAATTTCAAAAATTCTTGAATTTTTGTCTGGGGGTCTGGGGAGAGAGGTTACTAATGTTTGATTTAGCTATTTCATGGCTTGAGAAATAAAAAGTGAGCTTCCATAAGTTCTCAAGCCTCTGAAGCCATAAGGCTAAGACCCTGGGCTTCTCTCTAGGGCTGAAATTACAGCAACCTACAACAAACTCACAGATTCCCCACCCTTCCGGTAGATGCACAGGCAAACATCTCCTCGGGCTTCCTGAGACACTGTCTGGGTCTGGCAGGTGAGACCAACGGAGGCAGAGTGCCCTGGAAGCCACAGCCTACACTGTCAAAAACACAACCACAGGATGAGCGGGGCTTGAAGATTCAAGCAGGTTAGTGATAAGGGGCACAGAGGTCTACAGGGTACTCAGCCTCCCCTCATGGGACAATTCTTCCAGCCTGACCAGCTCTGCCCCTCAATTTACTAAGAAAAAACCCAGCAGCTTTTCACAGTGAGGAGACACCAGTCTGAGATTCTGAGTAAAGAACAATAAGCATGGATGAAAGGCAAAGGAAATCTTTTCAAAACAAAGCCTACGATGGCAAAAATGTTTACAATAGCCTTTCTCCTGCAACATCTTAATCCCTGCACCCAAGCAGAGCAAGCCCTCAGAGCTACCACCCATGCCCTTGCACCAACCATCAGTATACTGATTGTTCCTATTTTAAAAGCGCCAATAGTCCTAAGAACAGATTTTCAAAAATGAAAGGAACTGTGGCTCCGATGGACCGACTACAGCTTGAAGACATCTTGACTTTTTTAGTATTATGATGTGGTGCCCAAACATCTTTCTGTTTCCACTCTTAAGAGATGCTGTGTCGCCATTCCTCTTGCCTGATAATATCACTCTTCTAGCATAAGCCAGACTAACTAACATTTAAACAAATCCCAACCCAAAGAGTACAATAACCTGACTGCATGTTGACTGGTGCCACACAATAAAAAGAAGGCATATTCCCCCCACAAGGAAGGCCCACCTCGGTCAGGTTCAACATTTATTCATCACCAGATGTAGCCTCATTGCAAAAGCATCAACTCTTAGGGTTCGTTCCCTTCCACTCAACCAGCTATGGGCGGTCTAACTTTTTACTGACTCTGAATGCAACAGAGAACATAACTTAAAATACATTATTGTATGTCTGTAAGATGAGACGGAAGACAGTGTCACACAGGGTAACAATATGGTGAACGTGCTTATCTATTTGGAGTAAGGGCAGAATCAAATTCTTACCCTAGTTTCACTAGGATTACAATGAAATGTGGATAGGGATGTGCAAGACTTCAAGTGTAACCTTTTTCCAGGCCAAGTAGGCCAAAAGTAAAGCCAGACTTCACCTGAAGGGCCCTAACAATCCTGGCCAATGGGATGTCCATCCATGCTGCTCACCTGGAAAAGGCAGCTCCCAGCACAAACGCAGCATACTCCTTCACCAGGGGCTCTGTGCTGTTCAGCCCATTGATCACCACTTGAAGGCCACCAAACGAAAGCAGGTCCTGTGCATTATCCATCTGCAACAAAGGCACAGCTTAGCATATACAGCCACGAAGCAAAGAAGAGCCATTCTTATTTACTGCCTTTCTTTTGGTGAGAATTCAAAAAAAACCCTAAAAAGTCACGTAAAAAGTAATGGTGGCCATTCTGACCAACTAGAAAAGGTCTACAGTAACAAATTAAATTCTTAAATTTGAGATTTCGGAATTCATCTAACATGAATGATGAGCACCGGCGTGGGAAATGGCCGAAATGGCACCTAGCTATTGCTTATGCCGAACACGTCCTGGAAAAACTCTCTAATCATCATGAATCACCAAGCTTGCTCCTAATGTACAAGCTGCTAACACAAAGTTCTGGCAACATCAGGACTACTAAATGGTGTCATGCTTCCTGTTCATGTCCAGTCCCAGTGTGGGGAATGGAAGCAGCAGACATTTACAAAAAAAGAAGTCCTCTCTCTTTCTCACTTCATATAGTCTAAGGCTCACTGATTCTGAGGACATCCATGATAAAAACTGCACACGAGCCTCTCTCTCAAAGGTGGTACCCTAGGCCAGAGTTACGGGCTAGTGGCTACTACTGGATAGTGCATAACATTCCCATAATCAAATAAAATTCTATCAAATGGCACTGGTCTAGGTTACCTTTTAAGGTCCAAAGCCCCAAGGACAGTCTCGAGTATTTCCCTTTTATTCTATATGGAATTTCACTCCCCAGGTTTCCCTAGTATCCTGGAACAAGAAAACTCACCTTGTTCAGAAAGGGCACTGGATCCTATCCTCTCCATGTAGTAACTACAGTCTCCCTTGGAAACACCTCTGTTGCTACAAAGACTGCCACTTGCCCCTAGTCTGATCCCACTCTACGAATCATCAGGAAAATGTAGGAAGCTAGCCCAATACCGGGGCTGCTATCCACCTTTTCCTCCGGACACCTCTGTTTTCTACCTGACTGTGCCCTTCCCAACTAGACAAAGACACTAACAAAGAAACTGAGTTTGAAGGACTTTGACTCCGCTTTTTTCTGGGTGGACCTAGACTGTTTTCACCACTTAGAAGATCCTTTTTATATATTCTGATCTAATCTCCACAAGAACACCTTTTTTTTTTTTCTCCCTGTCCATTGTCGTAGGTCCAGTGATGAGAACAGTGCTGAGCGTATACTTAGGTGCTCAATAATACACTTAGGTGAGTAAAAAAGGCAACCTGGGGGATCTGTGCCAACAAAATGGATGGGTCCTTGGTATAGAAACCTGAAGAGATGGCCAATCCAGGGTGCTGAAGCAAGTGTTGAGTCTGCTCTGCCATCAGGGCCCCGAGTCAGAACTGGGATTTTCTGCCTCAATCTGTCCTTATGAAGAGGAGTTACTACTGGACCAACCAGCCGACTAGCGAGACTCAGCGCTGGATGTTTGGCTGAGGTGAGTACAAATAATACTTCAATGAGCCTTCCTTCCTCAGTTTTAAAATCGAAGAACTAGTTTTAAAATCTAAGAACTCACTGCCTTATTTTGATCCTCCCCCCATCCCAAGTTCTCTGGATAACAAAGCCATGGGTCAGAGACCTGTCATCTCGTACCTGGGGTGGCTTGTCGAAGCTGGTGGGAGTTCCTAACGGAGTGGCTGCCATTCTGACAGCCCCCAAGCAACACAGAGTCACGGAGGTTCTGTTGCAGATATAGTCTACCTTCACTACTACAAAGACAATTCAGGGTGTTAGAAATTCTAACATTTATATAAGCACCTCAACCGTTTCAATATGTTTGCACATTTGTTATTTCACTGAAGATGAGGAAGAGAAGAGTCATTGAGGAAGAGAAGAGTCATTCTGCCCACTGTACACTCAGAAGATGAAGCCCCAAAGTCTGGGCCCTGCTCAGCATCACACAGACGTCATGATCAGGTCCCAGGTCTGCAGCTCCACATCTGGGTCTGGGGCCACAGCTTTCCCCAGGAGGCCTTCAGGACGAGGTGAGACAGGTAGACAGAAGCTCAAGGTAGAGGGAGAGAGTGCACAAGGAAGGACACAGTAGGAACTGTGCCAACAGTCCAGAGGAAAAGAGAGAACCAGAGCATTGGCCAGACAATCAGAGAACAGGAAATAGAGAAAGGGAGAAACTATGGTAAATAACTGAGGAGGCTTTTGAGGAAAGGCAAACACACTGCCCTACGGTAAGTGGGGCAGACAGAAGCTGCGCCTCATAAGTAACTCACAACCATTTTCTAAACATACACATATGCTTTTTCCACAAATCCTGTTTAATAATTCCAATACGGCTGGGGCACCTGGGTGCCTCTGTCGGTTAAGCGCCCAAGTCTTGATTTCAGCTCAGATCATGATCTCAGAGTCCTAGGAGCGAGCCCCTCATCGGGCTCCATGCTCAGTGGGGAGTCTGCTTGAGACTCTCCCTCCCTCTGCCCCTCATCCCTCCCACGTGCGCATGTGTGCTCTCTTTCTCTAAAAAAATAAGTCTTTAAAAAAATATAGAAATATATTAATTCCAATATGGCTGTCAGGAATCCTTGGGCAGATTTCGTTTGGATCTTTTGTAACACCCCATGATTCTTCAAAGCTTCTATTCAGTGAGTCTAGAACAGGAGTGGAATGGTCAAGTTCCTGGCAACAGAAGTCCTATCTTCCTTAACACTAGCACTAAATTGCCCGAATTCCCCATCACAAGTAGAATTATAAGTTAAGCTGTATCTTCTTTAATTCCCTGTGAAATCACAACTCAACACTGTTGCACACAGCCTGACCTACCAGCCCAAAGCAAGGACCTGGTATTTCCAATCCAAAGGCCAATGACTCAGAACATTTATGACTCTTCGGCCCAAGAGAGCACGCTTGGCCTCACCAGGGAACTGGTTCTCAGTCTGACCTAGGACTGAGTTAGGGGATGCTTTGAAGAAACTGTTTACCCCACCTCGGAACCTGGGAAAGCAGAACAGGATGTCACCCTCGAGGTAACACGGCCAGATAACCAGCAGACTTGCAGGAAAAAGAATTTTGTCAGGGCCCTGCTGGCCTCCTGTATATTCACTCCCCTCTAGGTATGATCAGCTCTCCAGTCATTTGAGCCTTTTATGCTTAGCTAAAGGAAGAGTCTACAGAAACTTGATACCTACAGATCCACCCAAGTATGTTAAATGAGAAAAAAATAAAAGCTGCCAAGATCAGAGCAGGACGAAGTTGGCCAATAACCCCTAAGATCCTGAATCCTTTAAATATCTGTAACGGAAAAGCTGTTGAAATTCTTGTTTTCCACCCTGGAGAGAAACACAGGAAAGAGGAAAAAGAACTCAGGCCCACTTTCTCTCTAAGAGGATCACAGACCTGCTATTTGAGTCCTGAGAAAGAGTTATGAGCAAAGGAAGAAGATGAAGAGGCCGCATCATAATTCCTGCAGATACAGTATACACTCATCCTCTCGCACCACAAAGGCTAGCAAAATCGTGAAGAAAGAAAGAATGTCTTTTAGCCTAGTTTATAGAGAACAAGGACGCAGTCATGCGTGGGAGGATGTTGAAGATCTGTGTCTTGATGAGGATCTCAAACAAGCTTTTGATTATGATTACACAGTCTTCCTGGGCCACCATCGTCCCTAGTCTGAATTATGGCAATAGCCTCCTATCTGGTTTCTGTGCTTCTGCCCACATCCCCTGCCTCCAGGCTAATTCTCTACAAAGCAGGTGGAGGGATCCTTTAAAAGTAAGTCAGAGCATGTTTTTCTTCTGCTCAACAACCTTTAATAACGTCCAGTTTCATATTCTTTTCCATGGTCGACAAGGCGGTCCATGATCTTCCCCCGTTATCTCACTGAGCTTCATCTATGTCCCTCTCTCTTCTTTTAGGTTCAACCACATACTGACTTGCTCTGATCCCAAAACACACTAGACATGCTCACACCTCAGGGCTTTAGCACTAGCATCTCCTGAGATGCTCCTTTCCAATACTGCCAATTCTTGCCATGAACTACTTTTTATTTGCCCATAGTTATTTATCAACTTTAAACACACCGTACATAATTTACTTATTAGTAAATTATGTTTATTATCTGTCTCTGCTAGAAGCAAAGCTCCAATTTTGTTCACAGATGTATCTTAAGTGCCTGAAAAAGCTCTTGGAACTTAACAGGGATGCAATAAATTAATTTACTGAATAAATAAATGACTTCTCTTATCCCTTTTCCTTAGATCTACCTATGTCTTTGTGAGCCTCATTCAAATGATTCCACTATCCTAGGAGAGACAGAATGACCAACAGGTTAAGAGTACTGGTTAGGGTCAGACAGACCTTATTGCAAATCCCAGCTCTATCACCCATTAACTGGCTGACCTTGGGCAATATCAGGTATGACCTGTGTCTGATTTGCCTCAGTGATAAAATGGAACTAGTAACAGCGCCCACTCATAAGGCAGCTGTGGAAGTCAATGAATTGGTGTGTACACAGCACTTAAGTGCCTTGTCTATAACAACACTCAATAAATATTAACTATTATAATTATGGCACAAGTATGATCAGTCCTTTCTCTGCTGCGAACTCTCCAATGGGTCTTAAAATCAAGGATAAAATCATAAAGAGCATGATATTCCCAATTCCACCTCTCTGAATCTCTAACCTTTCCGCTTTATCTGCGCTATCGTATCCAGTATTTCCCCGGTCCTTAATCTCTCCGAGCACTTCTCAACCTCAAAATCTTTGCACATGCTGTTTCCTCTGCCTGTGGTACTCTGATCAAGGGTTGGCAAACTTTTCCAAAGGGCCTGACAGTAATGATTTGTGGCTTTGTGAGCCACAGGGTTTCTGTCACAACTCTTCAACTTCTCACTGTAGCACAGACACAGCCCAAAAACAATATAATACATAGAGAAATAGTTGTGGCTATGTCCCAATAAAACTTTATCTACAAAAGCCTTCCTCAACACCCCTAACTAGGCTAAGTTCCCCTGTTATATACTCCCACACTATTCTCTGGAGCCCTTATCACAATCTTACGTTTAAATTTATTAATTCTTCATTGTTCATGATTTTATTGTTCCCTCTTCCAGACTGTAAGCTACATGAAACAGGGACCATGGATGTTTTGCCCCTGCTGTATAAGAGGTGTTGAAAAAATAATGGATGTAACACAGCAAATGAAAAAAGAGGTTGGCCCTTTCTTCTAGAATGTATCTTACTACAATAGCTATCGGCTTAGGTTAAAAATACTAAATGCCCTGAAAGAGGAGTAAAGATGCTGATGTTATTTTCTCAGGATTTAGGGCAGGGAGGTTTGCCATTGAAGATGTTACTTAAAAGTCAGATTTATGGACAGAGAAATACGATACCTGATGGACATAATATTCGAGATCAAAGAGTGCAGCAATCTTCTCTTCTAGGCTGGAGCTTGAACTATTGAACTTGTTGATTAGCCGTACCATGATCTGCATGTCAGTCTCAATGACAACGTTCAGCTCCTCAAAGTCCTTCTTCAGCTCCTCAATGGGGCGAAAGAGTCGTTTAACCTTGGCCTGCCTTGCCTACGAAGATAAGTGAAGGAAAGAGATAAGTAGATCAATTGAAAACATCTCCCAGAAGACAGTTGCTATCTACCATGGATGTCCATTCTCAAAGAACTGCTGCTTCCAGATTCAAAACCTTCTTTCAACTGTACTATTAAAAAATCCTCCCACAGGAATACCTCATTTTATTGAACTTCACTTTGCCACACTTAGAGATGTTTGTGGCAACCTGCATTTAGCTACTCTATCAGCGTCATTTTTTCCAACAGCATTTGCTCACTCTGTATCTCTGTGTCACATTTCGGTAATTCCTGTAATACTTTGAACTTTATTATATTTGTGAGGTTTTTTTAAGGATCTTTTTATTCGTTGAGAGAGAGAGAGAGAGCACAGTGAGAGGGAGAAGAAACTCTTGCTGAGCAGAGAGCCTCACATGGGACTCGATCCCAGGACACTGGGATCATGACCTGAGCTGAAGGCAGAGCCTAACTGACTGAGCCACCCAAGCGCCCCTCATTATTATATTTGTTATGGTGATCTATCATCAGTGGTATTTGATATTACTATTGAAGTTGTTTTGGGGTGCCACAAACCATACCCATATAAGACAGTGAACTTAACTGATAAATGTTTTGTGTATTCTGACTGCTCACTGATAGGCAATTCCCCCATCACTCTCCTTCTCCTTGGGCCTGGTCTATTTCCTGAGACACAGTGATTTTGAAATTAGGCCAATTAATAACACTACAATGGCCTCTTAAAGTATTCAAGTGAAAGAAGAGTCTCATGTCTCATTTTAAATCAAAAGTTAAGAAATGACTAGGCTTAGTGAGGATGGCACGTCAAAAGCTGAGATAACCAAAAGACAGGCCTCTTGTGCCAAACAGTTAGCCAAGTTGTGAATACAAAGAGTTCCTGACAGAAACTGAAAGGCTATTCCAGTGAACACACAAATTGTAAGAAAGCAGCACAGCTATATTGCTGACGTGAAGAAAGTTTTCGTGGTTGTGCTAGATCAAACCAGCCACAACATTTCCTTAAACCAAAGCCTAATCCAGAGCAAGGCCTTAAAATCTCTTTAATTCTATGGAAACTGAAAGAGATGAGGAACCTACAGAAGAAAAGGTTGACGTTAGCAGAGGTTGGTTCATGAGGTTTCAGAAAACAAGCCATCTCCATAACAGAAAAGTGCTAGGTGAAGCAGCAAGTGCTGATACAGAAGCTGCAGCACATTATCTGGAAGACAGCTAATCCATGAAGGCAGCTAGACTCAGCAATATAGACAAAATACACCTCTATTGGAAAAAGATGCCATCTAGGACTTCCATAGCTAGAGAGGAGAAGTCAATGCCCGCCTTCAAAGCACAGGCTGATTTTCTCATTAGGGGCAGCTGCTAATGCAGCTGCTGTCTTTAGGGTGAAACCAACGTTTATTTACCACTCCAAAAATCCTATGGCCTGTAAGAATTAAGCTAAATCTACGTGGCCTGTCCTCTATAAATGGAACCACAAAGCCTGGATGACAGCATGTCAATTTACAACATGGTTTACGGAATACGTTAAGACCAACATTGAGACCTACTGGCAGGAAAAAAAAAAGTCCTTTCAAAGTATTACTGCTTATGGACAATGTACCTGGCCACCCAAGAGCTCTGAGGGAGATGTACAATGAGATTAATGTTGTGTTTATGCTTGTTAATATAACATCTATTCTGCAGCCCACAGAGCAAGGAGTCATTTCGACTTTCAAGTCTTAATTATAATAACAAGAAAATGCATTGTAAGGCTACAGTTGCCATAGATAGTGTTTCCTTTAACGGATTTGGGCAAAATAAACTGAAAACCAGTTGGAAAGTATTCCCATTCTAGATCCCATTAAGAACATAATGGGAACAAGTCAAGCTATCAATATGAACAGGAGTTTAGAAGAAGTCGATTGTAGCACTCATGGATGACTGCGACGAGTTCAAGTCTTCAGTGGGGGAAAGAAGTACAGATGTGGTAGAAATATCAAGAGAATTAGAATTAGAAGTGGAGCCTGAGGATGTGACTGAACTACTGCAACATGATAAAACTTTAATGAATGAAAAGTTGCTTCTTATGGATGAGCAAAGAAAGTCGTTTCCCGAAATGGAATCTACTCCTGGTGAACGGGCTGTGAAGACGCTGAAATGACAACAAAGGATTTAGAATACTACAGAAACTCAGTTGATAAAGCAGTCAAAGGGTTTGAGAGAATTGACTCCCATTTTGAGAGAAGTTCTACTGCAGTATAATGTTATCAAACAGCATCACATGCTACAGGGAAACTGTTCAGGAAATTGTTCAGTGTGGCAAACTTCACTGCTGTCTTATTTTAGGAAATTGACATAGCCACCACAAAGTTCAGCAACCACCACCCTCATCAGCATTGAGACAAGACCCTCCACAAGCAAAAGGATTACAACTCACCAAAAGCTCGAGGGGGCTAGCATTTTTTAGCAAAAAAGTACTTTTTGATTTAAGGTATGTATATTGTTTTTTAGACATAAAGTGATTGCACATTTAGTAGACTGTGGTACAGAATAAATGTACCTCTTACATGCACTGATATCAAAAAATTAATCTGACTTTATTTATTGCAGTGGTCTAGAACCAAATCCACACTGTCT
Source organism: Nasua narica (assembly GCA_028533885.1). Lineage (NCBI taxonomy): Eukaryota > Metazoa > Chordata > Mammalia > Carnivora > Procyonidae > Nasua > Nasua narica. The sequence goes on from CM052809.1 coordinate 27,742,025, forward strand.
TCAAGGCATACCTATACCTCCCAAGATGCCCATAGTAGAGAGCCCTCAGAGTCTATTCATATAGACCTCTGCCCCCAAACACACCCAAGATATACCAAGGTTCACTTATTCCAGTCTGACTTCTAATGTTCAAGAAGAATGGAAAGTCTTCTTGCTGCCATCACTGAGGTCAGGGGAAGCAATGCAAGCTCACCTTCAACCTCTGACCTCCACTGAAAAGGCTGAGGGCTAACGTGGAATAATCTACACCTTGGTTCTGTATCTTCCAGAACCACTTGGTATCTTTGTTTTGCCCTGCCCAACCCAGCAACATTTTAGGGAAACCCGGATGTAGGAAACTGTGGGTAAAGAGCTATGGGAGTGGGAGCAATTTGCTGATGAAAATTAAATCACTGTCATTACTGTCAATCTAACTACAGGTGTACAATTTGTTCAACTGTTTGAAGTGGCTAAATTACTGTATGTACTATACTCAAGTTTCAATTTTCTCTCAATCTTTCCCCACCCCACACACACAGAAAAATTTTAAAAATGAAGTTATGCCGAAGGCGAATAAAAGACTTTAATTAGATATTTTATACATGTGACACTCCCATTTTCTTCCCAATTTTAGAGGACAGTGCTTATAAATAGAGTCCAAAAGGTCGCAGTGGTTTATGTCTCTATCTTCTAAGAAAAATTAAAAGGCACGAATATTTATAAGAAGTAGAATGATGAGCAGCTGTCAGCTCCAAATTGCTCATCTATTACCTATGGATTTTTCTCCCCAGTTAGAAGTACTCCATAGAAACACCAACCAAAGAAATGAATCAGCCTCTCTTAAAAAAGACCAAGCTCCTAGCAGAGCAATCACATCTATGGGATGTCATATCCTGCTTCTTCAGGCTAAAACAACAGTGAAATGCTCTCCCTGCACCCAGCTACTAAAGGACTCTGGATGGCGGCCAAAGGCAGGGCAAAAAGGTCTGGGGAAGTTGAGTCACTGTCTCGAGTTATGGCATGACAGGCAAGTGAGCACCTCCACCTCACATAAGTGATGTATACGTGGTCCTCAGGAAGAGGGCCTCTTTAAAAGAAAAAAATCGCAAAACCTCTTTATCTTGCAATAATTATAAACTCCCAGAAAGTTACAAAAATAACACAGCAAGTACCATGTACCCTTGGTTCAGCTTCCCCCAATGGCAACATCTTATGTGAAAGTATACACTAAGAAAACCAAGAAAATGACAAAGGTATAATACCATTAACCAGACTACTTACTATAGTAGTCTGGTTATAGATGTAGATTTATCTATATATAGATATCTATATAAATCTAGATATAGATTAGTATAGATAAAAACTTAGGTTTTATCAGCTTTTACATGTGCACATTTGCACATATATGCATGTATATGATTCTATACAATTTTATGCAATGTATATATTCATGTACGCACCGGAACAATTGGGCCACCAAACTATTCCAGCACCAAACAACTCCACTGTGCTACCCCCTCCACAGCTACACCTCACCTTCCCACCCAATCCTGTGCCCTACTTTGTTCTCCATCTCCCTAATTCTGGCATTTAGACAATAGTCTAAAGATGCAATCACAAGATTGCCTTTGAGATACTATTTGAGGTAGTATTTAAATGAACATAATGCACTTGAGATCTATCCAAGTGACCACATGCATCAATGGTTCATTTATTTTTAATGCTGAGTAGTACTGCATTATAGAGATGTACAGTTTGCTTAACCATTCACCTGTTGAACATTTGAGTTGTTTACTATTATGAACGAAATCACATAAATATTTGCATAAGGGTTTTTATATAAATTCAAGCCCTTATTTCTCTGGGATAAATGCCGACAGGTATGACTGCTGGGTCATATGATAAACAGGTTTGGTTTTATAAGAAACTGCCTATTTTCTACGGTGACGTACCATTTTACACACTCACCAGCAATGTATGAAACACCCGGTTTCTCCACATCCTCACTAGTATTTAGCATTATCACCACTTTTATTTTAGGTATTTTAACAGATGTATAGCAATAGCTCATTGTGGATTTAATTTGCATTTCTCCAAAGGCTAAAGACATTAAACATCTTTTTGTGTGCTTATCTGCCATTCACAAATCATCATTGGTGGATTACTGTTTGTTCACTAATATGTTCTCTAAATATGTTGTCGGTTTTTACTGTTGAGCTTTCAGAGTTCATTATAGTTTAGATACAAGTCTTTAATCAGATACAGTCCTTGCTTTGCACAGATCTTATACGCACCAAGTTCAAATACTCTAGTTTCAATAACATCATAATCCCAACACCGCACAAATTTCATTTAACTGTAATTGCATGAAATACAAACTGTTGCTGGCTCTTTAGTCCACAACTCACTACATGTAACACAAATGTGCATGATGATGAGCGGCTGATCATACCACTTCTTTCCAACTCCGTCTGACAGGCCACTGCAAGTTTCTTACTCAGTTCATACACAGAGGTCAGGTGTATAGTTGTAAGACTTCCTCATCCTCCAATGACAAACCCACATAACATTTCATAAAAATGGGTACACAAAAGAAAGAAGTGGCCAAGAAAGATGACAAGGCAGCAAAGAAACTAACAGTGGTAACTCTTGACAGTGAAACTCATATGGAATGTATGTGGTCAAAATTTTTATGAAGAGGTCATAATTTTTGCTTCAACTATCACTTTTTTAAAAAAAAATTATTTATTTGTTTGTTTGTTTATTTATTTATTGACTGACTGACTGGCAGAGGGAATACAAGCAGGGGGAGCGGTAGAGGGGGAGAACAGGCTTCCCACGGAGCAGGAAGTCCCATGTAGGGCTCGATCCCAGGACCCTGGGATCGTGACCTGAGCCAAAGGCAGATGCTTAATGACTGAGCTACCCAGGTGCCCCCAAATATTATTTTTCAGACATAAGAGAATGACAGTCTATTTTTCCCCCCTTATTTTCATTTATTTCACTGTTCTTTTCTTTTTCCTGATGGTTCCAAGTTTTGTTCTACCATTATTTCATTTTTATTTGGAGAATATTCTTTAGTCTTTCTTTTAGGTACATCTGCTAGTGACAAATTTTTTCAATTTTCTTTTGTGTAAGAATGTCTTGATTTCTCTTTCGCTTGTGAAGGATATTTTCATTGGCTATAGGATTCTGAGTGAACGGTTTTTTCAGCACTTGGAAAATACTGTGCTACATACTCTGGTTTTGGTGGTTTTCATTGGAAAATACTGTGCTGCATACTCTGGTTTTGGTAGTTTCAAATGAAAACCTCACTGCTAATCATTTACCCTAAGGTAGTATTTTTTTTCTGACTAGCTGTTTTCAATATTTTTTCTGTACTTAATTTTCAGGAGGTTGACTGAAGAGTCATGGTGTTGCTTTCTCTGAGTTTATCCTACTGAAAATTCAGTTTCATGAATCTATTCGTTTATGCCCTTCATCATATTTGGGGATTTTTCCATCTTTATTTCTTAGTTTATTTTTTCATTATTTTTCAATACTCTCTCCTAAGACTCCAATGACAGAAATGTTAGATCCTTCCTTATAACCACACAGGTCCCTAAGTCTCTGTTCATTTTTTTTCCTATTTTTGTCATTTCTGTCTTCAAGTTTACTGGTTCTTCTCTTTCCTACTCTGCTACTGAGCCCTAGTCAGTGATTTTTTAACATTTCGAGTTGTATTTTTGCAGTTCTAAAAATTTCATTTGGTTCTTTTTTCTATCATCTACTTCTTTCCTAAGAAAGAAGTCATTTGTTTCAAGAGTGTTCATACTCATTTGTTGAACGATTTTTGTAACTGCTTTAGAATCCTTTTTAGGTAATTCAAGTTTCTGTGTCATCCCACTGTTGCCATCTATTAATTTGTCTTTCCTAATTCAAAGTTTGATTTTTTTGTATTCTGGACATTTTGGGTATCAGTTCTAAGATATCTCTAACTTACTAAATCTTCCTTTTCAGCCAGCAGTTAAAATGTTTACGTTTAATACGCTGGTTCTGGCCTTCTTGTATGGCTGTGACTCTAAGACAATTTAGTTTCTGGACTCTATGAAGCATTATTTTGGTCTGTTTCCTTTGTATCCTGGCAAAGGCTCATCTAGAAACCTGGCATTATTCCACACTGTGTTTCAGTTATCAAATCTTCTGCTCTGTTAATTCTGGTCAGTTTCTCACGTGGGTCACCAGAGAATATGCCCAAGACTTCATTTGTGAAATCCCTTTCTCCAGCTCTCTGTTCTCCAAAATCCTACCACCATTCTCTAGTTAGGAGGAAGAACATCACCTGCCACCACTGGACACTCTACATTGGGACAAGAAGTCCTTCCTTGGCCTCTTTACCACCCTGCTGAGGGAACTGAAACACTGCTTCACTGATGCTGGTGTGAGGATGGAAGTTCAGGTTCCTCACTTACCCTCACTGACAACGTCCCAGAGTGGGAGGCAAAATGATGCCTCACAATATCTCAGTGCCAAGTAGAAGGTCAGACTATAGATTCTCTATTCACCACCACCCATTCCCCCCCACCCCCCACCAACACACACAATGGTACCACCTCTGCTCCAAGTGAAAAACCACCTTGGTAGTGTAAGGCAGGGGAAGACATTCGAATATCCTTCTTGGCCTCTACCAATACCACCCCAACAGGAGAAGCAGCCTGCTACCCCCATGCAGAAAGCGGAAAACCAGGCTCCACACTCGGTGTCTGCTGGTAACACACCAGCAGAGGAAACAGAGAATAGTCTCCTACCATTGGGCAGAGGGTAGAAATTCCAGCTCTCTGTTCAAGGCTCAATGATGCCACCTTGGTCAAGGTAGCAGAATACTGCATCACATCCTATCATTGCCACAGATAGGGGGTAGAAGTTCAGCCTACCCACTTGGCTTCTGCTGACTCCACTCTGGTGCAGGAATGAGAGTGCAGCCTGCTACCACCAAATGGGAGGTGGAAATCCAAGTTTCCCATTCAACTTCTACTGGTACAAATGTGGCGTGGGAGATTTCCATTATCTCTGGCTAAACTAGGACAGATATTGTCAAAGTGAGTTTAGTTCTATAAGGCTACCCTTTTCCTAGTAATTTCTCTGGAAAGAGTAGGTCTTTTTTAGTGCTTTTTTTCTATTTGTATCTATTAGCATTTCCTGGATGTGGGCCTCTCCAATGCCAACTCTGGGATGTACAAAAGGCAAAAAGAATGCCCAAGGAACTCAATATCATATTATTCTTCGAGTTCCAAGGTTGTTTCTTCTTCCCACCTTTTAGAGTCTTCTTATATTTGCTTTTAGTATTATGTCCAAGGTTTTTAATTGTCCTTAGCAGGAGTAATATTAAGAAATGAGTCTACTTTATCTTGTCCAGCATCAAAAGTTTTTGAATGGAGCAATTTATAGGATACAGGTGAACAACAGCTGACATAATAAAGCATCAAGCCATTTGTATAGAAATAGAGGTATAAAAGGATCAGACTCAACAGAAGTAGCCCAAATCTGTTTGGCTAGATGGAGCTTTTCCACAAAGCAAGGAGTTCTGGGAAGGACTGATTCATTTAAATCTAAGGTATGAACATATACAATAGAATTGGTGCCTTTCCTCCTAAAAAAAATCAAGTCAAAAAGAATTCACTCAAATGATAGGATACGGCACAATATCTGACAGTATTGCTTCTATAAATAGCAAAAGCACCATCCTGTTCTTGCAAGTCACCATACAACTTGAGTTTAAAGACTGATCAACAAAAGCATAACACTATCTGCAGCCAAGAGTTTCAGACATGTCAGAAACGACCAACCTACTTCAAGTCAATTTATTTGCCCGTCCCAAGGCACTCACAATGAACTGAGTCAATCCCAACAGGCTCCAAATGAAAGCAGGAGAAAAACACCAGGCTCTAGCACCTCAGTGAAGAAACCAAAAAATCTACACTCCACAGAAGTAAAGAAAGAGTGTGTCAGTCTTCTTTTCCAAATGGTAGCTGACTTATACCAGTTTGAACAGGGATCCTGCATTTGGGTACAGATATTAGGATCTCCTCTTGCAATAGGAAAAGATTCTTTTTCATTGCAAAAAAAAAAAAAAATCAACTGAAAACTTAATCTCTTCCTTTTACATTTTAAAAATATTTTTTATTTTGGGGCAACTGGGTGGCTCAGTGGGTTAAAGCCTCTGCCTTTGGCTCAGGTCATCATCACAGGGTCCTGGGATCGAGCTCCGCATCAGGCTCTCTGCTCAGTGGGGAGCCTGCTTCCCCCTCTCTCTCTGCCTGCCTCTCTGCCTACTTGTGATCTCTCTTTCTCTGTCAAATTAAAAAAAAAATTTAAAAAAATTTTAATTTTAATTTTAATTTGGGGGGTTTTATTTTTTCAAATTCTTATTTAAATTCTAGTTAGTTAACATACAGTGTAATATTTATTTTAGGAGTAGAATTCAGGGATTTATCACTTACATACAAGATCTAATGCTCATCACAACAAGTGCCCTCCTTAATGCCCATCACCCATCTAGGAGTGATCAAAAAGTGATCAAAAACACCCATCTAGGGAGTCCATCCCCCTCCCACCTTCGTCCATCAACCCTCTGTTTATTCTCGATCATTAAGAGTCTCTTACGGTTTGTTTCCTTCTTTTTTTCCCCCTTCCCATATTTTCATCTGTTTTGCTTCTTAAATTCCACAGATGAGTGATATCATATGCTATTTGTCTTTCTCTGCCTTAGCAAAATACAGTCTAGTTCCAGCCATGTTATTGCAATGGCAAGCTTTCATTCCTTTTGATGGCTGAGTAACGTTCCACTGTGTAGATACGCATGTATATATATGCATACATACCACATCTTCTTTAACCATTCATCAGTCGATGGACATTTGGCCTCTCTCCAGTAATTTGTCTATTGTTGATAATGCTGCTATAAACATGGGGGGGCATGTATCCCTTTGAATCAGTATCTTTGTATCCTTTTGGTAAATACCTAGTAGTGCAATTCCTGGATCAAAAGGTAGTTCTATTTTTAACTTTTTGAAAAACCTCCACACCATTTTCCAGACTGGCTGCACCAGTTTGCATTTCCATCAAGAGTGTAAGAGGGCTCCCCTTTCTCCGCATCCTCACCAACACTTGTTTCCTGAGATGTTAATTTTAGCCATTCTGACAGGTGTGAGGTTCAAAAATATTTTCTTAATATTCATACTTTTCTGTACAAACTTTACTATGGGAAAGAATACCATTAAAAGAGAACAAAGAGAAGAGATGGGGTGGAGTGGGGCTTCCGCCCACAGAGAAGACACGGAGCAGGGGCTGACTGCTATGTTCTCATCAGGCCCACATGGAGCCCTAGATGACGAGTGAGACTGAGCCCAACCTCTGACCACAGGAACATCAATCTCTGCTCCAAGCACCTAGGCACACACCTCTCTCCTCTGCTGACCTCCACTTCACCAGGGAAGAGGTAAGAGGTAGGATGAAATTTTATCTAACACCTTCCTACAACCACTGCTGCTACCACTGCCATCCGGCTACTCACCTTCTCATAGCATATACACTCCCCACACTGGGAGACGTGACTTCACCAAGAGGCGGAAACACACGGAGAACATGGTCTGCATATTAACACATCCTAATTAGGTCCTCCCCAACACCAAAACCAAAAAACCAAGCAACAACAAAAACAACAAAAGGCTCATTTGCCTCAGAAACGCTTAGCTCTAAAGGATCTGAGGGACCTAAGGCTCCTTCACTTAACATACAAGCTGTCAAGAACCTGATGCTGCCCCGCTGCTGGGGCACTGGCAGAGAGATGAAGCAAAAGAGGACTGTGAGGAGGGTAAGAGGGAGAACTTAGAAAGGTCTCTAAAGTAGCCATCAGAGGAGCCTCTTTCAAGGACAGGACTCAAATGGAAGTATAAAAATATGATATGGGAGCAGAGCTTGGGTGGCTCAGTCGGTTAAGCCTCGGGCTCAGGTCATGATCCTAGGGCCCGGGGCTCGAGTCCCGCATCCGGCTCCCTGCTCAGCAGAAAGCCTGCTTCTCCCCTTGCTTGTCCTCACATGCTCTCTCCCTCCCTCTCTCTGCCAAATTAAAAATACTACACACACACACATATATTAATGATGTGCGACATTCTCTGGCTATCACATGAGTTCAAGATCCATCTCAAGTCTAAGATTGGTCTGCATTTCTGCCTCTTTCTTCTCCCCTTAGTTGGTACACAAATTTAGAACCGGAGGACACCTCAGCCATCCTGTTGTTCCACCTCTGCATTGTACATTTAAGGAACATGAGCCCTGGAACAGGGAATACATTTGCCACATGTTCAAAGGACATGGACAAGGATCAAGGCTTCCTTCCCAGCCTACCTCCTCTGGTCTTTAAGACTGTGTCTAATGCAAGTGAAAGTGAGATCTGTGTTTTAATCTCTATTCGCCTCTCTCTTGTGACTACGAAGAGTATGATTATCGCCGCTTTATGCCTCAGTTTCCTCAAACGTATAACACAAAGTTGGATCCTAAACAGTGAAATGCTTCCAGCATTGGTATATGTTTTTTTAATTATCTATAAAGGATTACTTATTTGGCATTAACTGCCCTTTGAATTATTTTACAGTATTATTATCATAACCCCGTGTTTATTTTAACAGCTTCAGGCAGAAGTGATTCCCTTCAAGGCTGTCCACTAGGCTTACTAACTCCCTGGAAAGAGTATCACACACCTTGTCTTCCTGTGAACTCTCCACTTCTGCCCCCTCCTTGAATTTTGCCAGGGCACTCTTGAGGTCCTGAGATGTGTAGGTGTTAGTGTCGATGTCCAGCCTGCCCAAAGAGAAGGTGAGAGTCAGGAAGGAGGCACCATCTTTTCCGAGAAACACACACACACACACACACACACACACACCCCGTCGCCACAGGGGCTGGCACTCCAAAACAAGGTAAACCAGGTCAGCTCTAACTCAGACTGCACCACTCTAGCTTTGCCTTTGGTCAGCAACAAGTCCATCAAGTAGTCTTACCTTGAAGCTAGAGGAGGAAATACATAGCTGAAGATGGGGTCATTTTGTGAAAGAGGAGGATATGCCATGGGGCTGACAGGGGCCTACCATGGAGAGAGAGCCCTCAGCCAGCTACACAGGCAGAAGTCTGTGCGGAGTGTCCGTGCAATGCTGTTCTGCAGCATGTGACAGGCAGGACCTCCTGGAGGACAGTGGGCATGGACGAAGGGTGTAACAAGCCCCCTATTTATATTCTTCTAGTAAAGGGACCAATGGGAACCTGAGCACCCCCTAATACGGGCCTGGCCTGATTTCATAAGGCAATCTTCCTTCACAAAAACGGGCTGGATAAATTCACACCTTTAAAACCAACTCCCGGGCACAGAGAAAATGCAGAAGGTATGTGTCAATCTGACAAGGAACAAGTTTGAGATATCGAGGACTAGACGCAAAGCCAACCACCTTCCAAAGTCGGCCTCCAAGAAGAGGAAGGAAAGTAACAAATGTGGATGTCATCTCATGAACCTGGCGAAGACTTGAGTGGCATCCTCCCAAAGCCCCCTGGAGCTGATTCAAGCCATAACTTTTTTTTTTCCCCCAACATTTTATTTATTTATTTGACAGAGAGGAGAGAGAGCACAAGTAGGCAGAGAGGCAGGCAGAGGGAGAGGGGGGGAAGCAGGCTCCCCGCTGAGCAGAGAGCCTGATGCGGGGTCCGATCCCAGGTCCCTGAGATCATGACCTGACCCAAAAATAGAGGCTTCAACCCACTGAGCCACCCAGGTCCCCCCATGACTTTTCTTCTTGACTGGAGAGAAGGCATTCATGGGATGGGGGGTGGGTTTTGCCACAAATGGTGATTCCTGATCAGTGAACAGAGAGGTAAGACTAAGAGTGACGTGGACAAAGGAGGTGTGGAATGTGGTCTGTGCTTGACAAGACTGTCCAGCTATGGGCAGGGGAAGGAAGTGGAAGGGTGGTTTAAGGATAACCCAGGAGATATATATACAGATGGGGAAGGAAGGCGCTAATGGGATGCTCTGGGCAAGATAAGGCTATCAGTCTAAAAGTCAAGACACCAGCAGGCCTTGGCTCCAAAGAGCACACGCTCTTAGGGCTTTGCTCACTTAGTCTTTGATTCATCTTGGAACCCCTTAGAGCCCTGAGAAAAATGCCTGTCTTCTCTAAACCTCAATCCTCATAAGCTAATTAATAATAGCTAATCACTCCCATTTATTAAACACTTAACCATGTGTCATTATTTTAATCCTTTAAAAGTATTATTTCATTCAACTGATAACCACAATCCTACGAGGTAGGGAAGATGACCCCTCTTCCAGAAGACCATCGCCCACTGACAGTAGCATGAGGGTGCCACTGCCCTGCCCCTAATCCTAAGAGAAAGGTAAGTACTTGGGGCCCAGCTTGAACAGATTACTCCTCCTCCTCTAAGACTTGGTCGGAACAAATCCCATTATGTCTCATAGCTCTATTTACTGCCTTAAGTGTCACTCCTCTAGGCCACTCGCCATCCCCCAGTCTCAGCCAAACTACACATACATAGACGTATGCACATGTGTGACTGCACACACAAACATCAAATCATCTTCAGCTGGTATTCCCACTTCATTCTTCACGCAGAAAATTAGATGCTCTCATCAAGAAGGCCTTCATATTCCCCTCATCACCTCTATACAGCAACCTGCACCCAATATACATTGTCCGCTTTCCCCTCTATGGCAATGGGTAGCAGCATCCCTGCTCCTATTAAACTTACGTTCCAGATCCCACTTCCCTTTCCAAAAGCTTTAACTCCCATAATTATACTGTTCCCTCTTGTCTGAATCCTCAGTCTCTTTGGTTGGATTATTCCTTTGAATATACCCACACTGTTTTGACTTCAGGGTCTCTAATTATCATGCCATTCCCCCTCTACCCTTCAGAGTGAAACTTTATGAACACGTTGTCTTAACTCACTATTCTCATTTCATGACTGCTACCTACACTGCCATTTGCTCTAATCTGGATTCAGTTCCCACAGCCTATTAAAACTTCTCATCAAAATTACTCAAATAATTGAGGACCAGATCCCATGGACTCTTCACTCATGTCATGCTCCTCAACCACTGTGCGACATTTACACAGTTCACTCCTTCCTCATTGAAACACCCTTCTTCCTAGCTTCTTGTTACCACATTCTGCTGCTTCTTCCCCTTCCTCCCTCCTTCTCTCTCTTCTTTGTTCCTCATCCCCTACCTGAACCCTATATACTTGAATGCCCTGGACATCAATCCTGAACTATCTTCTCTACCTATCCTGAACATTCTCCCCTAGTTCTTTTAAAATATCTGTCAGGCAGGGCACCTGGGTGGCTCAGTCAGTTAAGCGTCTGCCTTCAGCTCAGGTCACGATCTCAGGTTACTGGGATCAAGCCCCATGTCAGGTTCCCTACTCAGCCGAGAGTCTGTTTCTCCCTCTTCCTCTGCCTCTCCTCACCCCACTGCTCATGCTGTCTCTCAAAAAAATATTTAAGAATAAATAAAATAAAATAAAAATAAAAATCTGTCAGGCAATGATGCCCAAATTTATGTCTTTGGCCAATCCTCTCCCCTGAGTACCAGCCAGACTGTGGTCCAACTACCCGATATATCCTGGATCTCAGATATTCATCAGGCGCCTCAAACTTACTACATGTAAAACATAGGTCTTGATGTTTCTCCCCATCAATCTGTTCCTTTCTCAATCTTTTCTATTTCAATAAATGGTACTTCTAAGAACCTAGTTGTGTTAAATCCCAAAATGAGGCTTTATCTCAAATACCTCTCCACCACCTTCCTTCGACCCCTAAATCTTTATAAGCAAGTCCTGCTGGCACTACCTCCAAATTAAATCTCCACACCCAACCACTCTCCATCATGACACTCTCCACTAAGCCACCACTATATTTTACCTGATCTACTGAAATGACACCCTGCTTTTTTTTCTCTGTGCTTCTTTTGTCCACCCTCAATCTACACTCCATTCACACAGCAACTAGACTGAATTTGCCAAACTACATCATCTTAAACTGCTCTCCTACCCCAAATCCTCCACTGGCTTTTCATTACAATTCTACTTAAATGAAAACCACTCAACATGCACCTCCAAACTCCCCATGATGTGGCCCCTCGACAGGCCACTCTCCAAAATCATCTACTACTCTTCTTTCTTCTCCTACTCTCTAGTCACCCTGGTCATTTTCCTATTTTCCAAACTTGATGGAGTCTCTTCCTTGACAAAGCTGGAGACTCTTCTTTTTCCCTCTGCCTGAGATGCTCTAACCTTAATTCTGTAAAATTAACTCTTTGCCTGCCTAAATCCCAGTCATTCTTCAGGTCTCATTTCAATTATCATCTTAATGAGGTCTTCCAAAACCATCCTATTTAAAGTGGTCTTCCCTGGGGACTGATTATCTTGCTTACTTCTTCCCTACATTCTACCACTATCTATAATTACTTCACTTGCATTTTTATTTTTCTGCTTTTCTGCCTGCCAGCCTCTCTAATGCTGGCATCCTGTTTCGTTTACTACTGTACCTCTAATACATGGCACACAGGCACTCAATAGGTCCTTTGTGAAATTAATGAATGGAGCAAGGAAATGGCCCTGTCTTTGGCCCACTCCCTTAATCACAATGCTGTATTCTACCACGTTAAATGCTCAACTCAAGATAGGAAAACCTGGATGTACGCTGTCCCTAATCTCTCTTGAACCAAAGAAGGTGATTCAAAGAAGATGGTTGTTCCAGGGCAAAATAGACAGATACAATGTTGGGGTGTTGACAGGTATATGGACTAAAACCAGTGGAGATGACAATGCCTACGACATAAATAGCAAGGGAAAACCCAGCTGCTAGGAACCAAATATACACTGAAGGCAGTGCCAGGAGAGGCCTCTGAGACGAGTCAGAGTCAGATGCCTTATCCCAGGTTTTAGAGCCCAGAGTCATGACAGGTGTAGTTAGCAGTGTGGCCAGTCACATATCCAGCAGAACTGGTGGACAGGCTGCCATGGATTAGGCTACATGGACTGTCTCCACCTCTCCTCAGCCAGTGGTTCTTAACTCTGTGATCATCAACCTCTTTGACAATCTGATGGAAAGCTGTGGGTCTTGTCTTCTTGCCCCCGAAACAGAATGCGCAGATAAGCAAAAGACTCTAACAACTGTGGAAATGAGCCCTGCCCTTTGGCCACTGTTCCTATTCTGGTACTGAGGAGCCAGGTAGACAATTTTAAGAATTGGAGGAGCCCAAGATGAGGTCCACAGCAGAAGGAAGAAGTCACCATCAGAAGCAGACAGAGATTCACTGAGTTCACAGCAGAGAAACCCACACCATCTTGTCCATGCTTTTGGCTCCTGTTTGGACAGGTCTGCCACTACTAATAAATGCTGCGAAGGAAGAGGATATGTCCAGTATACCCTGGAGGCTATTCCAGCCCGAACCCCCAAACATTCCGAAGGAGAAAAGTAAAGAGGCAGAAATAGAACAGGTATCTCTCTCTTATGGTGTACCTATTACAGACCATATGAGTAATTCTGATTTCTATGCTAAAAAGATAAGAGCAACCGATAAAGCATTTAGCAATCTTACTGAAGATCTACGGTCAGGGGCTGGAAAAATAGCTTTCCACAGTAGGAAAATCAACAAATTCCAAGTTAGTCAGGCCCCTAATTCAATATTCTTAAACCAAAAATAAAATAAGCTTTTATTTTATCCTATATAAGCTTTTATCCTATTTAGAAAATAGGACTTGGCACAGAGGTGATAAAAGACCTCCTGATGTACTCTGAGACATTGATATATGCATGCATATACGTGTGTGCTAGGGATGAAGGGAGCATAACAGGGGTTGCGACAATGAAATTTTATTCTTTCTTCGATGGCTATGAGAAATTAATCATCATATGGCCTCTAGGTATAAGCCTATTAAGAGAGATGGGGGAAGATAAAGATCCTCCCCAGTTGGGAGTGACTGTGTGGAGAATAAAGATCTCCTTATCACAATATACAATCAAATTTTCTAACAGTAAAAACCGCCCACATCTGAGCAGGCTGCTCTGTGGGGTTGTGGGTGCCACAGGACTGAAAGTGATATGGAGGCTGAATAACCTTTTGTTGAGTACATCAAAGAAATGACTCAGGTAAGAATTGGGTCTCTGTGCTCCCTTTCTGGCTCTTACCTAACCACAGAATATTGTTGAAATAAGGAAAATTCAAGGACTGGGCAACACTAACGCTGCTCAATCCATTATTGATTGCCAATACTTGCATGTATTTAGAGCAGGGGCATCAAACTCTCTGTTATGACCACATAATATTTTAGGTTTTATGGGCCTTATGGTAATCGTCCCAACCACTCAACTCTGCCAGTTCACAGGAAAGCGGCCACAGACCATACATAAACGAATGAGCATAACTGTGTTCCAATAAAACTTTATGTATGGAAACTGAAATTTCTGAGAGCCAGGAAATATCATTCTTTTGCTTTTTTCCAACCATTAAAAAGTGTTAAAAACAACTTAGCTGTGGGCTGCACAAAAACGAGCAGCCGTCCCAGTATGGCCCACAGGCCATAATTTGCTGGGCGTTGTGTTAGAAACCTCATGACTGGTATTTACTACCTTTCAAACTGCCCAAATCAGGCAGACCCTGCAAACCCCATGCCTCCTCCTCCCTCATGTAAAAAGAACTTGCAAATAATACTTACTAACTCAAGGCAAAGAACAGAAAAATAGAGACAAATTGTCTAAAATCAAATACTCTAAGCTGGTTATTAAAAAAAAAAAAGCACTCTCTTTCAATTGGATAACTTTTATCCTGCAAGAAAGCCTGTTTAATATGGACTAACAAGAGGAAAAGTTAGTCTGAATTAAAGACTTTAAAATGCAATTTTATTGTTCACCAAGGAAGTATTACTGCAAAGCAGAAGGCCTAACAGGCCTGTTTTAATGAATAGATGACTCATCTGTAATCAGCACATTAATTGTTGGGATTCAAATGGGTGCTCTTAAAGTACTGGGAAAAATAGCTTCATTTTTAAAGCAGGTTAAGCATTCCCCCTACAGCCCTTTCTAAAGTATCAATTTGCTTTGCAAACTATTTCTTTCCAAAGACTCTACAAGTAAACTTCCATGAAACCCTGACAGATTTATCACAAATTCTAGACTACTAACTTCAAATTTTTAAAAAAAACCACATGAATTTGGGTAAGAAACATTACATTGTCGATGCTTTCAGTATTACAAAATCAATGTTGTCAAGCTCCCAGTCCCTAGGGTCATCACTGTACCTTCTGCCTTTTTTCAACCCTTTCAAATTACTCCGGAACTTGTCCTCTTCTTGGAGTTTCACTTCTCTTGCCCCAGTCTGCAGATTCAGCCGCACATGGGATCCTGCAGGGACAGCCTGCCCTAAAAGCCAAGAAGAAAGAGGGCTCATGAGGTAGACAGTCCTCGAAGGGACACTGCAATGGAATGTTTGGCTAACAAGCCAACAGGATTTATTAATTCATGAAGACCAGATTCTGCTGTGTTCCATTACCTGAAGTCATCCATCTCTCTAACATAGACACATACCTCACACATATTTTCTCCTTTCGCTACTACATGCCAAATTAAGGGAAAGAGGCAGATGAGCAAGGGCATCTGCACTTCAATCAAGAGACCAGTAAGTCCAGTTAGAACCTGCATCTTTAAGCTATTCTGTTTTCTTTAAACTGAGCTATAATAATCCTTCCTGTTAATGTGCAGGTGAATGGTGACTATCTACCCACCCTTAAGGACATGGCTACATCACTGCATCCTTCATCCGTCACACTTTTACCCCTCCCCAATGGTCCCAGAAACCCCATAGAGTTTGCCATTCCAGCAAGCTTAGACCTCACTGCCCTCTTCTATTCATCATCAGGCTCCTTCTGTGAGGCTCTCTCCCTGATGAGCACAGGGACTGTATTTCTTCCTATTTTATCTCCCAAGCCCCCAGACCAGGGTGTAATTAGAAGGTAAGAGCAAGCCAAGGAGGCATGGAATGGAACCAATAGAAACTAAAAAACCTATGCCCACCCATCTCAGAAGAAGTGATCCACTAACTGAAAAAACAAGTAATGTCAATGGATGGTCTATTCATACGCAGTGTACAAAATTACTCAAAGATAGTTAAAAAGCAGTTAAAGACAGTACCAAAAAAGAACTACAGGCCAGTATCTCTGATGAACACAGATGAAAGATTCCCCACAAAATATTAGTGAACCAAATCCAACAATACATTAAGAAAGTCATTCACCATGATCAAGTGGGATTTACTCCTGGGATGCACGGGTGGTTCAATATTTGCACATCAATGTGATAGGTCACATGAACAACAGAAAGCATAAAAACTATATGCTCATTTCAAGAGATGCAGAAAAAGTATATGACAAAATACAACATCCATTCATGATAAAAACCCTCAACAAGCCAGGTTTAGAGGAAACATACCTGAACATAATAAAGGCCATCTATGAAAAACCCACAGTTAATATCATCCTCAGTGGGAAAAAACTGAGAGCTTTTCCCCTAAGATCAGAAACAAGACAAAAATATCCACTCTTGCCACTTTTATTCAACACAGTACTGGAAGTTCTAGCCACAGCAATAAGACAAGAAGAAATAAAAGGCACCCAAATCAGTAAAGAGAAGAAAAACTTCCACTATTTGCAGATGACATGATACTATATGTAGAAAACCATAAGACCACACCAAAAAACTACTAGACCTGATAAATGAGTTTAGTCAAGTCACAGGATACAAAATCAATATACAGAAATCTGATGCATTTCTATACACTAAAAATGAAGTTTCAGAAAGAGAAATTAAGAAAACAATCTCATTTATAATTGTACTGGAAGTAATAAGATACTTAAAAATATAACTAAACGAAGAGATGAAAGACTCGTACTCTGAAAACTATACATACTGTTGAAAGATGTCAAAGAAGGGACATCCCGCCTGGGTGGTTCAGTCGGTTAAGTGTCTGCTTTTGACTCAGGTCATGATCCCAGGGTCCCTGAATCAAGTCACGCAACAGGCTCTCTGCCCTGCAGGCTCTCTGCTCTGCAGGGAGCTTCTCCCTCTACCTGCTGCTCCCGGTTTGTTCACACTCTCTCTGACAGACGGATAGACAGACGGATAGACAGACAGATGAGATAGATAAGACATAAACAGATGGAAAGATATTCATTCCATGCTCGTGGATTGGAAGAAAAAATATTGTTACAATGTCCATACTACTCAAAGAAATCTACATATGTAATGCAATCCCTAACAAAACACCGAAAGCATTTTTCACAGAGTGAGAGGAAATAATCCTAAAATTTATGTGGCAACACAAAGACCCCGAATAGCCAAAGTAATTTTGAAAAAGAAGTAAACTGGAAGTATAACAATACCAGATGTCAAATATACTACAAAGCTGTAGTAATTAAAACAGTATGGTACTGGCACAAAATGGACACACAGATTAATGGAATAGAGTCCATAGAAAAACCCACAATTATATGGTAATAGCCAAACTATGGAAAGAACCTAGATGTCCATCAACAGATGAATGGATAAAGAAGATGGGATCTATATATACAATGGAATACTATGCAGCCATCAAGAGAAACGAAATCTTGCCATTTGCAACGACATGGATGGAACTAGAGGGTATTATGCTGAGCAAAATAAGCCAGTCAGAGAAAGACAATTATCACATGATTGCTCTGATATGAATAATTTGAGGGGCAGGGCGAGGGGTCGTGGGGGGTGAGGAAGAGAAATGAAACAAGATGGGATGGGGAAGGAGACAAACCATAAGAGACTCCTAAACTCACGAAACAAACTAAGGGTGGATGAGAGCTGGGGTGGGTAGGGTTATGGACATTGGGGAGGGTATGTGCTATGGCAAATGCTGTGAAATGTGTAAGCCTTATGATTCACAGACATGTACCCTGAGGCAAATAATACATTATATGCTAATAAAAAATTTTAAAAATAAATAAATAAATGGTGTTGACAAAACAAACTAAGGGTTGCTGGGAGGTGGGCGGGTGGATAGGGATATGGACACTGGGGAGGGTATGTGCTATGGCAAATGCTGTGAAATGTGTAAGCCTGATGATTCACAGACTTGTACCCTGGGGTAAATAATACATTATATGTTAATAAAAAATAAAAATAAAAAAAAATAAAAATAATAAAAATAAATAAATTAAAAAAAAATAAATGGTGTTGAGAAAACTGGACCACCTTCTTACCCTATGCACAAAAATAAACATAAAATAAATTAAGAACCTAAATGTGAGAACTGAAACCAATAAAAATCCTAGAGGAGAGCACAGGCAGTAATTTCTTTGACACTGGCTATAGGAACATTTTTCTAGATATGTCTCCTAAGGCAAGGGAAACAAAAACAAAAGTAAACTATAGGGATTAGATCAAAATAAAAAGCTTCTCCATGGCAAAAGAAGCAACAAAACAAGATGACAACCTACTGAACAGAAGAAGATACTGCAAGTGATATATCTGCTAAGAGGTTAGGATCCAAAATATATACGAAGAACTTATACAACTCAACACCAAAAGAAAACAAAAAATCCATTTGAAAAATGAGCAGAAAACTGTGCACTAGTGGTGGGAATACAAACTGGTGCAGCCACAGTGCCAGTGAAAACAGTATGGACGTTCCTTAAAAATTAAAAATAGAATTACCATACAATCCAGTAATTCCACTATTGAGTATTACACAAAGAATACCAAAACACTAATTTGAAAAGATATATTCACCCTTATGTTAACTGCAGCATTATTTACAATAGCCGAAATATGGACGTAACCCAAGTGTCCATCAACAGATAAATGGATAAGGAAGATGTGGTGTATGTATATACAACAGAATATTACTCAGATATAGAGAAGAATGAAATCTTGCTCCATGAATCTAGAGGACATAATGCTAAATGAAATAAGTCAATCAGAGAAAGAAATAACATACCATTTCACTCATATGTGGTATTTAAAAAACAAAACAAACAAGAGACAAAAATCTAGACTCTTAAATATAGACAACACACTCACCAGAGGGGAAGTGGGTGAGGAGGTAGGCAAAACAGGTAAAGGGGATGAAAAGTATAACTATCATGATGAGTACTGAGTAATAATATAGACATGCTCAATCACTGTATCGTACACCAAAACTAATATAATACCGTATGTTAACTATACCGGAAATAAACAAGAATTTTTAAAAAACATTGGTTTTTTTAAAAAGCAAGTGTGCAAGATCACATACTACCAACAGAATGTTACACTTATTCATTCATTTATGCAGCAACTCCTATATACCAGCCACTGTAGTAGGTTCTACAAATACAAAGAGGAATGTTAACGGCCACAGGGATAGAAAATTTTAGGGAAAGGGTTCAAGGTATTAAAAATCTAGAAGAAATGCTGCTCTGTGCTTTCTGCTGCCAGAGGATGGCATGGCCTTGCTGGTGCTGAATTTGATTCAAGGATAAAAAAGGGATGACAGTATTTTAAAAATCCTTTAAAGGACGCATATAGCACGAGCTGTCTCAGAGCTTGATCGGGTAAACCTTAAGTATAAAAAGAAAATGAGGTAGCAAGATCTCAAGTTTTCTCAATTCTGGCAGAACCATGGTGAAGTCCAAGTTCTACTGACCACTGTGTCTCCACCAGAGAACTAAGGGGCCAGGGAAACACCAGGCCAAGAGAAGCCATTCTGTTCCTGCTGCCCCGTGTCAGTAGGGAGTTTCTGTATCTTTGGCTAAAAAAATTAATAGGAACTGAAGTACATGAGCATAGATGCATAACCATCTCCTTCTAACTTCAAAGGCAACCAAAATGCTTCAAGGTTAAAAAAAATCTGTGTCCAAAGTAGAGAGGGGAAAACTTTCTCTGGGGAGGCTTCCTGAATAAGGTTAAACTGGCGGTCAAACGAGACAACGAGTGAGATGCAGACTGAGAAAATAGGGAATCCAAAATAGAGCTGTGTGTGCAAAGACTCAGACACACAAAACTACAGGCTACATCCAGATGGCCAGGAGCAAAAGCAGCAGGGACAACTGGAAAGGCTATGGCGGCAGCTGAGGACAAGATGAGGCCAACTGGTGGCAAGAACAAGGAACTGGCAACTTCTCTGCTTTTCCTAGGATCACGGGGCAATAAGTAACTTCTTCAGCATTAATCTCTGAATGTGTGAAGGCGAGAGGCTCTCTCACCTGGAGAGATCCCAAACTGACAAAATGATGAGTATCTCCTGGCCTAAAGGCTTATAAGCAAGTCATCCTTGATGTTCCCTTTACCTCACCATCCCCCATACCCAGTACATCTCTAAAACCTAGTGATTTTTCCTGTTACAATGCCTCTTGAATTCAGTCTGTCCTCCTCACTACTGCTCTTGTCCAAACCATCACCATGTCTCTTCTAGACAGTGCCACAGCCTTCCAGCTGGCCTCTCTGATCTACTCTTAGCTCCTGGTCCAACTGTTCTTTAAGAACATTTTGGGGTTTTTTGGTTTTGTTTGTTTTTTTTCTTTTTTTTTTTTTTTTTTTGGTTTTTTGTTTGTTTTTTCAAAATACAAATCTGACTATGTCATTACCTTGCTTCAAACCTTTTAAGGGCTTCTGACTTCTCTCAGAATAAAGATGAAAGTCCTCATGGTGATCTATGAAGCCCATTAGTATCTGGCCCCTGCCTGCGTTTTCAGCCTTGTCCACTCCCCACTCTCCTTTTTCCATTCCCCATGAAAGAAGCTTGTTTACTCCCACCATGAGGCCATTCCACTAGCTGTTCGCTTTGCCCCGAATGCTCTTTCCAACCCCAGCCTCCCTATCTCCTCATCTTCCCAATCCCAGCTAACACTTACTTCCTCTGAGTGGTATACTCTATTTTCCCAGACCAGACCTGGCTGCTCCTGTTCCCTACATTCCTTCCCAGTACCATGGATCTTTTCTTAGAGCAGTTACCACAATCAGTGGTTATAGTTTAGCTTTTTTATTCATGTGGTAAAAAGAAATGGTCACCATTTTATCCCCAGGGCCTATCCCATGGTCTAGTACACAGTAAATCCTCAATAATTATTTGCTGAGTAAAGATTAAAAATGAAAAAGAGGAAATCCTAGCTCATCTAGAGGTGTGTTGGAAGGCCAACAAGGATTTTCACTAGCTCAAGAGGATTCACAATAATTACTCATGTTAATAGTTTCTTTTGCAGTAACACTACTAATAATAATACAAATAACAGCAGCACTTTGAAATTTCAGGCTTTTGATCACAATTAGAAATGGACAAGGTAAATAAAAGTATGTGACTAATAGTTTCAAAACATAACAGGTTATACTGTGCCGAAGTGGCCAAGGAACAGACTGGAATCTTATGTGAATCCACTTATTTTATTTGGGGAAAATTCCAAAATTACTCCCTTCACATAAGCCACCACAGGGAGCAAGATCAACCACAATAGCATTAACTTAAAATACAGGTTACGCTCATTTAAGATACACAAAACCAGCAACGGCAGAGGCAGAGACAGCAGAAAACAGAATATTTTAAATGTTTCCACCCCACTGGGAAGAAGGCCAATTTAGCATGCAACCTGACCTGCACCCTTCTAGGGCCTCTATGAGGGGACCAAGACACTCAAAGAGCAGAGTGGATGCAAAAAGTCACAAGGTGCATCCAGGTCAAGAATCAGTGATAGAAAGGTAGAGGGCAAGGGAGAAGGCAGAAGATATGATAGGGATCCAGAAAGTCTTCTGGAATTCTACCATCACTATGAGAAATGTTTGCTAGCATTCTGATTTGAGAAGACTGAATCCCATGGAGCAAGTGTGGACCCCAACTGCAGACCAGAGGTAAGCCCAGCTGAGCCTAGCCATGGTAAACCACGTCTAGCTGATCTACAGACACATGAGCAAAAATAAAAGACTGGATTTCTTTTATAACTTTTTACTCTGAACTACATTTAAACTTACACAAAAACTGCAAAAATAATAGTTTCCGTATACTGCTCACACAGCCTTTCCCAATGTTAATAGCATTAATTTAACATAGTAACATAGTCAAAGATAATTATCCCAACTGGGAAATTAACAATAATACTAACCAAACTATAAAGATCCTTTTTTCAAGCCTTACCAGTGTTTCCACCATGTCCTTTTTTGTTTCAGGATTCCATATGGCCTTTGGTTATTATTTCTCCCCAGTCTCCTGTAGTCTGCAAGAATCCCTCAGCCTTCCCTCGTCTTTCATAATCCCGACATCATCAAGGAATACTGATCAGTTTCTCAGAACTGTCTGGTGTCTTCTCATGATTAAACTGAGGTCACATGTCCTTGACAGAAGCACCAAGAATAGGACGCAGTGTTCTTCTTGGTGCATCATATCACAAAGTTTGTGGTGTTAATAATGTTATGACTGGTGATATTGGCCTTGATCAACTAATAAAAGTAGTACCTACTGAGCTTTTTCCACTGTGGTAAACAAAAATCAGAGCAGACTACCAAACTAAGAAGAAAGGTTTGGCCACTTCTCAACAACTTAAAGTAAGAGTTACCACATGAACCCAGCAACTCTGCACCTAGGTGTATATCCAAGAAAATTTAAAAGCATATGTTCACCAAAAACATGTACATGAATGCTCATTGTAGCATCATTTATAATAGCCAAAATGCAGAAACAACCCTAATGTCCATCAACTGATAAATGAAGAAAAAGCACTATATACATACGGCAGGATCCTATTCAACCATTAAAAGAAATGAAATACTGACATATATAACATGGATGAACCTTGGATACATTATGCTCAGTGAAAGAAGACAGATAGGAAAAGTCTCACATCAGACAGTTCCTTTTAAATGAAATTCCAGAAGAGGCAAATCAAAAGACAGTACATCGGTGGTTGTCAGGAGTTGGGGGAGGAAGGAATGGGATGTGACTGCTAATGGGAATGGAGTTTCTCTGGGCTGATGAAAATGTTCTGGAATTAGACAGTGCTAATTGCTGTACAGTATTGTGTATGTACCAAAAGCCACTGAATTGTTAAAAAAAATTACAAGGGAAATTCTTTGAGATTATACAAATCCCTTTTCTCCTCAAACCACACCATTAGGAGAATCCTTCTGCAACAATTACCACTGTGATGGTGGTCTAGTGGAGATTTTCTACTTCCTTCCTTCCTAATATGTTAATTGAAATTTCAAGTACAGTAAGAAGTAGGGCACAATGAATACAGACACCTACATCACTTAACTGGTACTTTTTTGTCACATTTGCTTCACAGAAGCAATGTTACCAACAGAAACATAATATACAAAATGTTACAAACATAATACACAAAAAGGAAACATCACAATGTCAGTTCTAAATATTTTCATACGTACCTCTCCAAAAATATAAAGAAAATTTGCTACAAAAAAGAGGAAGAGAGAGAAACAAAAAGAGAAAAGAAATTTCATTACAAAGAAGAACTTTTAGTCCTCTATCTTTTAATAATTTACTTAATAAATGTGGCCTCATGGTTATTTTCTTCTATGAGTTATAATTCAATACTATCATTATTGATTTTGTTGCTCAGTTGTTGCACTTTGGCCAATTAAGAATTCCTTCAGGTTGGCTCTTATGTCCTTTTAGCGAGTTCCTTTTCCCTCATCATTTTCTTTTTTCAAGAATTTCCTTACTTCCTGGTCCCGTAAGAGGTTACAAGCTCTTGTTGTAGTTTCTTTCCTTGCCCTGGAATCAACTACTTCTCAAGGAGCCTTAGTTTCTTTTACTTAAGAATAGTATTTAGAAACCAAGATCTGGGCGCTAGGTATGCTCGTTACTATTCGGGTATCATGGCTCTTAGACCCTGTCAGACAGAGCTAAGAAATTTATGTATGTGTATACATTTATATATATGCTTATATACACATCTCATTTTGGTATCTATTTTTTATTTTTTTAAAACTACAAGTTTATACTGATATCTCAGATTTCAATCTAACACCACAGAGTTCATTTGTCTTTCCCTCTACCTTACTTATAACTTCTTTCTCCAGCAGAGAGAAACTTGGCTCTTATTTTCTGCAATGTATTTTTTTATTGTCCAATTCTAGCATGAATATAGTTTCAAAATTGGTAACCCATACTCCTACGACAAACGCCTTTACCGAACTAGATTGCAGTATTTACACGCAATTCTTTTGTCTCTGACTTCACAGTATCTTGTCAAGATATCTTTGCACAACGTCACTTAGGTTAGCTCTTTTCTTCCTTACCTCCCATTTAGTAGGATTATGTTATTAATGTGTAATATTTAGTTCACTTGTTAGTGTCTGTATTCCATTTTGCGGTTCCTGCTCCTCCACATGCTGGTTGGTTTAACTGTTTGTTTGGAGGGCATTTCAAGGGTATGTGCACTATTTCTAGAGTTCTAAGACAGAACTCTACAAAAAGAAATTACTACGGTTTTAAGCCAAGTCTGGAGGTGGTTTGTTTATTGTGGTAATTCATTCCAATGGTCCTGAAAGTAGGAAATTTAAAACTGTCCAACATAAAGAAGAGTTCTTTTTTCTGAAATTATGTTGTTTTTACCTTTTTAGTGTTAAAATGCCCCTTTATAAAATGAGCAAATGACAATGATGGATGATGGTGGGTTGTTTCTATGTTAAGGCTCTTAACTCAGCAAAGTAAAAAAGTTGGCCTTTGGTCCCCCAAATTTGCTTTTCAACTTTTTCTTATCCATCAAACACCACAGTCAGGAAACTCCTCCATCTATTCTACCAATCTTCTCCAGGACGTTTGAGAATTATTTTCATCGTACACTTTAAGTGAGGGTATTTTATGGCATATAAACTGTATCTCTGTAAAACTGTTTAAAAAATACATTTCCCGGAATAAAGCATTACCTTCTCCTTTCAAATCCCAGAATAGCAATTACTGTATCAGATACAGTCCAAGGTGACACCAAGTATTTCCAGGGGCCTGGACAGAGTGCTAAGCACAGAGCTTACACCGCCCTAGGACAGTTGTGGGTATGGTACGAAGAAGAAAATGGACCCAGGGAACCCTGAGGCCTTGAAGCACATGGGCAAGAGGAACCCTAGTAGAAGGGCAGGTAAGAAACAGTGACCTAGGGGCACCTGGGTGGCTCAGTGGGTTAAAACCTCTGCCTTGGGCTCAGGTCATGATCTCAGGGTCCTGGGATCGAGCCCCGCATCAGGCTGCCTGGCAGGGAGCCTGCTTCCCCACTCTCTCTCTGCCTGCTTGTGATCTCTCTCCTCTCGGTCAAATAAATAAATAAATAAACCTTTAAAAAAAAAGAAAAGAAAAAAGAAACAGTGACCTAAGAGGGAGGAGCCAACAGAAACGCCAACAGGAGGCCAGCAAGCAAGAGACCAGTGAGATGGACCATCTCTAACACAACAGGGAGTGGTGAAGGCTGAAAAAAATGCCCCCCTAAAAGCATCAAATTTTAAAATACAAAAGCCAAACAAAATAGATCTACAAATGGAATTTGTCCCCCAGCCAGTTTGTGACTGCTGAAAAAGATGTTTCACCTACTGACAAATTTTGCCTGACCCAGCGTTGGCTCCAAGTCCTCCCAGTTCCTAGTGATTGGACATCTGCCCCGCCTGGGCTCACCATGGTATGGTCCCCCATGGGGCATGCCCACAGTGAGGATACCCTGCAGCCTGGCTGCCTGGGCTTCAGCAGACTCAGGGCCAGCTCGGATGGATGCCGTGGTGCTCATTTCCACCTTGCCAGCAGATACCCCGGCAGTTGCATGACTTTGGGAGCGGTGCAAAGTATGGCCTGTCCTCTGGAGGCTCCCGCCTGGAAACCTCCCCTTCCAGGGACCTCTAGGCTCTTTCAAGTCATCCCCGGATGCAGTGTCAGGAAATCCAGGGTTACGCTGACAGCCTGCTCAGATGAGAGCTGGCCATGTACCCATGAGCCTTCCGACTCTGCTACCCACTCAGCATTGCCTTTCAAGGCTGGGTGAATTTAGCCAAATTCCTTTTTCTTTCTGGAAATCCATGCCCTTATGTGCCAAATGAAAAGAATCTACTGTGTCTCCATTCCCTCATGTGTTAGATTGTTGTGAAGAACAAATGAGAAAATACCGTGCCCGTGTTCTGAATAAGTTAAAAGTCCTTCAGGAAACACAACCCCAAAAAGGTAAATGTCAACCAGGATGAAACAATGACATCTTACTTAATAAGTCCTATAGGTATGTGTCAACAAGAGTAAAAAAAATAAAAAAAATAAAAATCCCGATTATGCTGAGTTTCTGAACCAATTACCTGTGTCTACAGCTCAGCCTCAACATCAGGCACAGAGCAGGCCTCCAGAAAGGTCAGCTTCAATGCCAGCCCCCTGCCCCGACCTCCCCCAGAGCCTAAGGAATAGGAGGATTATGCAACAGGAAGCAGTGCCACTCACCTCACTAGGGCCGCCAAGCCCCTAACCAGGGCTGGTCAGAGCTGAGACATTACAGGCCCGGTTGCCATGACTACCACAGCCCTCTCCTCCTGCTTTTTTATTCAAAACCCCCAAACAAGTCCTGGCAAGATCCCTGCCTCACACAAATGAGCATCTATCCTGTCTCTCAGGCAAAACTTGAACTGAACCACTAACAAAAAAATGTGCAGAGACCTCTCTAGAGTGCTGAACCCTGAACCAACGCTTTATGTTATTATATTTTGATGGGTAACACCAACAGAGACCTTTTTTTTTTTTTTTTTTAAACAGTGAAACATGCAGTGAACCAGTCTGGATTGCAGTTATATTTATACTTTTTTTTTAAAGTACTCAACAATGACAAAATGAGAAAAATAAGAAAATATTCTCCAAACTGATTTTTCACTCTGAGTCACAGAATCTAAGACTCCGGGTGGGGCTGTAGAAGAATTATCTGGCATGGCCTCCCAGGGTGGAAATCCCTCACCTGCATTAAAGCCCCTCAGAACAAGAGACCCCACCATTTTCCTCAGGGAAGAGCTACCCAGACAGCTCCCACTACCCTCCAACACTATGCTCCAAAAATCTCATCTGCTGTGACCTATGCAATGTCTCCTTCCCTGTCCTCAAGGAGGAGAGACAACAGGTGGTCACCAACCTCTTCATACAGAATTCACAAAAGCAGTGTTCTTCAAGGACAAGGACTAGCAATGCTACTTAGAAGACTTCCTGTGTTAGAGTCAGAGAGGTACAGGACAAAGGCTCAAAGTAAGCATATATAGGACACAGTGAGCCTCTTTTCCTAACTGGCTTTTCAACAAGAATTTACTGAGGCTTAGGCAAGAACCTACTCTTCTGCAGGCATTCTTTCTACCACAGCTTACTGCGCGCCCACTGAGGGCCACTTGGTGTGTTGGCCACTAGGAAGAACACCACATGAAAAAGACCAACTGCTGCCACGGAGAGGTAGGAAGTAAATGAGGGAGAACGGTAGTAACATTTGGAGTTCCAAGTCCGGAGAATGGCTTTCAGAAAGCAAGTAAAGAAATGAACATATTTAGGGGGCCATGGGTAACTTCCTTTGAAGCATTCGGAGCTCAGCATATAAAACAGAGATACAAGAAGCAAGGAGGCTAGTTGAAAAGCTATTATACTTGTCCTAGTCACATGTAATAAAGCCTGAACTAGGGGAATGGGTATAATGAGACAGTAGTACGGAATGATCATATTTTAACCAGACAAACTAGGAATCCTCTCATGGCCATCAATCTCTCTTCCCTCAAAAGCACCAGGCCTTTAGGCATAAGCAGTAATTCTCCCACCAGCCCCGCAAATTTAAGAAAGGCTGGGGTGGAGTAAAGGACAACAGTGGTGGGGGGCAGAGGGGTTACTCTGCTCCTCACAGACCCACAATGGGCATTCCATGTCTATTTCCTAGCCTGATGACTGCATCTCTTCCCTTTCCATCTCTATCCTCAATGTGTACCATGTTCCTCTTCGCCTTAGAAGATAACCCAGTAAGTAAGACTAATAGATACAGCACAGCCTCTTAATCAGGGCACTTCGGATGTTGCATCCATGCTGGAAATCTGGTTTTCAATAACTCTGTTGACTGTTATGGTCTACTAATTTCTACCATTTCTTTCTTTTTTTTTTTAAGATTTTATTTATTTATTTGACAGAGAGAGACACAGTGAGAGAGAGTACACAAGCAGGAGGAGGGAGAGAGGGAGAAGCAGGCTTCCCGCGGAGCAGGGAGCCCGATGCGGGGCTCAACCCTAGTACCCTGAGATCATGACCCGAGCTAAAGGCAGACGCTTAACGACTGAGCCACCCAGGCGCCCCAATTTCTTTCTTTTTAAAAATATACTCCCTAGGATGCCTGGGTGGCTCAGTTGGTTAAGCGACAGACTCTGGGTTTCAGCTGAGGTTATAATCCTGGGGTCATGGATTAAGCTCCCTATCAGGCTCTGGGTTCAGAAAGGAGTCTGTTTGAGATTCTCTCCCATTCCCTCCCCCTTTGACCCTCCCCTGGCTCACACTGTTTCTTTCTCTCTGAGTAAATAAATAAAACATCAAAAAATAAAAAATAAAAAGATATTGCCCCCCAACATACAAAATCCCGAGTATATCCAGACTTGTACATGTATTGAGGGAGAGGAGATGGAGAAAAGCCTCAAGAAAATTCCAAGAGGAAGGGAATTACCAAGATACCAAAGGCCACACAGTTAGAAATAAACCAAAACACACCCCTATAGTTTTCCAGCCCTCTAAACCCACCTGGTGATTATTAAGTCAAATAAAACGGCATCTGTAGAAGTCTCAATGTATTTTATATTAACCAGAGAGACTGGCAATGAGCTTCACTTAATGAGGGGGGAAATGCCAGCTTGGAAGTGAAGGAGTTAACTGTACCCATTTGCCAGGGGTCAGGGGCCTTGGCTCCACTACTGCTCATTTTCCGGAGGAGACTCTTGGGGATTCCAGAGTGCCTGCATTTCCCACCCAGGCACAATTTCATTAGCAGCTCATTAGCAGGAGTGGCAACCATTCCTGACTCTTGTTTTTCATAATATTTATTTGTTAATTGACACTTTGAACACAGGTTGACTGAGAACCAAATGAAAGTGCTAAAACCACTCATTAGTCAAATCTAAAACACAAAGATTGTATTCTAAACATACCCTTTGTTCTCATTTATTTTCCTCAAACAGAAGTCATAATTTAATAAGGGGGTTAAAAAGGCAAAGTGCAAAGATATTGTACTTTAATTTTTAATCCTTTTCTTTCCCCACCCCATCAATCCCCAGGGCTCCTGACATCATAATTGGCTCTTTTTATTCTAGCTTACAGCACCTGTTACCTCAAGGGCCAAACATGGCTCTATGAATTATTCCAAAACAGTATTAGGGGACTCCTGCCCTCCACAATTTCCCCAGGGCCTGCTGAAGAAGCCCCTCAGCTTGGATGCTCCCTGCAGTGGAAAAAGAGGAAATCCATAGGTAGGACTGAAACAAAAGTTCTAGCACAGAATTTCTCTCTAGATCAACTCTAAAGTATGGAACACTTAAATCTCTCCCCTTTTGGGGGTGGGGGTGGGTGGGAGTCACGTGCAAATCAGAGTGGGAATAGAGGCAGATGGGGCAACAGATACAGAGCAGGGAAGGCAGTCAAGGAAGCAACTGGTCCCAAGACCTCCCCCCACCACTGTGGGGGGGACCTCCCTTAAACAGAGGCAACTTGAATACAACATGAGGTCACTTGAGCCTTCTTTCACCTATTCAGGTGTGATGACAATCCCAGTTAGTTGCCTCTTCCCTTAAAATTTAAGGACCTCAGTACTAAGAGACCTGCTTAACAGTGTCGTGCTTTGCTTATTCACTTGTACTGCCAACGTCACCAGGAGCTACAGCCCCTAACCTCTGGGGGACACAGGCAGTGGTCCTGTCCAGTGGTAGAGGGCAGAGAGTGGAAGACCAGGCTCCAGCTCCAACTCCACTTCTTAGTACCGCCTACAACTCGGGAAAATAAGCTCTGTGACCCATGGACAGAACAGGGCTCAGAAACCTTCTCCACAGAGTTCACTGTGAGGAATAAGAGATAATGCATGTGGGATGCTTAGGGTTAAGTGCACAGAGCCCTCGATAATGGTGTTTCGTGGCTCCTGCTGCTCTGTGACGTGTTCCATTTTCCCAGCTCTGAGACAGGGACTAGCGCCACGAGAGATGGTCACACTGAGTGTTAATAGGCTCTTAGTACATATCTGATTGAGTTCTGTGCAAAGAGACGAGGACATGATTTTTGTAGAATTTTCACGTCAAACTGCCTCAATAAGGCTACAGAAAGTCCGGTAACAATAAAGGCTTCAGGGCGTCCAAACCGAGACGGTAGGACAGGAGCCAGTTAAACCAGGCCTGTACAGCACTGACAATACCTTCTACAGCTTTCCTTGACTGGGGCCACCAGCAGGCCAACCAAACCCATTTAAGGTGGGGAGGGCTCTATCCCACTCCCCAAGACATCAGAACAGAAATCAAAGAGGTTATATCCAGAAATTTAACTTAAGCAAACACGGGGAGGATTTAAATGAGTACGACTGCCAGCCAGCAACAAGGGCGAAGGGTTTCAGGAGTCCTGATGAGCTTAACTCAATCCCAGGCTCAAGCCAGTTTTGCAACAATGCACCATAAAGCTGGTAAAAGCAACTGCCTCGCTTCAGCTCCTCAGGGGACTATGCTGGCAGGTACCCACCCGAGTATGTGCAAGGAGGCCGGGATGTTTTGGCGCCACTGAGCACAAGGTTGGTGCTTTAGACTCTGACAAGTGGCCTGTTCCACACCTCCACCCCGACATCATATCAGCTGGTGCTGGCCCTGGCTGGGCCTCCCCACAGTGCTCCCAATCCTAAGCACCTAACGTGAACTTTGCAATC
This sequence comes from Nasua narica, assembly GCA_028533885.1. NCBI lineage: Eukaryota > Metazoa > Chordata > Mammalia > Carnivora > Procyonidae > Nasua > Nasua narica. The sequence continues at coordinate 27,772,975 of CM052809.1, forward strand.
GTCATTTGATTACATACACTCTACCCACCATACACTCGGGCTGTGCTTCAAAGTCCTGGCCTTGGTACTCCCTCCCACTCGTACCTGGATTCATTTCCTACTGAGTGATTATCTCTGGTCTGGATCCCTTGTGATAGAAATCATCTCCCAAAAAGCCATCTCCAAGACACTCTCTGACACCCTCTTTCCACCTCCCATTTCAAATTTGTAAAGGAGTGGCCAATCCCTCAACACTCCAGGGATGCCAGAAACCTGAGCTAGAAGCAACATTAGGAGATCAGGAAGAGCTAATCTTCACTGAAAAGATAAATTGTCTCTCCTTGTGCCATGCCCCCTGACAAGGCACACAGGCAAAGAAAGCATCACCCAAGGACAACTCTGTTGGCACTTTCCTTCCGAAACATCTTCAGTGGTTCTTTGCTGCCCTCCAAAGTACCACCCCTGCTGGTGTCCAAGGCCTACCTAATCCACTAACATGCCTGTCTGACCTTCTCTGCCTCATCTCCCCTCATCCACGGGTACCCTACGCTCTGGCCAGACACACTCGCGCTTTCCTTTGTCCTTGATACTACCTCTTTCCTTGCTTCTAGCCTAATTCAAATCCATTTTTTAATGGTCCAGCTTCAACAACTCCACGTCGTTTTATCCACTGTCCTCCTTTCCCTTCAATATCCAGAGTATCTTGCTTATTCCCACCTAACGGCACTCTATCTATCTTCCCTTAGTCCTGTGGGTTCTAGTTACTCATTAAACAGACATTAACTGGCCACTTACAATATGCCAGGTCTTAGAGAAATCAAAGATGAGACATGGCCTCTCTGTAATTAAGGCAATCGCTGGTCTAGCGAGGGAAACAAATCCATAAAATTGTAATACTTGTCAAATTTCCTCCTGTAGGTTATATTGCTCTTGAAGTCAGGACATCTTTATATTCCTGACATTGCTAAATGGAGTGTCTGCTATGTAGTAAAAGTCCACTGTGTATATGTTTCACAACAAAAATGAGTGAGTGAGCTTTATGGGGAAAAAAAAAACAATTTCATCTTTCTGAAACACAGGGCAGAAGGATGTATTGCTGAAAAGACAGTCTTCAATTTGGGACTGGGGGAAAATAAAACTTAATTTAATTGTATTTTTAAATGTTTTATTTCCACAGTATCACTCCTCGACCCAGAAAAAAAATGAAAGAGAGGTACAAAGACTAAGAATTACACAAACAGAAACAGAGAGCAAGAGATTAAAAGAGAATGGAAGGGAAGCATGGTTTAGTTCTCAATGGTTAAACTTACATGCCTCAGACTTCACTGCAGACTTCTGAGTATTATCGCCTCTAATTATAAGCTTTAGTCAATGAACTATTGGTCACAGCTCTATAACTGCTCCTTATCCTTAACCCTTCAAGTGTTCCCAAGTAAACCAAAAGAAGCAAGATAGAGCTGGTGGTTAGGAAGGCAATAAGAACAATGTCACCTGAGACCAGCTTCTGAAGACTGCAATTGTATGTGTAATATTTAAGTACACAATTACGTATTTCTGAGGAGATCCACAGCCTTCATCAATTTCTTCAAGAGGTCTGTAAATCACTCTCCAAACACACATATCAACATGCATACCTTGGAGAGCCTTTATGCCAACACTGGTCAAGTTAGGCCACTCAGCAAAAAGCATTCTAATACACTGTAGGTTAAGGATATAAATTAATTCAAAACACCTTTGGGCATGTGGCAACATTTATTAAAACCATAACTGCTCATTTCATTTGACCCAGCAGATTCTACTTCAAGAAATGTCTCCAATAGAGACACCCACAGAAGTGCACAATGATATATGGATAAAAAGTTCATTACAGCATTTTATAAACTGTATTAAAACCAGCAACAAATGAAGACCAGCCATGAAAATTCTCTGGGCAGACAAAACCGGTTTCATCACACAAACACAGCATAATTCAACTTATTTCGCAAGACTAACTTGCCCTAGGTCATTTCTTACTTATGCCTCTAGACATCATAAGCAAAACTTGAACCTGTGTCCCAAGGCTGACAGGAGGTGACCACTGACCAGTTCTCCGATCAGGAAATTCTAATACTATAACCTATCACCATGAAGAATAAACAGCTCTCTCACTGTGTAAGTTGCGTTATAAAAATATACCCCAAACCGCCTCATTTGCTGTTTTAGTTTGAGTATTCCCAGTTTGGAAACTATTTGGTGTGTGCACAATAAAGTTTTACTAACTAGTACTTTTACTAACTGGTACCTTGTTTTTACCTATTTTTGAACTTTTGATAATTGTGAACAACGACAAACAATACAAATGTCCATCACAGGAGATTTGCAGCCTAACGCAGCATATCCCTTCAATGGAATACAAGGAAGAGAGAGATTTGTACTGATGTAAAAAAAGATGACTAAGATCAAGCAAAAAGAAAAAATTGCAAATATATGATTTCATCTTTCTTTTTAAAGAACATATAATGTTAATGTCGCAGCAGCATGGTTTCCTAATCTATCCAAATCCCCACACAAAAACAGACTCAATGACTAGATGGCAAAACCAAACCCACGAGCAACATTTATATCAAAACTAAGTGCAAACGTATCTATGGATCCCAAAACAGAAGCAAATGAAGACAAATCACCAAACAACATCAGATCTGAATAGTATCAATCTCTGTACGGGAGGATTGAGGAAGCAATGAGGTGTCTTCTAGACTTTAGAAAGGACAACTCCGATGTAGTCAATAGGTATTCACTAAAAAAACACAGTGGGTGAATAGGAGAACAGCAATTGGACCTAGGAGGGATTTTTCCCAGTCTAATAGTGGGCGAGTCCAAGAAACCCAGGGTAAATTCTCAAGGGGCTGGACCAATGGAGTCGCACTGAACTCTCAGTTAAATCAACCAGCACTCTCTAACAGTATAGGGTCCCGAATAAGACACTTTCAGAAGTGGAATCAAATGGAGCAAAACTGAAACAGAAATAAAGGAAAGAGGAGGTCCAGGTAAAAGTGGGAGAAGAAAACACAGCCAAGAGATCTCATGTAGGAAGCTGCCATGTTTGTGAACACTACATGAAAACAACAGAAGAGGGAGCACTATGAATTTAGAAAAGGTAATTAAAACCATGTTTCTTTCTCACAGTTCAAGAGATCTTATTTCACTTAAAAATAAGCAACAGAAAAGTACTGAGGTCAAATCCTATACAGTAAAATTACTAGAAGACAGTAAAAAAGAATGTAGATAAGAGTTAACATGCTTACAGATAACACAAGCAAGCCAGAAAGACTTGGCCACAAACAGGTCAAAACTTGAGCTTGCTATTTCAAAATGAGCTAAATACATTTTTTTAATGATGTAAGATTTTCAAGAACAAAAACTGGAAACGAAGTGCCAAAACTCACAGAATTACAAATAAAAGAATAACCACAACAGAAAATGCCTTAAGATAAATAGAAGGTGAAAGGAAGAAAATTTAAAAACCAAAAGAAAATGAAGAAAAAAAAAGCAAAATTTGTCAGTAGATGATAAACAATGAAGATAAAGATCCAACATAAAGAATAAGGCCCAAACAAGTGAACAGAATACCAAAAACTATAATTAAAGACAAGTTCCCTATAATAAAGAAAAATTTTTTTTTCAAACTATATATTGAAAGAACACATTGTGTATCTGAGAGTAATAGCCAGGATTATTCAACAAGACAAATTCTAGGAAAATTGTTGGATTCCAAAGTAGAAGATCATTTGGGCATCTACACATAAACAGCAAATGACTAATAAAATTTTAAAAATTAGATTGTCGGCAGTGTTTTTGACAGCAAAGCCTACTGACAGCAGAAGATGAAGTAACACATTTAAGATAGTCCAAGAAAGGAAACGTGAGCCAAGGGCCTTTGTACCTACCAAAGAGACTTTTTATAAAGACCATAGACAAACTTAACACACAAGAACTCAGAGAACCTTGTTTCAATGAGCCCTTCCTGAAGAATCTACTAGAAAACACATTTCAGACAACCAAAATCACTAGACAAACATTGTGTTAAGGACTGACAGTATCAAATATATAGCTGTGTGTAGAAATTAGACAAAATAGGGCGCCTGGGTGGCTCAGTTGGTTGGGCGACTGCCTTCAGCTCAGGTCACGATCCCAGGGTCCTGGGATCGAGTCCCACATCGGGCTCCCAGCTCTGCGGAGAGTCTGCTTCTCCCTCTGACCTTCTCCCCTCTCATGCTCTCTCTCACTGTCTCTATCTCAAATAAATAAAATCTTTAAAAAAAAAAGAAATTAGACAAAATGAGGGTTAAAAAGAAGAAATTATACAATGGCTATATGCTCTGACAACACATACAGTATAGCAGTTTAAGAACAATAAGTACACCCGTGCGCGCACACACACACACGCACACACATTGATTTTTTTTAAACTGTATTCAGTTACCATATCAGGGGTGGTAATGCTGTCATTCTCAAACTGTTATATGTATAAAATGACACAGAGCAAATGAGTAATTATTAGATAGTTTAATTGTATACACCCCTGCGTCCTAAAACAAGAATTCTTAGTGTGGAAGAAAAGAGATATGGACTTAATATCTAAGGGGTCTAACAAAAATCCTGTTCTCCTGAATATGAATATCCACTTGACTGCATGAGGTGTATTACCATATATATATTTCCTAGCTATTGTCAACAGAAAAGGCCTAGAAACAATGATCAACACAGTGGCAATGAGCAACCCTAATGGCCACACTGCAGTCTTAAGATACCATTTCCTATTAAATGAATCCAGGGCCTCCCTACAGCAATGCCTGATTTCAGTCTTGAGCAGGAATTAAACAAGGTGAGCCTCGAATATCTTGTCACACCAGAAAGTAAGAAACCTATCAATAACCACTAGGGTAATACCAAAAGAGCTTACTTGAAGACCTTCAACTGACCAAAGCTGGGACAATTTCAGTTTCAGTAAAAATGATTGCAAAGGATTAAAATATACCAAATACACTTAAACCCATGAGTTCATAAAGGCGGGGGGCATCTTAATCACCCTCAGAGGATGACTAGGAACCAACACATCTTGAAAACTGATAAGCAAGGAAAAAGAACCAAACATTTATTCTGCCTTTCCTTTATGAACTGTACTACTGGGTAACCAAATAGCGTATGAGGTGAAGTGTCTCTGTAAAAGTAACTCATCTAAAAATAAAAAGAAAATGATAGATGTGAATATCACCACCCTGCCACCCCATGAAAAAAGAGAGGCAATCAGACATCATGTACTTCCTAATACAAGAACCCAAAACTATTTATAGTTTTGCTATAGGGACAGAACCTGAGTCTAATTGAGCCTCTGGACCCAGCTGACAATTTGTCAGAAATACTGAGATCTGAGGAACATGTTGAACTGCATCACGAGTATGAAATCAGCAAAATTCAATCTGGGAAATGACCTGAGCTCAACAGACAAATTATATATATAAAGAAAAAAAAAAGAAATGGAGGAATAACCTATAGAATCAAAGAAACTTGAAGGATATAACTATTTTTTTATGGGAAATACTGAAGGGCCTAGGGTACACACTTGGGTAGCAGAATATTCTAAAATGTAAAGAAGCAATTACTGTAAAACTTAAGCTAACAATTACATCTGATGGGAGGGAGATGTTGTAATCGGGATGGGGCACAGGAGGGGCTTCGGATGTACTCGGTCCAGTTCTATTTCTTCATTTGGGTAGGATTTCAAGAGTGTCCACCTTCTAATAACTAAGCTATAGGCTTTTAGTTTTCCGTATCTGTATTTAATTTTACAATAAAAAGGGCTTTGAAAAGAATATACACTAGTATATGTTATCTCTGTATACTGTACTTAAAAGGACTTTTACTGTCTATGTTATATATTTCCGTAATCATATTATGACTTTTTAAATAGTGAGCATGTATTAGGAAATTAAATAAACGTGTATTTTAAAAAGAAAAAGTGAAGGGAGCTGGAAAGAACAAACTGACCAACCATTTCATGTCTTTCCTATAGGATGAGTTCATATGGGCTCCCTTAAAATATACCGTTATAATCAGGATCTATCTGTAAATTATGTACCTACAACATTCACACTTTCTAAAATGAGAAATAATGATGGAGAATACCCTATCGTCATAATCAACATACAGTATTCACACATTGTAACACATTCTGCTAAGTAGACTAAATCCAATCAGTCATATGTAAATTGCATATTTGCAATGAAGTACCTAACAGGTGTTTTGCTAAGGTTATGGCTTCACAAGAAGGTGGTCCAGAGGGCTGGGAACAGGAAGCAGCCTTGTTTAAACACAAACTAACAAGATGCTTGGTTTGACCTCAATGTGTTTATCCCCAAATGATCTTTCACAGAGACCGTACCCAACCAGGCTATCTGTCCTCTAGGTTTAAATGGGGAAACCAAAGAGTGGAAGAGGATGGGCACTTCATGAGGATTTATACATGGGCTGGCAGTGGTGAGTGAGTTAAGAGTAGAGAGGATTAAAGAGTTTTTAAAATAGGACTCCTTTCCCTCATCCCCTCTTGCCTTTAGAGCTAAGCATGTCTGGGTTATATTTAATGCTTGCTATGGACTGAATATTCATGTACCATGGCCCCCCGGCCCCCAATTTGTATGTTGAAACCTAATCCCCAACATGATGGTATTTGGAGGCAGGGCCTTTGGCGGGGTGAAGAGGGCATGGTGAGGGTGGGGCCTTCCTGAGTGGGATTAGTGCCCATATAAAAGAAACCTCAGAGAGCTCCCTTGCCCCGTCCACCACGGGGCCACAGCAAGAAGACAGCCATCTATGAACTGGAAGCCAGCTCTCACCAGACACTGAATCTGCCGGTGCCTTGCGCTTGGACTTCTCAGTCTCCAAAACTGTGAGAAATAAATTCCTTCCTTCCTTCCTCCTTTTTTTTTTTTTTTTTTGAGAAATAAATGTGTTGTTCATAAGCCAGCCAGTGGTATTTTGTTATAAAAGCCCAAACAGGGGGCGCCTGGGCGGCTCGGTTGGTTAGGCGACTGCCTTTGGCTCGGGTCGTGATCCCGGAGTCCCGGGATCGAGTCCCATATCGGACTCCCACCTCTGCGGGAGGTCTGCTTCTCCCTCTGACCTTCTCCCCTCTCATTCTCAGTCTCTCTCTCTCTCTAATAAATAAATAAAATCTTAAAAAAAAAAAAAAAAAAGCCCAAACAGACTAAGACAATGTTAAACGCCCATAATGACTGAAAAGCACAAATCAACAACCAGAGTTTGTGAGCTATCCCCACAAAAATCTCTCAAAGTGGTTTCTAGACAGGATTCAGGGCAGCTCTGCCTTGAGGAGATCGATAGAAAGGGGACTTTTTAAAAATTTCTATCCCTTAAACTTTTGTTTTCCTTTGCAGCAGGAGGTATCTCAAAACAAGGACATGAGACCAAGCTGCTCTACGGAGTAAAAGCAATAGTCCAAGGACTCTTCTGAGTGTGTGGAAGCCACAGAGAGTCATGTGCTTAGTTTTTAGGTCCAGGCCTACTACCTACACAAAACTTAAACTAGTTCCCTAAAAACCAACTACTCCGAGACACCCCAAGCAGTCCCCACTGCTTCTCCTGGCTCTGCAGACATCAATAAAAGAGCACATCACAGGGAATAAAACACAATCTTAAGATAACGCCACATAAACGCGAGTGCATTTATGGGGAGCAAATGTCAAGGTAAAGCAGAAATATTTATTTTCTGTGAGGGAGATGGTGATCTTGTGTGTCAACGCCTCATTATGCTGAATTGATTTTTGTTTTTAGAAATCACTAACATATTTCACATCACCACTTTGGATGGCTATGGTTGTCACAGTGACAGAGCCTATAATGACCTTCAACAAGGTCTGGTTTTCAGACGTGTGGGACTTCACAGTCTCCTCTATTCTAAGATGCCATTTTCCCATGAAAGAGGCATAGCGGGCCATGGAGAACGGGCAAGTTGTGATTCCCAGTGGGACTTGCACAGGCAGGTTCCTCCAGTGTTCTTGGCCTCTTGGCATTCCAGAGAAGCTGGACCCCAGGTCTTTGTAAGGACCCTTATGTCTTATCATTTCGTCCTTTCTGAAAGTTGCTTAAAAGTGACATACAAGAAGCAGCTAATTTACAACACTATTCTTTTAATCTTGGTCAGCCAGATTTTCACAGACATCAGTTTATTTCGCTTTATAATATATTAGACAAAACAATAGTACCAGAGTCAGCTCCAAGGCAGCAACTCACTCTCAGGGGTTCTGCTGACATTTATAAACTGATCCTATTTCTCTCTTGTGTTTTATGTTATCAGCTAAACCTGTCAACTTAAATTATTGCCTTGTAACCAAATCAGAGTTATCTATTACTCTGGTATGTGTACATTTCTGAAGCTTTGTACCTATATCAAGTTTTGTAAGGGTAGAAAACAAGACCATAAATAAACAAATGGAAAACAGAATATGTTACCATTACTTTAGCAAGAGAAACTAAAAGTCAAATGCATTACATGGAAAGCCACTAAAATAGCTGAATATATAGACCTTGGGAACAGCAGAGCGTGGTATTGATACAGTTATTTGCACATTGTCCCATATTGCGATCAATCTCTGGGCTCACAGCATCTCCATTTAAAAGAGTAAATGATTATTGCTAGGGCTTGTGACAGCGGGGTGGACATTTGAAAAACTGAGGACATGATGTCAAAAAGGTCAGAATTATAACCACCCCCTTATTTCACCAGCACAGTGACTAAGAAACCAATTTCCGTTCAACTGGTATAGCTAACGGTCACTCTTATTCAAAGACCACTATGACCCAAACTGAGCAACAAGAGAGCCTCCAGAAGGAGATCAAAAAGCTAGTCCCCTCTCAGGGCTAATTCTGATTCTTCAACTATCCCCTTTTCCACAATCTAAAAACAAGTTTTTCAGGATTTCATGTTGCTAAATACACGATACCTTTATGAACAAAACAGAAAAGTCCTCCTTCATTTCCAAAATAAATAATTACTTCAGAGCTACAAAAAGTACACAAGTGACATATATCTCAACTTCCCCCAATTTTCTATTATCCAATTCCCAAGACTTCCTCATTATTTCACATTTTTAGATATTTTAATTATCTGCTCATAGGCATTAGTTAAATGTTCTCCATGACTCTCAATTACAAGCTCACAGTGGCCAGAGACAGTGATTTTTTAACTTGAATTTCTGTAGAGTTCCCAGCACGGTAGCATGTCACCAAAAAGAAAAGCAGCTGACTGCAGGCTCAGTGGAACGGAGGGAGCCTTCTTTTTTTTTAAAGATTTTATTTATTTATTTGACAGAGAGAAAAAGATCACTAGTAGGCAGAGAGGCAGGGAAGCAGGCTCCCCGCTGAGCAGAGAGCCGATGTGGGGCTCGATCCCAGGACCCGAGATCACGACCTAAGCTGAAGGCAGAGGCTTTAATCCACAGAGCCACCTAGGCGCCCCTGGAGGGAGCCTTCTATGACCTACAGAGAGATGCCAAGGTTTAGGGAAAACAAAAAACAAAAAACAAAAACAAAACAATCACCTGAAGTACCATTCATCAAGAGGGACTGGTGTTTCTCTGAGCTCTCATCAGCTTCTGCAACTGAAATTCTAACAGGCCATAATCCAGGAAAACGAGGCCAGTGTCCCAAACTACACTGAAAGTCCATCTTCCCCAAAGTATTCTTGTCTAAGATTGTGATTCCAATCTAACAATCCTTTTTAAGATTTTATTTATTTATTTGACACACAGAGGGAGATCACAAGTAGGCAGAGAGGCAGGCAGAGAGAGAAGGGGAAGCAGGATCCTGCTGAGCAGAGAGCCCGACACGGGGCTCAATCCCAGGACCCTGAGATCATGACCTGAGCCGAAGGCAGAGGTTTTAACCCACTGAGCCACTCAGGCGTCCCTCTAACAATCTTTTTAATTCTCTCTGGGAATTTGCTGTTTCATCTCCCTTAGCTTTTCCTAACAGCTATCATTATATCTCCTGAGCCCAGAAACTGAGGCTTTGCCACCACATCATGAGGAACTTTCCCCAATGCCTCCTCTGAATAACCTGAACTTGGCCTGAAAAGGCACAGCAGTGGGCATAGTTCTACACAAGAGGCACCCAAAGAGTTGTTGATATGCTGGGACTGGAGAGCCCTGAGAGAGACAATGCAATGTCAATAGCCACTCCCAAATCCTACTGATTGAATCCCAATGTCAGATTGTTATCTCTTCAGTTCATATCTTCAGCTTATTCTAGGACAAATCATATGCTTCATTGCAATTTAGGATGAGGAGGTGGCAGGGTAGGAGGAATGTATATGAATGTGCTTTCCATTTTCCTTATTCCCTCTAACACACCACAGACAAACTAAAGCACTGAGCAAGGAAGCACACATCTAGATCTGGCATTTGGGAAGATTTCACATGGGTCCAGGCACTCTCAGTGTAGCAAATATGTCCTTCCAGGGTCACTTGGGCAATATGGCTCTATTTTTCCATGTAAAATCTCACATTCACATTTCTGGGTACACCACAAATCATTTTGGTTACTATATATCTTGTATCTCTAATACTTAGCTAACCCCATCCTGCCTGAAAAGAAAAATTACGAAGAATTACAGGGGAGTCCACTGTAATTGAGAAAAAAGCTTCCCAATCTCTTACTAAGGTCTCTAGAGAATAAAGAAATCTTTATTTCTACAATCATCTAAATTCTTCCACAACCCTTTGGACCTGATTTTCACATTACAGGTCCTAAGAGCCAAGGATCTTCCCACCTGAACCTCTAGATTTCACCAGATCTACTTTTTCCAGGCTTTCCTGTTAAAAAAAAGAGTCAGAGCGGCAAGACAAGTCAAGAATCAACCTGCAGAGGCACCCGCAGATAAGGTGCAGCTTCTCTACTGAGCAGCTTAGTTTCACAACCGGCATATGAACTCATCCTCCCCAGGGAAGGGAAAACCCCTACCACATGACTCACACATATAAAATGCCAGGCAACAAGAGGCTGAGAACCAAGCATTGTTGCCAATGGCTTTAGGTAGCAGTATCTAGCCATTTTCATTTTTTTTAAGCCATTTTCATTTGATGACTTATATTAGTAAAGCAGCAAAATAATAATAATAATCATTAAGAAGCTATTTAAGATTAGGTGTAGGAAGAGCGTCTGGCTGCCTCAGTCGGTAAAGCATGCAACTCCTGATCTCAAGGTTGTGAGTCGAGTCCCACACTGGTATAGAGATTACTTAAAAATAAAATTAAAAAAAAAAAAAAAAAAGAGGTACAGTGTAGGAGAGGAGGTTGTGTTTCCACTTCAGCAGTCTAGTAAGTTGGGCTAGCATCAGCCATTCACGTTGTAGACCAGAGCTGTCCTACAGAACTTTCTGTAACAATATAAACGCTCTAAATTCGTGCTGTCCGTTACAATAGACCCCAGTCACACATGGATATTGAGCAATGGAAAAGTGACTAGTAAAACTGAGGAACTGATTACTGAGTTTCATTTCATTAGTTTTAACTTAAATTGTCACAAGTGGCTAGTGACGACCATGTTGAACAGAGGAGAGGTAGATCCTTATTTCACATATGGCATATCCCTGGAGTATTTTGAGGGCCTAGTCAAATACTAGATGGAAAAGGGCTTTGAAGGGCATGATGGCCAGCACAAAGTTAAGCTGGAATCCCGGAACCTTTGCAGCACAGGCACCTCTTGAGGACTCAAATCTAGTTTACAACACTGAGTACCTTCCTTCTGCCAGTTCCAATTCAGGAGACCCTGAGCCAAGGAGTAGATAAGAGCAGTGACTCTCCAGAGGAGTCGGATAGGAGGCCGGGGATCTATTAGTATCACATGTCTTCTGAGGACAAGAATTATGGGTAATTCCCCTCTCTCCAGAGCTAACTGTTATAATATATACCTATCCCTTGAAACAAAAATGCTCAAGAGCCATCTCCATAATTGAAAGGAAGGCTGAGTATAATTGACGGCAAGCATAAATAATGGATATAAACAAGTAGAGAATACTCTGCCTTCCCAAATAATACAGAGAACCCTTTCAGAGATGGGGGAGAAGGTGATAGAAAATAACTTACTAATGAGTGCCAAAGGGATAATAACTGGCCTGAATTTCTTTAGTTCAGGAGGTGGCAAAAAGAACTAAATGGAAAATTAAACTCTAGTGATAGCTTCTTTTGACACTAATTACAATCAAAAGGTTCCACAAAGTAAGAAAATCACTTCATAATAACTTTATCCACATACAGCTTTCCAGTTTTCCCCCCTTTCTGAATTCTGAAGGAATCTTCTCCATTAGCAAATGAGCAATGGCTACATCCATATTTTCCAATGACATTCTTCTTCCCCAAAGCAATACTCAAAGTCCCAAGAAGAGAAAAACCTAAGGAAACAGACAGGAAAACCTAGAATTTCTACATTCTCTAACATAACCACAACTAACATCTCTCTGTAAGTCTCCTAGACCTGTATTTATACTTCTGATCTCTGACAAAAGAATTTCTTATGTATCTAAAGGCTACCATCTTCTGTGTGGGATTGGGGGAGAGGGAGTTCATGCATGTTATTGCACTTGGCAATAGACTGTGTATGATGTGTTTTTCTTCAAATAAATCTATACATAAACACAAAATGCAGATTTTACCATCCACTGGACACACTAATGAAAAGTTAAACAATTCATAGTTTTTGTTTAATAGTTGATATGTGTCCATTCATTTTTACATTACCACAATATATACAACATCAACACGTACAGATCATTCCTGATAAAGAGTTATGGGCTAAGAATATCTTGAAGATGAAACATTGTGCCAAGTGTTGACCAGAGTTTCAGTCTTCATCTGACTACCATTCAAGTCCCTGCTGAAAACCAGCTGAACAGAGCACATATGTGAAGAAGGTAACCTAAAGGACAGGCTCCTTGCCCATTCTGCTAAGGGGATTCCATATTGTATTCTAGTTAAAACAGAACAATGTTCACCGGATTTGTTCCCTCCATTACAAATTCATTGTACCCTGACTTCTTATATGCCTCCAAATTTTCTGTAGAAGGAACAGACTAGGGGGAAAAAAAGATTTCTGCATTTTTGAAGAAATTTTGTTAAAGGTCCTGTCCAGTACATGGTGTAATGTCTATTAAAAAAATGCTTTTAATACATAAAAACAACAAGGTACCCAGGAATAAACCTAACTAAGTAAAAGATCTCTACTCTGAAAGCTACAGAACACTTGTGAAAGAATCTGAGGAGGACATTAAGAAATGGAAAACCAGTCTATGCTCATGGACTGGAAGAACAAACATTGTTAAAATGTCTGTACTACCCAAAACAAACTACACATTTAATGTAATCCCTTTCAAAATTCCACCAGCATTTTTCACAGAGCTAGAATAAACAATCCTAAAATTTGTATGGAACCAGAAAAGACCCCAAATAGCCAAAGCAATCCTGAAAAAAAACGAAACTGGAGGCATCACAATTCTGGACTTCAAGCTGTATTACAAAGCTATAGTCTTCAAAGCAGTATGGCCCAAAAACAGACACACAGACCTATGGAACAGAGAACCCAGAAATGGACCCTGAACTCTATGGTCCACTAATCTTTAACAAAGCAAGAAAGAATATCCAATGGAAAAGACGACAGTCTCTTCAACAAATGGTATTGGGAAAACTGGACAGCAACATCCAGAAGAATCAAAGTGGACCAGTTTCTTACACCATATACGAAAATAAACTCAAAATGGATGAGACACGTTCATGTGAGATAGGAAACTATCAAAATCCTAGAGGAGAACACAGGCAGCAACCTCTTTGACTTCATCTGCAGCAACTTCTTACTAGAAATGTCGCCACAGCAAGGGAAACAAGAGCAAAAATGAACTACTGGGACTTCATCAAGATAAAAAGCTTCTGCACAGCAAAGGATACAGTCAACGAAACTAAAAGGCAACCTACAGAATGGGAGAAAATATTTGCAAATGACTTACCTGATAAAAGGTTGGTATCCAAAGTCTATAAAGAACTTATCAAACTCAACACTCCCAAAAAAATCCAGTTAAGAAATAGGCAGAAGACATGAACAGACATCTCTCCAAAGAAGACACAGAAATGGCTAACAGACATGTGAAAAGATGCTCAAATCACTCATCATGAGAGAAACACAAATCAAAAACACGGTGATACCACCTCACACCTGTCAGAATGGCTAAAATTAACAACTCAGGAAACAAGTGTTGCTGAGGATGTGGAGAAAAGGGAACCTTTTTACCCTGTTGATGGGAATGCAAACTGGTGCAGCCAGTCTGGAAAGCAGTATGGAGCTTCCTCAAAAAGTTAACAATAGGGGCGCCTGAGTGGCTCAGTCGTTAAGCCTCTGCATTCGTCTCAGGTCATGAGCCCAGCATCCTCGGATCGATGGAGCCCCACATCGGGCTCCCTGCTCGGTGGGAACCCTACTTCTCCCTCTAGAGCCCGCTTCCCCTGTGTGTATTCCCTCTCTCACTGTCTCTCTCTCTCTCTCTCTCTGTCAAATAGATAAATAAAATCTTTAACAACAACAACAAAAAAGTTAACAATAGAAGTACCCTACGATCCAGCAATTGCATTACTAGGTATTTATCTGAAGGACACAAAAATACTGATTCCAAGGCATACATGCACCCTGATGTTTATAGCAGCATTGTCAACAATAGCGAAACTATGGAAAGAGGCCAAATGTCTATCAACTGATGAATGGATAAAGGAGATGTGGTGAATACACATGAATTCACACAAACACAGCATACACATACACACACACACACACACACACGAGTATTACTCAGCCATCAAAAAGAATGAAATCTTGCCATTTGCAACAACATGAATGGAACTACAGTATATTATGCTAAGCAAACTAAGTCAGAGAAAGAAAAATACCCTATGATTTCACACATGTGGAATTTAAGAAACAAAACAGATGAACATATGGGGGGGGTGGGAAGAGAGAGGAAAACAAACCATAAGACTCTTAATGACAGAACAAACTGAGGGATGACAGAGGGTGATGGGGGGGATGGGCTAAAATGGGGGATAGGTATAAGGAGGGCACTTACGATGAGCACTGTATGTAAGTGAGGAATCACTGAATTCTATTCATGAAACCAATATTGCACTCTATGTTAACTAACTAGAATTTTAAATAAAAACTTGAAAAATAAATTTAAAAAAATAAAGATGCTTTTAGATCAGGTCTTACTAGTACCAGGTAAAAGCTTATTTCTCAGCAGAAAACCAATATAAATACTGGCAATTTTATTAGATGATAATTGTGTAATTCATCATATTTACCTTTTTCTCTCGGCTGCCAGGGCATTCAGAACTACATTAAATGTTTAGGTCCTGTAATTATTTAGGTGATTATTTTACTTGTTTTCTCCAACCTCACAACCACAGAGCTTAAATTATTTTTAATTTATATTTAAACAGTCTTCTGTATATATTCTTTTACTAAAAGCTACTTGAAGTCCTTTTAATTAGCAGGCAGCCTAATAAAAAAGTGTACTACCACACCATGAGCACAGCATTAACCACCGTTATCACAATATGGTGTCAATAACAGTTCACTGGGTAAGTCCCTATCCTAAGACAGGCATTCAGGAGAAGTGAAGTGAGTGCAGGCAGGGCAGCGGGAAGGGAGGCATACAACAGGACATAGCATCCTTCAGGAAACAGTGGGGGTAACCAATGTCCTCTCAAATACAAGTAGATTTGGACTGCAATATAAATTCTACACAGGGAAAATATTACTTTTTTACAGATGGAAAAACAGATGGCAAAGAGCTCAAGTAACTTGTCCCAGACCTTGGTGCTCTCCGCTGTACGACACTGCTGTGCCATGAGCCACTGCTGTTAAGAGAGCCTTGAAAGACTATGTAGATGGCTATGAGGACCAAGAAGACAGTAACAGACGGGGAGAGAGGCCACACCTGGTAAAAAATGACATCAGCTCAAGCTATTGTCATTGCAGCCTAGTAAGTATGTACACAGTAGGTCTCATGATTTCTAACCTTTAAGGGTGTAAGGGGGAAGGGGGCAGGAAAGAGGGAACTAGCAGTTACTAATCACCTCTTGGTGCTAGGCACTAGAGTAGCTATTATACACCTTAGTTCATCTTCACAACAATCCTATGAGGTAGGTATCCCCATCTCACAGATGAGAATACTGTGGTTCTACCAATGGTCCAAGTCAACAAGTATTTTCCCAACATCAAATTACCACCCACCTAGAATCCTACAACCCACAGAAGTTCCTGCCTAAGGAACTTCTAGCCGTCAAGCTGGTAGGAGAACTAGGTCTCCAACCCCGGCCTGCCTAACTTCAAAAGCAGTTCTTGTTCCAGCACCAGACATTGTCTCCCCCAGACCCTGAGCTCTGCTAAGGATGTGCTGAGCCTGACAGCACTTCAGCAACAACCAAATCCCAACTGCCAACACCTCTGCTATCTACCCCCAAGAAAACGGACTGGGGTCAAAGAGAAAAGTCTATCACTACGTGCTGCAAGCCACCCTTAATACAAAGACCAGAATCTGTGCTGATCTGGGGCCCGAGAACAAAGCAGACATTGTTAAGACTCAACAGAGGGATTGGTGGGCTGGTAGAATAATGGATTCCCTAAGGGCTGGACAGCTCAGCCCCTTTACCCAAAAACTCTTCTATCATTTCTTCCTGCCACTCTTGGCAGGCACACTTCAATTACTTTATGTCTTGATGGATTGCTGAATTGAATTTATCTAATGCTAGGTAAGGGCCTAGGTTGCCATGTGGGAATGGATTCCTTTAGGGATCAGTAAGAACACAGATTTCCAATCACACCTTTATCAATCATCATCATTAGTAGCCTACTCAGGAAGCTGGTAATGAATTAAAGGCCAATCAATCTGCCTCATCAGACATATAGCTCCTGCTGTGGTAAAAAACAGGGCTTCAGTTCCTCCCAAACCAAAGGAGCACTAAGGTCCTGGGATACCCACAGATGCCTGGGGCATCCCAGCTCAGCCAACACTGTTGGAGCACCACCAAGCAGAGGCACCAGGCCAGGCCCTACAGGGATTCGAGGATGCAAATGATACCAACTGGTTTTAGCTCAGGAACAAGGGGGTATAAAGCAAATCCATATATTACTATAATAGAAGGCTTTATGTGAGCTTCAAGCAAGAGGGTGTGGTAGGCAGTAGGAATATAAGTAAGACTACTGGGAGCACCTAGAGGAAACAATTCTGAAGAACCCTGAAATGGGGGGAGGAAGACAACTTTTTTCCCCGCTTTTTCTTTGCTTTACATTTTCTGATTACTAGAGAAATATACCATCATTATACTTGAAAAAATAAAACATTACAGGAATATGTAACCATCCTATAATCCCTATAATCATCACTTTTCTTCAAGAATAATTATTGGGGCGCCTAGGTGGCCCAGTCGATTATATAACCAACTCTTGGTTATGGCTCGGCGTCGTGAGCTATCTGGTTCCCCAACAGGGCCACCCTGTGACAGGCTCCGTGCTCAGTGAGGAGTCGGCCTGAGAGTCTTTCCCCCTCCTTCTTCTTCACCCTCTACTCCTCCCCCGACATCCCCCACCCTGCATACACGCTCTTAAAAAAATTACTTTTTTTAAAGATTTTATTTGAGAGAGAGAGAGTGCACACACACACAAGGGGAGGAGAAGAGAGGCAGAGAGAGGGACAAGCAGACTCCACACTGAGTGCAGAAGGAGACCAACACAGGGCTCAATCTCAGAACCCTCAGATCATGACCTGAGCCAAAACCAAGAGTCGGCCGCTTAACCAACTGAGCCACCCAGGTGCCCCCCCCATAACATAATAATTATTAACAGAGCACAATTTTTAAGATTTTCTATATACACATTCATATACATTTATTACTAATATCTTTTCAAGAATGGAATGACACCATATGTACTGTCATAGGAGATGTTTTCTCTCATCTAGCAGTGCACTTTCAATATTATTCCATGTCAGCGCATGTGCATCTACCTTACCTCATTTCTCAACAGTGTCACAGTAGTCCATTACAATGGATATAAATCAGTAGGATTTTAATAGGTAGAAATTATGTAGGCTATGGGTCAAGAGAGCAGAGAAAGAGAGAAGTGCAAAAGAAACTTTAGAACAAAAAAATAACTTGAACAAAGGCAAAGAAGAAGTCAAGTCCAGGACAGTCAGAGAAACGGAAGCAGTCCCATGGCTAGAAAATGAGGTGAGTATGTGAAGGAAGGGTCATTGTCGGAGACAAGAAGGAAACAAAGAGGTTGTGGAGCCTCACAATCCATGTGGAGAAATTGAACCTTAGCCCTCCAAGCAATAGGGGAAGCATTTCTTGGGGGGGGGGGGCGGAAATCATGTCACAAGAAGAACAGTGACTGATGTGCAGAGGATGCACCTGGGCAGACACACCTGTGGCTGACAAGACTGGGCAAGGAGCCGTAGCTCAGTAAAAAGTCATGCAGTAGGAATGAGAGGGAGCACTGGGAACGGAAGCAAAGTGATGGGACCAGGCAGAGCAAGGCCAATGTTAAGACTAAGCTGGTGGGGGATGGGGAGGGAGGGAGACTGCAAAGTTCAAAGGTAAGGTAACTGGGAGGATAATGATGTCACAATTAAGTAGGAAGAAGGAATTTGGGAGGAAATTATCATGAGTTTGCTTTAAAAGTGTGTGTAGCACCAATGAGACAGGTGGATGTATCTCAATCAGCTGAAAATATGAGATGTGGGCTCCGGGGGTGAGGTTGAAGCTAGAAACACAGGCTTGGGAGTCAGCTGCATAGCAATGAGGGCTGAAGCCAGAAATCTCTGAGGCAGAAAGCAAAGAGAGAAGACAAAGTATTTACAGCAGCTTTGAAAAATGGCTACAACTGAAAAACAGGAGGGAGAAAAAGAGTCAGGACAGAGGTAAGAATGGACTCCAGTGAAATAAAAGATGTAGAAACAATCTGCCAAATTTAACTTTGACATAAATGAGTCATTAAAATAATAAATTATTATATTTATTGGCTTCTTTGCTTCCCCTCTTTGCCCAGCTGCAGCTCCACTCCTAGGGCTAATAACCAGACCACAACCGCGGTCCAACCCCCAGGACTCCAACAGCCATTTCTTCATTTGTAATCCAACATCCGGCCCAGTTCTACCTCTTTCCCCATACAACTAGAAGGTGAGGGAATCAAGGAGAATGGCAATCAATAGTGTGTTGGAAGTAACAGGTGCCATGATGTCCATGCTGTGTGATAAAGAGTGAGGCCACGAGGACAGACTCTGGGAACCAAGATGGGGCCCCAGGCCTGAGCTGGGGGTCAATCAGTGGACTAGAGGGGGGACAGTCTTATATTAAGTTCTAGGGGGAGAAAGTGATAAAGCAGGTGGGGCTGAGGGGCTAGAGGAGGAAACTGCCAGAAGTAGGGGAGGGCTACAAAGTTCTCTAACGATGGGAAAGGGAAAAGCCTCCCTGGGAAAAAGGTTACCAGACACCCCCCTCCATGTCCCAAGGCTACATGTGGCAAGTATCCAGCCACACATCCACTTCCAGGGCCCCACACTCTCTTCCTACAAGCCAGCTGGGGCATTACGCACCCATGTCCACTGTACTCGGGAACCTCCCCAGCTGGCCCCTGGAGCGCTGTGCCTCTGCTCCAGGCTCTATCCTTCATCCTCGCTTCCCATGTTGAGCTATTATTAAGCCCATCAAGCTGCTACCTCTGGAGCACAGTCTCCCCTGAGAAAATGACACGGAAATCTGACCCTCTGCTTCCTTCCTGCTGCTGCTCTGCTCACAATGGTTCTTTCATTCGCTCGTTTAGCAAATATTTGCTGACTGCTGACTAGGTGCACTTTCCTTTTTGTCATTTCTCTGACAAAGAATAGTGAAGTCAAAAGCACATAAGACATTTTCAAAATGCACACCACTCCTGGTCACTTGATTAACTGAGAATAAAGCCTTTCCCATAAGCAAGATTTCACCCCCCTTGGGAACACAGGCCTATGTTCTCAAATGGGAGGGCTCAGCTCATGTACAGTGTAACTTCTGGTGCCAACTCCACCAGCCCGCCAAGCTCCTATCCATAACTCAGCTTTTAAGAACAATTTCTGGGGCAATGACTGGAAGAGTTGTCCTGAAAAAGCTTACTTCCCACATGCCTCAGCTCCAAGCAGTTCTAGCTGGAAGCCCAGCAGGACTGCCTATCCTGAGGCAGGTATGCCCAAATTGATTCTAAGCAAAGACTTGCTTCGGTCCCAAGGAACACTACAGTGTCAGCTCCTTCGGGTTCTTTCTCACATGCAAAGAGCTACTTTGGCCAAGCTCATGAGTTTTTAAGCTGCCTGTAACAGATGACTGAGCCAGATATGGTTATAAAAAGCTCACCAATTTTGCCTAATAAGAGACCATCTAAAAGACTACTCACTCCAGAACTCCCTGCTGGAATGGCCATGGCTCCATGGGCTTGCACAGTAATTTGACTTCTTGCTTGGTCTAATCCTGCTTCCTCCCCTTTCCATGCACTAGTGTTGGAATAAATATACTGTATCCCAGCCTCCGTCCAATGTCTGCTTCAGGAAAGCCCAACCAAAACCTTTTTAAACTTGTGAAGGCAGGACACCCTGTGGGTCCTACTTTTGGTGGGACTCCAAGTGCTGGTACAGTTAGAACACTGCCTTAGCAGTGACTAGGCAACATTTGGAGGAACCCCCCCCCCCCTCCAAAGACCTTGTGTGAACTGAAATAAACAGAGATTCAAAGTATCTAGTATTACCCACCAATTGTAACTGTGTTTCTATAGTTAGTGCATCTACCCCTCTATTGGATCACTGGTTCAGATCATCTACCCTCCCTGGAACCTCTGATTCCCACCTCTTGGTGGAAGTCTGGCCTTCTACATCATAGACCACATGAAAGCTATCAGATGGGATCTCTCCACCTTCCCACTTCCAAATGAATGGAGCTCACCTTTTAAGAACCTGACCCCTTACCCACCTGTCTCTATGTCCTAGAGTTCTCCCCAGCAGCATTTTTACATAGTCGCTAGTTTCTTCAACATGGAAGAACTCTGAAGTATTATGCTACATGGAAGAAAAACAGATACAAAACTCACAAACCATATGACTCTACTTGTAAAAAATACCCAGAAGAGGTAAATTCATAAAGACAGAAAGGAGACTGGTGGCTGCCAAGGGCTCGGGAAAGGGGACAATGGAGAGTAACTTCTTAATGGGTATGAGGTCTCCCTTTAGGGGTGATAGCACCTTAGAACCAGGTAGATGTGATTATTTCACATGTACTGAATGCCACCAAAGTGCTCACTTTAAAATGGTTCATGTGGGGTGCCTGGGTGGCTCAGTGTGTTAAGGCCTCTGCCTTCCGCTCGGGTCATGATTTCGGAGTCCTGGGATTGAGCCTCACTTCGGGCTCTCTGCTCGGCGGGGACCCTGCTTCCCCCTCTCTCTCTATGCCGGCCTCTCTGCCTACTGGTGATCTCTCTCTCTCTGTCAAATAAGTAAATAAAATCTTTAAAAAAAATAATAATAAAATAAAATAAAATGGTTCATGTGAGGGACACCACACCTGGGTGGTTCAGTCAGTGAAGTGTCAACCTTTGGCTCAGGTCATGATTCCAGGGTCCTGGCTTCGAGTCCTGCACCAGGCTCCTTGCTCAGTAGGGAGTCTGCTTCTCCCTCTGCCTGCTGCTCCCTTTGCTTGTTCTTTTTCTCTCTCTGACAAATAAATAAAATCTTTAAAAAAAATAAATAAAATGGTTAACTTTATAGTATGTGAATTATAAACAGACAAGGAAAACTCCCCTACACTCCTTCTAGGTACTACCTTTCCTTATTTCCTTTCTTTTCTCTTATACTGAGAAACTTCACAATGGGTATCTACACTTGAGTGTACCTCCTCACCTGCCACTCACTCCATAGCCCACTCCACTCTACTCCTACCCAGTGATAACCACTAGTGCTCCTTACTCCTCGTGTCTTGAGATTTTGGGGCAGCACCTGACACAGAGATCAGTATCTCAGTCCAAAAGTACTCTGCCCTGACATGAGACTGCAAACCTCCAATTACCTCCTACCTCTACACTCTCCCCTTCCCCAGGTTTCTTTGCCACTCTATCTTCTTCTACCTACCTTGACGAGTTAAAATTTATCCAGGAATGAGTGCTTGGCTTTCTTCTTGGGGCATCTCTCTTTCTCTCACACATGCATGCACACACACACACAGGAATGCACAGAAATAAACTAGAAGGATCTACTAGGTAGTAAAACAAAATATATTGCAAAGTCGATATAATTAAAAAGGTCTGGTAACTGGCACATGAAGAGACAGAATTAGCAATGGAACAGTGAAGAAAATTAAAAAATAGACCCACTGCATATGAAAATCTAATATATAATAAGGGTAGCATCTCAAATCTGTGGGGAAAGGAAGATTTTTTTTAATAAGCATCTTTGGGATAATTTAACAGACATATGGAAAAAGATAAAATTAACTTCATCCTTATGCCTATATATCAGGATAAATTCCAAACAAATTATATTTGAATGTAAAAAATGAAACTATATAAGTACCAGAGGAAAACATAGGTGAATTCTTCTATAACCTAGGAATAGAGAATAAGTTTCCTATTTATGATTCAAAATGCAGAGGCAATAACAAAAATATTAATAAATTTGATGATGCAAAAATAACTTTGTAAAAATTTTAGATGCATGGAAAATATCACAAGTAAAAGACAAATGACAAACTGAGAAGAAAATTTGCAACTTAATATAGACAAAGTGTTAATATTACCAATCCATACAGCACTTTTAAAAATACAGAAGACCCATAACCCTGCAGGAAAAAGGACAGGAGATGTGAATAAGCAGTTCACAGAAAAATACATATAATGCCACCTCACTAAAAGATGTTCAGCTTTGCTCAGAAAATGAGAAAGGTCAAATAAAACTGCAGAAGGCTTTCTACATCAAAGGAATAAAACCATTTCTCACCTATGAGACTGGCCAATACCTATCCACGGGTTAAGACTATAGCAAAAGGGGCAGTTACAAACAATGCTCATAGAAATGCAAATGGTACAACCCCTCTGGAAGCCATTTGACAATGTCTAGCAAAAATTGCTACTGCATTTACCCCTTAACCCAGAAATGTGACTTCCAGGAAGTGTTTCCAAAGATATACGAGCAACATCCTGAATGATCTTGGAAGCCAGTTCATCTCCAGAGCCACCAGAAAATAAGACATCCTGCACAACACCCCGCTATCAGCCTACGAGACCCTGCGCTGAAGACCCAGCTAACCATCACCCAGATTTCTGACCCAGATTTCTAACCTACACTGTGAGCTAGGCCACTACACCACCGAGTTTGTAGTAATTTATTGCACAGTTGTTATTTGTAATATGGCCCTGCAGATGGGAGAAAGGGTTCACATCAAGACCCAGAGGTGGGAGTAAGTCAGTTGGATGGGACCTTAAGCCATCTAGTTTGGCTGGAGAAGCAGGCAGGCAGAGCTAGGGGCTTAAAACAGCTACAGTTCTTGAGGCCACCTTTCCTTGCCTGAAGTGGAAGGTAAGGCAGAAAGCGATGGAGAGGAAGCCCCTGGCAGATCCCATGGCCGGTGAGGACCTTATGATGGCCCAGACCTCAGGTTTATACTCAAAAATCTTTAAATACTTTGGTTTCTTTTTCTGTTCCCTTTCTTTTTTCTTTTTTCTTCCCCTCCTCCCTTCTTTCCTAGACACTCGGACTTTCAACTGGATGGCCTTAAAAAAGCAAATGAAAATTTAACAAAAATGTAGGCGGTTATTTGGTACAAATTTCTCCTTTGTAAGTTTTCCTTTTATATAAATCTGTTTCTGCAGATAATTGAACCCAACTGTGATATTTGAATAGTTTTAAGAAAGTACATTCTGCTCTACTTGCAAAGGGAGTGGAACCTTGGCCTATTCCTTGAGACAGGCAAAATGGAGGGGGTTGCAAAATGCCCTGCTTATTTGTTTCCGAAAGGAATCTTGCCCCAGGCGCAGGCTCAATTCTTGCACCCAGCAGGGAGCAGGCCTTTGTTCAGAGAGCCCCACAAGTGTGATGGGCACTGCATCAAAAACAAAGCAAAAATGCTCCATCTTTGGGCTCAGGACAAGGGGGACCCGAAAACAACAGGAGAGGGGGAGTGTCGGTTACAAGGGAAATATCTTTCATCTTCTAGTTTTGTTGTTCCTGATGGCTTTGTTCAGGCATCAAATCAGTGTGACTCCATTCTCTCCATTTGCTAGGTATGTCCCATGGAGGCTTTAAAATAAATTATGAGATAAATCAAGTCCCAACACAGGAGAAAACTGATGCTATCGAGCCGACACTGTGTGCAATCCTCCAGAGATCATTCGGACTCATCTCTCTTCCAACATTTCCCCACTTCTTATGCCTGAAAAGGTCCTGACAATAAAATTCTCCAATGTCACCTCCCTCAAGGTATCAGAGGAACCTGCAGGAACCTCCGAGCACACACGCTCAGTGTGAAAAACACTGTTCTTTCTCCATCGTCATCAATGGAGGTGCTCAAAACTCTCTTTTACGTCCCTTGCCCACAGCGCCCCTATCATTCACACATTTTTCTAAGGCATTTGTGAATCCACACCTAACCACGCGTTTACTACTGATTGTGTGAGGTAGGTTTTCTCTAGTTTGTTCTAGATTTAATCCTCTTGAAGTCAAGCATGGCTGTCAGGTTCTAGTGACAAGGATTTGCTGAACCAGTCCACATTCCCACTATCTTCATTCAAGTTTCAGTGCTGGGCAAAAAAAAAGCTCAGTACACATTCAGGAGTAAATGCATGTTCCTTGACCAGCTTTACTCTTCCGGATCCAAGAGTCCCATGCTCACTGTCCTCACATCCACTCTTCACTGACCTTAGCCCGAAGTCCAAGAAGCGATTCCATTCACCCTTCACATCTGTCATGTTAAACCAGACAGTCGGGGATCAGAGGTTTCAAGAGGAGAACAGGTAAGGGAAGAAGGGTGTCTCTTGTTAACCAGCCCTCACCTTCAGGAGGGGGATAATGTCTGCAGGAAAGCAGTAAATGATGACATTTACTTCTTCTTCCTGCCGGTGGGTGAATACACTGGAAGCGTATAGCCCACTTCTGACATGACTTTCATTTCTATGTGAGCTACAGAAGAAAAGCAACAACGGGTGTCATTTCCCCCACTGGAATGGTAAACTACTAGAACTCTTGAAAAAGAAAGGCAGGCCCAAACACAAAATCCTCATGCTGCTTAAGGACAAAGGGTGATCTAAGAATTCATTCTTTCAGTCATGAAGAAGTATTTATTGAATGGCTGTTATGAGCCAAGCACAGGGCTGGGCCTTGAAGAGCCATTTCTGAGCAAGACTAAGACCAAAACCCCTGTTCTTTCTTGCAGCAGTGGCAACAAACAACATGAGTAAAATATATGCTATGAGATAGTAAGTACTAAGGAGCAAAGTAATGCAGGGAAAGGGATCTGAAGTGTCAGGAGGGAAAAAACTTTTTTCAGATGGTGGCCAGGGAAGGCCTTGTTTGAGAAGGTCACTTTTTTCTTTTTTGGAATAATTTTAGATTTATAGAAAACTTATAATGATAGTATAGAGTTCCAAGAATTCCTGCATACCTTTAACCCACTTTCAGTTCCCCTAATATTATAATCTTATACTACTGTGGTACATTTATCAATATTAAAAAACCAACATTGCTACATTAATAGTAACTAAACTCCAGACTTTATGTCTCACTGGTTTCTCCATTAATGTCCTCTTTCAGTTCCAGTATACAAATCAGAACTTAGGGATTCAGGTGTCATGTCTTCTCTGTTTGATGATGGGTTTTTTGTTCATTTGTTCCTTTTGTTTTAAGTAGTCTCCCCATCTAACATGGGGCTTGAACTTACAACCCTGAGATCCAGAATCTGTATGCTCTACTGACTGAGCCAGCCAGGCATCCCTGTGATAGTTTCTTGGTCTTTCCTTATCATTACTATGACAGTTTGAGGAGTACTGATCAGATATTGTGTAGACTGTTCCTCAATTTAAATGTTTGACACTGTTCTCCTAATTACTCTGGGCTTAACGGTTGCAAGGAAGAACACCACAGAGGTAAAGAGCCCATTTTCTCACGTCCTATCGGGGATCCCTCATATGCATATGACAGCACTGGTGAGGTCCCTCTTGATGACAGGTAATACTTACCAGGTTTCTCTACCATAATGTTACTATTTTTCTCTTTCTATAACCGGTTCTTTAGAAGTAAATCACTAAGTTCAGACCACACTCAAAAGATTTAAGCTCCTTCTCCTGGAGGTGAAAGCACCTATATATATTATTGAAATTGTTCTATAAGAGATATTTATCTTATGTCTCCTATTTATTCATTCATTCAATCACTTGTTTATACCAGTTCAGATTGATATATATTTATTTTACACTTTAGGTTATAATCTAATACTACATTACATTGCTTAAATCATTCCAGCTTTGGCCACCGGAAGACAAGTTCACTTCTGATTAAAGACCTAAGAAAAGTGAGGGAGTTGCCCACAAACCTGTCTAGGAGAAGGGTATTCTAGGTCCCGGGGTGTGATGGGCCTAAAGTGTTCAGGGAACATAAGAGAGGCCAAGGTGGCTAGAGTAGAGGGACTGTAACGGAGAGTAGTAGGAGATAAATTGACAGAGGTAATGGTGAGCCACATCACAGGAATGTGTAGGTCTTGGAAAGGACTTTGACTCTTACTTTATATAGGAAGGAAGGCCAACAGATATTTCTGAGCATAGAAAGACATGATAAAAGGATCACTCTAGCTGCCGTATTGAGAAAGGTCTGTAGGTGATAAAGGCAGAAGGATGAAGAAGGTCAGTTAGGAGCCTACTACAATAATCCAGGTGAGAGATCACGGTGGTCGGGGGAGTAATGAGAAGTGGTCATATTTTAGATTTATTTTGAAGAGAGAGCTACTGCAGACTGTGCAGTCAGAATGTGAGAGTGAGTGGGGCACCTGGCTGGCTCAGTCATTTGAGCATGTGACTCTTGATCTCAGGGCTCTGAGTTTGATCCCCATGTAGGATGTAGAGATTACTTAAAAACAAAATCTTAGAGGTGCTTGGGTGGCTCAGTTGGTTAAGCAACCTACTCTTCACTTCAGCTCAGGTCTTGACCTCAGGGTTTTGAGTTCAAGCCCCGCATTGGGCAAATGTGGGTGTAAGAAAAAGGAGTCAAGAATGCCTAAAAGGATTCTGGTCTGAATCCTCTTAGGTTAGGAAGGTGACATGAGCTCAGTTTTAAACATGTTAAGGTTGAGATGCCTATTAAACATCCATATAAAGATGTCTAGTAAGCAGATAGAGTCTGGAGTTCAGAAAAGTATGTGCTGGAGACTTAAAAAAAAATCTGACAACAACCGGCATGCACAGGAAATTTAAAGCCGCTGGGCTAGATGTGATCACCCAGAGCTTTAGTGTGGACAAAGAAGAGTGGAGACCCAAGGACTCAGCCTGGGGGCCCTCTGGCACTGAGAGAAATCAAGATCTTCTTACCTGTCCTTTAATCAGTGACTATTTTACCAAAGTGTTTCTATCCACTATGTACCAAATAGCGATCTGGAGCTCACCATGCTCAGGTCGCTCAATACGCAGCCTGGACCCTCACCCGCCTCTGCGGTTCCCCAGCCCTAGCCTGCTCCTGTGCTTCCCTACAACTGCTCTCCCCACCTTAACACCATCAGCACTGCCACCTTCTCTTGCAAGCTGCCCCTCTCACCCAGGAAACCCTTCCCACTCTACCTCACCAAATGCCGGCTCTTTCTCAAGCCCCCACCAGTGTCCGATCTTCTCTCTGAAATCTAACTATTCTGACTCCTAATGAATGACCCTCTTCTCCAAGCGGCCAGTCTAATACTTGTTGTCTGCACGACTAGATATTTATCACTTACTGACCTGCGTGCCTAGTTAACTTTACTCATAAATAGCTCTTATTTATATGTATCGTAGCTTCCTTTAAGAAGGAGAATGGCATCTCAGCCTTTTTGGTTCCCCAACGGTAGCCTGGCACAAGTATCTGTCATCTAGCAAATGCTCAGTAAGTCTGTGTGAATTATTTCATGTCAATCTGCTATCTAATCAGTAGGCAGGTGCCTGGAAGGTAGGGGCCAGTTTTTTATCTCTGCCTTATCTGGCACTGGGCGGGACACAGGTGGGCAGGCAGTCAGTACTTGCTCATCATCAAAGAGGTTAATGACAATGTCCCTGTCTCGGGAGATCCTACCACCTCCACGCCGAACAACAGGGACATGTGTTCTGTGCTTGCTGCCCTGTCTTCCCTGAAGCCAGCTATTTCCTGGCCAAGAGACAACCCCCAGGGACCACAGGGAGAAGAAATCCTAGGGCATCTGACATGTGATACAGAAAAGGGACGAGAGATACTCAAACCGTGGTGCTGTCCCAACAGCCCATACATCAGTTTGTCCCAGCTAAGACACAAGGCAGAAGAATCAGAAAAGATGAGCGCTTCAACTTTGGTGAATCTCTTCTAAGAACATAGAGAGCACATAAAAATAAACAAAAGGAGATTTATACATACACACACACACACACACACAGACTTTCACTGTAGAATTACTCAGAACAGAAAGCTGTAAACCACCTAAATGTACAACAGTAAGAATCAAGCATAATTTGGTATATACATACAATTGCTAAAGACCAGCACCTGGATAATGTTCACTGTGTGCCTAAATATGTGCTCTAGGCTCTACCTTTCAAAACCCTGCAAAATTTAACTCCCAGTTGCTAAAGGGAAAGTATCAGCCTCAAAACACTATGTACAGAATGACAGCACTTGTGTAAAAACAACTGGAAGAACATAAGCCATCATGTTATCTTTACATGTGGATAGTGGAATACGGGTGGTAGTGGTGGTGGTGGTGGTGTTTCCCTTTGTGCTTTTCTGTGTTTTCCAAGTTTTCTGCTTGGAAAACATATTACTTTGTCAGCAGGCAAAAAAAAAAAAAAAATCTATTTTAAAAACAAACATCTAAGAGCCAAATTCTCAACTCTCTAAGCATATGACTGTTAGAAGGCTCCTACTTCTGATGTAAAATATAAGAATCCTAGCTTGAATCCTCCCCTCATCCCCCTCACCCCTACCCACACACCCAAGATAGAGAAAACGCAGTGAAACTGTAAGACTAACAGCTTTGTGAAGAGAAGATCCTGTTTCGTTGATCTTTGATTTTCCACCCTAGAGTTCTCAACACCCTGTAAGGCATATATTTGGGTGCTCAGTAAACATGAAAGGGAAGGAGGAAGTGTGGTAAACTTACAAGGCACAGATGTCACTAATGCACCGACATGCTATCCCCACGCTACCCCCTCCACTCCATCCCAGGTCTGGTCCCCGACTCTCCTATCTCTAGGCATTGCTCAGGCTGGTCGAGGAGCTCTTCGAACAGACAAATTGCTGACTTTTTGCACCACAGCATTCATCTTTTTGGGTTTGGGTTTTGGGGTTTTTTTTTTCTGTTTTTCCTTTCCTTTCTCCCTCCCCTTAAGAGGTGATCTTGCCTTTCAGCTAATACAATGCTCCACACTGAACCCCGTGCCAGTCAGTCTGCAGAGAATCATTGAGAGAAGGAATTTGAATAATAAAAGCCAGAACAAGGCAATACCTTGGAGACAGACTTGGTATAGTACCTTCAATTTAGAACCTCATTTCAGTGGCTAATGCAGTCGTTGGAGACATTAGCCTAATTTTTGCCAGGAGAGTCCAGCAACACAGCGGTACTAAACATGGGCACAGAGGACCCTGCTCATCTAAGAGACAGCGTGGAGAATGAAATTAGCAGCTCTGCACTTCTAGTGCAGAGGAAAGCAAATCCTTGCTCCCTTCCCCCAATTCATCACCAATCATGGTTAAGATGAAAAAACACAGGAACGTGTGTGGGAGTCAGCACTAACACAAAGTTCAAGGAAAACCAAGGCCACTGAAGAGGCCCCCATGGGGCACTTAAGGACTATCGGAAAGTCAATCTCAAAGGACATCCAGTGAGTGCAGTGTAGATGCCCTACAACACATCTTGTCATTGCTAAGTCCTATATGCTGTAGGCCTGGAGACACTCCAGAAGCTGCCATCAGGTCAGTTCTGAGGCCAGAAATGGGGAGAAAAGCCCACAATAATCAGTCTGGACGGGAAAGGTTCAGGTCCAGTCACATCTACACAGGCTCAGAGGACAA
Organism: Nasua narica; assembly: GCA_028533885.1. Taxonomy (NCBI): domain Eukaryota; kingdom Metazoa; phylum Chordata; class Mammalia; order Carnivora; family Procyonidae; genus Nasua; species Nasua narica. The sequence goes on from CM052809.1 coordinate 27,803,324, forward strand.
GGAGTCAGTTCCCACAAGAGCTTCCTACTGGCTCGACTAAAGAGGGAGCAACATCTAATGTGGTCCAGATTTCCCCCAGGTCTCTCCCTATGTGGCCAGTCTCCTCGCTACAGGAGCCAAGTAGCTGAGGACACTTTGCTTTTCAGTGGCTCAGTGAAGAGGGGAGCGGGAGCCTCAGGGGCAGCAACAATATCCTATCCCCAGGGAACAGTCTCTGAGGCGCTCACCACTCCCCCTACACACGCCAACAGTGGGCTCAGCCCATGCTGGCCCATGGCTGCCAGGCCAAGAAGGTCCTGTTCTAAGACGTAGGTGAGCCAGCAGCTCACTCTCCTCCTCTCCCCACCACACATCTCTCGTTGTCTCTGGTCCCCCAATGTCCTATTCTGTCCTACGCTCTGTTATCTTAAATTCTTCCTAATTACCTAAGGATGGGGAGGAGAAGACAACGTTCAACCAAGTCTTCATAGCCAAACATTTTCTAAAACCCAATGTTTTTCTTTTCCCCCCTCACATCTCCCCCACTCGAGGGCAAAGGAGGACCCAGTGTCACCAGTAACTCACTCTCAATAGCATCATGGCCTCACCAGCACCCCCCTGGAGTCCTCAATGACTTCAAGGGGCCAACACTGTAATTACAGGCACAAAGACATCTATATTCCTGTGACTGGAGGGGTGGGGCTGCCAACCTTCTTATTCGAATGAATTCCCAGGTAGGCTCTGGTGCTGAAGGCCAGGGCACGCTGCTGTGCTCTCTCGGTACTCAATGCAGAGGCAGACAAGTAACAAGCCTGAAAACACCTCAGGGTCTGAGCTTTGTAGGTCTCTCTATCAAGTCCCTGGGATGTGAGAGACTGTCCCCTGTACCTCACGGATACTAAGGGACAGCCTTATAGGAGAAGCAGGGGTTGCTTGGGAGGAAAAGCGGAAGAGATGAAAAGCTAGACATCCCAGACTCCACCCAAGAAGCATACGCAATAAGGGGAGCAGTACAGGGATAGGGAGACAGGACATGTTCTCCATACACAGGACCTGCCTGCCAAAATTTACTGGATGGCAGGAATCCTAGATCCGTGGGTGAGGATTGAGTCATGATATAAATCTCCTTTTTCTAAGCAGCATGTGCAAAAACTCCTCCATCTCAGGAAGGAAAGGGGGGAGGAGGGGGGCGATATGTGGGGAAGGTGGTGGTCTGCAATCAGAAGCACAGATTTCCTTTTAATACTAGAGCAGCCTCCTCAAATTACAGAGTCCATTCTGGAAAAGACATGGAGGCTAACCTGGCTTTGGATAGTAGTCCAAACACCACTGATGGGAAACTCTATCATTGCAGTGTTGATAATTTCCTTGTAAAAAGTATTTTTTTCCTAGAACTGTAAATTAATCCCTCAATGCAATTTTAGAAATCTATTCCCCATCACCCCCCTCAAAAAAAATCAGCTATTACCAGGCACTCCAAACGCGAGACAGTAGAAGCTGAGCTCCAGTATAATTAGGGGAGATTCTGAATGGTGCCCCGAGGCAGACCATAGAAGAACAAGGTAGAAAGGAGTTATATACGCTTAGAAAGCTCATTTAGGGAAGAGGCTGTGCATAATGCATGCAGGCCCCCAAGTACAGACACTCCCTCCCGGCGGCCTGCTCAGAGGCAGGCTGTGAGCCATGACACTGGCAGATGGCTGCCCCAGTGGCAATTGTGCATGCTCCAATGGCCCCTCCTCCCGTCCACCCTCGAGCACAGGCTTATGCTCCCACAAGGGGTAGGGAGAACCGGCAAACATTATCCCCAAAGAATAGTGCCTTTCCCCAGGGAAGGTAAACATTTCCATCAGAAGGCAGAAGCAGGGGCTCCTGGGTGGCTCAGTGGGTTAAAGCCTCTGTCTTCGGCTCAGGTCATGATCTCAGGGACCTGGGATCGAGTCCCACATCGGGTTCCTTGCTCAGCGGGGAGCCTGCTTCTCCCTCTCTCTCTCTGCCTGCCTCTCTGCCCGCTTGTGATCTCTCTCTCTGTCAAATATATAAATTTAAAAATAAAATAAAATAAATAAGTCTTTAAAAAAAAAAAAAAAGGCAGAAGCAATTTCTCTCTGTGCAAGAAAAAGGAGCCACAAACATCAAGTTGCTCATTCAAAAGAGACAGATGATCTCTGCAAGCCGAGCAGTGCCAAACCTTCTGCAAAGGGTTTGCACATCCATCAGCACAAGTGGTGCGGGGGAAGGGGAGCAAGAGTATGGTTGGTCTACTCAGGGTGCAGGACTCTCTGGCCTCGGGTCATTTGTTCTCTGACTGGAACAGAAGCCTCAGGGGAGTGGAAGCCACGAGTCTTCCCGAAGGGGCTCTAGCCTGAGCAAAGGTGCAGCAAAGCCAGTCTCCTCTATTCCAGGTGCCCCCAGTCCTCTCGGTCCACACCCAAAGTCGGTCTACTTCCAGCACCTACACTCAAAACCTTTCTGGGGTGCTCTGTTGAATTTTGAGCCAGACATTTCTCCCTCCCACCACCAACCCCCACCTTTTTTTAGTCACATGTGACTAAAAAGAGAAATGACAGTTCACTAGCCTTATGCCTAAAATAACTTACAGAGCAATACGGTTTATGAACTCCCCTGTAATACAATACATAATTCAGAGCCCAGCCATTTGTCACACTATTGAGTAATCCACACACATCCCAAGGGTCAGACAATAAAATTTGTAAATCAATAGCAAAAAGCAGTACACCTTAGCCACTCACATAAAACACAAAGAACACTTTTTAGCATTAACCTTTTTTTTAAGCTTAGAAAATATGAACTTCTGATCATATTTGTGAAGGCGTTATATGGAGTTCTATGCCAGAATGGAAGACTTTATCCTTTCTAGAACCCCCTCTGACAGCTGATTTCAGTGGAAAAATAAAAACCCCAAGGTTCACATTTTCCCAATTATAATAATGGCTCTCTTCTACACACCCTGCTATTAGCATGACAGAGATGACCACATCAGTCGTAAGAAAAGCACATGGACCTTCTGCACCCAAGAAGAGCAAGCAAAATGCCTGCTTTGTGCAAGAGCAAGGCACTTAAAACAGGAAACAAAATAATAAATTATTGCAGAGCTGGGTCTGAACTTATTTTTCTCTCGTCTGGATGATCAAACACTGAGTGTGAGCGTAGGGGTAGGAATCGCGATCTGCAAACATATTGCCATAGTGACTGGTGCTGAGATAGAAAGATAAAACAGGGAGAACTTCATTTATATTCCAAGGAACAGAGACAAGTGCCCTGATCATTCAGCCCTACAGACAGTCCTAATGCTAAGTGAGTGGCCTCCTCCCCAACCGCTGTAGAGCACCATCCAGGATCAGACGTGGGGTGTGTGTCTCCATTGCTAACTAATTATCAGCCTACAGGGGACCTCTCCTCAGGATGCAGCAGGTACGGAGGGGCTAAAGAAGGCGGTGTTGGGGCCCCTTAGTAGGAGCTTGCTCTGACACAGGAGGTGAAACAGAGTCAGGTAGGATCTGCTGTGCATGGCTCCACTCTGGGCAGTTTCTCCTTTTACCTAACGTCATTTGGACGTTAACTTCCTTGGTTTAAATTTTTTTATTTTGAAATGATTCTAGACTTGGAGAAAAGCTGCAAAAAAGAAAAAAAAAAGTAGATAAACCATAAACCCTTCACCCAGCTTCCCCTGATACTAACATCTTACAAAACCCTAAAACAATTATCGCAACTAAGAAATTAACATTGGTACAACAGCACTAACTCGAGACTTTATTCGGACTGTACCAGTTTTTCCTCTAATCACCTTTCTTCTGTTCCAGACTCTCATCTAGGAAACCACACTGCACACAGCTCTCCTGTCTCCTCCAATCTTTGACATCTCCTCAGTATTTGTCTTTCTTGACCTGGATATACTTACAGGGTAACGGCCAGCTTTTTTTCTGGATTATGCCCACTGTGGGCTTGTCTGATGTCCACTCATTTTCACTACAAGAGCTGTCGCTATGAACCTGGCACTAGAGTGATTAGTATGTTCACCTCATGTACTACTTAAGACAACCCTGTGAAATAGCTATTACTTACTATCCCTATTTTGCAAATGATACTTCATTAAACCTTAGTAAAATCAGGTAATGTGCTCAAGACTCCCCAGCGGTAAAAGGCAGAGCTGAGGTCTGATCCCAGGGAGACTGACTCTCCGACACCGCACTGCCGGCTGTACTCAAGGCGCTCGGACAACAGCTAGATGCCACAATACAGCCTGGACACTACCCTCTGGTCATTCCTTCTTTGAAGGATATTACCCTGAAGAAAGGGCGTTCTAGCTTTTGTCATTTTTTCCAAAGGAGACAAATAAACCCACTTTCAACTTCTAAGTTCTGCCCAAATAACCAGGTATTTCCCTCTCTTTAAAAGAAGCACCTCCCTGGCCCAAGGACAAAGAAGAGGCCACTGTCCTGAGACCTCGCTCTAGACTAGCACCAGGCAGAGAGGGAAAAAAAAGAGCATGTAGGTGTGCTCCACTCAAGAGAACTCCATTCTAATGGCCTCTCCAAGGGTTTGGAGACACTGCAGTCACAGGATTTAAAAACAACAAACCACAAACAAAACAAAACCAGAAACTTCTTAGACTGCTTTTCCACGTCAGGCCCAGAAATGTCCAACACAACCTGGCACTTCCTCTTTCAAATTAGGCTCTTTGGGAATGCTGAGGCACAACCCATTCATGTAGCACAGGAGCGGGGGTGGGGAGGTTGGGGGGGCGTCAAGGGACAGGGCTATGGGAGACAGGGTGGGAAGCATTCCAGCTGCGCGTCAGGATTTGTTTTTAATGCTTGTAACTTTAGATCACTCAGTTGCACAGACTTGATTTTTCCCAAATAGCCTCTCTGGCAATGCTAATATGTTTTTCCTCTCATTCTGACTGATCAGCGAAATGCATGGCTGGAAGGATTGCCTTGGAAGTAATTTCTTTGATGCCACCAAAACTGAGAAAATATTCCCCCAGCTACACACCCCCACATCTATCCATCCCTGCCACCTGCCACTCAGCTGCAGGTAAAGGCCATTACAGTAAAGAAGTAGAGGAGGCAGAGAGGGCAGGCAGCAAGGGGGTTGGGGGTGGAAGGGAGAAGGACTCAGAGTAGGAAAATGAG
>CM052809.1:27808961-27833382 GCA_028533885.1 Nasua narica
CTGAGAAAATATTCCCCCAGCTACACACCCCCACATCTATCCATCCCTGCCACCTGCCACTCAGCTGCAGGTAAAGGCCATTACAGTAAAGAAGTAGAGGAGGCAGAGAGGGCAGGCAGCAAGGGGGTTGGGGGTGGAAGGGAGAAGGACTCAGAGTAGGAAAATGAGGAAGGGAGAGAGAACATTTTGTTCAAAGTGACTCTTGGCACGGACACCATTTAATTCTGATCTCTTGTCTCAGCATCTTCCTCACAGCGGTTCTTCATCATCTCTCCATTTCTCGAGAACCCAATCAAGTCCTTCTCTTGCATCACTCAAGGTAGAAGCCCCATCCTCAGTCTGGCTCAGGAAACCTAGAAGACATCTAAGTTGTTTCCTCAGTTTCCATCTATATCCTTCCCATTGCTCTTTGTTGTCTCATTTCCGAGGCTCATCATGTGCAACAGGGCAAGACTTTCTATCTGCCACCTACACAATTTTATCTCACCAATGGTCTCTTGTCTGAGATTTCAAATCTGTCAACACTGATTCCTTTCTCTTCTGCCTTCAAACACACACAAAAGCTCTCCCTACTCAGCTTCAGGGACCCTGCTTCTGGCAAGTCTTCCCTTCAGGGACCCTCCTCTGTGTTCTTACCTAACATTATTCCTGTCCAGGAGTCGTCCTACACCATAAGCCCAGGCAGGCATTCGATGCCCACCATGTTATCTCTACCATCAAGCATTGCATCTGGAACATCCCCGGAACATACAACAAATGTCATATAATATAAACGAGTTTTTTGATGTCACTACCTCCAAAATTACTGTATTAGTTCTCTTCTTCCACTTACTCTTAAATACCTCAAACCTAGGAGTTCTATCATCTTTCTTCATTTCCTCATCTCCCATTCACAGCACAAGCCCTGACTGCACTCAACTACACACTCATAGTTTACACTTACTTATATCGTTAGTTCTTCTGCCTTGTTAGCTCTACTTCTCATCTCTGCTCCCGCCCTCTACCTCTGACAGAGGGGACTCTGCCCACCTCCATCTTCCCATTATTCCCTATACATCCCTGCCTCTCCAGCCAGTAAGATGGACTCTGACGTCTCTGTTCATGTCATCCCCTTCCCGTCCACTCATGCTTCCTGCCTGTCTTCTTCTCTACCTCGTCAAATATTACCTCCTCTTAAGTTACCAACCAATCCCTACCTCTAGTGCTATGACAAAACCAAGAATGGAACAGGTTCTGGAAAAGGTCCTCTCATTCCAGCTCCAAGGCAGCCCTCGAGAGAAACTACCAGCCCTGGTGAGTCCCAATCTTAGAGATGGCCTGGACAGTTTTCGCCAGCAGAGTGAGGCCAATATGAGAGAAAGAAGGGAAGTGAGAGTTACACAGATTGTCTGAGCGAAAGCCAAGCCCTGGGCATGAAGGCCGGGACTGGTTTTGGCAGCTAGTTTTCCATTATCCCTATTCCAGTTTAAGTTTTTCAGTTCAGCCAGTTTGGGTATCCTGACCTTTGAGAGCTGAGGCTATGCCATTCTGCTAAGTCTTTATTAAACCTCAGAGAGAATAGGTGGATGGAGGAAGCAGACAAAGGCCAGGGTAAGGGCCTAGAGTAAGCTTTAAGCATACAAATGCTTGTTAGAAAGCGGACGGCCAACAGCTGCTCTCCATCACCACCCAAGTCCACAGATTGCAAACTGGACCCTGGCCTATGCCATCCAGGTAATGAAGGCCAAAGCCCAGGCAGAGATGCTCTGTGCCAGTGCAGAGCTCAGCCAGCTAGTCTCAAAGTGGCCTCAGGCTTGGCAGTCACTGCCATGGAGTTCACGGGCTCTTCTGGCCCGGCCTCCACCTGCTCCCCCAGGAGGTGTGGGATTTGGCTGCTGAAGGGCAGTGGTCAGCCATCCTGGAACAATGCCACAAACGGGAAACGAGGGCTCACTGAAATGAAGAGATCTAAACTGTACTCATGGAACCTTCTGGGGCCTTCATGTATTCCAACCTACCTTCCTTTTCTCCCCCAGGACAAGGTAATTTGGAGCCTCAGAAAAATGCTCCTATACGCCTCAAAAGTCCTGGCAACCTGCTATGCCCCAAGCAGTTCTCCTGACAAATTCTTATTACCAAAGTACAAAAGAGATGCTCAGAGCAGAGAATGCTTAACAAAGGCTTCGTAGGTGGTTGTAGTGATGGAGATGGGCCAGAAGTATAGGTAGGAAAGAACAAACAAAGCTCTCAGGGAATCCCCAGAACACTTAAAAGGCTTCGAAATGGAGAGGAGTGGGGGGAAGGCTCTGTGCAGAAAGAAGGAACACGGGAGATAAGCTCTGTTGAACACCTCATCCTTTCAAGTTGCTGGAGATACCAACTTGCGGTCAAGAGAGGAGACAGACTATCCTAACGCCACACAAAAAACACCCTGTTGCCTCTATCTAGCCCCTGTTACACCTTTCCAGTGCTGCACTGGAACCAGGAAAAGATGAGCAGAGACCTATTGCCACAGACCTCCCTCAGGCCATTACCTTCTGGTGGCAGACAAGTCTCACTGCACCATTCTGGTAAGACACAGGAGTTAAGGTATAAACTGCCCTTAACCAATACTCCCCCACTGCTCATGGGCCTAGACGGGAGTGTGTGCACGCGCGCGCGCACAACTGCATGGGAAGGGTGGGACAGAAGCAGGTCATACACTTGTGGACCATCCTGGGAATGAAGGGACCCATAAGGAGGATCTCTCCACACTAGGGGAGGAAGGGAGGGTCACCTGCCTCCCAGCCACAGAGCTGGAGAGGTGGCAGAAGGCACAGGGAGCTTTGCCCCCGAGTCCCACCTCTACTCATCCTGTGGGATATTCAAAAAAATATCTGGTCTTTATCCTTGGTTCCTGGCACAGAGCTCCTAAAACCTTTGGAATTTACTGAGTGACAGGAGTATCTTTTGTTATTCCAGAGTTCATGCTGATGAGATGACTCGAGGGGTAGAGGAAGGGGAGAAGGCAGCTTTAGATAAAATTCAGGATGGGGGCATGTCACCAGAAAGAGTAAGCCACGACCATACAGTTGGAACTTCTAGCCCTCTCTGCTGACCTCCAAGAAGAGGAGAGAGGGCTGGGGATTGATTAAGTCATTGGACATCGGTGTTTAAACTCAATCATGTCTATCAAATTCAACCTCCATAAAAGCCCCTGAACAACAAATTTGAGAGCTTCCAATCTGGTGAACATGCCAAAGTCCTGGGAGGGTGGTGTGCCCAGAGATGGCTGGGAGGCTCTGCACTCCTCCCCCATACCCTGCCTTGCCCTACGCATCTCTTCCACTCCTGAGGTGTACCTTTCACATGTAAATAAGCCAACAAACTCAAGTGTGTCCTGAGTTCCCTGAGCTAGGAGTTGTTCTGGTAAATTATCGAACCTGAAGAGGGGGCTGTGGGAATTTCCAATTTATAGCTGGTCAGTCATAAATATGGGGTGATCCGGGACTTGGAACTAGCATCTGAAGTAGATGCAGAGTCACTGAGACCTTTAACGTACGGGATCTGACACCACCTCTGGGAATGTGGTGTCGGAAACGAACTGCTGGACACGCAGGTGGTATCTGAGGACTAAAGAATCACACAGCCCCTTCCAAGCTGCAAGGGGCCGAAGGCCTCCCAGGACAACCCCCCAGAGTCACCCGGACCAGAGTCAGGTGCTCCTTCAGACAGATGTCCAGGGCCTGCAGGAAATCAGACTCCTCTCTTAAATACTTGAAACAGAGTAGTTGGTCTACTATAAATGAGGTTTTTAAAATTCAATTCCCTCCTATCGCTCGTGCAGATCTGAAATGATCTGACCAGATGGCTGGTGCTCTATAATTCTTGGATTGCTCTCATCAGTTGTTGATGATTTGGATTTTTTTCTTTTCCTTTTTTTTTTTTTTTTAACCCCCTCACACGAATGTGTTCCTGCACAGGCTTCCTGCATGCTCCCATTAAGTGGGCTCTTTGTGCTGATGCCAATATTTCTGAGGTTCTAAGAGCCTCCTCTTAGCAGTCAGCTCAGGTCAATAGGGAGCCCCACATTTGAGCTTCCCTGAGCCCACATGGGACCAACAAGCAGCACCGGGCAGGACAAGGCTCTTTGCTCAGGCTGCCTTGTCAACCTCCACCTCTCCTTCAGGTCCCCAAGGAAAGGAAGGCGACAGAGGTGTGTTTTTTTTTTTTTAAATGACAACTACAGCCACTTACCATTTCCTACATGCCAAGTCCTGTGTGAAACATTCTACATATGTTAATCTTGTTTTAGTCTCACATCATCTCTGGGAAGCAGACATTTTCAGATGAGGAAACTAAGGTTCAAAGATTCTCATCAACCTGGCCAAAAACACACAGCTCAAAAAGAGAGGTTGGAGGTTCAGCATCATAAAACTTGACTCACGGTTCCAATGAGATGTCAGCAATACGGAGAGAAGGCCCTCGCCTTCCCAAACCCTCTGGGCCTTCAGTGAGCACAGGACACTTCCACCAGAACATTCCACTCTAGTGCCTTTTTCTGTGTCTGTATTCTCTGTGAGACGATAGCGACCGGAAGGTAGGAGTCATGTCTCATTTGCTACTCAAAAAGACAGCATGGCACAGTGGTGAGGAGCTCAGGCTTGGGACCAGACAAAGCTTGTTTTAAACTGGGACTCTACCCTTTATTGGTCATTTGACTAAGTCACTTCTAAGACTCAGTTTTGTCTATGAAAGTGAGGGTAGTTACAGCAACGGCATAATCAACACTCAGTATATGTGACCTATTACCTGTATCTCTGGTTACCAGTACAGTGCCTGGCCCAAAGCAGAATCTCACAAATGCCGAGGGGGCAGAGACTCCACCACATTTGGCTGCGACCGGCTTTCTGTAGTAACAAGTACACAGGCACAAAGTCCTGGGTCTCGGGGGTCCTCCACTCCAGGACAAATTTCTGAATTGCTTGCCCAGAACCCATAGGACCTGCCAGCAAACAGCTTTCCTCTGCTTGCTTGTGAACAGCTGATGCTGAATCCACACTCAAATGCTTGCTGTGCCTCCGTAAGGTGAGACAGATCCCAAAATAAACCAGAAGACAGAGAGAGACAGGAAAATCACTTCCAGGAACAAGCGGCTCACAGGGAGGATGCTGACAGTAATAACAGAGGCGGGCCGACTTCAGGAGAGTGACCTGCGGCTGCTCCAGGGCTGAGAGGCTGGAGCCCAATTCCCGCCTGGCCTCCTGGGAAGGCCCATGACGTCACGGGTAGGTCCCCTGGTGTTCCAGGCCACAGCAGGCAGCCTAGAAAGCCACCTTCCTATGAGCCCAGACCATGTATCCCAGGATGCCCTCCTTGGAGGCCCGAGGACAACAGAGCTGAGGTCCTCCCTTCAGAGACCTGAGGGGACAAAAGTTACCAAACTGGGGATAATACCTATCAACAAAAACTAGCCATTTTCTGAAAAGTCCCCAAAAGATACTCCATCATCCTCCTTGTACCACATCTGACTTCCAGGCAGAAAAAACTGGGCTAACCCTTTCCACTCCCTCATCAAAAATCTCTTGGGGGGGTGGTCACTTCAGGGGCACAGAAGTTTCTCCTCCTCACCATAAGTCCACTTCCCCATCAAAGACCAGAGAGGCCAGGAAACCTCCAGGCTCATGCATCCTTCCTGGCAACCAATTCCACAATCGAGTTCAAGGGGTAGCACTAATGGAGTATTTACCATTTAAAATCAGAACTGAGCGTACGAATTGACATCTTGAGGTCAAGAATCCTCACAACAGGGAAGGCAGGATATTTCCCCCACGTCGCCAATGGGGAAACTGAAGAGAAGGATTCAGTGACTCGCCCAAGATCCCTTAGATAGCAAAGCTAGAATTTGAACCCAGGACTGGTTGAGTCTAAATTCTCTCCTCTTGGTATTATGCTAAGTGAAGTAACTCAATGAGAGAAAGATAATTATCATATTATCTTACTTATATGTGGAATTTAAGAAACAAAACAGAGGAACAGAAGAAGGGAGGGAAAAATAAAACAAAACAAGACAAAATCAGAGAGGGAGACTAACCATTAGAGACTTTTTTTTTAAGATTTTATTTATTTGACAGAGAGAGAGAGAGAGAGAGACAGTGAGAGAGAGAGAGAGAGAGAGACAGGAACACAAGCAGGGGGAGTAGGAGAAGGAGAAGCAGGCTTCCCGCCAAGCAGGGAGCCTGATGCGGGGCTCAATCCCAGGATCCTGGGATCATGACCTGAGCGGAAGGCAGATGCTTATCAACTGAGCCACCCAGGCACCCCCATAAGAGACTCTTAATCACAGGAAACTGAGTGTTGCTGGAGGTGAAGGGGAGGATGGGGTAACTGGGTGATGGGCATTAAGGAGGACATGGGATATAATGAGCACTAGGTGTTATATTCAACTGATGAATCACTGAACTCTACATGTGCAACAACTAATACATTATATGTTAATTGACTGAATATAAATAAACAATAAATAAATAAATATAAATACGAAATAAAGTCTGTCCTCTGAACTGCTAAATTCTATTGCCTCCCCATTCACGTACCCATCAAACAAGTTCCCCACAACTGGCTGCATTCCTTTTAACATTACTTCAAGTAGCTGTGCTGGAAGCTCCCAGCAGCATTTAGAATGTGGGGGCTAATACTATACTGTCATAGAAGGGAAGTGCCGGCTCTCCACACAAACCACCGAGAGGTCAATTTGCTGCCGACAGACGCACATACAGAATGTTCTCTCTAACAAACAACACCTTGGTCCTGTAATGGGGCCCAACAGTCTTCTCTGCCTCTACTGGTCTGCCTCCATGGCAGCACACTCTGAATCACCCACATCTCACAGGCAGGCCAGAGTAAGCTTCTCACCTAACTTTCCCTCACCTGTCCCACTCTGAGGGTGAGTGGAGGCAAAAACACTTTTGGGATACGGAAGGCATGACTAGAAGCAGAACTGCTTCGCCCCCTGAGCTGTGGGCCCTGAGTGTCTGTGCTCAACCACATCGCACCACCTTTGGGTCAGTTTCAAGGTAATCTGGTGCAGATTTTACAAGAGACTCCTGAGGCTCTAGAAGGCAGAGGGTGATGTCAATGGGGCTATCAGGTTAAATGTAAAAATCAGTGTCCCACTCGAATTCTCCAGAAGGCGCTCAGAGCCCTCACCTTGCCCCTGTCGCAAATGCTCTGGCTCTCCTTCTGCAAGGCTCAAGAGAGGGACTCTTTTGCTTCACATTAACACAGCAGCCCCACTGCCAGAGGGGGCTGGACAAGGGCCTCAGGTCAGAACTTTCAGGCTTGTTCTACAATGCTGATCAGGGCCTTGGAGGGTGCCACAGGAACAGAGACGCTAGGATTGGGGGTCATGGGACACTGACCTCATCTGATCTAAGCACTTGCCTGGTACAAGTGTATAAGCACTTTCAACCCCATAAAATCAGTGGAAACAGCCCACATATCTCCTGGCCGATCCTGGTGAGCCCTCTTGTTTTCATCCTCAAGGCTCAGGGAGCTCAGTTCTCAGAGAAGCTGTGGGAGGACAGCCTGAGATCAGATCTGCTGAACCCCATGCCTCTGTTCCTAAAACCTCCCTCTACCCCATGCTTCTGGCTCCCACTTCACTTCCCTGGTGCTCCTTCACTTCGGTGGCACCAACGACCAGTATGCAAGCCCAGCAGGAGTGCTATCGCTACCAGAAAGTTGGCTGGCACGGTGAGCACTGCCCCTGCTGACACAGCAGCAACGGGAGCAGTGAGGACACGGCAATGAATATTGGCCGGGAGCGGACAAAACCACGGTGGCAGCTGCCAGGGCTGGCCATCCACCTTGCCACAGCACACAGCGCGAACAGCCCGCTCTGGAGAGCAGACCCAAGCGTCCCCATGGCAGGGCTACAGTCAGTAAGGTTGGGCCTAGAAGGACGAAGGGGCGGAAGGTGGGTCGAGGCTCCGCGGTCAGTGACCTAGGACATGTCAACTGAATGACAGAGGTCAGTGAGCCCCAGTGTTTTCATAGGAACCCAATCGCAGTTCCTACACTCATGAACACCCAACGAGACGATGCACACGCAGCACCTAACACAGTACCTGAACATGGTTAACTCCCCGCAAACGCTCATCACTTTCTAAGTCATGGGCCCAGGTTCATAACAGGGCTAGAAAGTTGTTCTTTCTGAGGATGCCCCATTTAGAAACCAGGCCAGGACTAGCCCCTGTTTCTTGGCGCAGGTTCCTTTAGCAACAGAACACTCCTGCCCCGCACCGGTGCTCAGTACTCTCCCGTGAACAGTATTTCAGCAGCACAGAGCCGAGCAGCAGAGCCTAAAATAGCATTTGCAGAGTGAGGCACATGTCACTGCCTCTCCTGTGTTTCAGAAGTGCAAGGAAAGAAAGTTTTCAATCACTTGCTCAGAACGCTCGGCCACCCACCACCTGCCTTCCTTTCAGGGCACTCACATGCCGCAATCTCTGCTCTGCTGGAAAACGAAGGTCCCTAAGCCCCGCAGCAGAAGGTGCCACTTGGAAGGGCCACACTGTTCCCCTCCAGTGGGCCACAGAGTGACTGCTCTTTCAAAGCAGCAGTCCAGGACATATGCACTTAGAATTCGGGTTGTGTTTCATGGGGAGAGGGCTGGGCTTGGTACCTGGCCGAAGGGCCTGCCACTCGTGGGTCGGGTGAAACACCTCCAGGACCTCGGTGTCCAGCTCCTCTTCTGCTGTGGTTTCCTTTCCCTCTGCTTCTTTGGTCCTGCTCTTCTCTGAGCTGGTGAGCGCAAACTCCTTCAGAGAAAGGAAAACACAGGGCATGACCCACCATTGCTAGGCACCAAGCAAACAAAGAACATGGCCTGGGTGGTAGACCCCTCTCCTGTGTCGTCCTCTCCTCCCCGGCCTTGTCTGGGCCCTTCACAAGGGTAGCCTCGGCACGAGCAGGAGGGAGGGGATATGGTTACAGGAGCACACAGCAGGTGTTATATGTATTGGAACAAGGAAAAACTCTACAAAGTTCATTACTCTCTCGTTTTAAATTTTCTTTCATTTGCTTATTTGAGAGAGAGAGAGAGAACGCAAGCGCACCAGCAGGGAGGAGAGGGAGAAAGACCAAACGACCATGGGGCTCGATCCCAGGACCCTGGGATCATGACCTGAGCCGAAGGCAGAGGCTTAACCAACTGAGTCACCCAGGTGCCCTGGTTCATTACTATCTCATGGGGGTTAAGGGAACAACCTAGGGAGAGGGGTGGGCAGAAGGAGACAGTAAGAGACTTTTGCTTTTTACTTGCCATGTTACTATACTGTGTGACATTTGAAACTCTCACCTAATTGCTCTTACAAATAAAAAAGATGTATTTAAAAGACAAAATACACATATGAATGGGAGAAGAGGTCCTCAAATGGCCACCCCAGACTGACAAAAGCTGCCAGCTGAGGCCCGACTGATACCTATAGGGCCCAGCAGGGCCTGGCATTTCTCCCGGGTGCCTACAGGGCATTAATGACCTCTTGGAACATTACAATACAGGGTGAAAGGGCTGTAAGTGGGAAGCTGGGAGTCTGGCTGAGGTGACAGGGGAAGAAGCCAAAGCTGAAAACCAATTCCTAAAACCTGTTTCCTTCCACCCCATGGAGAGCATGGAGGATTAATGAGATGGTGTCTGTGGAGCACTTTGAGCTCAGGCGACAGAGATGCAAGATAAATACCAAGTATTATTCATTTTGCTTCTTCCCGACCTCCCATTCTTCCTGTCCCATTTTTAAACCTTTCTTGCATAAAAGCAGTAGGGCCTCAGGAAACTGTAACCAGAGGGTTCCGGAGCCCTGGATAGCAAGGAGGAACCCCCACTAGCACCCTGGGAGGTTATGTCAGCCTTCCCACCTCCAGAGCCTTCCCTCAATAACAGTGAGCATATTTCGTGAATTCCTGTGAACCCAAACCTGAGCTAGGACCTTTACACACGTCTCATTTCGGTTTCCCAACAAGCCTAACCTTGCATGAAAGGAAGCAACGCATCTCTTCCAAGCAGCACCCCAGCTTCAGATAGGATCCCCACCTACCCAGTACCTGAGGATCTGACCTTTAAGGAACTGTCAGGGGAAAGGGCAAGGTGTTTAGTTAATGGTGATGACAATGGAAAGCCCCTTCAAGGATTTTTACATTTTAACAAGAAATAAAGGCATGAAATTCAGATGGCAGGATTTCAGATCTTGTTAAGGACCAGTAAGGAAGAGATCTTGGACAAGAAAAAGCCCTCAAATCATGCCACAAGTAATGACAGGCAAAGACTACAACAGCGCGGTGGTTAAGAACTCAAGCTCCACATCACATAACACAGAAGTTCGAATCCTAGTTTCTTGTGACTTCCAGAAAGTTACTTAATTTTCTAAATCTGTTTTCGCATTTGTGAAGTACAAGTAATAGCGACATCTAGCTCATACATGAGACGAGGCACCACCCTGTAAACCACTAGCCCTGGGTGCGAGGTAGCCATCACTCTTATTATTTGTGAAGACAACCAGAGGTTCCAGGTTCAGTGATCCTGTGCTATGACATCCGATAGTGACCACACACTATGACGTGACTCAGGAAGGTCAGGTTTGGGTTGCAGACACCTGAGCAGCCTGGCCCATCAAACCTGTCGCACCCCCTTCAACATGGAGTTTGAACAGATCTGAGCTCAAAAGAAAACTAGGAGCAAAAGAGCAGCCACGCTTGTGGGGCTAAAAGACAGACAGACCGGCAGGGGACGTCGGCCAAAAGCCGCATTTCCTAAGAGCAGGCTGTGTCCATCTCTTCCACCAGCGTACCCCCGGGCCCAGCACAGGACTTAGCTCGCCATCATCCAAGAACAAAGGAATAAAGGAACAACCCTCTCCCACAAGCAGGGACATGTTCTGGATGCCTTGGACTCAGGCAAGACCAAAGTAGCCACGCCTGCTAGAACGCAGGGAGTAGCCCCATGTTCTAGAACAAAGGCTCCCTTGTCCACAAAATATCCAAAGCCTATAATCCAGGGCCCACCCAAGCTGGTCAGCCTCTGCCAAAGGCACCACACACTAGACCGGAGGACTAGGGAATGTTCATAAAATGTACCTCCAAAGTGAGTGAGTCAAATGCCTCAGGGGGCCGAGGAGGGCCGGGTGTCCAACAATGGGGGGTGCTTGTGCTGTGAAAACTGGAGCCCTCATGCCTTGACTGCGGAACGCAGCTGCTACTCAGCTGGTCCACCACTGCCGTGAAACAGAGAAAGACAGAGAAGCAGACTTTTATCTCAACTCTTCTTATTTTAGAACAGTAAGAGGACCAAAGTAAACATCTCTGAGCTTTAAACTGCAGCTCTTGCTTTAGTCGATTAGCCAGGTAACTCCGGGCAGGTGTGGCTGTCAGCAAGCAACCAAATTCCCATCCCTAGGAGAGGCAGAGAGGTAACGGGAATGGAGGTGATGAAGACAGGGCAGAAAGTCCTTCAAACTCTAGCCTGGGTCCGTGTTCATTCTCTTGACTACAGGCTGGGAAAGCCTCTTTTTCTAGATTTCTTTTAAGGTTAATAAATTCAAGAAGGAGACTGATGAACCACTGAGCCACATGCCTCAAACCCTGGAGGAGCTAATAATCCCGCCACTGCTCCAAATGTTCTTTGAGCTTCCACTTGGTGTCACCTCTGAACCAGATTTTAAGCCACACACACACACACACACACACACACACACACACACACAATCTGCCATTATTTTTCAGTACAAATCAGTGACACAAAATTGGTGTTCCTCTGATCAGCTCACCCTATTCATCAGATCTAACGCTGAGTGACTTTGGACTATTTGCCCAAATCACATCTGACAAACACTGAGGATGTCCGTCAGTTCAAAAGGGGCATTCCAGAAAAGGTTTTGAGAAAAAGCCGATCACGGGGATGAGGCTGTCATGGTAACAGCAGCTACCAGCCGTGGCTCCAGGCTATGAAGCGCCTTCCATGCCGCACAACTCATCCAAGTTTCATCTGTGAAGCACACACTTTCATTCCCATTTTACAGGTGAGGACGGGTATGGGGCCTGTGCAAAGATCACCCTGCTGAGAAAAGCAGAGCAGAGATTTAAGTCAGGCCGGCCTGGTTCCAAAGCCCATGCAGGAATTTTGATTCCCTTCGGTGTTTCTATTCTTGGTCATGGGTCCTACAGGCTGTGCCCTGAATGCTGAGGGAAAGGGGCGGGCAGTGAGATCACCTTTGCATGTCTACCCCCACTTTCAGCACATTCCCTCCTCCCAGCAGAAAGGGAAGACTTTCGTGGACGAAATAAAAAAAAAAAAAACCACAGTCCCAGAGAAAGGACAAGCAAGACTAGCCTCGCTGTGCTCAGGCGGTGTCCTCGATAGGAGAAAAAGACTGAGAGGTGACAGAAGCCAGCCAGCCTTTTGTCAACTCTCAAGTAAACCCCACGTCTGGTGCTCTCAGCTGGCTTCTTGGGGCTCCATTCCATGCTGAAACCGCAGCACTCTCTTTTCCTGCCACCATCACTCCAAATACCAATTTCTTCTCAAATGACTGGCAAGACATTCCAGCTAAGGTGTTAGCTGACAACAGCTTACCATGTCTCACTTCCTTGCACTTGTAGCTGAATAAGAGATTCTTAAAGACCAAAGCCTTCAAGATCCAGGAGAATGAATGAATCTCTAATGGTAAGTTGACAGACGCTGTGACAGAGACAGACTGCCGGGGCAACATTCTGGGACAGGACCCCTACCTGCCAGAGCCCTACATTAAGTCATAAAAGCAGCCACCCCCTTGCTAAAAATAATAGCTGACATTTATTGACCACACTCTGCCAATCCCCAATGCTAGGTGCTCTATATATGTAATCACATTTCATCTACACTGAAATCTTAACATAGAGGTATCAAGCCTATTTTCTGGCGGTAAAAGGGAACTTACCAAGGGTCTTTGCCCCTTCCACCAGTTCCACTACCTTCTTGAGTCCAGGATACCACACAACCACACCCCTCCAGCATCCACACGGCTCCTAAGCTGTGGCATCCCAGGGAGGTCGGACGACAGAAGCCAGGAGAGGTGACTGGTTCCACACCACACCCTGATACCCACAACCAACCTTTCCTGGGTGGCCATTAAGCTGCACAAATGCCCTTGGGGAGGACAATTCCAGGCCACCAGGAGCTCTTGTCTGGACTCCGGGCTCTGAAGAAAGGGTCATACCACCCCCTCTTCCCCCACCACCCATTTCCACTGTTGTGAAGGTGGCTGGCTGCAGAATTTGGATGTTAAATGCCAACAGGGCAGCAATTTTTATGGTATGAGAGAAAAGATGCTTCAACTCCTACTTGTGCTTAGCACATGATGAAAGATTATGACAAATGGATACAGCTTAGGAACAGACATAAGGATAAAAGTAGCTTCTGTTGATGAAAGTCAGTATTAACATTTTTCTGAGACTAGACTCAATAGAGCTAATATAAATGGGCCAGAATAATTATGGCTCTGAAAGCTCATCTATTCGGTTGGACTATTATCCAAAAGGGACTTACTAACACACAGTCCTTAAGGAAATTCATCAGCACGTTTTTGTTAATTGTGCATCTGCTAAAGCTCATGATGGCAAGCACTGGATCCTCATGAGCGGTAGGTTGGGGGGGGGGGGCGGGACAGAGCCCTGATCCCTTGAGACACTTGTGTGCTTTTCTGGCCGAGGCTATGACAAGGACAGCTCCTAACTCACGCTGTGACCAGTGCCACCCTCAGGGGCCACAGGGATCTCATCCTCATTATCCTTGAGGAAAAGGCAAAAAAAAAAAAAAAAAAAAGCGCACCAGTAAGATCTTAGGTAACATTAAAAGCTCAAAAGAATTCGTGACTCCTAACTGCACTTTCTCTTCTGCTCCACAAAGTAGGGAGAAAGGCAGAGAGAAAACAAATGACTTTAGAGAGAAGGTGGAAGCTTGCCATGAGCCAGAGGTGAACCTCAGCTGAGCTGGATTGTTATTAAATTCATCACAATTGTCATTTGCACTTCAAGGCCCTCCTGCTCCAAAGCCTGCAACACTTGCCCAACATTTAGTAGGAGCCCCTGGGGTTGGGGAAGGTGGCCAGGGGAGGACAAAACTGTCAGAAAGCTGACAGTCAAGGCTTCTGAGGGGAGAGGTAAGAGGGGGCATTGGGAGCTGGTCAAGGGCAGGCTGTTGCTAGGGCCAGCCAGGGAAACAGGGCCATTGGCATGCTGCAGCCAGGCCAAGCCCAGAGCCTTCTCGGTCATTCTGCTCCTGCCTGTGGCAGTGACAGAAACCCTGAGCAGTCAGCTCTAGGTTAATGAAGAGAGGCAGAAAGAACAGGGAGAAAAGGACAGAAGGGAAGAGAACAGAGAGCCACAGACAAACAGAGAAAGCACAAGGAAGACAGAAGTAGAGGAAGAAGCCGAGTCTTATTTGGTGCTCAACACACAGGCAACCAGCTCTTGGGGAGAATCCGGACCTTCCCAGTTTTCTGCGACAAACTGGCTGAATGATCCTGGCCAAGTTACTTAATGTCTCTGAGCCTTGAGATCCTTCTCAAAGTGAGGATAATAACTGTAGTTGTCTACTTCATAGGGTAGTTTAGGGGATTAAATGAGAATACACATAAAGCACTCAATAAACTGCTTGGTACATGATAAACTCATCATTACTGATACTATTATTGTATCACCATCATCATCATATTTTCTCCAAAGGGAAACTATGCTATGAGCTTTAACAGAGGTCAGAGGAGTAGGGTGGGAGTTGGGAAGGGGGAAGCAGCAGGGGGAGAAATACACATACTCCTTGATCCAGAGCTGCCCACATTCCTGCAAGAAAAAAAAAAGCTCACCCTACTCCCACAGAAGCCTTTGTGGCATGGAAGGTTTCTTGGATCTTATAGGGATTCTTCTGTTTGTGCTAAGATATTTACCGGGTTCTGATGACTGAGGCAGAAGGTGAAGCAGGAGGCCATCAGCAGCCCGAGCAGCATTCCCAGAAGAGCCATCCTAGAAGGGGGCAGGCCCTGGGTAGCCATACTTATAGACCTGAGGAATACAAAAAAAAAGAAAACAGAGAAGGTCAACAGGAAGCCGGTGCCTGATCCTTCAGCAGTGTGATTCCCAAGTTGTCACTAGTTCAAAGGATAACACACATTTTCTGCAGAGAGGTATCAAAGGTCTTCTACCACAGGATGATATCTAAAGGAAGCCTCCATCGCCCATAAGGAGTTCAGCCACTCATGGGCAGACACGCCTTAGTTGGAAGCATAGAGCCAAGCAGGACTCTTCAAGGAAATGCAAAGGTGTGGTTCCTTCCTTCCTTATTATCAGCTTGCTGTCAGGTTGTAGAGGATGGTTTTGGCTATGACAGTCAGAGAAAGAAACTAACTGATTTGTTTGTGAACACACCTGAGCCCAAATCCTCCTAAGCCTTCATAATAATTCACTTCTAAACCATGCTCACTGTTATACCTGAAGAAAGATGCCATCGGTATTCCATCAACCAGCAAAGTTCAATATTCCCAAGCCACAAAGCCTTACACATCACTTTTCAAATGGCCAAACAATTTTGGGTAGCCAAGGGAGGGCCTAAAGTGTGGGCTCTAGTAGCTATGAAAATTAAGACAAAAGGATAAAAGGATATCCCATGTTCACGGATTAGAGACTTAATCTTGTTAAAATAACAATACTACCCAAAGCAATAGGCAGATTCATTGCAATCTTTATCAAAATACCAATGTTATAGAAATGGAGAAATTCATCCTAAAATACCTATGGAATTTCAAAGGACCCAGAACAACCAAAAAGATCTTGAAAAAAAAGAATAAAGTTGGAAGACTCATATTTCCTGATTTCAAACCTTACTACAAAGCTACAGTTATCACAACAGTATGGTACAGCCAGTAAGGACAGACATAAAGACCAATGGAATAGAACTGAGGACCCAGAAATAATCATGTATGGTCAACTTATTTTCAACAAGGGTGCCAATACCACTCCATGGGGAAAAAACAGTCTCTTCAACAAACTGTTCTGAGACAAGTAAATAGCCACATGAAAAGATGAGACTCATGATGAGATGGACTCTTTCCTTAAATCACATACAAAACTTAAGTCAAAAACGAATCAAAAACTAAACTTAAGAGCTAAATTTTTAGAAGAAAACATACAGAAAATCTTCATAACCTTAGATTTGGTAGTAATCTCTTAAAATGGACATCCAAACCACAGGTGATTAAAAATATAGTAAGTAAACTCCATCAATATTTAAAAACCTTTATGCCTCAAAAGACATCATCAAGAGAGTGAAAAGACAACCAACAAAATTGGAGAAAAATACTTGCAAATCACCTATCTGATAGGGTTTAATAACCAGAATATATCAACAAGTCCCACAATTCAACAACAACAGCAACAACAACAATCAAGCAACCCAAATTAAAAACAGGCAAAGGACTGGAACAGGCATTTCTCTAAAGAAGATCTACAAATGCCAACAGGGACATAAAAAGATTCTCAACATCATTAATCATTAAGGAAATGCAAATCAAAACCACATAACTTACGACTTCATAGCCACTACGGTGGCTGTTTGGTTTTGTGTAATAAGGAAATAACCTACATTAACAAAGATGTAGACAAACTGGAACCTTTATACATTGCTGGTGGGAATGTAAAATGCTGTGGGACAAAGCATGGTGGTCCCTCAAAAAGTAAAACACAGAATTACCTTATGATCCGGTAATTCCACCCCTAGGAATTTATTCCACCCAACAGATCTGCAAACTATGACTCAAACAGATACTTCCAAGTGAATGTTCCTAGCAGCATTAAGTCACAATAGCCCAAAGGTGGAAACAACCTCAATATCCATCAACAGATGGAGTTTTTTAAAGATTGTATATACATGTGGGCGCCTGGGTGGCTCAGTGGGTTAAGCCTCTGCCTTCAGCTCAGGTCATGATCTCAGGGTCCTGGGATCGAGCCCTGCATCGGGCTCTCTGCTCAGCGGGGAGCCTGCTTCCCCCTCTCTCTCTCTGCCTGCCTCTCTGCCTACTTGTGATCTCTCTCTCTCTCTCTCTCTGTCAAATAAATAAATAAAATCTTTAAATAAAATAAAATAATAGCGACTGCCTTCAGCTCAGGTCATGATCCCGGAGTCCCGGGATCGAGTCCCACATCGGGCTCCCAGCTCCATGGGGAGTCCGCTTCTCACTCTGACCTGCTCTCTCTCACTCTCTCTCTTTCCTAATAAATAAATAAATAAAATCTTTAAAAAAAAAAAAAAGATTGTATATACACACTTATGGAATATTATTCGGTCATAAAAAGAATGAAATTCTGATACACGTTTCAACATGAATCAACCTTGAAAACATTAAATGCCAAGTAAAGTAAGTTAGGACACAAAAGATATTGTTATGAATCTACTTAAATGACTTCTCTTCAACAGGCAAATTCAGAGAGAAAGTAGATTACAGGTTACCAGGGGAGTTACTGCTTAATGGGTTTCTTGGTGAAACAATTTTGGTCAGTACACTAGAGTGGCAGTCAAGAGAACTTAATCCAAATTGCTGATCACTATATATACTATATACCTGAAACTAATACTACACTGTATATTCACTATGTATATTCACTAAATGGAATTTAAATAAAACATGAAAAAAAATGAAGAGAAACATATGTACTTTAAAAAAAAACTGGCAAAATATCTAGGAAAGAAGGGCAAAAAGAAAAAAATAGAACAAGCTAAAAATTTTTAAGAAGTCTTAGTAAAAGTCGGAACATGTCAGCATTAGTCCAGACCCTTATAAAAGGTTTGCATGTTGGTCACTCAGCCCTAATATACCTAATATACCTTATTAGGCAGTTTACTCAATAGAGGCTTAACTGTGTTCATTATAGGGGAACATCTCTGAAGAGTATGGTGTTTACCTTTTCTCCTTGCTATTCCTGCCCTACTCTGCATTCCACCTCAGGAAATTGGTCCTGTAACAGGACTGCAGTGGGACCCAAAGCCCTATCTGGACCCGTTCTCAGCAGCTATAACCCCCTTGCCCGGCCCACACCTTCTCAGCCACAGACGGAAACTTTCCCTAAGGACATCTGGAGCCAGAAAGGAAAACAGCCCTGCTGGACCGGCACTGTGCTAAAAAAGCATAGCCAAATGGAAAAGCAAAGGCTTGGGCACTAAAAATAGCTGCTACACTCACCCAGCAGCAAAAGCCTTTGCTTTCTGCCAGCTTCTCCCCTCTTTTTTCGTCGACAAAATGGAACGGCTCAGTGCCACAGGAGTTTTCCCCAGCAACCAGGTTCCCTGGGGCACCAATCACACTGAAAGACAGGGAGTGAGCTCGCAGCACAGCATCAGGTTCTGGACAGGTGCCTGACTGTGCCCGGGTGGGGGGGGGGGGCGGGGGACCAGGCTGGGTGAGGATGAACAAGAAGCAGAGGCTGTCACATCCGGACTGAAAAGGCTGGAAAGGCACAGGGAGATGGGTCCCAAGAACACACAATGTTCCCTGGAGATTCCCCTAATGCCCCATACCTTTCTTAATCTGCAAGCTTGCCTGTGGGGAAAAGGAGAATCAAAAACGGGAGTGGGGTGCATTATTGGGAAACATGCCGGAAGAGAAAACAAAGACTATCCCCAAAAGAACAGATTTCCCTTCCCTGCATGAAGAGTAGTGTTCATGCGTACACGGATAGACACACACGTGGTTCAACACTCCCTTCTCACAGCCAGGGATAAACACTGGAATTGATGCTGGGGGAAAAGATGAGGAGGAAGAGATAAATGAGAATGAATTAGTCAAGGGCAAAGAAGACAAATGAGCAGCAGGGAGAAATACAGAAGAGACTGAGGCAGAGGAGGTTGGGGGCAGCTGATACACACACAGCAGCTTCCCCACCTGGAGGGGGGCCGGAAATGGCAGCTCCCACAGGGCTCCCAGCCTCTTCCGTCTCCCACACACACACACTAACGCCCTCGGATGCATTTTATGCCAATACTAAGGATGAGCGATCGATTCGCAAATAGATCCTTCATCTCCCCCAATAATTCCACATGGACTGCGCACCTGACCTATTTATTGCCTCCATATATTTCTCCATGAAACAGAGAGAGAGAGAGAGAACATGTTGCGGGGAGGGAGTGCCAGGGGACAGAGCTAGGAGAAACGAGGCTGGGAGAAAGGAATGAGACAGATTCCCAGGCTTTGCAGGGGTACCCTAAGAGCAAGTGCAACACAGAGGCTCGAGGAATGGTGTCCTGCATCCTGCTGAGGCCTGGCCTGCAGCCATGTCCACCTGGGCTTGGGCCTCATTCAAGTAGCAGCAGGTGGGGAACATGCAGGCACAGTTTTCTCCCAGCTTTCTGCTCAGAGTGGGGTGGGGGAGGTGGGGGGAAAGAAGGAAAGAGGAAATGGCACACAGCTTTGTTTTACCACCACGGCTCACAACACAACCAGGGACTTGGGCAGCAACAGCAGCAGCAAAAGAAAACCTCATTACACTGACGTAAGTAAAGCCAAAGTCACGGCGTCCCTTTGAGGCGCAGTTGGCACACTTGGCCTGCGGTTAGTGCCCTTCCCAAACCTTCCCCAAACCCACTAATCCTGGATTTGCCCCTGCACATACATACTACAGAACAAATCTTCCTATCGTTCCTGGCTCTCACTGGAGCACGGAGCAACATCTTTACATTTACGGTCTTCTTCTGACTTAAACCACCACCACTCCATCTGGGAAACGAAGCATATCTCAATTTTCTACCAGTAACTCTTTCCTTAGGTATCCTTGGGCTTTGGGACAAAAGATAATTAGGACTTGAAATGCCCATTTTTTTCCCCATCAAAACTGGCCATCTGTAGGTTGCACCTCTACTTAAATAGAGGTTGGATGCTCTCAGCAATCTGTATTTTCAGCTGACTGTATTGTACAGCATACGGGAGCAGATGCTTGGGGCGCTGGTGGGAGGAGGCCTTTGGACTTGCCAGCCCTTGCCTCTCTTGGTGCCTCGTGTCCTCTACTCCATTCAGACAGAACGGGGGGCAAGGACTGGGCACTGGATAAAAAGGAAATAAAAATTTTAAAAAACCGACAATCATCCCGCAACTTTTATCTTCTCCAAAGGCAGGAGAACAAAAGAAAGTGATGAGGATGGCAAAGAGCCAACGGAGGAAGGCGAAGTGGGACTGCTGGATCTCTGAAAGCTTCTTACATGGCTGGCTGGCCCCATGGACAGTGGCTGCTCTCGTCTCAGGGCCAGAGCACAAGGAGAACAGGAAAAGGTCACAAGTGTCCTGGGCACACAGAACCACCTCAACGAGCTCTGAGGGAGCACTCCGAACTCCATCTCAGGAAATGCTCATAGTCTTAACCTACAATGTATGTCCATGTATTTGTTTCCCCAAATCTAGAAGGGAAAGGACAAGAATTCCCACTTCCATCTTAAAAGAAGGAAACTGAAGCAAAGAGAAAAACACTGGATAGAAAGTGTAATACACGAATTTAGAGTCAGAATGACCTAAGGCCAGTTCTTAGCTCTGTCAATTCCTAGCTATGTGATCTTGAACACAACTGTACTAGGCCTCAGTTTCTTAATCTGCAAAATGGGCATAATAAGCTCATTATGAGCTCCCACTTCAAAGAGTATTAGGGAGGATTAAATAAATATAGGCAAAGTGCTTAATAAAGCATCTGGTACCTACTTATCATTAGAATAGGGATGATGACTAGCTCTTGGACCTACACAGGCCATCACGGCCAGACCAGGCACCCTGGAACCACTCTCTAGAGCTCTGCCTCCTGCAGGATCTACACATCCTTTAGCTGACCCTATATCTCAAACTTTAGGACCAAAGCCTTTTGTTGGGCATCTATTCCCAGGAGGTGAAGGGAACAGATGTTATAGGACAACCCCCCCACCAACTGAAAACAGAGAGACGAAGCCAGTTCTCTGCTGGGCCGCTAGGCAGACCCAGCGCACTCGGTGCTCTTCCCAGCCTACGAGCGCCCAGAGAGCCAGGCCACCATCGTGTAGAACTGCTGGCTGCAGGAACAGCTGTGGAAAAACCTTCTGCTTTCTGGACTGAAGGTTAGAGGATGAGGTCTTCCTACAGACACACGTTCATTACTATTTATGGGCTGCACACACACACACACACACACACACACACACAGTCACTCACCTCTACACAAACAGAAACTTGCTGCTGCCTAATTTGAGCAAATAGGAAGCTGAAGAAACAATGTAAAAAGGACACTGAAAGGACAGCTCTGACAAGAGAAAACAATGTGCAAAGGCTTAGGAAAAGGACTGGGTTTTTAAAGAAAAATTTAAAGGACAAGAGAAATAAGTTTGGAACAGTCATGCAAACAGGCTCTTTCCCCCTAAGACATAAACTAAATCGAAAGTCAGGAGGTAAACAGCAATCAAATCCAAAGAGCCTTTGGACAGCAAAAGAAAAGTGACTTCTAATCCCACCCCAGTCCCGGTAACTGGCTGGGAAGCTGGACAGAGAACATCCTTAACAACTGACCATCTATGTAATGGGGACAATATTTGTCCCCAATACTGAAGTCATACCTCGGGCCAAAGCAAATGGAGATTGCTCTCAACAGACCTAAGGTACCCCTGAAGGAAAGTAATCGGAGGAGGCTATTGGAGGAAAAAGGTTCACAAGAGACCTAAGCTTCTGCCTCAACAGAAAGCTACAAAGCCAAAATCCGCTCATGCGATCTTCAAAAGAGAGCCCAGGAGAGCCCTTTCCAGTGGCAATGGAAGGACAGGTACTGGCCCCACCAGAGAGCACATGGAACCAAGAAGGACTCCAGAAGCCCAGGGGGGACTAGAGCAACATGGCATGGGATGAAATAGGAAGGAAGCACTCCTGACCCCATCTCAATACTCTGTACTCCGAAAGGTGAGGGACATGACCAATCCCATCCCCACTCCAGTAGGGAAGAAAACAGATCTTTTTGCATATTAGCAAAAAACTGCAATCTCACAGACAAAAAGACAGTGGCACCAGCTGAAAGAAATCAAGTGACACGCAAAAAAAAAAAAAAAAAGAGCAAAAGCAAAAGGGACAAAGCAAATAGGAGACTAGCCTGGCCCTCTCAGACCTATGCTACTCAACCACAGCCTTCAATAAATCTGAGTGCTAGAAGGGAATTTAAGATTCAATCTTCATTAGAACTGCTGAAGATCTAGAAGACGTAGCAGGCACTCACTCACTACATGAAGAAAAACCAGGGGACGCCTGGGTGGCTCAGTCGGTTAAGCATCTGCCTTCGGCTCTGGTCATGATCCCAGGGTCCTGGGATCCAGTCCCAGATCGGGCTTCTTGCTCTGTGGGCAGCCTACTTCTCCCTCTGCCTGCCGCTTCCCCTACTTGTGTGCTCTCTCTCTCTCTCTCTGACAAATAAAATCTTAAAAATAAATAAATACATAACCAAGGTGCAATCCCTTTAGGCCTGAAGCTTGTCAGTAGATCCAGGAAGGCTCTACTCTGGCAACTTCACACCTATCAAAGACAAAGAGGTACAGAAGGCCAGGGCAGGGTCAGAACTTTGGTGCCATTACCACAGAGATAATAAGCAAAGCAACAAGAATAGAGTCCCTGTCTTAGGGAGACAACCAGAGGGAAAGGAACAATGAGCAAGAATAATCTTCACGTCATGGCTGGAGTTTAGGAAGAAAGCAAAGCAAGCAATGCTATCAAACAAGGAACAAAAACAAGAGTGCAGAATCAAACAGGTTGACAGAGGAGAGAATCCTGAGAAATTCAAGTTATAGGCAACAATGACAAGAGATCAGAATGAGGATGAAAAAGGCCACTGGATTTGGCGATGAGGCAGCCAGAAAGCCCTGCAAAAGAGGGCACACATGAGAAGAAATAGAGGCACATAGGTAGAATCCTCTGAAAGCCTGAGTGGGTCCACTCAAGTTTGGAGACTTGGGGCCACTTCTCTAAATCCAATTTTTTCAACATTATCACTTGAGTCTTAATGATAACAGAAAAAATTGACTCCAATGGTCAGATCCTACAGATGGATCCTCCAATGCCATAGCAAGGTTCTTACGGTGGTGTAGAGCTACCCCCCTCTAACACACAAGTCCTTGGGATAGTGACAGGCAGTCACACCGGCAAAAGGAGGGAGCAGGGAAGCAAGCAAACCGTCAAGAACAAAGTCCCATTAGACACAACTCCACCTCCTCTGAGCTCTCAGCCGTGCCTCAGACTGCTCAGAAGCTTCGGGCCTCGCACTCTGTAATATGGGATGGAGAGAAATACCTCAATGATACCAAATCCCCTAGGATTCAAGTGCACTATCTGGGGCTCCCATAGGAAAATACCTTGTGTCTCAGTAATCACAGTCAGTGTTTATAAAGCACTTGCTATGTTCCAAGCAAAGTTATAAGCTCGTTCGCTCTTCTCAACAACTCTCTGATAGGGTTCTAATATGCTCTTCATTCTGCCCATGAAGAGACTGAAATTCAGAAAGGTTAAATAACTTGCCCAAGTTCATGCAGGCAGAGAGTGGCAGTCAACAATCAAAGCCAGCTGGCCCAGAACCCATCCTCTTTCCACAGGCCATGCTGGGGGCCAGGGGCCTATGAATCAGCCACGGAAACTGGACTCATTTTACTTATTCTCCAACAGTGTGAGTACAAAGGCACACATTTCGTGTTGGGAGAAAAATTTTTAAATGAGCCTACTGGGGCCCTCTTGTGGAAAGACCCACCTCTACCATGTCCAAGCTTCACACAAACACACACAAGTACGTTCTGATTAGCGAATGCCCTTGGCACAGACCAGCCGACAAATGAGGCACAGACATTCAAGAGGAAGAACACCCTTGACTCACATTATAGCCAGATCACTGGCACTCTGTGCGGCTTGACCTCTTAACCTCCCATTATGCAGGGTTCCCAACCGAACAGGAAGGACAATTATCGTTGCTCTCCAACCCCACGCACTCCCTTCATTTATACCCAACTGTGTGGCAAGAGCTCAGCAGAGGGGAGGGGCAACTATATTGGCCAAGATGATATCCAAGCTCGTTTCCAACTAGTCTGTGATCCTGACATCCCCACTCTCCATCTAGGGGACACTGAGGACAGGATTACCTCTTCATGGCAGAAGAAAATGGAGCCCAAAAAGGTGAATGTCATTTGCCTGAGCACACCACTAAGAGAACAGGTGAGTTAGAGAATATCCCAGACCAGCTCAGTGTACTTTCCCCTAGCCCCTGGACGACAAGCTCCCAGCAAAGAATGGGGCAAGGAGGGATGCCTGGGTGGCTCAGTTGGTTAAGCAGCTGCCTTTGGCTGAGGTCATGATCCCAGGGTCCTGGGATCGAGTCCTGTATCGGGCTCCTCGCTCGGCGGGGGGGGGGGGGGGGGGGG
>CM052809.1:27833482-27852985 GCA_028533885.1 Nasua narica
TTGCCAGACTTTGGGCTATCTGCTTAACCTCTCCAGGTTTCAACTCCTTTATCAACCAAAGGACTTGATAGTAACCACTTTCCTTCGTAGAATGGTTCAGTATAAGTGAGATGTTATGAAGCATATAGGATAGTGCCTGACAGTAAGCAAGGGCTCAACAAGCTTGTAGCTCTTATTAACAACTATTCTGAGAGAAAACTCCGAGCCAAGGACAGGCTAAACAAAAGCAGTGAGAGCTTCATTCTCTTACAGAACTGTCTTGTGTTCTAACAGCCAAGTCTCTCCTTAGAACTCAGTTTCCCTGAGCCACAGGCCTGTCTACACATCTGGAGTACACTATAGGTGGATACACGGGCATTTCCACAGAAACCTCAGCATTGCTGGCTGGCTCTGCATCAGTGTGCACTAAAGAAATGACTGAGTACGGCCACTTCAGGGGCGCCTGAGTGGCTCAGTTGGTTAAGCATCTGCCTTCAGCCCGGGGTCCTGGGACTAAGCCCCACATCAAGCAGGGAGCCTGCTTCTCCCTCTCCCTCTGCCTGCCGCTCCCCTTGCTTGTGCTCTTTGTCAAAAACATAAAATCTTAAAAAAAAAAAAAAAAAAAAAAGAATGGTCGCTTACTGGTGACTCAGGCCTATCTCCAAACTCCAATACCCCTAAGGGGACAAAGGGAGGACAGGAAGAACCGGGCTGAATTCAGCAAAACTAGATTGTTGGGACCACCCTAGATGGGGTCAGCTGGCATCCAGAGAGTAACGCGCCAGGTCCTCCTTCTTCCCTCTCCCTTAATATAATAAATGGATCTCCTGATAGTAAGCCCAATGAGTTTTCTCTACAGCCTGCTCTCAAAGAAAACCAGGGACTTTCACAAACTTATCCATATACAACCTGAGGCAGAATTGGAGTTCATCTCTCCCTTCCCCTGCTGCCTCCAAGCTTCCAGAGAAGGTTAAGTTCTCTCAGTGAGATAATGGGAAGGAAGGTACAATTCCCCATCCATAGCTCCAAATGGACCATCTGCAAATCCAAAAGTACACCAACCCTTATTCTATGCTAGCCACACTGGCACTATGGATTATAGGCAGTCAGCCCTCACGCTCTAGAAACAGGTACCGCACAAAGATATTTTACCATTACCCTCAGTCTCCGGAACACACTGAGCACCATACTACACAACAGAACGTACAAAAGATAGCACCACTGTCCTCAGGTAGTTGATGTCCCATTCACCATTAGTGGGTAGCATGGCTTCCCACAAATGAGTTTCAGATAGTACAATCACCAAAAAGAAAGCCCTCTGAAGAAATATGCAATAAGAAAATGGATACTGTTCTAGGCAACTTGAGACATAAATTACAACTTTGAAATGATGAGAGGAGCAACAATTAGGTTCTCCCTTAAACTAATTCAGGAGCCCCAAGAAAACAGTCTTAACTTACAGAAATAATTAGTGCCGCTTGAGGACAGGTCACCAAGCATGGAACTCGCTACTACCATGTTGGCACTGACTCTGTCTTCCAGGTAAATCAGCAACTGAAACATCATATTTTATTTTTAACATGCCTTAGAGTCCAAGACTATTTATAATCCCAGATCCTTAAAAACTTGAAAGAGGGATGAATTTTAAAATGTACACATTTACATACGTGGGCAGAAATACAAAAATCAGATGCCTCTCAATACAGCTCAGGGAGCCATAACTCACGGCTTTCACAATCCCACCTAACACCCAAAGAAAATCCGGGCGCCCTCTCCAAGAGATGGTAGGAGGCTGGGTAGGTAGCCAAGAAACAAAGAAACCTAAACTCAGCACTTGGCAGGACCATTAAGGAGCAGAGGATTTTAAATGCATTGTTTCTGACTCTAAATATGTCTACATTTATTACCAATTTGGGATCAGAAACCACATTTAGTTCTGCCGTGACCACGCACTAAAAATATTAAGCAGCGTATTGCCTAGGAAACAGCAGTCTTCCCTGCTGCGACAGCCCCATTTCAGAGTCAACTCTGCCATGGTCCCAGGGCTCCCCATCCCGGGCTTCACAAACAGAAATGCCACTGTCCTGCCAAGGCCACACTTGCTTTTAAGAAGGCAATGATAGGGGCAGGAGCTGGGTACTACACAACCTCGTCATTCTCTCTAAAGCTGTTACATGGCCAGTGAAATTCCATTTCATGGGCCTTTAATAACTAGAGCCCACCAGATTAGGAGCTCCTTGAGGGTAGGGACAATTGTCCACTGCCGCATCCTCACTGCCTAACACTGTCCCTGGCACTCAAAAATATCTGTTGATTGAATAAAATCAACAATCCAAAAAGGGGTCATCTGGGGGCACCTGGGTGGCTCAGTTGGTTAGGTGGCTGCCTTTGGCTCAGGTTGTGATCCCAGTATCCTGGGATCCAGCTCCATGTTGGGCTCCCTGCTCAGAGAGGAGTCTGCTTCTCCCTCCTCCAGCTCTTGTGCTCTCACTCTTTTTCTCTCTCCCCTTCTCAAATAAATAAATAAAATCTTTTTTAAAAAAAATTTAAAAGGGGTCATCTGGGGTGCTTGGGTGGCTCGGCTGATTTTGTGTCTGACTTTGGCTCAACTCATGATCTCAGGGTCCTGGGATGGAGCCCCACGTCCAGCTCCCTGCTCAATGAGGAGTTGCTTGTCCCTCTCTCTAGGCTAGTGCACACTTCCTCCCTCTCTCTCTCTCTCTCTTTCTGTCAAATAAGTAAAATCTTAAAAAGGGGGGGAGGTCATCTGGAATGGCACAATGGAAACCAGTGTTGTCATTAGAACAGATGAAAAAAGAATTTTAAATAGGTGAACATATGGACAGTGATGATACACGAAAACAGATACATATTTTTGAGCAGAAACAGAACATAATGGCACACATACATGAATCTTTGAAAAAATAGTATGTGTGACCACCTCTAAGATCAGATATGAAATTAGAATTACGGGAAGCTATGCTCAATGGAGTCTTCCTGAAACATTAGTTATGTGAGAAAGCATTTAAAATACTATTTTCGGGGCACCTGGGGGGCTCAGTTGGTTACGCATCTGACAACCAGCTCCACAATCAGCAGGCAGTCTGCTTGAAGATTCTCTCCCTCTACCCCTCCCCCCACTTGCATGAGTGCATGTGTGCTCACTCTCTCTCTCTCTCTCTCTCAAATCAGTAGATCCTTAAAAAAATAAATATTATCTTCAACATAGAACCCACTCCCTTGTCTATTGACTTGATCTGGGCCTTGGAATGGCTCACAGGGCTTACTCTGATCTGGCAAGCCCAAGAACAGACCATCCATTCATCAGCCCAAATAAAGAGTACAAGGGCGAAGCTGCAATCTTCAAGTCCAACTTATCAACTTGACCCTGTTTGCCAGGGTACCTGCCAGTGTGCATCATCAGTGTAAATGGCTCACTAGACAGGTGGCCAAGATGGAGGTGTTAAGACAAAAGAGTATGTAAAAGATGACCTGGCCCAGCTTCAAGGCCACAGCTTCAAATAAGTACCATCATGCCACACAGCACAGGGCCGCCCAGCCATCAAAGTGACTCTTAAGAAAGGTAACAGTATACCAATCCTTCCAAACAGTCAAAAAAATACAAGAAAAGGGAACACTTCTGAACTCATTCTCTGAGTCCAGAATTATCATGACACCAAAGCAAGACAAGGACACTATAAGAAAACTACAGACCAATATCCCATATGAATATACATGCAAATATCCCCAAAAGAATACTAGCAAGAACTGAGCAGCAGCCTATAAAAAGGATTGTATAACAGGATCAAGTGCTATTTATCCCAGGATTAAAATGGTGGTGCAACAAGTAAAAATTAATCCATGTACTACATGCTGATAAGGGGGGGGGGACTCAAAATCATTATCATCTCACCTGATACCCAGAAAGCATTTAACAAAATCCATAAACACTCAAACAAAAAATTCCATAAACACTCAAACAAGGAAGAGAGCTTTAACATGATATAGGTCATATATGAAGATGATCGTGTATGAAGAACCCACAGCCAACATCAATGATGAAAAGTTGAAAGTTTTTTCCAAGATTAGGAACAACGTAAAAATGCCTTCTTCTGTCATTTATATTCAACATTAATATTCAAAGTTCTAGCCAGAACAATTAGGCAAGAAAAATAAAAGGTATCCATATTGTAAAGGAAGAAACAAAACTATCTCTATTCACAGATGACACAAACTTATATGTAGAAAACCTTGAAGAATCTACAAAAAACCTGCTGGAGCTAATAAACTCAGCAAAGTAGCAGGGACAAAAATCAATACTCAAAAATCAGTTGTGTTTCTATACTTTAGCAAAAGACATTCCAAAAGGGAAATTAAGAAAACAATTCCATTTAAAATAACATTAAAAAAAATCTAGGGCGCCTGAGTGGCTCAGTCAGGTAAGTGCCTCCCCTCAGGTCAGGTCATGATCTCGGGGTCCTGGGATGGAGTCCCACATTAGGCTCTCTGCTCAGCAGGGAGTTTGCTTCACCCCCACACTCTTCCTTCTCTGCATGCTCTCTCAAATAAGTAAGTAAGTAAATAAATAAATAGGAACAAATTTAACCAAAGAAGAAATACTTTAACCAAAGGAAAAAAACTTGTATACTGGAAACTACAAAACACTGCCAGAAGAAATTAAAGACAGCCTAAATAAATGCAAAGACGTTCTGGGTGGATTGGAAGACTTAATATTGGCAAAATGACAAGACTACCCAAAATAGTCTACAGATTCAATGCAATCTCTGTCAAAATCCCAACAGCATTTTTCAAGGAAATGGAAAAACCCATCCTAAAATTCTTATGGAATCTTTAAAAGAAAGAACCAAGTGGGAGAATTCACACATGCTGACTTCAAAACTAGACCACAAAGCTAACAGAAGCAAAACAACATGGCACTGACATAAAGGTAAACATACACTCTCCCACCTACAGTCAGTGATTTTTAACAAGGGTGCCACTGACTAAAAATGGATTAAAGTCCTACATTTAACAGTAAAAGTATAAAACTCTTAGAAGAAAACGTAAGGGCAAAGCTTTATGATCCCGGATTGGGCAAAAGCTTCTTAAATAAAGATACTAAAACCACAGGCAATAAAAGAAAAAAAAAAACATATAAGTTGGATTCCATCAAATTTTAAAAACTTTTGTACCTCAACACTAGCAATAAAATGAAAAGAAAACCCACAGAATGGGATCAAATATTTGCAAATCACATATCTGATAAGGGTTTAGTTTCCACAATATAAGGGCACCTGGGTGGCTCAGTAGGTAAAGCATATACATTCGGCTCGTCGTGAACCCAGGACCCCACACCAGGCTCCCAGCTCAGCAGGTTGCCCGCTTCTCTCTCTCCCTCCACCGCTTCCCCTGCTTGTGCACTCGCTCGATCTCTATTCGTCTCTCAAATAAATATATTTTTAAATTTTTCCACAATATAGAAACAACTCCTACAACTCAAAAACAAAAAGACAAGCAGCCCAATTTGAAAACTGGTGAAGGAAATATACAAAGAAGGTACTTCTCCAAAGAAGATACACAAATGGCCAGTAAGCACATGAAATGGCAATTATCAGTCGTGGTTACTGAGAGGCAAATCAAAGCCACAAGAAATATCATCTGACACCTATTAGGATGGCAATAATTAAAAAAAGAAAGAAAGAAAGAAAACAACTGCTGACAAAGATATGGAAAAGTGGTACATTGCCAGAGGGCACATAAAATGGTACAGCTACTGTGGAAAACTTTGGCAGTTTTTCAAAGAGCTACACAGAGAATTCTGTGACCCAGCAATTCCACTCCTAGGTATATACCCAAATACCTGAAAACAGTGACTCAAAAGATAATTTGCATGTCACTGTTGCCAAAAGGTGGAAACAACCTAAGTACTCACCAAGAGATGGGTAGATATTTTAGATTTTTTTTTAACGTGGTATATGCATACAATGGATTCTTCAGTCATAGAATGAAGTTCTGAAGCATGCTACAATATGGATGAACGTTAAAAATATTATGCTAAGTGAGGGGCGCCTGGGTGGCTCAGTCGATTAAAGCCTCTGCCTTAGGCTCAGGTCATGATCTCGGGGTTCTGGAATCGAGCCCCGCATCGGGCTCTCTGCTCGGTGGGGAGCCTGCTTCCCCCTCTCTCTCTGCCTGCCTCTCTGCCTACTTGTGATCTCTGTCAAATAAATAAAATCTTAAAAAAAAATTAAAAAACAATATTATGCTAAGGCAAATAAGCCAAACAGAAAAGGACAAATATTGTGTAATTCCATTAATATGAAATACCCACAATAGGCAAATTCAGACACGTAAGTCTGAAAGTCAGAGGTCACCGGGGGTGGAGGGAGGAGACAGGAAGTAGGAAGTTACTGCTTAATGAGTTCAGAGCTTCTGTCTGGGATGATAGAAAAAAGTTTTAGAAATAGATAGTGCTAATGGTTGTACACTGTGAATGCCATTAATGCTACTGAATTATAAGCTTAAAAAATGGTTAAAACGGCAAATTTCCAGGGATATATATCTTACCGCACTGAAGAATTCAAGACTGCTCACAAGCTGGTAACTGCCGAAATGGAACAATGAGCATGTGCGTACACTCATGACACTATTCTCTCTTCTAAAAATTTAAGAAGCAAAAATGGTGTTTTCTGTACTTTTTCCAATAAGTATTTCTGGTCAAGGTAAAGATGCCCCCTTCTATTTCTAAACAGCTGTTTTTTATCATGAATGGGTATTACATTTTACCACGTGGGTTTTTTACAGCTACTAAGATGATCACACAGTGTCTTCCCTTCAGCCTATTGTTACAGCTAATTTTCTGTGAAGACCTCCTAATTGTGAAACCACCCCTGCATACCCCGGGATAAACCCAACTTCGTGAGATGGTCATTTTTATATCCTGCCGGCTCTGATTCGCCATATCTTGCTGGTCCTCCATGTACTCCCGTAACTCTCCGTGCAGCTGTCCTAAGACCCACCAAGCTGTACTCTCAACATGGACTCCCTGAGGGCAAAGACTCCTTCCTCATCCACCGTTCCATCCCTAGCTAGTCTAG
Source organism: Nasua narica (assembly GCA_028533885.1). NCBI lineage: Eukaryota > Metazoa > Chordata > Mammalia > Carnivora > Procyonidae > Nasua > Nasua narica. The sequence continues at coordinate 27,840,559 of CM052809.1, forward strand.
GGTCCAGGCCACAGCAAGCACGCGATCAAAGTATGGCTGATAAGTAACTGAATAAATGAAAGAGTATGTGGAGGTGAGCAGATGAACAATCCAGAATACTGACATCCACTCAGACAGATACGCAGAGCAGATTTTTCCGGCAGGGAGACCTTGCAGGCGCGCACCAACCACTCCACAGAGATGTCTTCTCTGTGGGCAGCAGAGAAGCTGCTGCAGCCCTGTAAGCTGAAGCCCAGCCCTAGATTCTCATCTCCCCATTTTCCCTCATTACCCAGTGAACAACATTCCGAAGTTCAGAGCCTGCTTTCACCCACTGGTTGCAGCCCTCGTCATTATCAAAGCACACCCCAAAGGTTACATCCTGTGCTGAGATCAAGGGGGAATGTGGCATTAGATCCCAGCTTAAAAGTGTTCCTCCCAATCTCAGAGTTTATTCCCAACGATCAGAGTGGCCTCATCCCAACCCTGATTGGAAAAGCAAAAGCCCATCCCATTAACAATTCACTGCATCAGCAGCACAGAGGAGGAGAGCAATCAGCAAGGGAAACAGCTGAATTATTTCAGCAGCTGTAAATTATGTGTTCGCTCTTCCTCTCCTCCTCCAAGTCCATGCTCAACTATGCCCCACGCCTCCACACTGAACTTGGGTTTGTCAAGTAGCTACGTCAACTACAGTAACCAAACTTGAGTTCAAGAAGCAATATTAAAAAGCACTAATTAACTGATATTTAAATAACTGTGTTTAATGTCAACAAAATCACACTTTAAACATCTCCTAGTCTATTAGTTACTTAATTAAATCCTTTGAAATCCTTGGACACTGGCACAGAGCACACTGCCTGGGGGAGCTATTCCCAGGCACTGGCCTTGGCAGGCTGTAGAAGAGGAGGAGCCCATCCCCTGGGGAAGAAGTGCCAGCAGAGCCCAGTTTCCTTCTAGAGTCTCCTAATGAGGTAGCTTCTTTTCATAGCTCCACTGGTCTCCGTAGGGGATCAAGAACATGACAAACACATTCGGAGCATGGCAAACAGCCAAACCAGGCCACAGTTTATTTTTTAGTGTATTTAAAAATACACACACACACACACACACACACACACACCCAAGAGAGATACTTCTCCCATCTGGTATCTGCTCTTCTGAAGAGTGGTGCATCACAAGATATTCGAGCATGTGTACAAAAGGGATATAACAGGATTTGTGACAGCAGGTAGGGTCAAGGGGCTCTGCAAGATGCCACCAACCAAATCCCAGCCTGCCAGGAGTCATCAGCCTGCAACTGACAGGGGTACACTCAGCCAAGAGCAGCCTCCCAGAGTGGAGCCTGCAAGGGGACTCCAGGTTCCAGTGGATGAGCTTGTGATGGGAGTGCCAAAGGGACCGCAGGAAGTCTCTCCTGCCACAATAGGCTCCACAGGGACAACTTGCCAGTTAGCCTTAACATAGCACCAGGTCTGTTGAAAGGGGTGATCCGCCAGCCACCCACCCAGATAAACATATCCGAGAAACAGTCGGTCTCACGATAGGCCTCTAGGCAGAGCACACCTGGTCAAGGATCAGTAAGCATTTGGAGCCCACCCTGTGGGCAGCAAATGCTCTGAACCCAATTCCATTGGATCAGACAGTATCTTAAGAGCATCAAAGGTGTGCGTGATGTCAAGTAGCCCTCCCTTGCCCCACTCTTACAGCAGAGGCCCTAGTTCCTAGTTTCCTTACAAAACTACCATCCCACCTCCAGGTTGGCCTTACTTTTTTGTCTGTCACTCAGGACCTTCCCCACACCTTCTTCTGTTTTGCCTGAAGAGTCTGCCTTGCCCCAGAGTAGGAGGCAATTCTTTCTAATTGCTCCATCCCGTCCCTCACTGCTCAGGGATTCCTCTGTGGCAGCTCTCCTTAAAACAGCCACTGCGGCCCCTGGCAATGCCAACAGAAAACACTGTAGAAAAAACTTGGTTAATATTACAGACACTTACCCTGAAAGGCAACCACTCCCATAAACAACTAGGCAACAAGCCCTGGGTTCAGAGAAGCCAGATGTTTGGGTTGCCACTCACAAAAACGTGGAGAGCATCCAGAAGAACAGAAAAGCACTAAGCCCACGCAGCTGAGACATGCTGCTCACTTACTACCTGCAGTGTCTCCCCCACGCCAAATCCCTTTCAACCTCAGAGGAGCGGTTAACAGTCCCACCAATCCAGAAAAATATTTTTACAAGACCTTGTCCATTCTCCCATATAGGAGAGATACCAAAAGAACAAAATTTCGTGTGCCGTGGAAAGATGAAGGAATCCTGATCGCCTACTAAGAAACATATATCCAGTTGCTACCACTTCCAACACATTCAACGGGTGGATTATTCATCCTTCAACACCTATGTATTGAGACCCGCTGCAACCCAGCCATAGGCCAAGTGCTAGAGATATACAAAGGCTAAGTAAATTGAGGTCCTGTCCTCTAGGAGTCCTCGAGATGGCCAATGGAGATGGAGGGGTCCATCAGTCGTTATAGTAAGCACTATTTTCAAAGCGCCCACACAGACGTGGCTGGATGGCTCTGAGGAGGAGAGAACAGATACCTTCATCGAGGAAGAGGGCATTAGAAAGGACTTCCTGGAAGAGGTGAGCTTGAAAGATGAAAAGAGTAAAAGGAATCAGCTAAATAATGAGAAAGGCATCCCAAGCAGAGGCAGGAGGGTTTTTTGAAGATTTGGAGGCACGAAACTAGGAACATGCGTTTATTTCAACAATAGCAGGAGCGAAGGGCAGATGGCAGGTGGCATCAAGACATACAAGAACTCTCTTTGCCAGACAGGTCAGATGAGTTTCAAACACATAGCTCATAGCACTGTCTTGCCAAACCTCTGGCATCTGAAGAACTGCCCACAATGAAAGGGAGATTAGAAAGGCGAAAAGGAGACCTGCTGTATGCCTGCTAAGATAAGATAAGAAGGTCACCATTGTGTGTGAACTCTGCTTATGAACTCATTCCTTTGCCTTGCAGTTCAGTGGTTTGTTAGCTCTTGCAAATTTTCAACATCTATTAATAGAAAAAGCCAGTCAACAGAATCTGGATTTGGGCTGTATTACTCCCCACAGTGGCCTAAAACCCCAGTAGACAACATGAACAGGAAAGCAGCTTGAGAATCTAGGCAGTGTTTGCGCCACTTTCTCCCTGAAGCAAATGTTGGCTTTCCACTCTCCTTGTATGTTTCGCTTTCAGCAAGTTCATAGCTAAGCTCATGCTCTTCCCCCAATGCTCCTGATCTTTTAAGGTTGCCTAGCCCTACTGCAAAAGCCAGAAACCCAGGAAGCTCTCCTCAATACCTCCCTCACCTTCCCCCCTCCTCCACGCCCTGCCCATCCATCACCAACCACAGTCAATTCCATCTACTATTTCCCTTCCTGCTCACCGGACCAAACTGCTATCGCCACCCCCGCCTCTCAGGTGAGGGCCACCCAAGCAGGCTTTCAGTGAAGCCAGAACCAAGCCAGTTAGCACAATGAGGAAGCAGAAGGAACACAGCTTTACTTATTCTATTATCTGCTCAGCCAAGGTTTGTGGAGTACCCAAAATCCAGTCTCCTGAGTTCCTCCGAAAGGCTCTCAATAAAAGCCACTTTCTTCCTCAGATGAGGAGTCACACTCAGGGAGCCCATTCAATCACAGAAACAAGCTGCAACATGGGCTGCAGGGAGGATTTGGTGCCTTGCCTCAATCCTCTGGAGATGCCAATGCGTTGGGAGCCCTGAGCCCAAAGCCAGACCCGTGATTATGGGAATCGAACTGCAGCAGAGGCAAGCTTGGCTCCCCACAGCCCCACCTCTCACAGTACATGAAGACGTCCTATGGGGACAGCCACTGAACTCAAGACTCTTCACCCCTCCGGCCTTTGCCTTCCTCCCTCACCACAAGGGAAGCCATTTCCTTCCACCAAAGCAAGCAGGTGGGAGAAGGCAATTTTGGGGAGGATGATGTGGGTGCCCACAGTAGCTTAGAAATCAATCCCCCAAAATAAAGGACAAAACAGGTACTAAAGAAGAGACCCAGCCATGCCTCTCAGCCTCAACTCAATGGCAACTTCCGTTCACTACATTCCCTACCAATGACCTTCCCATCTGTCAAGAAGGAAAAACGTATGTTGAATGAATGAACAAATGGATGACGGAAGGGAGAAGTAGCAGGCTGAGGAGCTGGAGGGAGGGAGCAGCATGAGGGACCTGCTCAAAACCAAATGTTCATTCATTCTGTCTCCAAGCACCTACTATGTACTCTGTATCTGGGCAGAGTGCTTTGAACACACAGGCATGCATGACCTATGAAAGAGAAGTGGGGCAGGGAGAAAAGCACTCTCCTTCATCTCCCTGGGATGGCGTATTTCCGAATACTATTTTAACAACACCTCCTGTTTTGCTGACATTAAAGCCATGCCTAATGGCACATACACAAATAAAAACTTCGCTTTTTATTGTATCCAGTACTTTGGGGCCTTGTGGTTTCTTTTCTGAGGAAAAACCTGTCATTCATCTCTATGATTAAAAATTGATTTAATTTGGCTTTCATTAGGTAGGTATAAGGGGAAAACATACAGACTCACAGAGCTAATTCGCCCAGCAACAGGACTGTGATGAGCACTGGCGACTGCACAGTTGGGTCCCAACCCACCTCCGATGAAAGACAATTAAAAAGCTCACGATGTGCAGCTTAAGCTCCAGCCAAAAGGAATTATCTTCCCACAAGCATCTCTACCAGATTTTTGGTTAATATAAAAATTTTCAAAAGGAAAGGAAAGGAAACCCCAAGGATATTTAACATACAGCTTAGAATTTCTCCATTTTTTTTGAATTCCCTTGCAGGGAGAAAAGGCAAAGACGTCTTTATTTTTCACTCCTACTTTGCAAAACCTATCCCATCATTTGACATTGTCATAAAAATGTTCCATTTGTTGAGAGCACAGAGCAGAGGAATGTGTGGTGGCTGAGGAATTGCCAGCTGCCGTGAAGGGGCTGAGGTGAGAGCAGGAACAGCTGCAGAAGCCGTGGGAGCTGCGGTCCTTCCGGACACTCGCTCAGTAACGGAGCGGTCTGAGCCTCAGATGAAACACTAGGGACACAGGCCTGTGGCCGGCGGAACTACCTCCCCACCCCACTTCAGGCTCCAGAACTCAGGGATTTCAAGCAGACGGGCAGACTTTGTTGCAATGTCAAAGGATTGTAGAGTAAAACATCAGCAATTACAAGTACACACTTCGATTAAATGTCAGATGAATTACTCTATAACCAGAACATGAACAGGAGATCTTAACCCCCCCGCCCCCCGCCATCTGCTTGAAACCATCCAACAGCTTTCCAGGGCCCTCAGGATCTCAGGATGAAGGCCAAATTTCACACGCAGGCTGTCCACCATTGAGCCAAGATCAACTTCTCTAGCTTTGTCTCTTTCCTCTCCCTGTCTACGGTTGGCTCTATGGAACTTTTTTCCAGTGCTCTAAGACATTTCCCACCTCCAGGCCTTTGCACAAGTCGTCCCCACTGCTCGGAATTGTTTCCCCTCGTCTTTATGTGGCAAACTCTTACCATCCTGAAAAGCTTCCTTCTTACCCTGAAAGACACTTCTTCCAGGGGCTTGTCGCTGACCTTCTCCACTGGACAGAACGCATGCTGCGACAGCACACGTACTCCCCTGGCTCACAGCACTTACTGCACTTATAATATGGTTGTCCCAAGCATCTTAACAGCAGGGACCATGTCCACTCTGCACAGCTCGCTTGGCGCTTGACACAGGAGAAATGTTTAGTAAATTCTTAAAAGGATGATTTAGATTCTATGTCAGGCTCACTTCTCAGTTCAATTCTAATTCACCCCCCTACACGCCAGCCAGTTAGGTGCTCATCTCCCCTGTGCCCCAATCTCAACCTCTCCCATTTCGGTCCTTAATGGATGGCTCGCTCAGGCCTTCACCTCACGCATGTTCATCAGTCATCTGGGCAGCACATGTTAAGTGCTGGATACAGTGTCAAGTAACCAAGATAGAGATGACCGAGCCAACCTCTCCTACCTTCTAGAAGAAAAGGCATATAAACAAATAACTGCCACATGGTATGACAAGTATCATAATGCAGAGAAACATGGGGTGTAGGCAGTGGAGGGAAGATTTCAGCCATTCTACCCACTGTTCCCTCCCCTCCCAAACCTGAGTTCCAGACTAACTACTCTCTATCTCTGCTCATTCTCACGGAAATCTCTCTAGCACTCTCTCCCTGGATACCTAGCCCAGATGGGTATTCTCTAAGCTGGGCTCCCACTTCGTTCCAGATTAATTCGAATCCTTTTTCGCTTCTGCTTTCTCACCTTCTTCAGTTCTTTTCCCCCAGCACGTCACTCACATAGATCCCTGCCTCTGCTCTAACCTGAACCAATCTGTCGAAACCCCTATTTTTCCATCTCCTCCCTCAACTGTCTTGGGTGATCACTTGACATTTATGAAACATCTGCACTTACATGAACATACTTAACAGCCCCTGTCTACAATGAAAAGAAAAGGGGACTCACAAGGCCGACACACCAGAAAAAATTAAACCATCCTCAACATAGCCTTCTTCAACTGCTTCCTGTTGCAGATCCAAGTGCTAGGGCAACATGGCCTTCACGAGGATGTGCCCAATTGTGTTACATTTCCAGGGAGGTTACAGCACCCTTAATCCACGAGCCTGCGGGCCTGCATTCAGTCTCTCCGCACGCTAAGGTCACTCTATTTAGCCACACATTCACTTAAATCAACATGTACTGAGCATGCCTGTGAGCCGAAAACCATGTTCCTCATCGTGCTGTGCACAGTGTCTCGTACGTAGCACAAGCTCAATTAATGTCTATCATTGAATCTCTGAAAAGAAAAAAAACATGTGAGTCTCTCCTGCCCCTTGCCCAGGAATACCCCAGGGCAAAAAATATTCTGCCCTGCAGCCTGCGGTCAGAGAACTTGGCCCTCCCTACCCGACCCCTCCGGCAAAAAAGCCCCTTACTCATGTGAGCCCAGACCAGGGAGACCCTCACCCCAGCTAAGAAGATGCTGACACAGCCCTCCTATCAGTGTGCCAAGAGAGCCAGAGAAACCCGTGTTGTAAAACACCCTTTTAATCAAGTGACTTGTCTCCAGTTAGTGTAGATTTAGGGAAAAATTTTCTCAAGAAACCAGTAATAAATGGAGGGGAAGAAAAGAACAGAAATTAATGAACATAGTAATTATCCCCTGAAGTTGCAAATCAGAACAATTCCTCACTTGAAGACAAGTATGAAAAACAAGATTAAAATGCTTCAGGGATGTGTTCGTGAAACAGCAGGTAATAGAAGAGATAAAATGTATTTACAGTACCTCACTGGGGACATGTACCTTTTGGCTAATAGCTATCAGATACTAAATACCACTGTAAAAATAATATTCTTCCATGCTTCATTATGGAGTTAGAATTATCCATGGGAAAGCAGTAATAGAGCAAACTATACTGAACGGTGACTGGAGTAATTCCAGAGTCCAAGCTTCTGCCCATGTGTCTGGCACAAGTGGGTCTAAGAGCCAGGTTACATGCTCCCCTCTCTTAGTCTGCTAGGGCTACCACAATCAAACACCATAGACTGGGTAGCCTGAACAACAGAAATGTATTTTCTGACAGGTCAAGAGGCTAGAAATCCAATATCAAGCCCATTTGGTTTCTACTTAGAGTTCTCTTCCTGCCTTGAACACAGCCACCTTCTCCCTAGCTCCTCTCATGGCCTCTTTTTCCTCTCTGTACTCAGGCGCTGAGGAGAAAGACCTCTCTGATGTTTCTTCTTCTAGGACATCAATTTTATCAGAGCCCCACCTTTGTGACCTGATTTAACACTACTTCCTTACTCCAAATACTGCCACACTAGGAGTTACAATTTCAACATAGGAATTTTGAGGGGACACTATCACCCCCCTGAAGTGTAAGGCCTGTTGCCACACGCCAGCTTATTCACCGAAAAAGGAAAATGGAGGAGTAGCTAAGAGGAAAAATAGGAGAGAACTGGGTAAAAAAAAGTGGCCTGGGGATCCACCTGCTGACTACGGGGGGTGATGGGCAAAGATCCTAGAGCTATGAGGGCCAAGCTGAGTGCTAGGGTGGGGGCAGGGGGCAGCCCCAAGGCAAATAAACTCCTTAGGAACTAGTCCTCTCTCTCATTCACAGAAGATAGCTAAATAACAATAAAAGTAATGTTTAACAGTAATGAGTAACATATATGAACATAAATAATAGTGGGTACTAGGTGCCAAGTATTTGGCATGCAGGGTTTCATTTAAGCCTCAGAGAAACGAGGCACAGAATATATGATTACGATTTTCATTTTACAGGTAAAGAAACAAACTTCATGGGTCAAAGTCCCTTGCCAAGGTCACCCAGTGTGGCAGGCAGACTAATAGCCCTCCAAAGAGATCAGGTCCTAAGGCCCAGCAGCTGTAAATTTTACCTTTTAAGGAAAAAAGGTATTTGCAGATATGATTAGGTTAAGGATCTTAAACCGATTATCCGGATTATCGGAAAGGCCCTAAATACAATCACAGTGTCCTTATATGACACAGGCAGAGGGAGATTTGACAGTCACAGAAAAGAAGGTGATGTAAAGACACACTGAGATTTGAAGATGCTGAACTTGAAGCTGAGAGTCCTATGAACACAAGCCAAGGAATGCCAGCAGACACCAGCCACTGGAAGAAGCAAGGAACAGACTCTACCCTTAAGCCTCTGGAGGCAGTACACCCTGCCAACATCTTAATTTCAGCCCAGGGGTATTGACTTTAGACTTTTGGCCTCCAGAACTAGGAGAGAGGACATGTCTGCTGTTTTAAGCCACCATGTCTGTGCTAATTTGTTACAGCAGCCACAGGAAACTAATACACCCAGTTAGGAGAGCAAAGTCAGAGTCCAAACCCGGGACCTGGTGACTGCAGGCCTGCACTCCCGAGCCCTGTGCTTTGCTCCTTTTCTGCACAAAGCCTCGGCAAGCCAGACCTAGGCTCTGTCTGATGAGTGGCCCCAGCAAGACTTGAAGTAATTAGCAGTGACAACTCCTCTGCTACAGGAACCCCAGACAAGTCTCTTTCCTTCCCCTGGATCACAGGAAAGGCTTATCAGAGGCCCAACCATTAGCTTAGTGTTTTAATTATCAGGTAAGGAGTGAAACAGCCCATATTCCAAAACCCTGATGGGAAAACACACCAAACCTTCTAATAAAGGCTTTCATCTAATCTCTGTGCACCGGACTGTCGTGCACAACACCGAGAAGCTCCTAGCCTCTGTTGCTCTGCGCCACCCGGCCCACAATTGATTCTTTCCCCGCACAGACACATCTCGGAAGGAGAGATCAGCTCCAAGGAGTTCAGTTTCCCCTCTACCCGCTGCCCACCACCTGATGACTTCCCCGGAACACAGAAGAAAGGAGTGAGTCATACTGAACAACTCTCTCCTTGGGGTAAATAATGGTGTGAGTAGGCTGGCCCAGAGGGGCCTCACGTTAACCAATCCTGGAATTAATAAGCAAGCTAATAAACACATTGTCAGGGCATCCCAAAATGCACTTTTGGACCTATTCTGACAGATGCAGTTCAGCTTTAATTATTTTTAACACTTCACAGTGCAGGTGGTAAAACACAGCAGTGTGCTTTGTAAAAATAATGATGTCCTGCTCATGCAGGACATTTGTGGCTGATGTGGCTATTCAATCTTTACTGAGGAGCCATTACGAAGTTAGAGTTTCTGGGAGGACAATAAACTTGGTGGATTAGCAAAGGAGAAGACTTGGGACTTACTAAGGCAGTGAAACAATAGGTAACTCATTTGAGGACCCAGAGTTCTCCCACTCTTGTTTTTGCTAGATGCTTTTTTCTCCTCTCCTTCAACCCCTTACCTTCCTTCAAGGTTCTTTGAGCAACATCCTACCTTCTTGTCTCTTGTCAAGAAGGTTCCATTTGATTTTCCATCAGTATCTCAGAATAACAACCATATCTAATATTCAGGGAGTATTTACTCACTCTGTATTGGGTACCGAAAACCCTATGCCATAGGTACCATCATTATCCCCCTATTACCGATGAGGATGCTGCGACTCACAGGGATTAAATCACTTTTCAAGGTCAGAGAGCTCAACAGTGGCAGAACCAGAATTACAAAACACATCTAACGCCAAAGCCAAGCTCTTAATGTCAGACTCATACGACGTCTATTCATCAGATGAATTGGTGGCCTTACCACCGTCACCTAGAGAAGACCTTAAAGAGACAAATCTACCTATCTTCTGCCTAAGCTTCTGAGTGCTCACAAAGACTGGCAAATATGTTCTTAAAATCATCCACGTAATTACCTTTATTGCTCATTTCCCAGAATCATCTGGAAAAAAACAGTTAGTCCCAAGGAATCCTTGGGGGAATACCAACCAACTTGGAAATGAAAGCAAGTTTACCCCTTCCCCAGATGAATGAAAACCCCAAGGCTTAGCAGTACCTGAAGGCAGCCCACCTCTGCTGTCTCGACCTGTCTGAGACTCAGCAGGCAGTCACCGACAACATCTCCATTCCACCACCAGGGAAATAACGGAGAGTCCTCACATTTTGGGAAGAAAACCAAAAGCCGTAATAATGCAAAAAAGGGAAGGATTAAATAAGAGAACAAAGCTCCAATTCCTATTTATCATGTTATCAGCAGGTTCTGGTTTTTTAAGCTTCTTATTAAAATATTCTGGCTCCAAATTAGTTTTCTTTGCCTAGTCATAATTACTGCTTTAGCTCCCTTCAAATGGGCCCCCAAAGATGTTGAAAAATGTAACTGAAAGGTCAACTTGTTCCATGGGAACTGCAGGGAGACTCCCTTACATCCTGCTCTGAAATGCTATTTTGTTACCTCATAGGATAAAACCCCGGAATTAATCACAGTAAAGAGTTCTCCATTTCATTTCCCCTGGCAACAGGACTCACTGGGGCTAGGCAGGCAGTGGGAAAGAAAGATGGTACCAAAAGCCAGAAAAGCCCCATTTTCTCAGGCAGCAGCCCATGCACAAAACAGGCACCCAAATTCCATCCAAATCACTAGGCTAGTACTGACATCAAATTCCAAAGCTACCTGTCACTGGCGGTAACACTGTCCTTTCTGACAGGATAGAGTTCGGCAGGATGCCGCGAGACTAGGTTCGGGAACAGCAAAGAGAAGGAATGGAGAAGGAATGTAAACCATAAATTAGGGCTGGAAGCCCTGATGCTTCCCCTGCCAAGAGCTGGCAAGGAAAGACTGAATCAACCTTCTAGAAAGGTAAGACCATGAAAGGGGATGTTAAAATAAATTGAGAGAGAAAAAGGAAAAAAGATCAGAGAAGAGAAGCAGTCTTACTGCACCAGGTTTGCAATGTGTCTGCTTTCAGAGCTAAAGCTCGGTGTAGCAGGTTCTTTAAGGTTTATTTTAAGAGCTTTTTGAGGCCTTTTGGGAAAGAAAAAAGAAAAAAGAAAGAAAGAAAAACCTCCCTATTTCTACCTTCCACAAAGTCTCCAGAGTTTCACTGTAATGGAAGGCGTTTACATGAAACAGGATGAATTCCTGCTAGAGGAGTATCCATTCCTCTGAAAATGAATGTGTTCACGTGTGTGCACACATGTCTTTAAGAGAACAGAAACATTTGAGAACTATTTCCATAGCGGTCCCTTATTTTTTGTTGTTGAGGTCTGAGTACAGCTCACACACCATGTTCCATCACTTCCAGGTGTACGATACAGTGATCCAGCAAGCGTAGCTACCACCTGTCACCACTCAATGCTGTTACAGCAGCATCGACTCTATTCCCTATGCTGTGCCTTGTACACCCAGGACTCAATCATTCCATAAATGGAAGCCTGTAGCTTCCATTCCCCTTCGCCCATTTTGCCCACTCCCCCTGCACCCCTTTTCTTCCCAGCACCATCAGTTTGTCTTCTGTATTTCTAGGTCTATGGCAGTCTATCATTCTATGGGATGCACAGGTGAAGAATATGGGGGTAGGGCTGCAAGGCCTGATCCTCCAAATCCTTGTGAACACATAAAGATTGACATTTCGTTTTCAAGAAGTTCTCACTCAGGCTTTAGAAAGGAAGAGAAAAATCAATGCAAATCAAAATAAAGGGATGCACAAAACCATAAGATACCTAGGAATAAACCTAACCAAAGAGGCAAAGAATCTGTACTCTGAAAACTACAAAGTGCTCATGAAAGAAACTGAGGAAGACACAAAGAAATGGAAAAACGTTCCATGCTCATGGATTGGAAGAACAAATATTGTGAAAATGTCTATGCTACCTAAAGCAATCTATACATTTAACGCAATCGCTATCAAAATACCATCAATTTATTTCAAAGAAATGGAACAAATAACCCTAAAATTTATATGGAACCAGAA
>CM052809.1:27853485-27871923 GCA_028533885.1 Nasua narica
AGGGATATGGACATTGGGGAGGGTATGTGCTATGGCAAATGCTGTGAAATGTGTAAGCCTGATGATTCACAGACATATACCCTGGGGCAAATAATACATTATATGTTAATAAAAAATTTAAAAAATAAAATAAAATAAAGGGATGCAAGTTTGTTTACTTTTTAACCAAAAGTAAGTTAACTAATTAGTTAAATAGCCTCATTAGGCATCAGAGAAACTTAGGCCATCAACACCCATGAATGTCAAGAGCATCTTCGATTTGGGGACACACTGGCTAATCCACCTTTAAATGATACCGAATTATGGAGGACAATCACAACAGGGTGTGAGAGTATAAAAGGGCATTTTTGCCCACCCCAACCACACTTCTACAAGCACAGAAAAAGACATGTTCTAGGCTGGCAGGTATTAGATGGAGCTTAGCATGCTACCTACAACACTGGCCATAATAAAGCTGTGAAAGATTCTCAAAGCAAACATTCTTCTGAATAAGAATTGCAGAAACATCACCAAGGCAAAGAAACAGAACACAGGAGAAAAGATGAAAGGAATAGGGATTATCAATTAGCCCAGAAAAGACTGAAGATGGGAAGTGAAAGAATTAAGAAGAGGCTTAATCATGTTTGGTTTTTTTTTTTTAAGATTTTACTTATTTACTTGACACAGAGAGAGAAGTCACAAGGAGGCAGAGAGAGAGAGGAGGAAGCAGGCTCCCACTGAGCAGGGAGCCCCATGCAGGGCTCGATCCCAGGACCCTGAGATCATGACCTGAGCTGAAGGCAGAGGCTTTAACCCACTGAGCCACCCAGGCGCCCTGAGGCTTAATAATTTTTGAGCCCAGAGTAAGATGGTCACGAGAGCCACTGTTCTACCACCTTCTCATACCAGAATCTTCAAACCTATCCTGTTGGCTTATAGCTGAAATTTCTGCTCTAAAGGGAGTTGGGAGCTTCACTAAAAGTGGATGTTTTAAGTAAGTTTAAACATAAAGATTACCCCAAATTGATAGAGGATAGTCAGTAACTATAGCACGGTAAGACACTGATTCTACGGTGCGGAATGTGACTATTGATCTCAGGGTCCTGAGTTCCAGTCCCATGTTGGGTGTAGAGATTACTTAAAAATAAAATCAAGGAAGGAGGGAAGGAGGGAAGGAGGGAAGGAGGGAAGGAGGGAAGGAGGGAAGGAGGGAAGGAGGGAAGGAGGGAAGGAGGGAAGGAAGGAAGAAAAAGACACTGACTTTAGAATGGTTGCCAGAGTGACCAAATACCGTGAGTTAACCACAAGGCTAAGCCCTTCAAAGGACGAAAATAAGGAAGGACATAGCTGACAAGGAGGCTGCTGCAGTGTCTTCCCTTTGAGACCAACAATACCTAAAGCAGGATAATATAACCCCCTGCTTAGGGGCAGCTTTGGTTGGGAGAAAGGGAGCTTTGGAAATGAATGGACACTAGTACGTACAGAGCTACAGTTCTCGAAGCAAACAAAACCTTTCAAGCTATAGCTATAAGCCCATCCCTGCTGGCTCATCTTGCTCCGGACACCCTTTTCCTGTTCATATCCATGCCTGGGACTTTATTTTCTCAATTCAAGACCAAGTCTTTGAAAACTAATCAGATTTAGGACCCAAACATTCACAAAAGTTGCTGGAGTCCCACTTCCCCCTGAGCACCTCCCCCTACAGCTCCCTAGGTTACAGGCCCTCTGCCAAAGATCAGTTGACTGGTCCTGGGTCTCCCTCACACCATTACTAGTACCCATGAAAAACCAGGCCACTGCCAGAAAGCAGCACTATCCCCTCTTACCTTTCCATGTCTTACCCTGTTACTCACTCACATTTTGTGAATTTGTTTCTATCTGGCCAGTGTCAATTTGTCAATTCTTCTCTAATGTCCTTGTCTAAGAACTTAAGCAGTATTGCAGAAAATGTCAGCAGAAAATCAGAGTAAGATAAATTTGCCATGTCCTGGTGAGCTTTCATGTTTGTTTTATTCCAAGCAAATGCACTAAAGCTTGCTTCCTGAGAACACCTAAAAATCAATGCACGAGGGCGCCTGGGTGGCTCAGTGCATTAAAGCCTCTGCCTTCAGCTCAGGTCATGATCTCAGGGTCCTGGGATCGAGCCCCACATCGGGCTCTCTGCTCAGCAGGGAGCCTGCTTCCTCCTCTCGCTCTGCCTGCCTCTCTGCCTACTTGTGATCTCTCTCTCTCTCTGTCAAATAAATAAATAAAATCTTTAAAAAAAAAAAAAATCAATGCACAAAGTCCAGCAACCACAAACTCCCCCTTCTAATAACAAAATGCCAAGAAGAAAGAGAGCCACATAAACTGAAGGCAGGGAAAATTGCCTCTCCTCAGAAGGTTACAATTAATGGGGGAAGGGAGAGACACTTAATAAGTAATGAACAAGAAAAAAAGTCATCTTAGTTTCACTTATTTATGAAACAGAGCAATATGAACATGAACACCTGTGTAACCAGATTCTGAGTAATAACAGAATCCTTTCTCATTCACAAGCTCATTCAACAAATGTCTGATCATCTACTATGTGCCAGGCACTGTTCCTAGCACTGTGAATACAGCTGTGAACACGACAAGCATGGTCCCTATTCTCATGGAACTTAATTCTGGCCAAGGGAAAACAGAGAATCAACAAGAAGCAAACAAACAAGAAAAATATCAGATGTCTCTGTTAACAGTGACATAAGTAGTTACTTTATAACAGAGGAAAGGTAGGCCCCTTGTCCTAAGTAACAGCAGAACTGAGAAATGAATAACAAGGAGCCAATCAAGTAAACATAGAGGCAGAATATTCCAGGCAGAGGGTACAATTGGAGCAAAGGTCCTCTGTACAAGGTCACTCTGGTGAAAACATACAAAGCAAGGTGCAGAGTTAGAACATGTCGCTGCCAGGCCAGGATCTGTTCATGAATGGCCTGCAATCGGGGTGAGGAGTTGGGGCCTTATTCTAAGTACAAGACTGTAAGCCTGCAGAGGGTGTGAGGCAGGGGAGTAACAGACTCCCCAAGAACTTACTGAGGCAAGTTGATCGCTGAATCCAAGCAGAGACTGACTTTTCAAAAAATTTACCTGGCCACAAAAATTAGAAGAGTTTCATTTCCCAAGAAAAATGCTTAATTGCTTCGTAATCTATCAGTGCTATGACAGAATATCATCAGCACTATGAATATGTACTATGTGCGAGACACTGCGTGTTGTTTAATTTAAACCTCCCTCACGCAACACTCCAAGTAGATGTTATCATTTCCGTTTTATATAGATAAGGACACCAAAGCTCTGAGAGGAAGGGAAGTAACTTGCCCGAGGCCACAAAGCATGCACCTGAAAGAGCCAGAGCTGGAACCCAGGTTGGTCTGACTCGGAACTGCCGGGCTTCCCCGCCACTTTGTTGTAATGACTCTACCCTCTTCCCTGACAGGAGGCCTGACCCCATATACCCTGCCTAGCAACCTTCCCCAACAAGCCACATCCAGGCTCACCATTCCAGGCCTTGGCCAGCCTTTCTCAGCACCGATGGTCCCATCTGTGGCTCTTCTCCCAGATGGGGTCGGAATTCTTTGAAGGCATTCTGGTCCTTACCATTCTGAGGTATCTACCATGTGCCAGAAACATGCCGTGTACCATCTCCTTTCACCCTAACTGCCCTAGAAGGCGAGTACCAGTGCACCCTTATTCAGATGACAGAGCGGAGTCACAGAAGTACCAGGAAAGGTCAAAAAGGTATCCTTTAACAGATGTGGAATCCATTCCCTTCTACAGTATATAGGACACAGAAATGGTGAGTGAGTGAAGGGACAAATAAACTCATCACGGCAGTCTCTCCCCACCATGAATGAGGAAGAAAGCACAGGCACAGGTCAGGGCCTACACACGCAGCTCTAGGCACTCCAGATAAACGCATCCTCTCTTCTTCTCAGCCAGTATAGGCTCTAATTCGGAGACTGTTAAAGGTTTTGTCCTTTCTCTCTCTTTCACCCACCCTCACCCACAGCCACAAAAAAAAAAAAAAAAAAAAATCAAATGAATCAAATTAACCTTCCCCAACACCTGCACAAAAAAAACAATCGCATTACAAAGGTCATTTCCCCCCTGAGATCACTGGAGAGTATTTTATTTCAGTGACTCGGTACTAAACAAACCTTTACAAAAATACAACCCAGCTTATTTTTCATCGTCTCTTTTAGGTCAACCATCTTACACAGTATTCTACAAAAAAAAAAAAAAAAGAAACAAACAGCAGCAACTGAATGTTTTAAGGAGCAAACGAAAGAATCCAGGGATGTTCACTATTAGAAATGGGCACTCATGAGGGAGAAAAAGAGAACGCTGTTTCAGATGGTGCCGTCCAAGCATGAAGTAGGGGTACTCTCCCTGCCTCCCTCCTCCCTCACCAAACCTGAGCACCCTCTACAGCCAAGCAGTAAACCGAATCAGGGCCACAGAAGAGAAGGCCCAGAGAAGAAGACATCATCACCAATGGACATCTAATCTGGATCCCCTTTAAGAAACTCCCTAAGAGAACAATAGCCAAACTATGGGAAGAACCTAGATGTCCATCAATAGAAAAATGGATAAAGAAGATGTGGTATAGGGGAGCCTGGGTGGCTCAGTGGGTTGAAGTCTCTGCCTTTGGCTCAGGTCATGGTCTCAGGATCCTGGGATCAAGCCCCGAATAGGGCTCTCTACTCAGCAGGAAGCCTGCTTCCCCCTCTCTCTCTGCCTGCCTCTCTGCCTCCTTGTGATCTCTCTGTCAAATAAATAAAATCTTAAAAAAAAAAAGATGTGCTATAATATACAATGGAATACTATGCAGCCATCAAAAATGAAATCTTGCCATTTGCAAAGACATGGATGGAACTAGAGGGTATTATGCTAAGCGAAATAAGTCAATCAGAGAAAGACAATTATCATATAATCTCTCTTATATGAGGAATTTGAGAGGCAAAGCAGGATGTCATGGGGGGTAGGGAGGGGAAAAATGAAACAAGATGGGACCGGGGAGGGAGATAAACCATAAGAGACTCTCATCTCAGGAAACAAACTGAGGGTTGCTGGGGGGTTGGGGGGGTAGGAGGGTGACTGGGTTATGGACATTGGGGAGGTTATGTGCTACGGTGAGTGCGGTGAATCATTTAAGACATGATTCACAGACCTGTACCCCTGAAGCAAATAATACATTATATGTAATAACAAATTTTTTAAAAAATAAACTTAATGTGATTATTGAAAAAATAAAATAAAAAAAGAAACTCCCTAGGAGACCTCCTTGTTTTGCTGAACCACAACCACACAGAGTAAGACCAAAAGCAACAAAGATAACCACAAGACTGAGCACATCAAGGCCAAGATCGCATCTTCATTCCATCATCGGCATGGGGCCTAGGACATAGTAGATAGATAACAAAACAAACAAAAATTAGACAAATAAACCTTAACTATAATTATTACCACTTTGAATTCAGTATTTACCCTGTGAACGAACCTAAGCACCTTTCACATATTCTCATTAATACCTGACAATTAACCCTGTGAGGTAGATGTGCTATTATTCCCCATTTAGGGCTAAGAAAACGATCAATCAGGGAAGTGAAGTAACTTCACTGTGTGACTAAAGTCACACAGCTTGCAAGTGGTGAGGCTAAGATTCTACCTGAAGTCTCCCCAAGTCCAAGGGCCGTGCTCCTAACCACTGAGCCACACAGCCTTCCAGCTGCATACATGAAGGAACTGTGGGCAAGGCTACCGTACCACTGAGGAAAGGTTCTGGTCTACGATCTGAAACCACCCACTGCGCATTTATCACTTGGTCTGACAACATGTGACTCTGACCGAGGCTTCTCTACACCCCAGGTGTCTCCTGTACCTCAGTCTTCCTCGCTACACAGTAGCAAGAGCAATGACAGCCCATTTCCAGCCCTCCAGACGTGGGCTGCTGCCAAGAGAGAACATGTGCACGCCCACATCAACCAGAACTGAATGTTACATAAACCGCAGGTGTTGGCTTTGCTAACTTGGCACATCACATTTCAGGTAGTTGCCCATGTCGGTGGCCTAAGTGGTCCAAAGTGAAAGGGGTAGCTCTTGCCTGGTAGTGACAGCCAACAGAGGGACAGCAAGAAAACAGGTTAACAAAGGGCTCTGTAGCTGTCAGATGTTAACAAGTGACAGGCCTGAAACCTCCAGGCCTTTTTCCGGGAAGGTGGAAAGATGCCAAATGCCAGCACCCTGAGCCACCATGTCTGCTGAGTGGCCAGCTGGCCCCAACAACACACTGACTAGCAACACTTCGGGTGGGGGGGGGGTCTCAAAATTACCAGTTAGCTGACTAAAGGAAAACAAGTCACCTCTCACAGTAATAATGCTCCTTTTCTGATCCTCACTCTCACTCCCTCCCCAACATCCATCCAGTGTACCATTTGACAGAGTGATCTGTTCACACTGCAAATCCAATCACCTCAGCACCATGACTCACAACCCTCCAAAGCCTTCCTTGCTCTTCAGGTAAATACAAAAACGTCTTGCCACAGCTGACCAGGCCCTTGCCAATCACTCCAGCCTCATCTTGCATCCATCTCCTCTCATCTTCTGTGCTCCAACCACACTTGTTCAGCCCTTTACAGAAGCCACCTCTTTGTCCCCAACCCCACTCCAGAGGCCTTGTAAAAACTGGGCCCTCAGCCTGAAACACTCTTCAACCTCACGTCGAGTTGTTCCGTAAACACCTGTTTGTTCTTAACAATGCAAACCAAAGCTCACTTCCTCTAGCAAGCCTTCCCTGATACTCTCGCAACCCCAGGAACAAGTCGAATCTGTCCTATTTCTTGTGGTATATCACATTCCTCTCTTCCAACACACTTATTACAATTGTAACTTTACATTTATGTGTGTGATTATCATTTTATTAATGTCTATATTCATCAATACATCCTAAGAAGAAAATGCATATGACTTGGTCATGACTTAGGACTAAGCATAGTGTCTGGAGTGTAAAGGATGTTCTATTTATGTCTGTTGACAGAAAGAACAAAATTCAAGAGAGAAGGGAAATGAAGTTCTGTCCAAATCAAAAGGTTCTGCTTGGAGAACCTGTTCTTCCCTTGTGACCTTAAGCCAAACTATTCTTTCCCCTTTGCCTTTCCTCTTTCCCAAATTTCTGATAAAAGTGACTGTTTATGTCCTGCCATTCTTCAGGCAGGTGGTAGCCATAGTGATAAGCTGGCTTAGAGCCAAAAATAGTCTAAAAAGATATCACCTTGTCTGAGTGTTCCAGACTTCCAAAATAAAAGTCCACAGCAAAGGCCCAGGCAGATGGAAACACAAAAATCTCTGCTCAGTAAAGAGACTAAGCCAAACAACCAACAGCTTCTTCAGAAAACAAATGCACCTCAAAGCAGGCAGTGCCCTGAAGTGACCCACCCAGAGGAAAAAGGGGAGGGGACAAAGACTGCAAGGGGCTAAAGCAGAAAATCCCTGAATGGAATTTTAAACACCACCGTTCACTCCTTGGATAAAGCAGAGATTTGCCCAAACATTAAATATCAAAGTCTCCCCCAATGAGGCAGCTTCAGAGGAATTCTAGTATGACTCTGAACAACAACACCAGAGCCTGAAAAAACTCACATGAAGCTCAGATTAAAGCCTCAAATCCCTATGGAAGCAGGAGGGTCTTGTCCTAGCCCTTCTATTCTCTAGGGTAGATGGGCAGGGTGGGGTAGGAGAAGAACCACCAATTACTGAGAACTACCTAGTGACAGGTACTTCAGAGACAAGGCTGGTAGTGAAAAACAATAAGAAATGAATGAACACATACACAGAGGGGCAGCTGAGGCTCAGCAAGTTTACATAACAGCTAGTGAATGGCAAGGTCAGGAGATAACTCAAGTCGGCCTGAACGCAAAGACTCTTCTCCTACCCTAGAGCGGCCTTTGTGGGTCACCCCTGAGCCCATCTCCGCTCCCCGGCACCACCTCCTTACCAGAATGGGAACATAGTTCCAAAGAGCTCCCTGGGTGAGGAAAGGCTGCCTACCATGAGCACATTCCACAACAGGCATGTACACAGCCGAGGTACACCAGCATGCCCTAGGGACAGAGTGCAGTGTGCTAAAGAGAGGGGAGCTCGTCATTTGTAGCCACGGGGATGAGGATGGATTTTCTAAAAATTCCAAACGGAGCCACAGGGATGGAATCTCTGCCTTTTTGAGAACCCACCAGTGCTAGGTGCTTGGGATGGTAATCCTGCAACCCAGGGCACCTTGAACTAAAGGACGGCTGGCATTCTCTGGCACCATGAGAACAACAGTACCCAGCAGAAGTCTCCATACCACCTTAAGCTGTGCAGAAAAGAAATCATACACATTCACATACCATCTCCTACAAGGTGAAGCACCCCTTCACTGTGCTGTAGTTCAAGGTTAACCCTTCCCCCTGCACTCCTTTCAGGATCTGCCTCTTATCAAAAGCTATGCCAGCTGATTATTATAATAATAACTATTATGCCATTATAATAACATTATTGCACTTTTTTCCTGCACTTGACATCTGTTGGCTGATAGGTTTAACTGATACATAAGCAATAATTATGCAGTGCTCTTTTCTTTCCAACCAAGCCTCTAGTGTGACTGTTAAAGCTAAATCCAACTGTAGCCAATGCCCCGCCCCAGCAGCAGTGGGAAACATGCTCATTTGGGCTCAGCCTCCATGGTTTCAGTGGCCACGGTGCCAGAAAGAGAGGCTCAAATAGGTCCCCAAATGTTGACACACTGCCCTGCTCCTGGGAAAGTGATATTCAGGGGAAAGACTAATCAGCAAGTAATTTATTGATAAAACCCCCCATAGGGCTGGAGAAGTCATACTCAGGCCTCCGTACTGCACACGGACAAGCAGTACCGAATCACAAGACGGCATACCACAGAAAGAGAAGGAGGAGAGGCAAATGCAATTCTCTGCTGGGAGTTCTCAGATAAATGGTTCTCAGAAAGCAATTCTGCCTGCTTCCCCACACACACTTCCTGCCAACTGCCAGGAAAACTGGCAACAGAGAGAGAAGGATAGAGCAGAGGACTATCTTCAGGCCCCTATTTTGAAACTGAGAAATCTATCAACCTGGCTGCTGGGCCTTCTATATACAGAGCCCACTAGGGGCCAGAATGCAGTCTGGAGTCCAAAGGGGAGAAGTACAACTTCCCGTTGGCCAAAGCCCCTAAATCTATCCACCATACTATTTATGACAAACAAGGTAGAGCAAGATGTGAGATTCCCTGAGATCTATGAGCAGAATATCAATATGCCTGAATTACATGGTAGCCTTATTACAGGTAACCCACACTGAGGCTACATAAAAAACACATGTGATCAAAAAAACCCCACCAGGAAACCAGGGCTGGCCTGCTTAGTTCTCCGCCCGGTAATACACAGAGCCTTTTTTTTTTTTTTTTTTTTTTTTTTAGGCGGAGAGGGGGGCGGAAGGTCTTTGAATTTAAATTACCAAGGAACACTATAATCTATGTGCAAGGAGAAAAGGAACATTCAAGAGTGCCAAGCACAGGCTCTCAGGACATGTGTGGCCGAGGCAATAGTAGCCTGCGGGGCTTTCTCCTCCAGCCTCAGCCCGCTGCTCTCACTATCTGAGAGCAGGCAAGCCAGCAGGCAAGGCCCAGGCCGCACAAAGAGGCACTGTCCCCCAGGTCCAGGGACAGGATTACTCTCTCAGAAGCAAGTCAGTATGAATCAACAAAGAACGAACAAGACTAGTCACCCAAAGAAGTAACCCAACTGAGGACGGGTTTAGAGAGATATTACTGAGGGCAAAGGGCCTGTCTCCCTCATCACTAAATTCCCAGAGCCAAGCAGTACCTGACACGTAAGCGGGTCATTACAAAGAACTGCAGCTTGAATGATAGCCACAAAGACTCCTTAGGTTGGAACCAACTGATGAGGGCTAGAATCTAGTTGTTCCCACTGTAACCTGCGGTAAAAGAAGGGCTGGGGTCTGTGAAGAATAGACCAAAAGGTACCCAGAGAATTAAAGTCAGTCTCTCTGAAAGACACTTCCGGTGCCCCAAGGGAGAAACAAGCGTACTTTGGTCAGACTACAGACAGAACCCTTAAAGTACAATGCTGTGAGGAGAGAGAGCGAAGAAGTGAATAAATGGTAAAAAGATATACTGAATGTATACTGTGTGCATATCTGAAAAGCCCAGTGAGTTTTACAGATGAAGCAATAAGGGACAGGTTAAATAACTCTCTTAAGTCTAATAGCTCGTACATGGTTAAATCTGCGTATCTGATGCTACAGCCAGGAGCTTTCCACCCTACTTCACCTTGACTTGGTGAAGGTGAGCTGGCTTCCGGCCCATCTTGTCTATAGAGGAGACAATGCTCCCTCCTGTCCACACAAGTCAACTAGCTGGGCATGTTTCTTAGAGTTAACTAGTTAACTGGAACTATAGCCCAATGGACTCATGAATTTCATGTGCTTGAGAGGGCCCATGGGAACTTAAACCTGGGTGAACTGGCTGAGTTTCCAGACCCACAAAGCTGCCAGCCAGTGACTAAGGCATCAGCTAGAGCAACGCTCTTGGCACAGTATAGGTCAGGGCTGGGGAGGAAAAGACAACCCGGGTCTGATCTCTACATGCCCCCAACAAGCTCTCTTCAGGGATTGCAAAGGAGGTACCAAGAGCCTCTCCCACTCTGAGCTCTGTCAGTAATGCACAGAACTCTCTTTGATGGTAACCTAATTTTAAGTAGAAACAGAAAAGTTAAAAAAAAAAAAATGAAGGATTTCTGCTTGGTCTTTAGAAGCAACTGGGCCTTCCCTCCATGTTGCCTACCACCTCTCTAGAGCTTTCAGAGACCTACACCCATGATGCCAGGGGCGGGAGAATAGAAAGGGCAAGATGATTTTCAGGGTTGTGTTCTGAGGAGACCAGTGGTGAGCATCAGCCAGTGTTTCTAATGGAAGTAAACACCTGGACAAACTCAGGGGAAGCTAAGCAGTACTAACACTGTCTCCCAGGGCTGTCTGTTTATTCCACCTCCCGTGTGAAGGCTTTCAATAGTTAACATTGGTACCCCCCGACCCCAAAGCTTAGGAAAGCTGAGGATTCACCCAGGTGCACAACAGCTGCTGGGAAGACCTACGGGAAGGAGCCACCGGGCACAGGCGGGCTACGTATGGTGAGAAGGGTCTCCCAGGAGTGCCCTACATGCCAAGCCATATGTTGTCAGGATATTAATCCAAACCCATCTTGCACACTTTACAATGTTTACTCTCTCTGGGATGTGGAGCATTAAATTATATCCAAGAACAACACAAGTCGTTCCCGTTCTATTCCACACTTGCTTCTTTGCTAAAAAGATTTGTAACCTAGAAACAAAGCCCTTTGCCTAACAGCAATAATACTCAGCAAAGAAAAGAAAAAAGAAAACGGTTCATTCAAGCTTCCCTAAAAGATACTGCTCCAAGGGAGCCAGCCTTAGTTTACCCTAAGTAGAAACTGGAGAAACCTACTACTGACTGCCTGTTTTCCAGAGAAGACGGGCCGACGTCACTGAGAGTTCTGAAGTGGTAAAGGCTAAAACCGAAAAAATAAAACACAACACCACAGCTCGACTCTTGCCCCAACTCCAACAGCTCTGGAAACCCATAAGAGAATTCCAAAAAGGGAAGACTACCTCACTGACATGAGCACTGAGAGCAAGGACCAAGAATATGACGTAAGGCTACCTGGATTAGTCACAGCCCTACCCTAACTGTATAACCCTCAGTAAGTTTAACTCAGACTCTCCAAACCCCAACTTCTCATCTCTATGAAATGGCGATGTTTTAAGGATCCGTTATTTGAAAGTCTTTTTTTTTTAAGATTTTATTTGAGAGAGAGAGAGAGAGAGAGAGAGAGAGAGAGCATAAGCGGGGGAGGGGGGGCACAGAGGGAGAAACAGGGTCCCCGCTGAGCAGAGACTCCCCCTCCCAATGCGGGACTTGACCCTAGGACCCTGGGATCATGACCTAAGCTAAAGGCAGACACTTAACCCACTGAGCCACCCAGGTACCCCCATGAAAACCCTTTTATGAACAGCAAAATGTTGAGTGTACTTGAGGCCTAACAGTTATTCTGAAGACCTCTGGTTGAAAAAACCTAAGACATTTATGAGGAACAGAAAAAGTCTGTCACCTCCAAGGGATAATCCACAGTAACTGGTTCTAGGTGTTTAGAGAACCCACAATTAAAGAATAAAGTGAGGTCAGGGTGGAAGTTGAAGAGGAGACCACACTTGGGTCTGCCCAGGAATTTTTTTTTTTTTTTTTAAGATTTTATTCATTTGACAGAGAGAGAGAGACAGTGAGAGAGGGAACACAAGCAGAGGGAGTGGGAGAGGGAGAAGCAGGCTTCCTGCTGAGCAGGGAGACCTACATGGGGCTTGATTTCAGGACCTTGTGATCATGACCTGAGCTGAAGGCAGATGCTTAATGACCGAGCCCCCCAGGCGCCCCTGGCAGAGACATTTTTAAAAAATATTAGGAATATACACGCACAGCCCAAAATTGACAAAGCACACAAAGGTATGCAGTGAAAATTAAGCTTCTCTTCTCCCTCACTGCCTAGCCACCTAGGGCTAGGGTGATGTCACCAAAGACATCACTCTTTTCACTTTCTCATGTATTCTTCCAGAGATAATCCAATCAGCTTGTTTCTTCCTCAGACGGAAGTATCAATGGTGGTAACACTTTTGGACCTAAAAGGTAATGCCAAGTAGCTCTGCCAGAGGCTCTTAGGGACTATGAAAAGAACAGGGCAGCCAGAAGGTAAGATACTGCCCTGCAAAAGCCTCCACAGAGGTACAGATTTCCTCCTGGCTACTATACTGCTTTGCCCCTTGGCTAACCACATTTAGGCAATCTTGTACAACATATCTCCCTTTCACTTGCGCTGGTTCATTCAGAACTCCTTCTCAGAGAAGCCATTAACAGGAATGATTCCTGGGACCTCAGTCTGTAACCAGACTGACCACCAGGCCCTCAGAAGCAGACAGAACCAAGAGCAACCATTAAACCTCCCTCGGCAGAGACTGGGCAAAAAGGGAAAAAATCACCTAAGTCCCTGGGTCACCATCTTTCCAAGGACAGGATACAAGGGCGGATGAAGCAAAACAGGTCTCTGCAGGACTTGGCTCAAGAGACTATGTCAGTCCCCACAGAAAGTAACAGGATGCTCTCAACCAAACCTAGGCTTTGAACAGAACTCCCTCAAAAATCTTTCAGGTTATGTCCCCCGCTCCCTTTCTTCTTCCACAAGGAACTTAAATATGTCAAATTTCAGGCTCTATCCAAAGATCACAGATGGGCAGCCTCAATGCCAAATCTGGACCACAGATGTACTTTGGTAGTCCCTGGGGATTTCACATAAAAATCTGGATTTCTGGCTTCTCTTGTAATGTAAGAGAAGGACACTAGAGCCACACTCACTCATGACTATAGGCTGCGTGGCAGCCACCCTTCATGGAACACACGAGCCCTCCAGTTTGACACAGGTCCACCATTCCCTGTGGCTCACACTGACCATTCCCTACCGGACCCTGAAAACATCTTGGAGTTGGGAGACCCCCGGCCAGTGAGTGACAGAGGCGGCTGAGGTAGGCACATCGGCTGACAAAAAGGACTCCAACATTGATAAGCACTTGTTAAACACCCTCTATGTGTCAGGAACTGCACTGAGGGCTGGGTATACACAAAGAGGAATGAGGGATGCGCTTTCTGCCCACTAGGAATTTCTAACCCATTTGGGAAGAGAAGACTTACTCTACGGAATCAGACCGCTTCAGACATCAAGGGCTCTGGGAGTTGAGCATGCCAGACTCACTGTGACTAGGGTTCAAGGAATGCCTCAGGAAAGAATTGGAAATTGACCAGGACTGTTATCATTTCTCAGGCTTTCACGTATTTCTTCATTCAACAAGCATTTAATGGTGTCCATGTTACACTCACCATTATGCTCGGGACACAAAATAAAGCATAGCCTGTGTCCTTGAGAAGCTCACATAGTAAGAGACAAAATAACTAGCCAAGATAAAGTATGCTAAATTCTAGAATCAAAGTGTTGCTATGGGGATACAGATGAGGAGGTATGAGGCAAGGCTCACTGAAGAAGGCGGCTATGCAGCTTAAACAGGAAATAAAGGAGAGGGGACCCTGGGCAAAAGAACTGGCCGAGTCACAAACATGAGGCATGTTTAGAGGGCCACATGGACCAGTTTATCAAGAGCAAAGGATACATGTGGGTAATGGTAGAGGATATAATTAAAGTGGTAGGATAGGGATACACTGATAGGCACGGAACACTGCAACACCAGGACAAATGACACATTTAGAATGAATTCAGCAGGAGCCAGGGGGTGCCACTGAAGGCTTCTGAGCATGAGTGTTCTCCAGTCAGCACTGTATTTAGAAAGACCCCAAGGGGCAGTGGTACACAGTGTCTTAGAGTAAACTGAAGGAGGAGGCTTCCATAGTAACTCAGGAGCAGTTACAAGAAATAGGAGAAGCATTAAGATTGGGTAAGAAAGCTACTGCAGGGGCTTGCCAAACAATTTAAGACAATAGCATTTCTTTGAAGAGACTCTTTTTCTTTCTTTTTTCTTTTTTTAAACCAGTTCAGATTGCTCTCCCGCACGCCCACCCCACCCCCAATGTTAAGGTTTTGGCCTATTTGTTTCATTCAGAGAAGTAAGGCACAGGCTATAATTACAGTACTCAGGTTTTCTAGAAACTCAGCTTGAGATCAGTATGAGGGGTAGTAGCATCCGGGGCTTTTTCCCCCACTCCCACCACTACATGGAACCAGTTGTAAATCTCAAAAAGAAAGAGTCAACTTCAACTCAAAATCCGGGTCAGTGTATTTGACTGCACCTCCCTGACCTTGCACAAGGACCAGAAATGGGCATACAAACCAGGAGAAAGCCGTGACAGAAGTCAAAGTTCCCATAATGAGCTAATTGCTTCATGTCTGGCTGAAGAGCAGATGGCGAGAGACAGGGAGAACATTCTGTCAGAGGGCCCGAGGCAGACTGTGGACAGCCAACCCCCTCCAGTAACATCCCCATGTCACCCACTGCCCAGGACACAGGGCCCACTGGCTGGGAAAGGCAGTTAAAGACAGCCCTGGAAAGGTGAGAACTAAGCTGAGTAAGGCTGAAGATGGCAGAGAAGCTTCGAAGTTCCTTGCTATTCGTGACTTTTATTCAGCATGAGCCAGCTCTAACTAGTGCTATGAATAATCAAACAACAAAGGAGACCGACAATGGTTAAGGTAACACTGGCTTAGTCAGCATCACTTCTCCTATAACCAATCTTGGGTCAGGAATTAGATACTGTTACTGACATGACTGGTGACACAGAGCACTTATACTGTGCCAGAGGAACCACTTTCCATACGTATTCTCTCAAGTAATTCTCAAGATAGTTCTAAGAGGAACTATTACTAGTCCCATTCTACACATCATGAAATTAAGGCTAAGAGAAAATGAGTAACTTGTCCATGACCTAACAGCTAGTAGGTAAACAAAATAGGAAACCAAGTAAGCTGACTCTAGAATATGTGCGTGTGTGTGTGTGTGTGTGTATATATATATATTAAGATTTTATTTATTTGACAGAGAGAGAGAGCAGCAGACAGAGGGAGAAGAGAAGCAGACTTCCCCACCAAGCAAGGAGCCTGATGCGGGGCTCAATCCCAGGACCCTGGGATCATGACCTGAGCCGAAGGCAGATGCCCAACAGACTGAGCCACCTAGGGGCCCCTCCAGAACGTTTTTAAACCACTCTGATACACCCTTCATTCCCTCACTCTTTTTCTTTTAGTGATATATCACAGGTTTACTCAGGCTACCAGATAAGGTCCACTGGTGCATTGGCCCCATTCTTTACAGGACACCCTCAGAGCAGCCTGGCCTGAGCACTTGTTCTTTGTTTCTAAATTAGGGGGAAGCTTCAAATCTATTTCCTCTTGGGTAAGATCAAGAGAAAAAACACCTCAACATGAAGAGGAAAGAAATCAGCATGACAGCCAAAAACCTCAACAGTGAAGGTTTTAAGATAATGAATAAGGCAGTCAGTGGAGGCGGGCCCTTCTCCCTCCCTGGAGATTTTTAACTGCAGTGGCATCTTGCATCTTTATAAGGCTTTAAATAATTTTAACAACTTCTATGGCCACCCTCTGTGAGCCCTCTGGCTTGGGTCTCAGCTCTGCCAGTAATATGCTGATGGCCCTAAAAAAGGTATATAGCCCATTTTACTTCTCTGCAACTCAGTTTTGTCATCAGTAAAATAAGAACCCACTGAATACAAAACTCAAGCACTGGAAGGTGACAGAACTACGAGGGAATCTCTGACTCTTCAGTCACCAAAGAAACCACCAATAGCCATTCCTTGGATCCAAACCAGACCCAGCACTGATGTTTCAAATAAAATTGATATAAAGACCGCTAGGATGATGTTTTCCAGCCCATAAACACCATCATTTCAGACTTTAGCAGCTGGGCCCAAGGATGGAGACTTTGCTTCATGAATACAATCAAACCCAACTTCCCATGACCAGCAATGGGGAGAGTCACAAAATCAACCTTAAATACCTTCCTTAGGATTTTGCCCCTTAAGCTTCCAACTCTACTACCAACTGAATCCAAAGTGTGACCAATCAATGTTGTCCGAATCAATTGTCCTACTTTATGTTACTTCCACTGAACTGGCACCTGCTAGTTTTCTCGAGTTTGGTCAGATGGCTGCTGACCCCATGGGAGCTTCACAGAAATAAGAGAGGCAAAAGCATGAAACTATTTCCAGACATAAAGAAATGCCCATTTAAAAGTCCATTGGTATCAGCCTTCCTCACCTGACCTATGAGATGCATCTGTGATTCTTCTTTCAGTTTCTAGAACTCCTCCCCTTCATAAGACAGAAAAGGCAGTAGCTAGACATGGATCAGTTCACTGACTGCTGTGATATTCTTCTGCCTGGAATGATAAGTGGTAATTAAAAAGGATAATGCCCCCCTCAGTCAAGACACAGCCAGCAAGCAGACCTCAGAAACATACCCATTTCTCTGTGGCTGGGACATGTGGGCATGGGCATCAGACACTACCCAAAGACTCCAACTTCCAGGAACACCTGAGCCAACAAAGCAGGCTTGGCTATAAATAAATAAGACCAAAGAAGCGTCAGAGATACAGATGGTAAACAGAATACTTCAGAAGGCCAAGATTTGGGAAGCGCCTGGGTGGCTCAGTCGGTTAAGTGTTCAACTCTTAATCTTGGCAAGGGTCATGATCTCAGGGTCATGAGGCTGAGCCAGAGGTTGGCCTCTGCACAGGGCATGAAGGCTGCTTTAAGAGTCCCTGTCTCAGGGGCACCTGGGTGGCTCCGTGGGTTAAAGCCTCTGCCTTCGGCTCAGGTCATGATCTAAGGGTCCTGAGATCAAGCCCCGAATCAGGCTCTCTGCTCAGCAGGGAGCCTGCTCTGCCTCTGCCTACATGTGATCTCTTTCTCGCTGTCAAATAAATAAATAAAATCTTAAAAAAAAAAAAAAATAGAAGAAGAGGAGTCCCTGTCTCATTTCTGCAAAGAGGAAATCCAAATGGCCAACAGACACATGAAAAACCACCACTCGGCATCAGAGAAATACAAATCAAAACCACAGTGAGATACCACCTCACACCAGTCAGAATGGCTAAAATTAACAAGTCAGGAAACGACAGATGTTGGCGAGGATGTGGAGAAAGGGGAACCCTCCTACACTGTTGGTGGGAATGCAAGCTGGTACAGCCACTCTGGAAAACAGTATGGAGGTTCCTCAAAAAGTTGAAAATAGAGCTACCCTACGACCCAGCAATCACACTACTGGCTATTTACCCTCAAGATACAAATGTAGTGATCCAAAGGGGCACATGCACCCCAATGTTTATAGCAGCAATGTCCACAATAGCCCAACTATGGAAAGAACCCATATAGATGCCCATCAACAGATGAATGGATAAAGATGTGGTGTATATATATACACAATGGAATACTATGCAGCCATCAAAAGAAACGAAATCTTTGCCATTTGCAATGATGTGGATGGAACTAGAGGGTATTACGCTAAGCGAAATAAGTCAGAGAAAAGCAATTATCATATGATCTCCTCTCTTTTTTAAAGATTTTATTTATTTATTAGAGAGAGCGAGAGAGATCACAGATAGGCAGAGAGGCCGGCAGAGAGAGAAGGGGAAGCAGGCTCCCTGCTGAGCAGAGAGCCTGATGCAGGCCTCGACCCCAGGACCCTGAGCCAAAATCAGAGGCTTCAACCCACTGAGCCACCCAGGCACTCCTGATCTCTCTGAAGAATTTGAGAGGCAGGGTGGGGGTTCGTGGCGGGTGGGG
>CM052809.1:27872423-27891873 GCA_028533885.1 Nasua narica
GAAACAGAACCAGAAGCTAGTCTCGGAATCCCCACCGCCTCATCTCCTGGCACTTAAGAAAAGTTACTGGAGACGCTGTGAACAAAAAAGGTAGGTAAGGCGACTCCTGGGCTGAGGCCAGGGCTAACTTGGTCGTCCCGCTTTGGAGGAAGATGTACGGGGAGGGGGGGGGAGTGTCCTATGTGGGGACCCCGGTACAGTGCTGGGAAGTCGCTCGTGGAAGGAGAGTAGGTCACCGGTCCGAGACCCCCGCCCAGCTCCAGGGCCGGGCGGCCCTCACCGCCCCTACCTTCGGCTTCCTGCCGGGCAGCCGAGGGGTTAGACACAACCCCCACAATTCCAGGCGGCTGCAGTGGCAACCAGCACCCCATGCGCAGACGCGGCGGCGACCCTGTGAAGTTGTGAGCGCGCAGTTATTACGTCACTCGCCATTTCACCCAATTGTCGCCTTCCAGAAACACTTGCGACCGCCTCTCTCCCTTTACTGCTCGCCAACTTGTTAAGCCCCGCCTTTCTGCCCCGCTTTTAAGGGGGAGAAAGTCCCGCCTTTAAGCACACGTGTAATAGATTAGGATTTTTCTCTGTATCCCTCCGCCAGAGTGAGAGACATTTGAAGGAGAGCCCCACGGACCTGATTTTGCTTCCAAGCCAGACTAAAATGGGACTTCGAAGTTTCATCTCTGATTTCCCAACAGTCTAATTTCTTTCTAGCGGAAAGAACAACAGAAGGAAACCAGAGGACGTGAGACGTAAAGATAAATCAACTTGTTGCCACACAGTGTGGGATACATCCGAGTCTCGAGCAGTAAAAATAGTCCTTTGATAATTCGTGCAAATAGGTCACCAACCAGTCATTTCCTTTTTATATTTCTGTACAGTGTGAATTGACACGACCATTTTCAAAGTGATAGTCATCCACAGCTCAAATTCTGCTATACCCCTGAATATCTTTTGTGCCAGGTGCTGCATATATATTTACTTCTAATAACTACTGAAGATCAGAAGTGTCAACTCCCTTTTTACAGATGGGGAAGCTAAGGGTCAAAGAATTTGAACTTGTACAAAGTCATACAGTCAGGAAGTAATAAAACTGAGAATGTAAGCCAGACTTGGGTGCCTCCCAAAGTCCCCTTCTCTTTCCATGATAAGACCTTCCCCTTGACCAGAGGCGTTTTACCTAATAAAATGGAGTGCTCCCTCAGGCCCTGAGAGTCCAGACAGAGTGATTCCTGGACATTCAGGAGTGGAGAAAATGACTACCCAAACAAGCAGTAACTTCCCCCAAACAGCAGGTATTCTCAAAGAAGAAACAAGCAACCTGTCTCCGGTTTTTCCTCATTTCTGATGTATTATGTGGGCTTCTATCAGTTGATACACTTTCTTGATTATGTTTACTTCAAACAGATGGGAAATTGACTTTGCAGCTGTGAGCAAACTTTGGTTAGTAGCCTGGGGAAGGAGACAAAACTTTGGGCAATAGTTGAGTGGGAAGTGACAGGGGTTTTTTTGGGGGGTTTTGTTTTTCAGAAAAGTCTACAAAGGACACTTAACTGGGACTAAGTGGGAAAGGACAGGTATCAGCTCACTTTTTCCATGGAACACCCAGGAGGCTAACGAGAGTAGCCCAGGAATAATTCTAGCTTATGTCACTGCCTAGTACCATGAAGATAAATAATAAATGTTCAAAAAATATCTAGTGCACCAGTGGTAATTCACAGAATGAATGTATAAATTACAATCAAGCCTGGAGCAAGTTATAAAAAGACATTAACAAAGTGCTAGGAGAGTAATATGCTTATAAATAGAATAAGCTCAAATGTTAGAATGAATAAATAAATGCATCAGCCAAGAGAAGAGTCCCGCTGGACACAGAGATACCAGCACTCACAGGGGCCTGGCTTCTTTCTTGGGACAGATCTAATTGGGTAAAGTGTCTGGCGAAGGGAAAGTCTAAGTTCTGCCAGTCCCCCAAACCTTGAAAAGACCTGAGAACCACCTTCCCAGGAGAACCAGCTCTGAGCTCAAGCCTCCTCAGCTGCTAAAACCAGTGTGCAAGGCTAGGCCTAAGCAGACAGCCCCTACTTTCATGGCCCACAAACAAGGAGAACCACTGTAAAAGTGGGAAGTTTGAAACCCAAGGAACATAATGGGTGATTGGATCACAGAAGTCTCTTCTCTGTTTCCTTGTATTGCTCTTGGAATTGGGCAGACATAAGTTTTAAATTTCCTTTTAAATAAATAACAAACAAAAAGCCACCTCTTCTTGCAGCTTTGTTGGAGAGCTTTGAAGATCCCTCTTCCACTCCTCAGAGGAGCAGAACCTTGGAAGGGTAGAGAGTCTGAGAAATAACCTTCAATCAGGCCATCATCAACCAAAGGACACCACAACATCCATCTCCAGACCTCTGCTATGCAGAGATTTAAGTGATCAACCTAACCTCCCTCAACAAGCAAAATGTGTTGAGTAGATTATTTCTCCTCTGATCACCCATTCTCAACTAAGCTCCCATGAGCCTGATACCCAGTTGTATGAAAGCATTCCTGGCATCAGGAATTGGCTCCCCGCTTTCTCTGGATGGACCTAGAATATTCAGTGTGAGGGGCAGGAGCCCCAGCTCCCTCACCACCATATTGTCCTGTCCTGCTTTCTCCTCTCTGTACCCCTCCCTCCTTGGCTTTCACCATACACTTTACTGTTTTTAAAAAGATTTTGTTTGTTTTTTTGTTTGTTTGTTTGTTTGTTTGACAGAGAGCACAAGTAGGCACAACCTGCAGGCAGAGGGAGAGGGAGAAGCAGGCTCTCCGCTGAGCAGGGAGCCCAATGCAGGGCTCCATCCCAGCACTCTGGGATCATGACCTGAGCTGAAGGCAGTCACTTAACCTACTGATCCACCCAGGTACCCCTCACCATACACTTTAAATCTTGCTGCCAGAAATCCCTTCTGGACTCCAGACGTTTTATTCACTTGAACAAGAATAGCTAAGCTACATATCAGCCATTGACTATGGGGATACAGCTGTGAAATAGTCTCACTGGGTTCTTACCCTCAAAGAGCTCAGGGTCAGATCAGAGACACAGAAATGTAAACAGATCAAATCAACACGATCCAACAAGGACTATAGAACAGAAATATCAACAGAACTCTAAGAAGGCAGCCACTCAGTTCACACTGCTGTCTTTCTTTCCAAACCCCTTACGTGAGTACATCTCTCCCCCATTCATCATCTTGTTTGCTCCAGACAGCCCTGTGAGGCAGATGAAGCAGATTTTATTCCCATTTTACAGATAAAACAAAACTCCTTGAACTCATCAGGTCTATGTTGTCCAATATGGTAGCTAATAGCCACATGTAGTATTTAGACGTAAATGAATTAGAATGAAATAAAATTTAAAACTCAGTTCCTTAGTAACAGTAGCCTCACTTCAAAGGGCTCAAGAGCCACATGTGGCTAATGTCTACCATATCAGACAGCACGAGTTAGAAAACATTTCCGTCCTCACAGAAAGCTACTGGGTCCTGAGAGGCAGTGCAAGGGCAGGAGTGTGAGGCCAGAGCTCTCAGTGTTCCCAGAAAAGCTGAGTTGGCCTGCCAACATAGAAGAAGCAAGAAGCTGAGGGTCACGGCCAAGGAGACCAAGAGGAACTGGCCTTCTAAAACAGGGTCCTCCCCTTCCTGGGCTGCACACAGATGGCGTGGGCGGCAGCAGCCAAGGCATGGCAGAAACCAGATGATCGCTACACCGAAACCTGGGCTCATTTGAAGCCACATAAGCGGCTTCCTTGGTGGAACTCGGGAATTCTAGGTATCTCGACTCCAGAAAACATCAAGGACCCCAGCGACTGTGTTTTCCTCTGTTTCTGGTTCATCTCTGAAGGCCTCATTAGCAGAAAAGGAAAAATAACAAAACAGTCCCTGTAAAAGGGATGTGAGACCTCTGTATGGCAGCCTCTCACCTGCTAGAAGGCCTTGGCAGCTCCAGGGGGCTTCAGCCTGAAAAGTCAGGACATTCAAGCTGCATTTGCTCTCAGCTAAACAAGTTTCTCTGGTTCAAAGGAAAAGCACTCAAAAGAAGAGACCTGCAAGACAGACAAGATTTCAAAGGGTTCTCACCAAACAGCTCCCACTGAGGCCAAAGCAAAACCCCAAGAACCACAATTCTGTCACCAGAAACACCTTCAACCACACACCTACTCAGGGACATAGAGATCTGACACAAGAACCCACAAAGACGGCGAACCACAGGAACACACACACACAGTTAGGGCAGACATGGCCGCAGCCCTGTTCTTGTTATCCACTGCTGCATAACCAAGCATCCCAAAACAATCATTTATTTAGCATTTATTTATTTAGGGTAGGGCTTGGCAGGGAAGAACTAACTGTGCTCTGTGTACTGTCAGCTGGCATGGTTCAATGAAGGCAAGAGGCTCAACTCCCTTGGCTGGCAATTGATGCTGGATGCCGGTTGGGACCTCCCCTGGCTACTGTCAGCCGGGACATGACAAGTGGCCTCTCCCAATAGCTGCTTGGCCTCCTCACAGTTTGGTAGCTGGTTTCTAACGATGAGCATCCCAAGGGGACAAAACATTAAAGTGCATGGTATTTTTATGATCTCGCTTCAGAAGTCACATAGCATCTTTTCTGCCATGTTCTGTTGGTTTGAGGGAGTCACAGAGGTCTGTCCACATTGAAGGAGAAGGAAGGAGAGACTCTCTCTCTCTCTGGAAGAAGTTGACATCATATGGCAAGGAGAACATGCGGGATGGGATGTATCATGAGAGCCATCTGGAGATTAGCCACGGCCCCCACACCGTGACACAGACACCCACAGTCGTGCATACAGCTTACACAGTCAGAGTCATACACGGTTCGCAGATGTGTTTACACATGTACATAAATGTAAACATCCTGCATTCACATAGCTGAACATGTCACCTAATGCTATGCCCTTTGCCACATATATATTTCTTACAAAATTACACAATTAGATGTGTTTAGGGAAACATGAAAAACATACACCTAGAGAGTAGCCTTGAACATCAGTGAGAGACCCTAAGGAAACCAGATTGGGAGCAGATGGAGTATGACCTAGATGTGAGCTGTGCCCTCACCCTGCTCCATTTCCCCACCAAGAACTCATGGCTGCACCACCATCAGTGTGAGATGCAGAACTTACTGCAGGTACCACAGGGGTGATGGAGGAGAATGTTAATCCCACGCCCCCCACAGCAGACTGCCTGGAAGCCTACTTGAGCAGTTCTTTCCTCCCAAGTTCCCGACTCACTTCCATCACACCGTGAATCACTTTTTTATCTTTTCTTTCCCTTGCATGATACCCAGTCAGCGAGTTCACATCTCTGTCTCTTCCTGGATTCTCCCTCAAGCCTCCAAATTCCTCACTCCTTTACCATACAGAGGAGTTCACGTTTGCCCAGATCCATTAGAAAGGGCTGGCGTAAAGACAGACAGGCAGGGACTGGAGCCGGAACCAAGATGGTCTAAAGACAGGCTACTCTCCCATCTCTCCTTCTCACTGACCACCTGTCCTCTTGCTCTTGTCGTCTGCCTCACATCAAGATGTCTGACTGGCCAGGATGGTTTCACTCTACATTTCTAATTGGGGCTGAGCCAAGTTGGCTGGAACAGTTTATTGCAGTCTCGACCCCCCCACACACACATACACACCCAGAAGATCCCTAAGAACAAGGCCGTTGCAGGGCTGTTGTAGGGCAGCCTATGTGGGCCCTCTCCTAGTACAATCTGTGTCTCCCCTACACAAGGGCCAGGGCTGCTTCTCCAAGCAGACTGCAGAAGGGATGTTGTATGCTGTGGGGGACTCCTGGGTATGACAGGCACAGTGACCGAACATGCCTGCACATGCTAGCGCAGTCCTGGATCAGTAAGCCAATGAGGGGAGAACACTTCCCTCCTCTGAAACTGTCCCTCATCAAGGGTCCCAAGCACCCAAGCTTTGGGAGATCACATGGCTGGCCCTCTCTGGCATCTCTCACAATATTACATCATCAAATCCAGCATCATTGTCAGCAGGGGCGAGTGGATTTGGGACCGTGGAACAGTTTTAAAACAGGCTTTAGAATCAGACAGATGGGGGCGCCTGGGTGGCTCAGTGGGTTAAGCCTCTGCCTTCTGCTCAGGTCATGATCTGAGGGTCCTGGGATCGAGCCCCACATCGGGCTCTCTGCTCAGCAGGGAGCCTGCTGCCCCCTCTCCCTCTGCCTGCCTCTCTGCCTACTTGTGATCTCTATCTCTGTCAAATAAATAAATAAAATCTTAAAAAGAAGAAGAAGAAGGGGCACCTGGGTGGCTCAGTGGGTTAAAGCCTCTGCCTTCGGCTCAGGTCATGATCTCAGCGTCCTGGGATCGAGCCCCGCATCGGGCTCTCTGCTCGGCAGGTAGCCTGCTTCCCTCTCTCTCTCTCTCTGCCTGCCTCTCTGCCTACTTGTGATCTCTCTCCTGTCTGTCAAATAAATAAATAAAATCTTTAAAAAAATAAAAAATAAAAAAAAAGAAGAAGAAGAAGACGACGACAGATGGTTCAAATCCTGACAACACCTCACTAGCTAGGCAAGTTGTTCTAACCCTAAGTTACCTTACAGGGGTGTTTCCGTATCTGTAACATGGAGGTAATACTAGTCTTCCCTTCAGCAACTGTTATGGTGATTAAATGAGATAATATATGTAAAGCACTCAGCCCAATGGTTGGCACAGTAAGTGCTGAGTTGATCTTGATTACGAGTACTATTCTTTTCCAGGCCTGTTGGTTACACAGACATGGCGCTAAAAGCTGGGTACAGCTAAACCACACACAAATACATATACAGATACTTAGAAACTCACACAGGAGATCCTGCTCTGTGTTCCCACTTAACATTCAAACTAATTATTCCACTGGCAGACCTGCACATACCACACACACATCATACACCATGCCCAGGCTGTATATGGGCTTTTGTGGAAAAATTGGGAGAAGAGGTATTACCCAAGCAGACGAACCCTTCCTCTGGTCAAAAACGAGGCACAGGTGAAATGAAAGGTGTGGGAGTATCTGTGGAACAGAGGGTCTTGGGAGCTCTTCTGGAGGAGGCACACTGCATTTTCTGGGCTGGGTGAGGATGACAAGTTGAATGTGGTTTTTCTCAGTGGTGTCTTTATTACTACACACCCTGGAGCACACAATAGGCCAGCTCAGGCGGCAAGGGGCTGGCCACATGCAACTTATCATTCTTATTTGTTTAGCTAGTGTGGCTTCTCATTTCCCCACGGCCTCTGCAGAGCCACCCAGAGTGGGAGGCACTGGCACCAAGATCATTATGGAATTATGAGCCCGAGCAAACCACCACTAGAGCCACTGTGGGGAAATAAATCTTCCCTGGCTAGAACTGAATTGCATAGCCATAGGAACCCTACTTCATTCTCCTAATGCCTGCTCCTCTGTGACTGGCAGGGGTAAGAGATGGAGAGCCAGGTAAGGTTGAGGGGTCCTTCTCTAGGGCAGGGGATCTAGGGGCTCTGACCTCATCAATTGCCCACCCTGGGCAACAATCAGAATAATAACATTAACCAAGACTTCGCAGTTTAGAAAGATTTCTTATGTATGCCATTTAATTCTCATGGAAAGCTTGTGAAATGCGGGTGTTACTGTTCCCCATTAAACAAAAAGTACACCAGGGACGCCTGGGTGGCTCAGTTGGTTAAGCAACTGCCTTTGGCTCAGGTCATGATCCCAGGGTCTTGGGATCGAGTCCCGCATCGGGCTCCTTGCTCCGCAGGGAGCCTGCTCCTCTCTCTGCCTCTGCCTGCCTCTCTGCCTGCTTGTGTTCTCTCTCTGTTAAATGAATAAATAAAATCTTTAAAAAAAACAAAAACAAAAAGTACACTGAAGTTCAAATACTCTGAGAGAGATGTAGCACAGCGCCGGGACCATGGCAGCCCCCAAATGGAACATGTGGAATGGAATGTTCCTAATGATCCTAGGAGACGCTTTGTCCTAGTTCCAAATCTAATACTTTCATATTACAAATAGGTCAGATTCCACCTACTACAGTGTGTCCATTAGTTGATAAATTTATTGAGTTCATGTGCCAGGTCCTGTGCTAAGAACTGGGGATTTAATGGTGAGTGAGCAGACTTGGTCTTGAAGTCGATTAAATGTAGTTTCAAATTCTTTGGCACCCCAGTGGTCGAGAGGTGGGATATATATCCCATCCCTATGAATCTAGATGGCTTTGATCAATAGAGTACAGAAGAAGTGATGCTATCCAGTTTTAAGCCTACTCTCAGAAAGCTTCCACGTTGGTCTCAGAGCCTTGAGCTTCAGTAAGTCCATCCACCCTGATAGTGAGACAGGGAGAAGGGCCCAGCTGAGCCCAGCCTTCCTGCCACCCCACCAAGGTACCAGACTTTGAGTGAAGCCTTTATGGACCTTTCAGACCCGACCAGCCCCCAGCTGAGTACCAGTGAGCGGTCACAGTCAACATCACAGGGAGCAGAAGCATCATCCAACCAAACCCTTCTCGAATTCCTGGGATACAAAACCGCGAGCTGTAACAAACTGGCTGTTGTTTTAACCCATAAGTAGGCAGAGTTTCTCTAGGAAGGGCTAGATAGTAAATATTTTAGGCCTCGAAGACCACTGTACTGTCTCTGTCACAAAGTGTCACAAAGAAAACCCCTTGTTTGGGGTTTTTTTAATAACCCCTTAAAAATGTAAACACACGCAGAGACACAGTTTTCTAGTTATACAAAAAGAGGCCATGAGCTAGATCTGGCCCATGGTCCCTACTTTGCCAAACTCTATTTTAAGCACTAAGATTCGAAGTAGTTACTTACCTTGAAACAGCTAACCAAAACAGCCCTTTCATGCATGAGGCTAAAAACTGCAAGTAAGACAGACATAAAACAAAAGAATAATAATTAATCAAATAACCACATAGAGGAGATGGGCCAGGTGCAATGGGATTTAATGTCACTGAGGGTTTTAGGAAAGGCCTCCCCCAAAAGGCAACATTTAGGCTGAGACTTATAGAGGAACCCCATACCCATTAGCAGTCACCCCCCCATTCCCTTCCGTCTGGTCCCTAACAACCACTAAGCTGCTTTCTCTGTCTCCACAGACTTGCCTAGTCTGGATATTTCATATAAATGAAATCATACATACGTCTTTTGGGGAATTTTTTTTCCTGCTTAGCATAATGTTTTCAAGGTTCCTATTATATGGATACAACAACATTTTCTTTTCTTTTTTAGATTTTATTTATTTATTTGACATTGAGAGACATAGAGAGAGGGAACACACGCAGAGGGAGTGGGAAAGGGAGAAGCAGGCTCCCCACCAAGCAGGAAGCCCGACGTGGGGCTCGATCCCAGAACCCTGGAATCATGACCTGAGCCGAAGGAAGATGCTTAATGACGGAGCCACCCAGGCGCCCCACAATAACGTCTTCTTTATCTGTCCATCAGACAATGAACATTTAGATTGTTTCCATTCTTTAGCTGTTACAAATAATGATGCTATGAACATTCACATACAAGTTGTTGTTTGCACACCTGTTTTCAATTGCCTTGGGTATATACTGAGGAATGGAATTTCGAGAGCATGTGGTAACTATGTATGCCTCCATTTTTTAACCAATAACTATGTGTTAGAGGACAGAATGGTCTACTTAGTTTAAACCTAAGTCACATGCTCTATTCCTGGTGCTCAGGGTAGAGCCCGTTTCACTAGAACTACAGGGACTGAGGAGAAAATGATGGTTCCTCAGGAGGAAATGAGGTACATTTACCAGACGGAAAGTGAATGGATTCTAAGCAGCAAATCCACAGATGACCACTACAAATAGCTACATTTATCGAATGCTTACAAAAGGCAAAAGAAAAAATTAAATTTCCTTGGTACTTACAGCGCATTGACAAGTCCTTGAAATGGGCAGAGCAACCTTCCTCTAGGAACTCAGCTTTCTCAATGTTGACACCTTACTAAGAGCAAAAGGCAATCTTAGCTTAATATTATCCTGACCCCCCCACTCCCCAGGATTCTGTAAGTCTACTTTAACATATACAATTCCTTTGGAAACTTCTTTTATCTCTACCCCCCAAGATACATGTTAGCAATCATCCTCCAAGCATACGGACCCTCATACACATTTGAAGGGTCTCATGATTAAGGTTTTACCGAACAGTACTAAATGACCTTTCCTAACAATAGCTAGCCCCCTCAAGGTCCTGGAAACCTTGCTTCCAAAATTCCTTAGAGACTTACACTACCTCTCACCCCCTCCTAACTTGAAAGTATATAATCAGTCACCCATCACAACCCCGGTGGAGCTCTTTTTGCCCGTGGGTCTTGTCCCCATGCTTTAATAAAACAACATTTTTGCACCAAAGAAGTCTCAAGAATTCTTTCTTACCGTTTTCTCCAAACCCCAACATTTCCACATCACTAAGTATATGCATTAACTCATATAATCTTCACAGCAATCCCCGAAGGATTCTGTTATTCCTACTTCACAGATGAAGAAACTAAGTTTCAGAAAAATTGTGTAAGTTGCCTGAGTCTGTATAGCTGGGAGGTGGGAATTTGAACCAAAATCTGATTTCAAAGCAAAGTGTCAGAGAAAAAAAACAATTCTGAGCCATGTTGACTAATTTTTTTTAAGTAAGCTCCATGGCCAGCATGGAGCCTAATGTGAGGCTTGAACTCACCACCCTGAGATCAAAACCAGAGCCAAGACCTAGAGTCAGAGGCTTAATTGACTGAGCCATCCAGGCTCCTCACAGATTCTGAGCTATGTTAAAATATATCTGCTAGAGGCTCTTTTATTTTATTTTTCTAATACTTTTTTTTAAGACTTTATTTATATAAGAAAGAGTGAGCCAGAGAGAGAGAGAGAGCACAAGCTGGCAGGGAGAGGCAGAGGGAGAAGCAGACTCCTTGCTGAGCAGGGAGCCCTACACTGGGCTCAACCCCAGGACCCTGGGATCATGACCTGAGCTGAAGGCAGATGCTTAACTGACTGTCCACCCAGGTATCCCTTCCCAATACTTTAAAAAAAAAAGAGAGAGAGAGATTAATCTATTTATTTTAGGAAGAGAGAATGTATATACATGAGCAGTGGGAGAGGCAGAAGGGGAAGAAATCCTCAGACTCCCTGCTGAGTGTGGCTTAACCTCGGGACCCCGAGATCACAACCTGAGCCGAAATCAAGAGTCTGATGCTCAGCCGACTGAGCCACCCAGGTGCCCCTTCCCAGTACTTTTATAATCACTGGAGAAGAGTGTGTAACCAAAAATTTCCTTTCACA
This sequence comes from Nasua narica, assembly GCA_028533885.1. NCBI lineage: Eukaryota > Metazoa > Chordata > Mammalia > Carnivora > Procyonidae > Nasua > Nasua narica. The sequence continues at coordinate 27,883,747 of CM052809.1, forward strand.
TCACGGAGTGGGAAGAACAAGTTTTTATAAAGAAAAAAAAATCACAGCTGACCTTTTTTCCTTTAGATTTCCAAGTAAGCTTCCAATTTTGTCAGACCACATCATTGGCATTGATATTAAGCAGATAGATTTCTTAGAAAGCCCCCATGCTTCTTGTAACTACCCATCTTTTTCTAAGAGGTCTAGTAAAAATTCAGCTAAATTCTTCTTGTTATGAGAGTAGGAAATGCAGAACGCCACATCAGGCTCTTAACCTCCCTCAGATGTGATTTACAAGAGCCCTTATCTCAGGCTCATCTGTGGTCCTCGTGGTGAGGACCAAAGGCGAGGGACCTCTGATTCCCCACTCTCTGCTCTTGTAGTCTACAGCCTGAATGATGTGAGATGGGTGGGACAGAAAAATGTGAGGTTGCCAAAGTCGAAGGGGTATAAGGGGTTGCATATTGTTGCCCCACACCTTCTGCCAATTCCAAAAGGCCAGCCTTTGGAGTATTGTGGCAGAATAACTCCGTATTAAGCTGCACACTGTGCCAAGCTTCATACTAAGAAGCAGGCTTGTAGCATCACACTGACTCTTCCTTGAGAGACCCCTTTCACCACTTCCTCCTCCCAATACACACGCATTCCCATCAAAGAAACTTGCATCCTAAGCCCTTGAAAGATTTACTGCCAGTGCCACAGACAAATTAGTGAATACTCTGGCAGTTGATTCCAAAGACAGGATGCTCATTTGCATGAGAAGTCGCATGTCATTTGCATTATATTTGCAAGTCATTTGCATGTCACGTCTTCCCTGTCAAAATGTACATAAATCCTTTCTACTTTCATTTTTTTTTTTCTAAAAAGGACTACGCCTCCACATCCTGCCCAGACTGTCTGGTAAAATTACTAGTTGAGTATTCCTAGCTTGATTGTGAAGAGTCTTACATGCCATGCTGAGGAGATCTCAAACTATAGAGAATCCCCAAGAATATCAGAACGTGGTTTGAGATATTTCATCCATTCATTCATTTATTCAACAAATCTTTATTGAACAATGTGCCCAGGCACTGTTCTAGGTGCTGAGGATATATCTGTTAACAATGAGATTCAAAAAAAAAAAAAAAAACAATGAGATTCAAAATAATTACTACATTAAAAGTTAAATGCCATCATTTTAGATTACTTGGCACCAATCTGATCAATAAATAGGAGTGGAAACTAATACTAAAATCTCCTCAAAGTACTTGGTTATAAGTGGTCATCTAGGCATTGTGGACCATACTTAATTTTTAAAAAAAAAATTCATCCTGAAATTAAATAACACATTTTCTCATGGATACTGAAGACCCCTGATGATGCTCCATGAAAAACCCCAGATGTGAGAAGAACCAACTGGGGAGCCAGTAAAAGATTTAAGCAGGGAAATCACCTGAGTTTGTGCCTTAATATAGGGGCAGCTACATGGAGGGTGGACTGGAAGCTGCTTGAGGCCAGAGATCAAAGAGAGGCTTTGATAGCCGGGTGTGACTCTGATGTGGGGCTGTCCACGCTGCTAGCTTCCTAAACCGATGGCCCCTCACAGCTGTCTGTCTGAAATCGAGTCATATCACATATAGGGTGGCTTCAGAAATATTCAACAAAAATTTGTACATGACAGGGGTCATAACACACATTGTTTCACTTGAAACCTCGCCTCTAGATGTGTCTATTCAAATTCTCTCGTGTAGCCATAAGTGGTAGATGCTTCTCAACTCTTCTATCACCCAGTTCTCAACTGACTCAGTCTCTCTCTTCCTGATCTTTTAATCTCTGGAACTCCAAACTCATCACCTCCTTATTTTGTAGAGCAATGCAGCCTCTTTTCTGAAATCCCAGGGAGTGTGGAAAAGCAAAGTGTCCTTCATTTCCAGCATCTATCCCTGTGAGAGATTATAAGTAACATTTTTTTTTAAGTCTGTCCTTAAGAGAGAGCTGGTAAAGATCTTATCAAGAGCAATACCTCTGTAATGTAGAGAAGAGACAGAGTCATGGCAGAGAGAGTATTAGGATTGGAGTGGGGAAAGGAAGCCCAATATAAATACAGAGTCTCAAGGGGCAGACCACAAACAGCTCTCATTAGGTCTTGGTCACATGTTAGGATGGATTGCTTGGTTCAGATACTCAGAGGTGCTAAGACAGGGTCTGGTTAAAAACCCATGGTAACACTAGCCTATAAAGAAGAGAAGGGTAGTGGAGGGAAGCCCAGAAGGGAAGCCCAGTGGAGGGAAGCAGAAGTGATCAGAGAGGTAGATAGAATGTCTAGCAAGGAACAAGAAAAGAGTTTCGAGAAAGAGAGAGCCAGCAACATAAAACATCACAGAGAGGTCAAGTACAAGGACAGCTGGAGAGAAGTTATTGGATCTGGCAATTAAGGTGACCTTCTAAGAGTAGTTTTAGAGAGGTCTTGAGGAAGATACTGTTGATTACTTACCCAAAAGCCATTTTCCTACCCTTTTTCCTTACTCCCTGCTACAGAGGCTCAAAAATGCCAGCTACTTTCTCAATACCCCTTCCCCCACCCTTTTAAACCTAAAGATAGACAAGTGACCTGGTTCTGGACAATGAAGCCTGGAAGTCTGGAAGCTTCTGGAAAATATTCTCCTACTCACTTCAATCAATATCTTCTTCAACACCTTTTTTTCCCTCCTTGAAAGTCATCATGTGAGCTCATCCTGTTGAGGGCTCCAGCAGCCAATTTAGGACCATAAGGGGACAAGCCCTAGAATAGAACAAATACCCTGTGGATGGCAAATGAGAAAACCTGGATCCTTGATGACATTGTTGAATGGCTAAATTAACCAAACATGAAGCTACCAACCCCTATTTCTTGTTAGGTAAGAAAAACAAATGTCGGGCGCCTGGGTGGCTCAGTGGGTTAAAGCCTTTGCCTTTGGCTCAGGTCATGATCTCAGGGTCCTGGAATCAAGCCCCGCATCGGGCTCTCTGCTCAGCGGGAAGCGTGCTTCCTCCTCTGTCTCTGCCTGCCTCTCTGCCTACTTGTGATCTCTCTTTCTGTGTCAAATAAATAAATAAATAAAATCTTTAAAAAGAAAGAAAGAAAGACTAAATGTCCTTACTCCTTACATCATTTTTAGTCAACTATTTCATTATTTGCAATCATGATATGTGGTACACAGGAAAACCAGAATTGCATCTATTCAGGAGGGAATATAAAACCCGAAAGCAAAGATTTTAAGTGTTCTCCAAGTCGGGATGCCTGGGTGGCTTAGATGGTTAAGGGTTTGCCTTCGGCTCAGATCATGATCTCCAGGTCCTGGGATCCAGCCCCACGTCAGGCTCTCTGCTCAGTGGGGAGTCTGCTTCTCCCTCTTTCCCTGCCTTCCCCCTGCTTGTGCTCTCTCTGTTTCTCTCTCTCTCTCTCTCAAATGAATTAAAAAAAAAAAGTGTTCTCCAAGTGGTTTCCACATACCAGTTAATGAACTAGCTGCATTAAAATTGCATGGGGAAATTTCTTTTAAAATACAGTTTCTTGGGGGCACCTGGATGACTGTCAGTAGAGGATGTGACTCCTGATCTCAGGGTCACAAGTTCAAGCCCCACATCGAGTGTACAGCTTACTTTATTAATTAATTAAAAATACAGCTTTCTGGCACTTACTCCTGGAATACTCTGATTCAGTAAGTCCAGCAAGGAGTTCAGGGATCTTTCTTTGTAATAAGGGCATCAACTGGTACAACATTTTGGAAAATCATCAGTACTTTCTTATAAATAATCTACAATTCCACTCCTTTTTTTTATTTGTTTTTTTAAGATTTTATTTATTTATTTTAGATATAAAGCACAAGCAGGGGGATGGGCAGAGTGGGAATGGGAGAGAGAAACTGAAGCAGACACCACACTGAACGTAGAGCCTGATATGGGGCTTGATCTCACAACAGTGAGATCACGACCTACGATGAAATCGGGAGTCAAACACTTAACCAACTGAGCCACCCAGCGCCCCCACAATTTCACTTCTTGATATTTACCCAAGAAAAAGAAAAACATATGTTCACAAAAAGATGTGTATAAGAATATCCATAGCAACTTTATTCATGATAGCTGAAACTGGTAACAAGCCCAAATGCCCATAACGAGAGAATGAAAAAAAATCATCGACTGGGGATAAAAAGATTATCAAGGGGCATTGAACGTCCCACCACACCTGGAAATTGGACATTGGAGCCAGTGAGCATGGTTCCATGGTCTTCTCTAGCAGCCTGGAGGCAGAAGCAGAGAAAACGAAATTTGTCTGACCTGTGTGGGAATTACGGTGGGGAGAGACAAAATGACAGGAGGCAATGGAACTAAAAGGAACATTAAGAATGAAGTCAAAGTATGTCTTTGAAAGTGCATTTGAAACACCCCTGTCCAGAGCTTCCCTAAATCTGACCCCTTTAGCTCTGCCCTCTATGTGTTTCATACCTCTTCTTCAAAGGTAGGAAAACCAACCAATCCATTTTGCACACTGGGACTGAGGCTTCGAAGAGAGAAAGTAGGAGAGGTTGGAGCCAGTGTTGAGGGAAGCTCAGCATCAGTCCCTCCCAGGGCAAGGCAGAGGTGCCCAAGACGTGCAGACCACCTAGGGACCCCAGAGTGAGCAGAGACAAATCCCAACTTTGAGTGGCTTCCAAGGAGGATGACACTGCTCTCACTGAAGGTCTGAGAAGCTGTCATCTATGGGATATGGTGACTGGTGGCCTGAAAAATTAATTGGGCTGTTCAACATGGGAAATGAAAAGGAAATTCTGTCCAAGCAGGTGTCACACTAATTTGGCAGGAAGCTGGGTAATGATTTGCATATGTCCACATTCCCTTTCTTTCCCTCTCCCCTCCCTCAGTCATGCTAGTTTCAAGCTGCCCCATGATGAGCAGCATCAAAGAAATACAGCCTTGCAGGGATGAGAAGGAAGCTTTCTAAGGAGAGAAGACCAGCAGAGGAGAGGAGGGATGGCTACAATGTTACAGCTCTATCTTTCCTCCTCTCTGTTCCTGCAGGCTCAGTGGAAGCAAAGGAAAACAAAGCAATACTATCAGAAGTCTACTTTGTGTCCAGTCCTGTGTTGAAGGCTTTCACTTTAATCTTCTCAAAAACCCTGCAAGTCCAAGATCAAACCCCAGTAAGAAAAGTAGAATTTGGGGGAAGGGAAGTGTCACATAACTAGTGAGGGGCCACACTCAGTCTGATTTAAATTCTGAGCTCTTTTCCCCATAATGAGCTGAGTGGTATTTTCTGTTGAGTCAAAGATTGACCTTGCAGCCAGTATAGACATTAAACTTAGAGCACTGACTTGCAGGAAAGGGCTCAATCTCCCTAATTCCCAGAGGTCCTGGTAATACTCAGAGGAACAACTAAAATTGTCATCCACCAACAATAATAACAAAACAACAATGAGTGCCACTGCTTCTAGAGATGTTACTAAGAGCTAAGCGCTGTTTTAAGTGCTGTAGAGGTGTTATCTAATATTTATCTTCACAATAATCCCATGAGGCAGCCAACGATTATCCTTTGAAGCACCCATGTAACATCTAAAGCACTGATCACATACTAGACCGGAGAGTTCATCTCATCAGATTAAAAAAAAAAAATCAATAGAGTACTTTCTCTAATCAAAATAGAACTTAACAACAGAAAGATAACAAGACCAAAAAAAAAAGAAAGAAAGAAAGAAAGAAAGAAAGAAAGATAACAAGGTCCCCATGCATTTGGAAACACTTCTAAACTCATGGGACAAAAAAATAAATCAAAATGGAGCTATTTAGAAATGAAAGTCAGCTGTGGTCGATAAATTCTAAATTTTTGGTGAAATGGGTAATCTCCCTTAAAATGGAAAGACAATCCTCTAATGGATATATTCATTATTATCATTACTTTTCCACAGATGAGGAAACTGAGGAACAGAGAGAAACTTGTTCAGATTCCCAGAGTTAGTAAGATGCAGAGTCTGGACTCAAGGCCTAGGCCTTGACCTTGACCTCCAATTCATCCTTCCTCCCTCCCTCTCACAGATACTGAGCACCTGCCTGGCATCAGTCCTTGAACCAGGGATTTAGGAATAAGAATAAGGAATAAGGGCGCCTGGGTGGCTCAGTTGGTTGGGCGACTGCCTTCGGCTCAGGTCATGATCCCGGAGACCCGGGATCGAGTCCCATATCAGACTCCCGGCTCTGCGGGAAGTCTGCTTCTCCCTCTGACCTTCTCCCCTCTCATTCTCACTCTCTCTCTCTCTAATAAATAAATAAAATCTTAAAAAAAAAAAAAAAGAATAAGGAATAAGAGACAAAATTCTCACCCTCAGCAAACCCCCAGTCTACAAAAGACCAGGACAGGACTAGGGTGAGTCAAGTGAGTTATCAAGGGCACAGAAGTGAAGGGTGGGTTCACTGTCACCTATACAACTCTCCTTAAACTTATCACTCTAGTCCTGGCCTATTATGAAGCATAATCACACCTGCGAAGTTACATGCTTTGTAACTGTTTCTCAACTTGAAACACATAAGAATTCTCAACCATGGATGTGAGGAAAGGGTATTCCGGGCAGGGAGACAAGTATAAGCAAAGGACAGAGCAGGGAGACAGCATGTTCCCTGGTGGGAACTCTAAGCAATTTGTATTTTTGAGACATACAAATCAGCGCAAGGTAGGGAATAGCAGAAAAGAGGCTAAATAGATGGCCAAGAGCCAGGTCATCAAAGGTGCTTTATATCATGCTGAGGAGTTGAGACTTTACCCTAACGGTTTAAGCAGCGGAGTAACACAGGCATAGTTGTATTTTAGAATGATCCCTCTGGCAGGAATGTAGATGTGGGTGGGGGAGGGAACAAGGCCAAAAGCAGAGAGATGAGTTAGGAGGCTGTAACAGCATCCAGGCAAGAGACGAAGAGAGCGTACACTAGGGCAATGAGCAGTTGAAATGAAAAACAGGAAATGGATTTAAGAAGTATTTGAGATGTTAAATTGGCAGGACTTAGCAGTTGATTGAATGTGGGAGAAGAAAGTGTGGAAGGAATCAAGAACGAGGCCCCTCTCCACTCACTTTCTCTCGTAAACAACTGGAGCGCAAAGTGGTAACACCATCTTCCATCCATTTCTCAATTCATTCGTACATCTAATAATCGAGCTATCCCTTCATTCATTCATCCATTTTTTTGATTCATACATCCATATGCCCACTCATCTCTACATCTAGCCTGTGATCAAATTCTCCTAAGTGTCAAAGCATCTTGAGGAATGCATGTGTATATATGATCCAGGAACTCCACCACTGGGTATTTACCCAAAGAAAATGAAAACACCAATTTGAAAATATATATGCACCCCTCTGTTGACTGTAGCATTATTTACAATAGCCAACATATGGAAGCAACCCAAGTGTTCATCTACAGATGAATGGATAAAGAAGATGTGAGATAGTTAGATATAGATGTATATATAGATATATATATACAATAGAATATTCCTCAAGCATTAAAAAAAAGTGAGGTCTGGCCGTTTGCAATAACATGGATGGATTTAGAGGGTATAATGCTAAGTGAAATACCATAGGATTTTACTCATATGTGGAATTTAAGAAACAAAACACATGAACAAAGAAAAAATAGAGAAAAAAAAAAAAACAGATTCTTAAACACAAAGAACAGACTGACAATTATCAAAGGGGAGGTGGGCGGGGGTATAGGTGAAATAGGTGAATGGGATCAAGAGTATACTTGTCATGATGAACTCGGAACAGTGTACAGAAGTATTGAACTATAGAATTATTGGATGTAATGACATTGTACACCTGAAACTAATATAACACTGTACGTTCATTATACTTGAATTAAAAAAAGAATACATGTATATAAAAGGCATAATACTGAGCCTTATTCATTTATTCATTCATTCACTATACTTTTATTGATATCCTCCTGTGTGCCAGATACTATTCTAGGTAATCAGGATTCAGCAGTGAATAAGCAGAAAAGGTCCTGTTTAAGGACCTAATGTTCTAGTGGGAGATACAGATAGAATGCAAGGAAATAATATAATTTCAGGGACTGAAGCTCTTTTGTTATGAAAAAAAAGCAGAGCTCCTTGGAGAAATGGCTGATTCTAGAGCTGGG
>CM052809.1:27892373-27924994 GCA_028533885.1 Nasua narica
TCTCCGTGTCTTCCAGGGAATTACACCTGAGCTTGCAAAGAGAAGAGCTTGTTGGTTAAGGGACTATCCCAGGATTTTATTCCTTCATTCATCAAGTATTTATGGAGGCCCTACTATGTGCCAGGTAGTCTAGGCTCTATGGAAACAGCAGATAACAAAACAGACAAAACTGCCCACCCTCAGGAGTTGTGAGGAGTTGTGTCCTTGCACTTTCCTGTAGTCTTCCGTGCCCAGAGGCTGTGAAACCATAGGGCAGAGCTGTGCCCTGATCTGTGCCATCACTCCCTGAGCCCTGGTAGGACAAATAAAACTCTCCCTTTCCAAATAAAGTAAAGAGATCAGCACCTTTGGCACAGGGTGAATTTTTCCCAGGGCCAAACCCAGGCTGAGAGCAGAGGGCCCACATCTGGAGTGCCATTAGTTTGGATGTCACTGCAATTATCACATTGGCTGCAGACAAAGCCAAGTCACAATTGAGGACAGGATTTTAAATCACGACTTTCCAGAGTCTCATTAGGTAATTGATGCTGATCACATTGCTTAATGGGGACCCATAAAATGCTTGCTATTTATATTACAAAGGGCAGAAAAAAGGCTCAACTAACCAGATAATTGACAGATGATACGAGGAACTAGGGTGAAGGGGTGGGAAGAGACAGGGAAACCTGGTGAAGTTTCCCTGCCTCTGGATTTTAGCTTCTTAGTGGTGATGATTGTTTGGCTGGATTCAGAAAAGACTGTGGCCTGGTCTTCACAAAGCCCAAAGCTGCTCTTCCTAGGAGCCAGGGACTGAGATAAGAATTGTGATTTAATAGGATTTTCTACAGCAGGCTAAATCGTTTGCTAAACGAGCAATTTCAATCATCCCTTCTCCATCCACTAGGAGGGAATTAAGCTCACTTCTCCAGTCTGTACCCCCACCTCCCATATCCTCATTCCCTCACCAGCTCTTAGTAAAAAGGATGGTCTGTTTGAGATACAGAAGGTGCACATTGTAGCAAGACACTTTGGGTCCAGCTAAGTTCACCAGATGATAAGGCTATAAGAGAGCTACAACCCATTCCCTGCCCCGCATGCCCCAAAGCACCCTCAGAGACCCAGGCATACCTTCTGTACACCAGTCTCCCCAGAACTGAGGTCCCAGGGCAGGCTGATTTCCCTCATACTCACCAAGAATGGGCTGTGGCACTTCTTACTGCAGAAAAGGGGGTAGGGATGAGATTAATTTCTTTCCATTATTGAGACTTGGGGTTTTTCAACAGGAAGTTCCATTAAATCCCACAAATGAAGGCATATCAGGCATCCCCATAACTTCCATTTATTTGGAAGAGATCTTAGGGAAAAAATAATGATTTGGGGAAGGAAGAAGCTGTACTATTTACCAACATATGAACTGAAACTGGGTAATTGGAAGATGTGTCTGGTGATGAAGAATTCTGCCTTTTCATTGGCCTGGGGCCTCCTCACATGTGGATTTGTTCCTGCTTGTTCCATATGGATAACCACTCCTCTTCCTTAATTCTCTTCCTCTCTTCTTACTCTCTGCCTCCATCTCCCTCTCTCCTTTTCTGCTCTCCCTCTCTCTTTCTTCTCTTTTTCCTCTTGTATGATTTTCCTATCTCCTCTTGCACTGTAAATGATGGTATGGTATTCCGACTAGGAGCAACCACTTTCTCTCCAAATTGGTCCACAGATTCAACACAATCTGTATGTTGTGAATTCCAATGTTTGGAAAGCAGCTGTCTTCCTTGTAGAAATTTACAAGCTAATCCTAAAAATCACATAGAAATGCAAGGGACCCAGAATACCCACAGCAATCCTGAAAAAAGAGAACAAAGTTGGGAAAACCCACACTCTCTGAACTGAAAACTTACACAAATCTATAATAATCAAGATAGTGAAGCCCTGGTATAAGGAAAGACATGTAGACCAATGGAACAGACTGGAGACTTCAGAGTAAACTCTCACATTTATAGTCAGTTGATTTTATGTCAAAACAATTGATGGTGAAAGGATAGTCTTTGCAACAAATGATGCTGGGACAACCTGATATCCACATAGAAAAGAAAGAACTTGGACCCCTTTCCTCATACCATACATAAAATGGATCATAGACTTATACAGCTAAAACTATAAAACTCCTGAAAGAAAGTAGGAGTAAATCTTTCTGACTTTGGGTTAGGGAAAGTCATATTAGGTATGATAACAAAAGCACAAGTGCCAGGAAAAAAATAAGTTAAGCTGGACTTTGTGCTTCAATGGATTCTTTCAAGAAAGTGGGAGAACAATAGCCAAACTATGGAAAAAACCTAGATGTCCATCAGCAGATGAATGGATAAAGAAGATGTGGTATATATGTACAATGGAATACTATGCAGCCATCAAGAGAAATGAAATCTTGCCATTTGCAATGACGTGTATGGAACTAGAGGGTATTATGCTAAGAAATAAGTCAATCAGAGAAAAACAATTATTGTATGATCTCTCTGATATGAAGAATTTGAGAGGCAGGGAGGGGGGTTGTGGGAGGTGGGGGAGGAAATGAAACAAGATGGGATAGGGAGGGAGACAAACTATAAGAGACTCTAGATCTCAGGAAACAAACTGAGGGTTGCTGGGGGGGTGAAGGGGGGAATAGGCTGGCTGGATTATGGACATTGGGGGGCAGGTATGTGCTATGGTAAGTGGTGTGAAATGTATAAGCCTGATGATTCACAGATGTGTATCCCTGGGGTAAATAATACATTATATGTTAATAAAATTTAAAAAAAAAAGAAAGTGAGAGGAAAAACACAGAATGGGAGAAACTATATATCTGAGAAGGAAGTTGAATCTACAATATATAAAGAACTCCATGGGGCACCCAGGTGGCTCAGTTGCATCTACCTTGGGCTCAGGTCATGATCTCCAGATCCTGGGATACAACCCCACATTGGGCACCCCGTTCAGTAGAGAACGTTCTGCTTCTCCCTCTCCCTCTGCTCCTCCCCCTGCTCCTGCTCTCTCTCTCTCTCTGAAATAAATAAATAAGACAAAATCTTTTTTAAAAAAATAAATAACTCAATAACAAAAAGACAAATAACCCAATTTTCAAATAGGCAAAGAATCTGAATAGATATTTCACTAAAGAAGACAGGCCACAAGCACATAAAAAGATGTTCAACATCATTAGTCATCAGAGAAATGAAAAACAAAACTACAATGAGACACTACTTCATGCCACTAGAATGGCTACAATAAAAAAGATAACAACAGGGGCACCTGGGTGGCTCAGTGGGTTAAAGCCTCTCCCTCCGGCTCAGGTCATGACCTCCGGGTCCTGGGATCAAGCCCCACATAGGGCTCTCTGCTCAGCTGGGAGACTGCTTCCCCCTCTCTCTCTGCCTGCCTCTCTGACTACTTGTGATCTCTCTCTCTCTCTCTCTGTCAAATAAATTAATAAAATCTTAAAAAAAAAAGATAACAACAAATGTTGGATGGATGTGGAGAAATTGGAGCCCCGATGCACCTCTGGTGGGGTTATAATATGCTACAGCTGCTTTGGAAAACAGTCTGGCACTTCCTCAAAAGGTTGAACATAGAGTTCCCATATGGTCCAGTAATTCCACGCCCAGATATATACCCAAGGGAATGGAAAACAGGTGTTCATACAAAAATGCGTACATGAATGTTCATAGCAACATTTTTCATAACAGCCATAAAGGGGAAGCAATCCAAACTTCTGCCAATTGATAAATAGGTAATACAACATGGGACTGGAGAGTATTTCCATACAACATCCACACGGTGGAATACTATTATTCCATTTCATCAATGTTAATGGAATATTATTTGGCAATGAAAAAATGAAGTACTGATAAATGCTACAACGTGGATGAAACTTAACATTATGCTAAGTGAAAGAAGTCAGTCACAAAAGCCACATATTGTATGCTTCCATTCACAGGAAATCTCCAAAGTAAGCAAATCTAAAGAGACAGGAAATAGACTTATGGTTGCCTAGGGCTGAGGATGCTGAAAGGATATGGGTAGTGACTCCAAATGTTACAGGGTTTCTTTGTCCAGTGATGAAAAGCTTCTAGGATTAATTGTGGTAATGGCTGCACGACTGTAAATACACCAAAAACCACTGAACTGTGCACCTTAAATGGGTGAATTGTATAGTATATAAATTACCTCTCAACAAAGAGGTATAAATACATATATATACATATATATGAAGAGAAACAACAGGAAACTCAAAAATTAAAATCGGATGAAATCAGAGAGGGAGACAAACCCTAAGAGACTCTTAACTATAGGAAACAGAGGGTTGCTGGAGGGGAGGTGGGTGGAGGGAGGTGGTAACTGGGTGGGTGGGCACTAGGAGGGCACGTGATGGAATGAGCACTGGGTGTTACATGCAACTGATGAATCGCTAAACTCTACCTCCGAAACTAATAATGCCCCATATAGTAATTAAATTTAAATTTAGAAAGATATCTAAAAAGATTAACTAAAAATAAAAAATTCTGTACGTGGGGCGCCTGGGTGGCTCAGTGGGTTAAAGCCTCTGCCTTCGGCTCAGGGCATGATCTCAGGGTCCTGCTCAGCAAGGAGCCTGCTTCCCCCTCTCTCTCGGCCTGCCTCTCTGCCTACTTGGGATCTCTGTCTCTCTCCATCAAATAAATAAATAAAATCTTTAAAAAAAAATTCTGTATGAAATTGTTACAAGTAAGAGGTCTCTTTTTGTATTTTCTTTTCTTTCTCTCTTTTTTTTTTTTTTAACATTTCATTTATTTATTTGTCAGAGAGTGAGCGAGAGAGAGCACCAGGAGGGGGAGCAGCGGAGGCAGAGGGAAAAGCAGACTCCCCGCTGAGCAAGGAGCCCGATGCAGGACTCGATCCCAGAACCCTGGGATCATGACCTGAACCAAAGGTAGCTGCTTAACCAACTAACCCACCCAGGCATTTCTTTGTATTTTATTTTCCTTTAAAGATTTTATCTATGTATTTATTTGAAAGAGAGAGAGAGCAAGAACAGGTGGAGGAGCAGAGGGAGAGGTAGAAGCAGATTCCCTGCTGAGCGTGGAGCCCCACATGAGGCTCGATCCCAGGACTCTGGGATCATGACCTGATCCAAAGTCAGGTGCTTAACTGGCTGAGCCACCCAGACGCCCCCTCATTTTTGTATTTAAAAAAATAATACAAACAAACAAACAAACAAAACAAACAAACAAATCTGAGAGCTTTGCTGGCAAATTTCAGTTCTGGCACCTGAGACTCTATGACCTTGGACAACTTACTACATTTCACGGAGCTCAGTTTTCTCGTCTGTAAAAGTTTTCTCATCCAGAGCAGATCGTTGTGAGGATTAAATAAATTAACATGTAAAAATATCTGCCGTATAGTAAGTGCTCAGTGAGTGGAAAATATAAAGAGTCAGGAATAGCAGTAACTAGAGAGTGAGAGAAGGAGAAGAAGCAGGATTTGTGGGCCAAGGCCACATCCCTACATTTATGTCTAACCTGTGGCTGGGCTCTAGGGACATAAAGACATCCCTGACTTTGAGGAGCTGGAGAGCTAAGGGATCAGGCATTCCTGAAGAAAAATAATCCCAATGAAATGAACTAGGAGCTATGACACAGTTATAGACAGGCTGCTCAGGGTCAGAGGCAAAGGTCTTTAAGGGGGAGAAGACTTCAAGAGTTGGCCAGATGGAAAAGGGACGAGTGGGTCCTTGTCCCCTTCTCCACTGTAGGTTAGCAAAAAGATGTGAAGCAGCCCACTGTGGGGAAACAAGAGAGCCAGCCCAGCTCAGGCAGAGGCAAAAATCAAAAGACTTACTTTGTGGACTTATTATTTGTGGCCAGGATGGGCCGTGAAGCTGGCACAGGAGGTGAAGGAGGCTAGGGCCTGCCTCCCTGGCCTTCCAATAGGCGAGCTGAACCTTAGGAGCTCCTCCTCTGTTGCCTTATTCCTAGCTCCTCTCCACCCTTAAGTCTCGAGATTTTCTCCTTTTCCCTCCCATCGGCCCTTTTTGGGGAACAGCACGATGATCCGTGGGCAGAGCGTGACACCTCCATCACTCCTCCTTCTACTGACTCATTCCCAAGACTGGGGGTGGCAGGAAGTGCCAGAGCCCCAGAGTTGCATCCCCATCCGGATTCTGGCAGATTAGAGACATCCTATCTTTTTCCCTCCTCCCCGCCGCCCCCGCCACCTCCCCCACTTCCAGCTCTGACTCTTGACATTTCTGTGTAAGGAACACCCACCTCCCCCAAAACTCTTCTTGCCTTTCTATTGCCTCTTCTGGTCCTCCAACTCCAGCCCTCATGAGGCTGCTGGGTTTCCAAGAGAAGCAGGTACAACTCAGACCTAGGGACCCTTTCCTGGGGAAGGTACCCAGGCCAGGTCTGTATCCCCATGGCCAGGCCTTTGAGGAACAGGGCCTATGATGTAGAAAGCGTTCTAAGCAACGCTTAAAACAACAACAAAATTGTTTGACTACATGCCAAGTGCTTCACAAGCTTGGTTTCATTTATTCCTCACAACAACTAGATGAAAAGACACTATTATCACCGCCATTTGGCAAATGAAAAAAGTAAGAGAAATCATTTGGGAAGTAGCAGAATGGGGATCAAACCCAGGACTCAGATATTGGGATCTGAACCACCAGGCTCTTTTGCCTGCCTCTTTGGGGACAGAGGACAGCGTAGGCCTCTCTGAGCACACTCTCTGCACCACCTAGGGTAGCACCAGCATGCCTGAGGCTCTCGGTACAGATGCCCTGAGATCTCAGGGGCTGAGGTCTTTGACCCTAGCCTCCCTCCTAGTTGCCCATGACTCTACTCCCTTAGTGGGAATGTGGTGGGCTATTCAGAGGATTTTCATCCCTTTTGAGAGCTTAACTTCCTATTAAACTCAGGGCAAACATCAATGAGATTCTGGGGTGCCCAAGGGGTACCTAGAAAGAGTGAAAAGAAGGAGCATTGCTTATAGGTTCAGGCGGCAGAAGGAGATTACAGTAAACCCAAGCATGGGGTCAGCCCAGCCTTGCAGACAGAGCAGACATCTGTCACACGGAAGAGGCACAGAGATGGCCCACATGACAATAGAAATAATAATACCCTTGAATTATGTAGCACTTTAAAATTTCTCAGGCGCGTTACAAACATTTGATCCTCTAGATGACCTCCTAGGACCCAAGGAGGAAGAAAGCATCTTTTATAAGCTGTCACCACCTGTCAAGTTTTCCCCCAGAGGGGAAAGGCAGAAGACATGCCGGGCAGTGAGTGAGTTAACCAAACCCAAGCTCCAGTGGGTAATTGATAGTTTTTACGGTGTCTTTATCCTCAGACTCCTCAGATATTATATTTCCACTGGATTACCGCATTTACATAACAGTGCAGGGTGAGAGACCCTGATAAATCTTCTCTGCATGGGGATGAATACAGTGGAAATGTACTTTGTTGACAGCGATTTGTTTTACTACAGCACTGCCCTTCAATTTAGGGAGGAAAGAGCAAGGCTATTGCCTTATGAAGGGAGGGTGGAAAGGAGAGAAAGGAGAAAGGGAGGGAGGAAGATGAGAGATCTGGAAAGAGGGGATCAATGAGACAGAAAGACACAGGGAGAAAGAGTTTTAGGCAAAGCGGAGGGAGGATGGAAGGATGGAAGGATGGATGGATGGATGGATGGATGGTAACAGCAATGAGAACTCACTCAGTGCCAACCACTGTGCTAAGTGTTTCCATGGACAAATTCTGCTAATCCTCATAGCGACCCACTGAGGACAGTCCTGTTAATATCACCACTGCACAGATGACAACACCCCATCCTGTTACACCCGTTTTATTTTGCCACTGTCTACAATGGGCATATTAACTCACTTATGTGCTTATTGCCTTGTTCACAGCTATATCCCCAGAACTTGGAGCACTTTCTTACCTGAAGTAGGTTCTTAAGAAGGGTACTTGTTGACGGGGCACCTGGGTGGCTCAGTGGGTTGAAGCCTCTGCCATTGGCTCAGGTCATGATCTCAGGGTCCAGGGACAGAGCCCTGCTTGGCGGGGAGCCTGCTTCCCCCTCTCTGCCTGCCTCTCTGCCTACTTGCGATCTCTCTGTCAGATAAATGAATAAAATATTTAAAGAAAAAAAAAAAGAATACTTGTTGAAGGAACGAAGGGATGAGAAGCTGCTGGGGAGTGAGCCCCACCTTGCCTCCTGCACAGGGTGATCTAACGGGGAGGGCGGATGGAGGGCAGGTGCTGGAGGTGCGCTCTCTCTCTCTCCAAAGACACAGAGGGAACTGTAATCAGCTAATGGAAAAAACCCATTATCTCCTCCATCCTTTTCAGCTGTTTTCTTTCTCTCTCTCTCTCTCTCTTTCTTTCTTTCTTTCTTTCTTTCTTTCTTTCTTTCTTTCTTTCTTTCTTTCTTTCTCTTCCCTCAGATCTTGTACCCCTTCTAGTCCCCTCAATTTGGCATCCGCTAATCATATCCTCCTCGAGTTCTGTCTCACTGTCATTCTTGCTCTTTTTTCTTCCCTGCTTGCCTCTCTTTCCCATGCCTCTCTTGAGAGAGAGCTCATCCAACTAAATTGCAATTGGTGATTTCAGAGGCCAACTTCCACTGTTGAAAGTCCCGTCTTGTACCAAAGCCTTGCCCCATGCAGAGGGCATTTTTCTCCATCTACAAAATGGACAGAGTTTTTTACAGGGCTTTTTTGAACCAGTGCTGGTGGGCCTGAGGGAGGGGTCTTGGACCACAGCACCAACCTTCCCACATCCTGATCCACAGAAGCCTTGCCAAAGCCTTGAGACCACCGGCATCCAATACCCAACAGAGAGCTATTTCCTCTCCCACAGTATATGCTACTTAATGCAATTGCAGTAAATATAAATCAGAAGATAATAAGCCTCACTTTCCCTCAGTCTTTCCGGTTTTGAAAACTCCTCAATCCATTAAATAGCAGCGCCTGCTGAAGGTATAAATGGCAAGACCGTGGGATCAGTGCACGAAGACCATGTCTCCACAGGGTTGGTAGTGTATCAGAGTGGCTGGAAACGTGGGCCTCGAGAGTCAGACAGCTTTGAGTTTGGAGTCCGGCTTCTGTATGAGTAGATTATAGGTAGCAAGGGTGGAAGCTGGGTGTCAAATGAGGCCTTTGGTACTTTCCCCAAATCAGGCTTTCCTCCTAGGCTCCCCAGAGCCTCCCGTACCAAATCAGTTATAGCGCTTGGCCAGTCAAGTCGGGATTATTCTTGCAGCAACGTCCAACCCACCAGACTCGGAGCTCCTCAAAGTCACGAACTCAGTTCTTTCTTTGTATCCCTACAGCCAGGCCACATGCTGAACATAAAAGAAGGGCATTGTACAGAACTTCATTTTCTTCCAGACAATGGAAGGTACTCATTTTCTTCCTCAAGATACTGCTATTCTTTCAGACTCTGATATGCTTAGCACCTGCTGTATGCAAGGCACCCTAATGATGTTATCTTCTTTAGTCCTCATAATGGCCCTCGAGTTAGGGATTGGGACAATGAGCATTATCTCTCACCTGGAATAGGGAAATAGCCTCTTTCTGGGAGAACACTGAGTTCTTCCACATCTGATACCCAACTTCCGCCCTTCTCATCTACAGGGTATGCAGATTTTAAAAGGTATGATGCTTTTAAAATCATGTCACTGTTCTGCTCAGAATTCTTCAATGGCTTCCCATTTCACTCAGCATAAAATCCAAATCCTTACTACATTCTACAATGCCCTACATTACCTTCCTAACCCCCAGCCTGCAAACTTAACGACCTCATGCCCTACCACTGTGCTCCTTGCCATCTCTGGTAGGCCACTCCATCTTCCTGACATACTTCTCAATCATTGCTGTGTACACTCCTGCCTCAGGCCCTTCCGGGCTGTCCCCTGTGCCTACAAAGCTCTACCTTGATCTCTCCGTGGCTTGTTCCCTTGCTTATTTCAAGTTTTGTTCAAGTGTCACTGTATCAGGGACGCCTTCCTTGACTCCCCTGTGGTGATTTTAAACTATGCCCACAAAATCTGATACTCCTCCCTTCAATAGGTAGAACTCAATTCTCCCCACCCCCTTGAGTGTTGGCTTGACTTAGTGTCTACTTCCTAAATAACAGAATATGGTAAAAGTAACAGCGTGTGACTTCTAAGACAAGGTCGTAAGAGGCTTTGTGATTGCCTTAGTCTGGTAATGAGAAAACATCAGAAAAATGCAAATTAAGGGACATTATACATAATACCTGATCAGTACTCTTCAAAATTGTCAAGATTATGAAAAACAGTGCCTACTTCAGCAGCACACATACTAAAATTGGAATGATATAGAGAAGATTAGTATGGCCCCTCCATAAGGAGGATACGCAAATTCACAAAGGGTTCTATGTTTTTACCATCAAGGAAATGGAAATCAAAACTACAATGAGATATCACTTCACACCTGTCAAAATGACTAAAATCAGCAACACAAGACACAACAGGTGTTGGTGAGGATGTGGAGAAAGGAGAACCCTCCTTCAGTTAGGAATGCTAACTGGTCCAGCCACTCAGGAAAACAGGAGGAAGGTTCCTCAAAAAGTTAAAAACAGAACTACCCTAGGATCCAGCAATCTCATGCCTGGGTATTGACCCAAAGAAAACAAAACCACCAATTCAAAAGGATACATGCACCCCTATATTCATAGCAGCATTATTTGTAATACCCAAATTCTGGAAGCAGACCAAGTGTGTGTGTACACGCGCATGTAATGGAATATTACTCAGCCATAAAAAAGAACGAAATCTTGCCACTTGCAACAATGGGGACGGAGCTAGAGAGAATAATGCTATGCAAAAGAAGTCCATCAGAGAAAGAAAAATACCAGATGATTTCGCTCGAATGTGGAATTTAGAAATAAAACAATCAAGCAAAGGAGAAAAAAAAGAGAGACACACACAAACCAAAAAAAAAGACTTAATTCTAGAGAACAAACGGATGGTTACCAGAGAGAAGGTGGGTGGGGGATGGGTGAAATAGCTGACGGGGAGAATAAGGAGCGCACCTGCCGTGATGAGCACTGGGTGATGTATGGAATTGTTGAATCACTGTACTGTACACTTGACACTAATATCACACTGTATGTTAACTGACTGGAATTACAATAAAAACCTAAAAAAAAAAAGATTATGATAACAAAGATTAGGAATCTATTGTTGATCAAAGGAGACTAAGGAAACATGACTAAACACAATGTGATCTCTTGAACAGGATTCTGGAACAGAAAAGACATTAGTGGAAAAACTGGGGAAATCTGAATAAAGCCTGTCATTTAGTTCATCGTAGTGTACCAATGTTAATCTCTTGACTTTGAGAAATGCACCATGGTTATATAAGATATTAATGTTAGAGGAAGCTGAGTGAAGTACATTAAGGGAACTCTTTGTACTATCTTTGTAAGTTGTCTGTAAATCTAAAATTATTCCTAAATAAAAAAAAATTTTTAAAGGCATTGTGTCTTCCTCCTTGCTTATTTCCTTAGACCACACATACGCTGCCACATCATGAGGGTACTCAAACAGCCCTATGGGGAGGGCTACTCTACATGGTGAGCAACTGAGGTATCTAGCCAACAGCCATGGGAGCCAACCATCCTGGAAGAGAATCCTCTAGCTCCTGCAAGGTTTCAGGCAACTGCAGTCCTGTCTGACATACTGACCACAACATCAAGAAAGACCCTGAGCCCAAATGACCCAGATAAGCCACTTCTGAATTCCTGACCCTCAGAAACTGTGGGATGATAATTTATGACTGTTTTAGGCCTCTGAGTTTGGGAGTGAAGTATCTAAAATAACCTCCTTGTAGTCACATGCAACCCTTCTTTCCAACCTCAACTTTCTTCAGAGATCCTAGCAGGTGACACCATGGCATGTTTGTTTCTTTAACTTCTGTCCCCCTCCCCCAAGAATAAGAGCCACATGAAAGGGGAAACTTTGTTTAGTGTATGTCCCTTACTCCCAGAACTATGCCTGACACATAGTTAATGTCTGATAAGGGATAGTCATATTACTATTTTTCAATAACAGGGAGTTGGGTAAAAGTCCCTTCTCTATTCTCACCCAGAAAAAAAATTTTTTTTAAAAACCCAAAAACAAAGCAAAACAAAAGCCAGCCCCTGGAGGATGGGGGCCAAAGTGGTTGACATTGAGGCAATGTAGACCTAGGAAATGCAAGCAGACATGAGTCAGAAACTCTGAGATCTGACTGAGTTCTTCATCCACTGAGAGACCTCACACAAGTTTCTTCCTCCCTCTGGGTCTCTGTTTCCCTAAATATAAAATTCAAAAGACTGGGATGACCAGCAAGATCACCAAGATTTCTTTCAGGTCTAACAGTTGATGATTCTAAAGCTGGCCTGGGAGGAGGTGCGGGAGCTCAATTCTGGAGATGGAGAAAAAGAGAAGGAGTGAAGAATCTGTTGACCTTCAGGCTGTTCTCACCTCCCGGAAACCCTTTCCCATCGGATAATCTAGTCCTTTGCCAAGACCCAGCTTCCTGCCTCTGCAAAGTCCAGAGGCTCCCACAGGTCTTAGCACAAATCTTCATAACACACTTCCCACACCGAATTATAACTGGATCTTTGTATCCTGGGGTCTTAGCTCCTAAAAGGAGTCGGTCAGTCCCAGGTCAACACTCTCAGGCTTGCAATTCCCTCCTAGAGAATTAAGACTCTAAAGGAAGGAAAGAAAGAGAAAACAGAGGAGGAAGTGGAAGACCAGGCATATCCTGGGACTCCCTTAAGCCTCTGCTCTTTCTCTCCTCTCGTCCAGTCTTGGCTTCACCACCAAGAAAAGCATGCTCATCGGCCTGCCTGCCCCTCTGCCTCACCTAAGTATGAGGTCAAATGCCATTTATTTGAGCCATATTAACTTTCCCCTGCTCCTCCCTCCCTTAGTCTTCCACTCCTTCCGCACGATATACACATCCTGGGTCCCTTCCCAACATCTGTTCCAGGTAGCTCACGCTTCCTAATATTTGGTATGAAGACTGGCTTGAGGGGCATTTTTTTTCTCCACGACAGTTCTTGGAAAGGCTTGAAGAACTTGCTCTGTTCTGGGAATCACAGACAGTAGGATCCTGTTTAGTCTATAAAGTGAGGTTGGGAGCCACAAGAGATGGGGCAGGACAGGACAGCAGGAATCAGCCTCGGTGGAGGATTTTGTCCCATAGGCTGTGGAAGCCACTGAAGAAATCTGCACAGATTGGAACTCACTCCCCTTCCGCTCAGCCCTCCTTACTTACATCCCTTCCTATCTGTCTCTGTGCCCCTCAACCCATCCCATTTGTCTCCTACCAAAATCTTAATAACACCAAAGATTTATTGAGAACCTTCACTGTGTATGTTTCCTGTTCACATCATCTCGTTTCCACCTTCCAGCACTGACGAGGTAGGTGTTATTGTCCCCACTTCAGGTACGGAAAATGACTCCAGTGAGTGATTTGCCCTGTTGGAAACTAAGGAAGAAGCAGTGCCCAATTTCTTAATCACTACACTAATTGGTCCCTGCTCTCTAACGTTTTGCAAATCTCTTCTTTGGGGGAAATATCTTCTTCAGGAGAGATGCCTGTAAGGAGGTCTTTTGAGGTCAGGACGTAGAACTCAGAGGAGTGAGTGCAGAACTAGACTATTCTGGAAGGGATTTCCAGGTTCTGATGGGACCTAGCTCATCCAGCCTTGCTCCTCTCTCTTCTTGGCAGGAAGTGTCTCCCATTCTCCCCACACCCTGTCTTGATCGACTTGCTTGCTCCAGTTCCCATACCCTCTTTCACCTCCTTATATACAGTTTGCCCTTGTCTTTCAGGTTCTGGGTGATGCATTTGTTCTGAAAATGCCTGGACGGACCAGGACCGTCTGGAAGCTCAGCAGAGAATTCAGGTGAGGATGACTCCACCTACCCACCCTGTCCTCCCCAACCCTAACAAAAGGGTCTGGCCTGACCCTGGGCTTCCAAGGCTCTTCAGCAAAGGTTAAAGACTTCATCTCTACTTCATCTCCTACTACCTACCCTTTGCCCTCTCACAGGCTACAAATATATAACCACATGTGCTTCCCCAAACACGCCAAATTCTTAAAATCTTTGCATGGGCGTTTTCTCTCTTTGGGAGGCCAGCATCCTTTCCACCCCAAGTTTTCTGCAGGGAAACCTCCAGTTATCCTCAGGCTTGGCTCAAACACGATCTCCAGCCCCAGAGATGTCATTATCACTCAGGTTATCGTTTCTTGTGTGGACTGTTCCCTCACTGGTCTTTGGGATGCTCTCTGGCCCTAAGCCACCCAGCGCCCACACTGCACCCAGAGTAACCTCTCTAAAATCCACACCCGATCTTATCATTTCCCTTCTTAAAACTTGCAAATGGTTTCCCATGCCCTGAAGGTAAAGTCATAACTCGACCGGGTTTGGGTACTTCTTCCACCCCGCTCCCACCCACTTCTCTTGCTTCTTGTCTTCTAGCCCTGCCCACCATCCTACTGGTACTCAAGCCATATCTCCTGATACTTCTGCTCAGTTCCTTGAAAACTGAACATTACTACATAATGTTCCCTTGGCTGGAACTTTCTTTCCTTCCTTCTCCCCCGGCTGACTTCTACTAACCTTTCAGGCAGGTCTCAGCTTGGACTCCCTTCACCACAGAGCTTTCCAGAACCCCCCTGATAATGAAGCAAGATGCCTCTACTTTCTGTCCCCACTGCCCATGATTTCCCCTAGGACAGCATCTATCCAGTCTGTTGCTACCTATCTGTTTGCTCATATGTTTCCCACAACCACCTGGGAGCCCTACCTTCTTCCCAGAATCTAGTAGTGGTAGGCCCTCCATGAACAACTCTTGAATTGGTGAGTGAATAAAGCCTTCCCTGTGTTTACAGTGTGGACTTAGGTACCCACTGTTGTTTCTAGCACTACCACCTCATGGTTACTCTTCTGGATTATGGGGGAATGCTTCCCCGCGTGTTCCTCTCTCCCGATGGATGAGGATGGCACCTTGAATGTACTCCAATGCCTAATGCAGAGGTCAACATTCACCTTCCGTCCATCTTCTTTTATTTGTTAATTCTTATTATTTTCAACAAATTTTTATTGAATAACTACCATATACTAGATGCTTTGGATGCAGCAGTGAGCTCACATCCCATTGGCATATATGGGTGGCTAGGGAACAGGACGTTCAGGGGATCTCAGTTCTACTGGGAAGCCTGTGAGGGCTTTCCTGGCTACACCTACAAAGCAAGGAGCACAGCCTCTGGGGACCTCTGGACCTCCCTTTGTCCAGGTCTCCATGGGACTAGCCATCCAACAACAGCAGGAAGCAGGAGGGAGGGAGGAGAGTGGACAATGGTGTTGTAACCCAGTGCCTAAAACCACTTCATCCAGCAAGTTTGGCAACTGGCTTTTTTCTCTCCCCTGAAACCGAGAAGGAAAGAGATCCACAGAGGAAAGACATAAATGGATAGGAATGACTGAGGAGAAAGGAAAGGGAGGAAAAGGGGAACACGGAGTAGGAAGAAGAGGAGTCAGAAATATACGGACAGGGAAGGAGACAAAGGCAGAAACAGAAGGCCTGAAGGACCGAGCCCTGCGCCTCTCATTTGGGTCACTGGGGGTGGGGGGCGGGGAGGTGTTGGGAAGGATTCAGTTTTGACCTCTTGGGATTCCCTAGATGATCCCTCAAATTATCTCTGGCCCCATCTGGCCCAGGAGGTTTCTGCCAGGGATCTGCCAGCCCCCAAGCCAGGATATACTCCATGCGACCCTCAGGGACAGGCAATGATGGAAAAACGCAATTGCTCTGCGAACAGCAGTCCTTGATTTTCATCTTTTTCAGAAAAGATCACAGAAAAGACCATGTTCACCATCTGTTTCCTAACTGGGGGCTCCAGCCTCTGTTCTCTGAGATACCGGCCTAACAATATCCCAATCTGCAGGCACAGCACAGAAACCCCTCTGAGCTGGGAGCTGGGGAAGCAGCCCCCACCCCCAGGAGCCCCCAGATGCCAAGCACGAGCCTGAGTTGCTAATCGTGCCCTGTTCTTGCCAGCAGCCTCAGCGGCTCGCTCCTGAGGCTGTGATGCCATCTGCTGCCCAATGTAGGAAACTGGCCGACTCCCGCTGCACGGCCCGGCCTATCAGGGCAGGAGCAGGGAAGGGGGCCCACCTGGGTCTCAGAAGAGCCATGTTGTCTGTGTACAGACCCAGTACTGGGCGTCAGGGACAGAGCAAATGCTCTGCTCCCTGTCGTCATTCTCCGTAGACAAGGCAGGATGCCTCTCATTCACAGGAAGGTACCTGAGGGTTCTGATGGGTAGGTTGGCCCCGGCCCTTCATCAAAGTCCAGTGTTGTCTCCAGATTAAATTCCCCAGAGGGGTCCCAGACTGCCTTTGAAGTTCCACAGCTCTCCTCAAAACATTTTTTTGCTTGTTTGTTTCTTTGCAGGTTTAAGTAAGATTATTCCAAGTTATATTAATTGGGTAAATGAAACAATGAGGCCAGGCCTAGAGAAAGTGGGGCTTTGAAGAAATAAGCATGCTCATGCTGAATTGAAACAAGATCTTCAGACTCGTGGTGGGTTTCTGATGTTCCTGATGCATTTTCCCTTTTCAGGCCTCAACCCAGGTAGGGCTGTGAGCTCCGGTGTTATCGGGCCACACTAATGCCAGGCACATAGTTTTGCTAGTTGTTCAACTTAAGGGTTAGCTTGAGGAAATTGCCTGCAAACTGACTGAGGGGACCAACCTCTGAGGTGATCCCCAATGCTCTCCATCTCCTGAAAGTCACCCACTGTTAGTCCCCCTCCCACGAAGTACAAGGGTTAAGCTGGGTGGCCAATAAAGTATGACAGAAGTAATGATGTGTAATTTCCAAGATTAGATTATAAAAGACCCTGTGGCTCCCTTCTTCATGTCCCTCTCTCCCTCCCTCTGTGTCTCTGCCTCTGCCTCACTCCCTCATCACTTACTCTGAAGGAAGCCAGTTGCCATGTTGCGAGCAACCCTATGAAGAGGCTCCTGTGGTAAGAAAGTTAGGCCTTCTGTCCACAGCCAAATGAGGGAGACTCAAGCAGATCCTCTTAGGAAGCCTTCAGATGACTCCAGCCCTGGCAGGAAGCCTGCCTGCAAACTCATGAGTGACCCTGAGCCACTCAGCTCAGTTCAGCTGAATTACTCCCATTTCCCTTCCCTCAGAAAGTGAGATAAATGTTTGAAGTTTGGGGTAATTTGTTATGTAGCCACATAATAAATCTGTCATATGGTATTACTATTATAATATCATGGCATATCATCTGCATTAGATCACTTCATTTCCTTATAAAATCTCATATGTGGACCCTACCCACTCTTAAACTCATCTCCTTCTACCCCACCGTCTCCCCAGCTCAGCCTCACCCAAGGCTCACTTGTGCTTCACTCTGACCCATTAAATTTGCTTTTCTCTCTGCTGGAGCCCCTAGCCGGTTACCCCTAAATCTCTGCACAGTCGGTCACTCCTCTATTTCATTGAGGTCTGTATTCACATGCAGCCTTTTCAATGTAGCTTTCCTTGACCTTCTCTGCACCTGAACTGCAGCTCCCACACGTACCCATTCTTTTCCCTATTTTTATCCTTAGCCTTTATGGTTATATAACACATGTAATAAAATATATTTTACATATTTATCTTATAATTTCTTTTTTTAAGATTTTATTTGTTTATTTGAGAGAGAGAGAGAGAGCACAAGCAGGGGGAGTGGCAGAGGGAGAGGGAGAAACAGAGTCCCTACTGAGCAAGGAGCCCCATATGGGGCTCGACCCCAGGATCTGAGATCATGACGTGAGCTAAAGGCAGACGCTTAACTGACTGAGACACCCGAGTGCCCTATCTTATAATTTCTATCTCTCCCCTTGTATATAAGCTCCATGAAGGCAATCGTTTGTGTTTTTGTCTATTTTGGTCACTGCTCTGGCCCTAGTACCTGGACTAGTGATTAGTGATGCATGTAACAAATGTGGGATACATATTCGGTTGAATGGGGGAAAATGTCATAATCCATCAGTTATAGCATGTATATCTCCTAGATTCCATGCCATAGATCACATGCCAAGTTATGACGTCACATATGTATTATATCTAAATGTAGTGTAAGGCAGTGAGAGAGCCCAGAGTCACAGATAACAAGACCTTGCTTTGTTGCTTATTGGCTAGCTGTGTTACTATAAGAGAGGCACGTATCACTCTCTGAGCCTCAGTTTTACTGATCTGTAAAGTGAGATTATTATAACCTCCCTGTCCTACCTATAGTGTAGGTGTAGAAATCAAATAATGAATGTTACAATATTCATTTAAATACTGTAAATACTGTAAATACTTTTAAACCTAACATATGATATATGTTTCTGAAATGTTTTCCAAAGGCCATGTCACGTGTCTCAGGATATACTCTTTGCGGTTGGGGGAGATAAAAAGGTCAAAGAGGTCTGGGAAATTTGGGTTCCAGGATTCCAATGACTCCTCTTGGACATTCACAACATTAGCACATGAAAGGCTCTGAAAATCCCGTAGGAAAGCTCTTTTCCTAAAGCACCTGACTAAACGTGGTCTTGATCTCTACAAATACACACTGAGCAATGCCCGGGTTGTCAGGATGGTATTGCTACTTTAGATCAAGAAGGAATTCCAAAGTTCCTGAAACAGAAATCCCGGGGGAGTGGGCAATGAGAATCAACAGCCAAAATGGAGATTAGGAGGAGGGAGAAGGAGGAGGAGAAAAAGAAAAGGAGGAGGGAGAGAAAGGGAGAACAAGGAAAGGAAGATGAAAGAATGGTGGTGAAGGGCGAACAGGACAACTAAACTCGTCCCTGTTGAAAAGAACTCTGGAGAATAAAGGCAACCTGAAATTCCCCAGGGCTGGAGGGTGGGGGAGGAATCCAAGAACCCTGGTGCTGCCCACGGAGCCCTGCTTATTCCTTTGAGCATTGCCTCTGCCAATTTCCGCAGTTGGAGCTTAGGCTTCCTTTTCGGCTTCAAGAAACCTCTGATTGAAGAGATTTCTTCTATATTAGGGCGGAATCAGGTAAACCAAATCAGCAGCTTCTCAATTTAGTGTACTTATTAAGTGCCTGAAATGGCAGTTGCCATTTTTCCTTTCCTCCTGAACAATAGCTTTCCTGGCTGCGTTCGTCTCCCCCTAGCATGCCTGGCTTGGAAAGGGGAGAGGAGCTGCAGTTTCTGCCTCCCCACGCTAAGCATTAAGCAGGAAAGGAAGAGGTGGGCAGGTTTATTCTTGACCTCCAGGTGGGCCTGCCCCAGCCCAGTCCACATCCTAACAGAAAAGGATGCAGCTTTCTCTGGCATCCTCTCACACTTTCACCCCTCATGGCTAAGAAGTCCTCTGTTACATCTCATTTCAGTCTTTTCCCTATAACTTCATTTTGTACTGCCTTTCCTTTACCCCAGAAGGGAGTGATTTGACTGTCCTAAGTTGCATATACAGAGCAACTTATACTAATAATATTTATAACCCATCTCTCTGTGCATATGATTGGTGAATATTATTTGAGGAACCTCATTTCCTACCAACTGGGGAGACTGGGCTCTTTTTTTTTTTTTTCAGTTGTGTGATTCAAAGTGGGAATAGGGAGGTCATGAGAAAGGAAGTAACATAGGTTGCGCACCTGCCTGGTACCTTATATATGACATTTCATTCCATCTTGACAACAACGGAAAATGTAGAGATTATAATTCCCATTTTATAGGCGAAGGTACTGATGTCCAGAGGTCACTTAAAGTCAAATAGCTGCCATGCAAGGTGGTGGAATTAGATTCTCACCAACATCTGACTCCCAAATCCATGTTCTCTCTACCCAGGGGGCTTGACTATATCACACAGAAACCTGGATCTTTGATTTCTTTCCATTGCTTGTGATATATTAGGTTTATTCCCTAACCCCACAAACGTGCTGGGATTCTGGTGATTTTCTCATGTCCATTTACTGGAATGTACACTTAACATCAGAAAAGTGCAAGTAGCCCCCTCAAGTCTTTCCTGTGACCAAATGTGAACTCACTCCAACTGATGTCCACCTGTCTCATCAGACTGTAATCTCCATAATGGTAAGGACCATGTTTGTCTTCGTTATCACTCCATCTCTCCTAGTGCCTACCACCAGAAAGAGAGGACTCTGTAAAACAAGGTAAGAGAATCTGAGAAAAAGATTTAAAAGGCCAACATTTAATTTAAAGAAGGAGAAGAGAGGTAGCTAGGAAGAGACTGAGAGACAGCAAGATAAGAAAACTCAGCACAAACAAGCAAGATAAAAATAGCCCCTTGCCACTGTCCTTTTAAAATTACTTTCTATATTTGAGCCTAAGTGACAAGTGAAATCTCCTCTGTAATTTCCCATGTGTTCAGCTTAATGAATTTCTGGCAAATGGTTTCAGCATTGGAGGGCCAATTTGGACATTGTGGGGGTGGAGCTGGTGAGAAAATGAAGGGTATGGAAATAGACTAATTGAGTCTAGAAACCAAATGAAGAGGTGATTGGAGGCATGTGAGGAGGGAGCCAACTCGTGGAACTTGCTCAACATCAAGAAGGACTAGGAACTAGTCTTGCTCTAGCTGATGTCATGATGTTTCCCTACATGCTATAGAAGAAGTCCAGAGTCCCAAGATGCCTTGCAACAATTCTTTCTGTCACACTCCCTGTCTCCCAAAGAGCTTTAGTTGTTTATATAAACAGCATTATATTAATGATTTAACTTCTGAGATTGGAAGAAATAGAGACTCTCTCTTTCAGGTCCATAAGTCTTATACACAGTAGATACACCATAAGTGTTGAACCAAATCATTATGAGGGAGAGAAGCTAGGGAGTGTAAGGATGGGAATGCAAAGTGTACTCCTTTGCATTTGTTCATGCTGCCCACTCAAATGCATTGACTTCTCTGTATACTGAGGAAGGAGCTCTGAGGGGCTATAGGAACCAGAATAAAAAGTCCTTTCTAAAACTTAAATTGGTTGGGGGAGCAGGCTCCCTGCTCCTCGAGGCTGCTTCTCCCTCTCCCTCTGCCTGCCATTTCCCCTTCTGAGCTCTCTCTCTCTGTCAAATAAAGAAATAAAATCTTAAAAAATAATAATAAATAAATAAATAAAACTTAAAGTTGGCAATGACCATGCAGACCACAATTTTAATCAGAACTGCATCTCTTTTACGTCCCCTAGTGTGTTTTTCATTGTTGTTTTAATAGCTTTTTTGGTAGATAAGTCACATACCATACAATTCACCAACTTAAAGTATAGAATTCAGTGGTTTTTATTATATTCACATATGTGCTATAACCATCACAATTTTAGAATATTTCATCATCACCTCAAAAAGAAACCTAGAACCTTGAGTTTTCCACCCCCTTCCCTTCAGACCTAAGCAGCCCTTAATCTATTTCTATCTCTATAGATTTTCTTATTTTGGACTTTTGTGTGAGTAGAATCAAACAATATATGGTCTGGCTTATTTAATTTAATGTAACATTTTCTTTTTTTTTTAAGATTTTATTTATTTATTTGACAGAGAGAGAGAGAGAGAGATCACAAGTGGGCAGAGAGGCAGGCAGAGAGAGAGGGGGAAGCAGTCTCCCAGCTGAGCAGAGAGCCCGATGCGGGGCTCCATCCCAGGACCCTGAGATCATGACCTAAGCTGAAGGCAGAGGCTTAACCCACTCAGCCACCCAAGCGCCCCTAATGTAACATTTTCAAGGTTCATTCATGTTTTAGCATGAATTAGTACTTTTTATGAATTAATTCCTTTTTATGACCAAATAATATTCCACCGTATGGATATCCCACATTTTATTTATCTGTTTGTCAGTTAATGAACATTTGGGCTGTTTCAACCTTTGATCTGCTATGAATAATGCTGCTATGAAAATCTGTGTACAAGTTTTTGTACGGACATGTATTTTCATTTTCTGGGTTATATACCTAGGAGTGGAATTGCTGAATCACAAAGTAACTCTATGTTTAATCATTTGAAGAACTGCCAGACTGTTTTTCAAAGCAATTGCAACCATTTTACATCCCCTCCAGAAGCGTATGAAGATTCCAGTTTCTGTATATCCTTGCCAATCCAACTATGTTTTTGGGAAATAACAAGGACAACTAGTGGGCCCCACTCTAATCTGGCTAGCTATTACAGAGAAGCAGTGGGAGGAGTAGAGTACAGGGATGAAGGAGGGATCCCTCTTTAACTCTAAGCTCTTAGGATCATCCAGGGGAAATGCTGCCATCTCTAGTACTCTCCCTGACTCTGACATCTGCCCATACCTATACGATTTGTCTTTTCCCTCCACTAGATTGTAAGCTTTAGGTAAGCAGAGATCTCTATTGCTCTGACTTTATCTACTGAACCTGAACAGGGTCTGGCAAATGGTACATGCTCAGTAAATGCTGGTTAACTGACAGACTGAATATATGATTGAATGTTTCTCTACTGGTGGTTCCTGTCCAGGCAGGAGAGGAAAGGGATCAATCTCAAGGGCAAAAGGCTTCAAGAAGGGTGAGAAAGGGAAAGGCATGCAAGAAGTTTGGGGACCTAGCATCCTTTAGGGCTAGATCGGATTATAAGGTGAAACTCAGAGCTAATGGACCTACCTTAATCCTTTGCCTTTCATCTGGCTGCATTTTTTTCCTAGAAATTTTCCCTTTTCTTTTTTGTTATTATGTTATATATTACAATTGTAATATATTGTTATATATTACAATTTTGTCTTTGCAAGAATAAGAAACATTAAATTAAAATGTGGAAGAAAAAAATAAGAAACACAGTAGAAAAGGAGTTGTTATTACAGGTAAAAGACCACATCAATCAACTCACCAAAATGAATTTAGAATTCAAAAGCTTAGAGGCTAAGAAGGCTGACTACGAAGAATTTTTTAACTAGGAAATACAGAAATCATAATTTAGGTTTTTCCTCCTCAGGACACTGAATGCTCTACACCTAAAAAAGGTGACTATATTGTCAATGACATGACAATATGGCCCACCACTCACCCTTACTCGTAATGGCTGGCCTGCCTTCCACACAAATCCTGCTCCTACCTGACTCAACTACGAATCCAGTAGTCCCCAGGTCATTGGGCCTTCCCTCCCCAAAGGACCTGTATTTCTCTAGCCCCAGTGACTTCCTGTCTCTTCTCTGAAAGCATACACGCACACATATTCACACGAACCTCATTCTTCCTTTTCATGAATCCTCAGGGCAGCTCTCCTTCTGCATTTTGTGTGTTTGGAAGAAAAGAAAGCAAAATATATGAGATGTCAATGCAATTTCTCCTTTAGCAGAGCTCCACATGGCAATTACCCACCCAATCTGCAGGGTTTTATAGCTCTCATAACCCTCCTTTATGAACACACTGTGACAGCCGGATGCAGGCATTGATTATTGCCGCAGTCTTCAGCCACATTTCTATTTAACTGCAAAGCAGAGCTCCTGCCTACCAGCTCAGCACTGCTCATGTGACTTTTTTAATTACCGTATTTATGTAAGCCTTTTTCCAACCAGAACCTGTGTCCAACTCCATCAAAACTGGAGGATTTGTGCTTACCACTTTTCCTGTCTCTCTCTGGCCTTAGAGCCTAGTCTGCCTGTGGCTGGAATCAATTTTGCACTGTGGCCTTTCTCAGCAGAGGTTTGTGAGGATTGGGGTGCACGGGAAGCACATTTTCTTTCATGATGACAGCTGAGGGAAGACAATAAAACATGTTGGCAGATGCCAAGGGCAGTGTCTGATTCCCATGGGCTTGCCTGGCAAAGGTGCCAGGTGTGATAGATGAGCAGACCCGAGAGGCTGCGGCGGCGGCTAAGAGAGGGGCTCCGGCTTTACCGACGGTTCAGCACGACAGAAGCATACTGAATCCACCTAATGGGAGAAGGAAGTGTTCAAAAGAAACACTGATAACCTGGTGGGCATTCTGTTTCAACTCCAGATGTGGCCTCTTTGGCAGACTGCCACGGTGCAAGGCAACTCTGGCAGAGAAAGCCAGTATTCTTGAGCGACTGCAACTTGGCTAAGGACCCCACTGCAGGGCACCAGGGACGCTGCCCCACAGGGTTAGGCTGGAGGAGTGCCAGGCATCATCTACCAGCAAATCTTCTGGAGAGAACCCGAAAAGTGAGGTGACTTGTGTGGGTGGGCGAGCCATCAGCCAAGGGACAAGGCTACTGGAGAAAACCTGGTAGATGTGAGCTGGAGGTGGAAAAAGCGTGGGCTGCGCCTGCAGGAACCCAAAGGCACCACACGCCTGAGAGGAACAGGCGTCCTGCGGGCAATCGCTGTGGGCAGGCAGGAAGCACCGCCCCCCTTCGGACACAGCAAGTTTAGTCTTTAGCACGTCCAAACCCAACGCCCCCTCTCATCCGTAAGTAACAAACGGGATGGGAGTCAAATAAAGGTAACCCTCGTGCAGATTCCTCCCCCTTCTATTCTGAGGTGCCAGCTTCTCCACAGAGTATGCTCACCTCTGCCACCGCTCCCGCATTTTTCTAACCCGGACTTTCCTGGGCGGGGCTTCCGGGCCCCGCCCACCGAGGGCCCGCTAGTATCCGCCCCGGGGCGGGGCTCCCCTTGGCTTTGGGCTGTCCTTTCCCTTGCGGCCTCTGCTCTGGCGGGAGTACCCCGGCGGAGCTCCCAGACACGTGCGGGTGAGTTAAGGGCCAAGCGGGGAGAAGCCTTGGAGGTTTACTAGTTCGGGGCGAGAGGTAGCGGTGGGGAGGCTTCTTCCGAGGCTCGGGGTGAAATTGGGGTTCGTTCCATCGTGACCCCGGGTTTGGAGGGCATCTCGAAGAGTCGCTGGGAGAATGTAGCCCTAGAGTCGCCCCCTGTTTTCTACCATCCCTCTTGTCTTTGGAGAGTCATCTAGATCTAGTCTGAGAGAGCCTCGCTTCCCGGCGCCAGGGCCAGGGGCTGGGGAAGATTTGTGATGAGCACGTGTGCGGGTGGAGCTCGGTCAGGTCGTTCAACCCTAGCCGCTGAAAGGGGCAGGCTGTTTGAAGATTCGTTTTTAGACCTGAACAAAGAGCCCCCTGTATTTTACTTTTTCTCTCAATTGTTTGGAGTTCGTTAAGAGTGAAATTAGAGCTTGGCTGGAAAAAGGTATTGTCTTAGATACCCTAATATTATGTAAATAAGGTAAATTACAGTGACAAATGGGTAGAAATGTTTATTAACATTCTTTTTTAACTTAATTTAATTAATTTATTTATTTTTTGACAGAGAGAGATAGATTACAAGTAGGAAGAGAGGCAGGGGGAAACAGGCTCCCCGCTGAGCGGAGAGCCGGATGTGGGGCTCGATCCCAGGACCCTGAGATCACGACCCGAGCCAAAGACAGAGGCTCTAACCCACTGAGCCACCCAGGCGTCCCGTTTATTAACATTCTTGCAAACATTTTGGTTACCGCTTTCAACCAATAGTTGAGGTCGTTGGCAGGGATGGCAGTTTACTTCCAGGAACTGGAAGGAACTGGAACTGTTCCTTTCGTACCCATTATCACATCCGGTTTTTCTAAAGTACTGCTTTTATTGTTCCTCAAAATGTCTTATAATCCACATCCTCTCCAATCTAGTTTTAACCATCCTTTACGATTTTCACTGCCCATTGCTCTCCCAGGGTAATTTTTCCACTTCTATTCCCCCTATTCCTCATCTCCTTGCCTGGAATGTAGCTCCTGATAAAAGCAAGTGTTTATTGACCACATACTCTATATCAGATATTCTTGGGCTTAATTTGTATTCTTTTTAGGTTTAACAACCAGCTGGTGTACAGAGTACTCTTGATAACATTCGCATTTTACAAATGAGAATGGGAGGTGCAGAGAGGTTAAGTTACTTGTTCATTGTTAGCTGTTAAGTGATAGACCCAGGCTTCCTTCTACTTGTTGACTAGACCATTTAATATGCTGCTGTTGAGGGGCCCCTGGCTGGCTCAGACACTAGAGCATACAACTCTTGATCTCGGGGTTGTAAGTGCGAGCCACATGTTGGGTGAAAATTACTTAAAAATAAAATGTTTTGTTTTTTTTTTTAAATCCCCCTGTTGAGTTGCTGTGGCACATGAGTAACAAATGATGTGAGAAAATGAAGCTAACCGCGGAAAAGCTTTTTTTTTTAGTGTCTATTTCTATGACTCGGAAATAAGTTATGGGGTTTTGCGGGCAGAGGTCTTGAACTTCATGGAAGTGTTCCCTACTGTTGGCTGACTCTAACCTGGAGTGCTTTGATTGCAGAGGGGACAGCCGTGGGCTTTGGACAGAGGCAGCCCCAGGTGAGTACAACTTCATTTGCCTGCCTTTGCCCCCAGCTGTAGGCAGCTGCCTAGGTTGATGTGTACCTAGGCAAGTGTTACACTGCTGGGAGAACAGCAGCCGGTAGCTGGTTGGCATTCTGGGCCTGGTTCATGCCAACTCTGTTATTAACTATACCAGGATGCCAGCATAATTGCTTATTCATTAAGGTTAACTCTGTACGGGCATGACTTTGCAGGGAGAAACCTAAAAATCCAAATCTTTTTGAGTGGTTCTTGTTCAACAGGTTTGGCTAGTATGAAGTTACTTGAATCACTCCTTGGAAACAGAACAAAGGTAATCAAGCCATGAGGAATGTAGAAGTTGAGGGAGAAAGTCACATTTTTATTGTTCGAGCGCCTACCAAATGCTCCAAAGGGGGTTTGTACAGGGAAAAATGTCAATGGGATTTTTGCGATTTTTCACTGAAATCAAAGTGCATGGCCCTCACTCCTCCACCGTACAGAGCTAGTCATGCTGATCCCTTTGTCAGGGATTTCACAGATGCAGTGACCTATAGGAATGCCTGAGTAGGGAAATGTTGGTGTGAATTTGCTTTACAATTATGGGCATTCTTCTCTGGCTCTTTAATAAAATAGAAAAATACCAATAAACTAAGAGGCTCTAGGCAGTAGGCCTAGCTACAACCATACTAAATTCTTCTTTAGGCTGACACTCTATTTTTGTCGGTTTCTTGCTGATTTTCAGGAGTGAACAGAGTTGTTGGCCCCTTTGGAGCAGTAAATACTGGGTCCCTTTTTGTAGTGGTTTTGTTTTGGATTGCTAATTTTCCGAGAAGAGATGCTTCTCAGTTCTAGGCAAACACTTATCACTCAGGGTGATGCTGGAGATTGTCCAATAGGGCGGACTTAGTTGCCTCTTCTGTGAAAAGTGACATCCTAGATTCCACAGGAGGAACTGGTGATGATGTTAGGAGGCAGGGGAGTTATTTACAAAAGCTGTCTTTGTTCTATCAATTGGCTTTCCCTAAAAAGGGTTCACTTAGAGGAATGGTGAGGGCTTTGTGTGAATATCTCAGATGTTCATTGTGAATAGCCTTTTACATATGGGGTCTTAGGAGTCCTGATGTCTAGAGGGTTTGGGGGAATGCTTAGCTTTAATGGTAATTATAGGCAAGAAAAAGACAATGGGACATAAAATAATTCTGGAAGATATTGAAAATAAGGTAAATCATAAGTGACAGACAGTATTGTTTCCGTTTCTATGGAAAGGCAGCTTCAGAAGCTGCCGTTTTAGTCTAGGGTGTTGAACCGTGAAATCTTTTTTTCTTTTTTAGGATGACTTGAAAGTAGGGCATCCTTGTCCCTCCTGAAGAGAGAAAATTAGTGGCTGGTGAACAGTCGATATGGTGTTCTCAGGTAAATGTCCCTATTCATTCCAACAGTGACGGCTTCCTGTGTGGCAGGCCTGTTTGCTAGTTGGTATCCATCAGGAGGCAAATGGGAGGCAAGATCACCTATATTTGCCCCCCAATAAATTTGGCTTCTGAGCAGTAAAAGGCAAAGTGGGATTTTGGTGGTTATGGTCTGAAAGCGTGTAGGATCTCAGATTATCTGTACCATTCCATCTGCAGGATGTATAAGGAGATTGTGAAGTCCAGGATAGAAAGGACGGTGTATCTTGCGTGTTCACTGCTAGATCCCAATTATAGTGCCTGCACATAGCAGGAATTTCCTGATTGTTGGACAAAATGACAGAAGGCATGGGAAAGGGGTCCCTGTTTCCTATTTGCTTAAAGGGCTTGGCAGCAAAGTCGGCCATCAGTGCTTCCAGGCTTGTGGTTTGCAATCAACATTAAATTCATGAGGACACCTTTATCCATATCTTCTCCTTGGGGTGTCTGGGTATCTGAAACAAAGAAAGCTGTTTCGGGAGTCACCCAGCAGTTGTCAGCTATCCAGGCTGGTGTGATGCCTTGGATGGTGTTACACTGTTGGAAGAGCAAACGCTGCCTTTATCGAGGTCTGGCTTCAAGCACTGTTTTGGTGCTGTGGCTGAGTACTCTTGGGCAGCGTTTTGCACCTCTGAGAGTGGAGTTACTCCTCCTGTGGAGTTGGTCCTAGTCTGGGTGCAAACAGTTTTGTTTTGTTTTGTTTTTTTCTTTGAGGAGAGGACTCTATCTTAGGGATAGCTTGTCATTCCTTTCCTCTTTGAATCCTAGATCCCTTTACCTGAGTGAGAAATCTGCCTCCATCAGGACCTCAGATGTCTGACAGCCCTGTGTGACAGCAGGATACGTAATGTATATAGTCCCTTTTGTCATGGAGGTTCTCATCAACTTATTTCAGCTTAGATGGGTGGTGTGAAATAATAGAAAAAATATATATATTGGCCTCTGCTCCCATTCTTGGCATAGAATTCCCAAAACCCTTGAAATTCCCTAAGTGATAAGAACACTAGGAGCATCTTTTGTTGGTCTTTGACTCTGATTCCTGACACTGAGCTCCTAAATCCAGAAATTTCCTGGGTGATTGGAAAGTCTTGTTCTACTGAGGCTGGTCAGCAGAAAGGCCAAGCAATGATGAGAAGCTTGGAAGTTTCAGCCCCGCCTGTATTCTTCAGAAAGGGGAAAGGGGCTGGAAATGGAGTTAATAATTGATCATTCCCACATCATAAAGCCTCCATAAAAATTCCAATAGTGTGGGGTTTAAGGAACTTACAGGTTGGTGGACACTTGGGAGGGGCTGGGAGAGTACTGCACCAGAGAAGGCGTGGAAGCTCGTTGCCCCATTCCACATAGCCTTGCCCCGCGCATCTCCCATCTGGATATTTACCTATAGCCTTTCTCATATCCTTTTAAAATAAACTGGTAAACAGTAAGGAAACCATTTTCCTGAGTTCTGAGACTACTCTAGCAAATTAATCAAACCTGGCGGGGGGGGCGGTTTGTGGGAACCACTGATTTATATCAGAGACTGGTCAAAAGCACTGGTAACAACCTGAACTTGTGATTGGCATCTGAAATGAGGGAGGGGCAGTCTTGTCGGACTGTGCCTTAACCTGTGGGGTCTGATGATACTCCAGGTATACAGAGTGTCAGAATTGAGTGAAACTGTAGGACACCCAGCTGGTGACACAGACTTGCTTGGTGTGGGGGGAAAACGGCACACACACATCTGGTGTCAGAAATGGTGAGAGTAAGGGAAAAATATAAAGTGAAGGGTTTTCAGGGCTCCTGGCTGGCTCAGTCCATACGGCCTTTTTTTTTTTTAGGATTTTATTTATTTATTTGTCAGCACAAGCAGGGGGAGCGGCAAGCAGAGGGGGAAGCAGGCTCCCTGCTGAGCAAGTAGCCTGATGCGGGACTCCATCCCAGGAACCTGGGATCATGACCCTGACCCAAGCCAAAGGCAAACACTTAACTGAGCCACTCAGGTGTCCCTTTTTTTTTTTTTTAAAGCAGGTGACTCTTCATCTCAGGGTCCTGAGTTCAAGCCCCATGTTGTTTGTAATGCTTACTTTAAAAGAAAGAAAGAAAATTTTTTTAAAAACTGAGGTTTTCTTTACAGGTGGAAAAACTTAAGAGTTCTAAAAAATTATGTAGAGTATGAGAATATTAGAGAATACTTGGTCTAAAGTCCAAGGCTTAAACTAAAGTCTCATTTCCTAGAGCTGTGCTGTACAACATAGACTTATCTCAACTGGTAAAAACTAAATCTGCTTTTCCATCTCAGTGTTTAGTGACTACCATCTTGGACATCTCAGAGAACATTTCCACCAATGTGGAAAGTTTTGTTATACACTGCTGTTCTGGAGCAGGGGTCAGCAAACTTGCTATAAAAGGCCACACAATACTTTAGGCTTGTGCACCATATAGTCTCTGGTAACTAACTACTCAGTTCTGCACTTGGAATATGAGAGTAGCCATAGATAGACAATGTTCAACAAATGAGCATTGCTGTGTTCCAATAAAACTTTATTGATGGACAC
The DNA here is from genome assembly GCA_028533885.1 of Nasua narica. NCBI lineage: Eukaryota > Metazoa > Chordata > Mammalia > Carnivora > Procyonidae > Nasua > Nasua narica. The sequence continues at coordinate 27,922,675 of CM052809.1, forward strand.
CGAAATTGGAATTTTGTAAAGCTTTCAGGATTATAATTAAAAATTTTCTCCCTATCATTCTATGCTTGAGGCTTTTCAAAAACAGATTGGCAGGCCAAAATTGGCCTGTGAGCTCGAGTTTACCAATCCCTGTTCTAGGAAATGAAATTCAGACCTTGAGGATTGACAGCTCATTAGTGATAGGTTAAGGGCCAGTACCAACATGTCTCTGAAAAATTCCAGGTTATCAATACCTTGCCTTACAGCAAGCCTTTACCATTCTGGCCTTAAACTCTACCTCTTTTAGAAGACTAAGATGACTTTAGTAAATTATCCAGTAATAGAATAGTCATTTCTTGTGTTCGGAGTTTGTTGTGTATACTCCTTGCACAGCTTACTTTTGTCATAATGGTTCTCTTCATTTTTAATGTATTCCCAAAGGAGAGGTTCTAAGAAAGAACAGCAGTCTTCATTTCCAGCAGAGCCTGATCACAGCTTCAGTCCTAGGTAGGGGAATAGAAATGGTCCCTGAGGAAAGAGGACGACTTTTGTCATGACGTCAGAGTTTAAAATCTGGGATGGTAAGCTCCTCTGAGCATACAGATTATCTTCCTGACCACTGTTAAGTCTACCCAGGTGCAGGGAGGGTGCCTCTTTGTTGCTTAAAGAAGGATGAGTCATTGATGTCTGCGCCTGTATTCAATATCCCAGGAGATTTCAGTGACTTAATCATGCACATTAAAATAATGTAATGGGATTTCCTACTTGATAAGTGAAGTTAATTAGTCAGCTACTACTCCCTGTTGACTTGATTTTTTTTTTTTTTTAATTTCCTGGTGAGGAAATAAAAGATGATGAAGTAAAACTTTTCAAAGTAACTCTTTAACTCCAAGCGGCTACCTCCTATTGTAGGTAGCAATTAGGACACACAGTGACCATCTTCATTGTCTTGCTCAAGTTTCAAGGCTCAGTCTTATGCCATACTAAAAGGAAAAACTAAAGCAGGGTGGGTAAGGGAGCCGTAAGTATTGAGTAGACCATCCCTCGTGTGTATCTGTAATTTACTTCCCTTCCTTCAGGGTTGAAACTGCTATCAGTGGACTTTTGCATTAAAATTGTGGATCACGTCTCATATTGTAATCAGGTAAATAAAACCCCAGAGAAATAAATTGTGCAGGTCCCAAAGGGACTCAAAAAGGTGGATCTCTGCCTAGGAATTCACACAAAAGAAAACAATCCCATAAGAGCAACTAATTAAGTACTTAAAAGAGTGACAATGACTCCTTGAATCTTGTTGCTTAATTAGGGCTTTATGAACAGCTCCAGTTAATGGACCTGTCAATATTCTCTTGGAAAACAATTTCACTAAATTAACAAATCAACTGTAATACCTAGAATGTCTGCTTAGCAATTCTTTCTCTTTACTGCTATTTAGAAACAATAAGCCAGCTTGCTGGGTCATATATTTGTCAGTTTAGTATCCTAAGGTTTGGCTCAAAGAAGCCTGTTACTTTGGCCCTCCCTGTTCTCCAAGGCACTTTGGAGTGTTAGAACATTCTGTACTACTTGTTAAGGGTGACTTTACTACCTCAGAAAGGGCTGATAAAATGGACCTTGAAATTTATTTTATTTTAGAATAATTGTCGATGTACAGAAAAGTTGTGAAGATAGTACAAAGAATTCCCATGTACCCTACACCCGATTTTCTCTAATAACATTTTACACTAGTGTAGTTCATTTATCACAAATTAGGGGGCTAATATGGATATGTTACTATTACCTAAGTCCATACTTTATTCACATTTCCTTAGTTTTTACTTAATGTCCTTTGTTCCAAGATCTCATTGAGGATATTATATTTAGTTATTGTATCTCCCCGGGCTCCTTTTTTAAAATAATTTTTTATTCATTGTTTTTTTAAAGATTTTGTTCTGGGGCGCCTGGGTAGCTCAGTTGGTTAAGCGACTGCCTTCGGCTCAGGTCATGGTCCTGGAGTCGTGGGATCGAGTCCCACATCGGGGTCCCAGCTCCATGGGGAGTCTGCTTCTCCCTCTGACCTTCTCCCCTCTCATGCTCTCTCTCGTTCTCTCTCTCTCTCTCTCAAATAAATAAATAAAAATCTTAAAAAAAAAAAAAAAAGATTGGGACGCCTGGGTGGCTCAGTTGGTTGAGCAGCTGCCTTCGGCTCAGGTCATGATCCCAGCGTCCTGGGATCGAGTCCCGCATCGGGCTCCTTGCTCGGCAGGGAGCCTGCTCCTCTCTCTCTGCCTCTGCCTGCCTCTCTGCCTGCTTGTGTTCTCTCTCTGTTAAATAAATAAATAAAATCTTAAAAAAAAAAAAA
>CM052809.1:27925094-27979194 GCA_028533885.1 Nasua narica
GTTATTGTTACCTTGGTCAGTTGGCTGAAATTTGTCTTGCCAGATTTCTCCACTGTAAAGTTACTCCCTCTGACCCAATTCTGTGTGCTTTGGAATGAAATCATGTGCAATAAACACTTAAAAAGACAGGAGTTGTGCTCTCTTTGAAGGTGGAATATCTACATAGGTTACTTGGATTCTTTTTTTGACAGAGAGAGACAGGGAGAGCGGGAACACAAGCAGGAGAATTGGGAGAGGGAGAAGCAGGCTTCCTGATGAGTAGGGAGCCCGATGTTGGGGCTTGATCCCAGGACCCAGGGATCATAACCTGAGCTGAAGGCAGATACTTAATGACTGAGCCATCCAGGCATCCGGTTACTTGGAATTCTTAAAAAATAAATTGATCTCTTCTCTCATTCAATTTATTTATACCACTATGAACTCATGGATATTTCAGTTATGCTTTGGGAAGTAGTTCAATAATACTTTATTTTGTTCAGTGTTCCAGCTTTGACCTTTGGGAGCTCTTTGTTTGGCTACTGTATCCACCATTGTGGGGTTTTGGTTTTTTTGTTTTTTGGGTTTTTTTTAGTGGGTTTTGGTTTTTAAGTGCTTCTCACTTTATGGCACTATTAAGATGCTCCATGCTCATCTTGTATCTTTCCTGTCTCAGTGTCCGACATTTGTCCAGGGACCCCTGGTTCCTTTACTAGGTGAATGGCATTCAGGAACAAGATTTGGGCATTAGATATGCTTTTTTTTTTTTTGACAGAGAGGCGGCGAGAGCAGGAACACAAGCAGGGGGAGTGGGAGAGGGAGACGCTGGCTTCCCGCAGAGCAGGGAGCTGGATTGTGGGGCTCGATCCCAGGACCCTGGGATCATGACCTGAACCAAAGGCGACACTTAATGACCCAGGCACCCCTAGATATGCTCTTGATACTGAGGTGCTGTTGCTTCTAGTCCCTTTTCTGCTGGTAGAACAATGAACTGTATAACCAGGATCCTTAGTTCACTGTTCCCCATATTTGATAAACATTCTGTTTTTTATATTTATCACCTTTTGTTCTATAGTCATTTCTCATCTAGAATAATGGTTGACCTTGTTTGCTTTTATAGCAGATGCGATAGTTGATTCTTTTTACCCTATGCGCTCACAGTGGAGGATGGGACTTTATCAGCTGCTTGTAGAAGGGAGGGGCCAAGCCCAGGCTCTAGTGTTGGAATGGGTGGGAGGGTGGAGATGCCCTCAAGGCATAAAGCCTCTGTGTTAGAATCTGGATGTTGCCAGAGTAGCAGCTAGTAGAACTTCGTCTCCTTCTCGGTTGTAATGCTCTGAAGGAGGACTCCAGGGGCTAAGTAAGGCTGCAAGATCCTGGCCACCCTGCCAGTGAAAGATGAACTACCCATACTCTCATGGCACTCTGCCCTTTTCTACACTTGGCTTCCATTTCTTGCCCCTCTATAGTAGGACCCAATGATGATCAGTTCTTCCAAGGACTATTCATACCTCTTAACTTCTTGTTTGTGTAATCTCTAGGACTGAGTTAGAGGAAGACAATGACCTATTCTAATTACACATCTTATCAGAAGGCTGTCATTTATCTCGTACTGAAAGAGCAGAGCAAGGCTAACTCCATTTTGTGCTATACCTGCCATCTTGTGTATAACCCCCACATGACCTGCTTCTGAGGCGAAAAAAAAACAAACCCACAGAATGTCAGAATATTGCCTAGCCTGCCTTTGTTAGTTTAAGTTAGCCAATAGGAACGTGGGACCCCTAACCGCCAAAGAATGTAAACCCCGCCTTTTGCCCACCAAACTTGTGCGCCAATTCAGTGTGATAGGCTAGTTCAAACAACTACTGTAGGGTAAATTGTAACTCAATTGGCCACTGGCCCCTATAAAACTGCTGCGCTTTTTGGAACTCGCTCTCTTTCTCTACATCATGCCGCTGCGTCAGTGAGTGTGGGAGACTGAGCTCGAGCTAGCTCGAATAAAGGCTCTTTGTTTTTACATCAGGCTCCCTGGTAGTCTTTGGGGATCTCAAAATCTGGGCCTAACAACACTTTTTATGGGTTTATAGCCTTACTAAGTGAATTCTGCTAGACATTGGGAGTGATAGACCAGACATAGTCCCTGCTTGCTGTTTTTTTATGATTTTATTTCTTTTTTTTCTTTTTCTTTTTTTTTTTTTTTTAAGATTTTATTCATTTATTTGAGAGACAGAGAAAGTGAGAGAGAGCATGAGAGGAGAAAAGGTCAGAGGAAGAAGCAGACTCCCCAAGGAGCTGGGAGCCTGATGTGGAACTCGATCCCGGAACTCAAGGATCATGACCTGGGCCGAAGGCAGTTGCTCAACCAACTGAGCCACCCAGGCGCCCTTAAGATTTTATTTCTTTGACAGATTGATCACAAGCAGGCAGAGAGAGGGGAAAGCAGGCTCGATCCCAGGACCCTGAGATCATGACCTGAGCTGAAGGCAGAGGCTTTAACCCCCTGAGCCACCCAGGCGCCCCATGTCCCTGCTTACCTTAACATGGCCAGGCAGGTCTTACACAGTCTAACCCTTAGCCCTCTCATCTCCTCATCTTTACCACCCTCAGACTCCTTTCTGGCCACACTGGTTTCTTTCAGTCCTTGATAAGCCTTTTCCTTGGGTCTCTGCACATGCTGTTTTCCTTTCTGGCTCCATCTTCTTTCTCCACTATTTCTCCTTTGAGATCTTGGCTCAGACAGCCCTTCAGCAGAGAAGCCACTTTGCCTGAATGTCTGAATAGGATTCCACCTGTCTTTGCACCTTGACTCCCCACAGAGCTAGCTAGTCAGATGCAGATGCCTTGTAAGAGCCCTTTGAAAGGTATTATTCACCAGCTTCTCTGGGTTTCCTTTATTTCCCAAACAGCCCTGCAGCCTCAGTTCTGCTGACAGCGGACTGAAGACCTTCACCTGATAAATAGGAATATCTTTGTGTCAAAATGTATCCAAAATAGAGTAATGTCATTGGCATATCCTGCTTTTCAAGATTACCACAGTGAGGGTATCAACAGTGCTGGTTTTGTTCTTTTAACTGTTCCGAAAGAAAGAAATCATGAAAACAAAAGTATCTGATTTCCAAAGGATTTGTTCTTGGGCTCTAAAGATGTAACTTAGTGCACAACTATTTAAGAATAAATTTAACTTTAGAAAGTATTGAATGAAAATAATAGACTTTCAGAAGATCTGTTCCAATTTGAAACATCTGTTAAATATATGTGTGGCCTTTTGTTACTTTTTTTGGGGGTAATCTGTGTCTTTATAGTTAAAGTAATCTGTGTCTTTATAAAGTTTGTGAAACAGCTTTGTGTGTAAATTACAAAAAATTTCTCTTAGTAGCAGTCATTATGCTGACAATTAGGTGCCAGATTAAAACGTAGGTTATAACCAGACTTAAATGGATAATTTTAACATATTTACTCTGGGGCCCTATAAAAATAAATAACCTTTGGGGGCGCCTGGGTGGCTCAGTGGGTTAAAGCCTCTGCCTTCAGCTCAGGTAATGAACTCGGGTTCCTGGGATCGAGCCCTACGTTGGGCTCTCTGCTCATCGGGGAGCCTGCTTCCCCTTCTCTCTCTGCCTGCCTCTCTGCCTACTTGTCATCTCTCTCTCTGTGTCAAATTAATAAATAAAATCTTTAATAAATAAATAAATAAATAAATAACCTTTGAATCTATGGTTTTGTCATTTTGGGATATTCCGGTAAATAAACTGCAGGACACATGCGCTCGGCAACACTGACAACATTTACTATGTGTTGATGATGTGCCAGAATTGTAAACACATTCTACGTATCGTAATCCTCTCAACAGGCCTACAAGGTACTGCTGTTATTTGCCCAAGGTCACACAGTGGGTCTGGGAACTACTGTGGTGTTCAATGAATCTAGCTCCAAAGCTAGTGTTTGATTTGGAACGTTCTAAGCATGGTGCCCCCAGGTCTTTCCAACTAATTCCAATAAATAATTGCTTGCCTTTTTCAATTATCAAACTCATTCAGGCTAAGGATTAACATCTTTGATGAACTACTGAAATGCCAGTTTCTTCTAGTTTCTTAAAACTATTCCAAATGCCAAATACCTTCTTTCAGGCTATCATCAGCATTGTGGCCACTATTGTTGCAGCGTGAGGAGGCTTTCTTTTGCTCTTAGCATGTAAAAAAACATATACAGACAAACCCGTTAGCCTTGCTTTTAGCCCCCATCTACTTCATTCTTCCTGTCCTATCGCTTATGAATCTCTTAGGTTTTTTAGAAATATTCCTTTTGGGGGCGTGTGGGTGGTTCAGTGGATTAAAGCCTCTGCCTTGATCTCAGGGTCCTGGGATCGAGCAAAGGGGAGCCTGCTTCCCCCTCTCTCTCTGCCTACTTGTGATCTCTCTCTCTCTGTCAAATAAATAAATGAATAAATAAAATCTTTAAAAAAGTATATCCCTCTGGAAGGCCTCAGTGGGTCACACATTCCCACACCCAGGCTTGCCCTGATGGTGTTTGTCACATTTTATTACAATTTCTCAGTTCTAGCCCTACTAAACTTTGGGCTCAGTGAGGGTCAGAATAAGAATTTTGAGACAGTAAAACATTCCTCAAAGATTTGCCTTTTTTGTTTTGTTTTTTTAGAGAAAGAATGTGGCGGGAAGAGAGAATCTTAAGCAGGCTCCAGGCCCCTGCAGATCCTGACACTGGGCTCCAGCTCACCACCCTGAGATCATGACCTGAGTGAAGAGTCGGATGCTCAACCAACTGATCAAACCAGGTGCCCCAAAGATTTATTTTTTTAAAGGATGGCGTAGAGTAGGGTTCCCATTTTAGTTTTACATACATAGTAGTATAACTGCTAAGTTAAGGGCATGAAGACTTTATAGATACATATTATAAACAAATAAACATAATAATACAACACAGAAAAGTCATTCCAAGACTCCAAGATATTATTTCAACAATATATCGAGAATAATCTCCCTACATGCTAAAACAGCATTTGCTAAAATTCCTGAGGGCCAACATTCCTCACCTGTTAAAAGTGTCTTACTCCAAAAGGTTGTGTGATGCTTAATGAGGAAACCGTAGAAATGATCCTATTAAAGAGAAAAGAGGGGTGCTTGGGTGGCGCAGTCGTTAAGCGTCTACATTCAGCTCAGGTCATGATCCCAGAGTCCTGGTATCGAGCCCTGTGTCCAGCTTCAGGGGAGCTTGCTTCTCCCCTTACCACTCCCCCTGCTTGTGTCCCTCTTGCTGTATCTCTCTCTGTCCAATAAATAAATAAAATATTTTTTTAAAAAAAGAAAAGAGCTTTGTTCAAAGATAGTTAGATGAAATCACTCATAGATGGTAAGTTTCCTTGGAAATATGTCTATGGGTGTTAACTGAAAGTGATTCATTGAAGTAACAAATAATAGGTTTGAAGATAAATTGGAAGGAAAATAAAGAGAGGAATACTTAGATGTACAGAGGTTACAGATGAAGAAAACATTAAAATACCGACAGACACAAATGAGACCTTTGATGGTAAATCATACCTTGTCCAAGAAATTTCAACATAAAGTATAGTACCGTTGCCTTCTAAGTTAAAAAAACAAAGTGAGGAGTACTTAAAAGGAATGAATTATGTGACTAGATTTTTAAACTTCTGTATGGAGGGGCAGCTGGCTGGCTCTATCAGTAGAGCCTGCAACTCGACTTCAGCCTCATGAGTTCAAGCCCCAAGCTGGGCATAGAGATTACTATTAAAGTATTTAAAAAAGCAATTAAGTCTTCATTTAGTGTTTCACTACGTAACAAACTACCTTAAAACATAGTGGTTCAAGCAAGCATTAAAATTCTTTGGGTTGATAGAGCTCAGCTGGATGGTTGTGTTCTACATGGACTTGGCTGGAGCTCTGGCTGTTGGGAGTCTTCATTTAGCTAGAGCTGTAGACTTGAAGAGCTTTGGTTCTTTCAGTGTGTCCTCTTCATAGTGGTTGGGATTCTCACATGGCAACTGGTTTCCAAGTGGATGAAAAAAGATCTTAAAATTTTGTCACTTCTGCATTCTATTGGTCAAAGCCATTTTAGGGCCCTTCCAGATGCAGGTAGAGTGGAAATTGATTCCATGATGAGAAGAGTGGCAAAGAATTTGTGGCCATCCTTAGTAAACCACAAGCATATACACATATACATATACACATACAAAGTGTTTCTTTATAGAAAATCCTTAGAATACAGAAGAAATGATTGGTAAGTGGATCACCTTTATGTAGGGGAACCCAAGTTGGGGAAAACTTGGGTTCTTTGAGTTTTATTATATGTATTACCTATTCAAAAATACCTTCCTAAACCCCGTCTTGCCTGCCCTCTCTTGCCATGCCACTGCTAAAAGAGCCATTGGTTACCAGTTCTCTATTTTTAAATAGCTTAAAGTATAGGGATGACCTGATTTCAGGGCATTAAATCTATTAAAAAATACGTAGATAGTGGACTGTCAAGAGATTCTGAGACTCGCAGCTCTGGTGAAGGCAGTATCATGTAATGCTCAAAAACTCTGTGTTTGGATTGATAGAGAACTGGGTTCAGATCCTGGCTTTTGTCACTAGTCAGCTGTATCACCTGCAAGCTTTTTAATCTCTTACGTAAAACAGGAATAATGGTACCTTACCCTCAAAATTATGACAATAATTAGAAAGTATTATCAGCTGCTTAGTGATTGTGTGGTATCAAAATATATGTCCTCAATATGTCTCCTGTGCAAAACTAAAAGATCTTCATTATCAGCTCAAATCCAAACTCTTTCCTGGTGTTTAAAGTCTTACATAATAATATAGCTGTACCAAGCTTGTCACTTAGACCTTTCAAAGTCTTAGCAGAAATTCTTGCTTTATAGCCACATTCTTTACCATCCCTGGTGCACACCTCACCCACTCCCAAGTAACCCAAACCAGTATAGAGCTCTTGATTCATCTCTACTCATAGCCAGGCCCACCTTAAGGCCAGACTCCTTGTCCTTTTGCCATCAGACTGTGATCCCCAGGAGCTGGCAATTGGTCATCGAATCCCTACCCTTGTACTGTGTCCTTCATGAAATAGGCATTTGATGACTGAAATCTTGTATTAAGCTTGGTTTCCAATGCGTCTTTTTGCTGATGAGCCACTAAACAGATCCTCAATAAATAATTACTCAATGATAAAGTTTGACTTTCCTTCTTTGTATGATCACCAGATGGCATTACAGCCTTATACAAAAGCATGGGTAAGTGGATATCTTAGTTCTAAGATGCATACATGTTTCTTCATGAGGAGGAGAGCCTCATGTTTTATCTAAGAACTGGAAACAACATAAAGGGAAGTCTTAGCCAAGATTACTTGGAATCAAAGGCTCACCAAGTAGAAAGCAAATATGGTTTTGAATGGACGACGGAAGACTGAGGAATTAGGATCCCACAAAATTTCATTCCAGAGTTAACCAGTAGCTTAACATCACTTATTCAGAGGAACCTCAGTTCTTGATGGTTATACAACATAATTGGAGGTGTGGGATTGCAGTTCCACTCTTCACCATGGCTATTTAAAAATTGTCCCTTGGGGTACCTACGTGGCTCAGTTAAGCATCTACCTTCATCTCAGGTCCTGATTCCATCAAGTCCCACATCGGGCTCCCTGCTCCACAGGGAGCCTGTTTCTGCCTCTACCTCTCTCTCTGTCTCATGAATAAATAAATAAAATATTTTTTTTTAAATTGTCTCTTATTCAACTCTAGCCCTCGAAGATGACTTAGTCACAAAATTGAAGTCTCCTTCAATTCCCAAGGCTTCAACCAAACCTAATGAGAACTCCATACCCTCCTCTCGATGCCTCCTGTTAAAATAAAAGCATGTCTCCTTTCTCTGGATCCTATTTTAGTGTCCATTACAAATCATCCCTCCTTTAACTTGTTTTTTTCTTTTTCTTTCCTAAAATACCCTTCCTACCAACATTTTAATTGTGCTCAAAACTCTCGTAGTAAGGGGCACCTGGGTGGTGCAGGCAGTTGAGCATCAGACTCAGGTCCTGATCTTGGGGTTCTGTGATAGAGCCTTGCCTTAGGCTCTGTGCCCAGTGCAGAGTCCACTTGAGATTCTCTCCCTCTGCTCCTCCTGCTCATGCTCTCTGTAAAATAAAATAGAACTTTAAAAAATAAACCACACACACACCTATAAAACTCCTACAGTAAAATGGAAAACTCAACCCTGCTTTCTGCAGTCTTCATAGCCAAACCTTTCCTGCATTGGGTAGTTTCCATCTTCCTGTTTCAGTACACCTCCAGTCTGACTTCCTCTCCCACTTTACTGGAAGCAAGTCCATAATGTTAAAGGATTATGCCCATGTTGCTAAATCTTTTGTAGATGTTTTTAGTCCTAGTCTTCCCTGTTGATAGCATCTGACCCTGTTGATCACTTTGACCTTTAACTATTTTGGCTATCAAGGCAGTACAATAGGGGCGCCTGGGTGGCTCAGTGGGTTAAAGCCTCTGCCTTCAGTTTCGGTCATGGTCTTAGGGTCCTGGGATCAAGCCCCAAGTCAAGTAGGGCTCTCCGCTCAGCAGGGAGCCTGCTTCCCCCCCCACACTTCTGATCTCTCTCCTCTCTGTCAAATAAAAAAAATCTTAAAAAAAAAAAAAATCAGTACAATTTGTGTGCCTCCCTGTTATTCCCAAAACTTTTTGCTTTTTCTCCACTACCTTTGTACTCACTTGGTCTCCTTTGCCATTCAGCTCTGATTCGTTCCTCAAGGCCCTAAGGCCTCTTTTCACTGTACTATCTCTAGCTTAACTTCAAAATCCCATTGCCTCATTTATGTCATTAACTCAAATGTGCCACTAACCCACATCTTTTTCCCCTGAGCTCAAGCCCCTTAAATACCACTCCTTACTTTTAAATTGATGCCAAACATCTTGCCTTATGGTGTCCTGGTACTCTGCCAGTGCTACTTAATAGCACTGCTAACCATGGAGTTGTCATTCATCCGTGACCCTTCCCTTCCTCATCTTCAATAGCCAGTGAAATTAGCAAGAGCTGAGTTCTGAACTAGACGATCTCTTCCATTTTCTACTGGTCTGTGGTCTTCTCCATCTTTGCCCTCTCCACTATCTTCACAGAGGACCCTGAACGATTTTTCAAAGATGCAAGTCTGATTCAGCACAGTAAAGATTTTAAAAATTTGAGTGCTATTAGTATTTGTATTCACTTATTCAGGCAGTATCTCAAAATCTGCCTCAGGATTTTCACATGTGCAATTCGGGAACCTCCATCAGTCTTGGGCGTTTTACATTCAGTCAAATTCTAAGTGGCGGCGGTGATCTTTCTTTGAATGGGCTGGCTTCTCTATCTGCTGCGTCCATGACCCTCCATGGAATTACTGAGATTAAAAACCAGCCAAAATGGTACGGGTTCCCGCGTCTGGCGCTTGCTACCACTCCTCGGCAAATACTGAGAGAATAATCAGAATAGAAATCGGGTGTAAGCTACTGAGTCCCGCGACCGGCTTCTAAAGCATACCTTACTTAAATTTTGCACCAGGAAGTTTAAGGGTTGGGGAAAATCTTTTTTGGGGAATGGGACTCGAACCTATGAACTGTAGCTCTCTATCCATTTCCCGCCACAGGCTGGCTCCAAGATTAGAGAACAACGACCGCCACCGAAGTCGCAGTGGTGTGCGCGCCTTGAGTAGGGGGAGGGGCCTGGCGCGCGCAGAAACGGGACCCGAGATGGGGTGGGGGTGGGTGTACTCTCTCGCGAGAGCGGGTTTGTTCTTGGGCTGCAGCCGCGGCTGCCACCTCTTACCAGCGCCGTTGCTGCGGGGGATTGTGGGAGCCTCCGCGTCCCGCTCGCTAGGAGAGAGGTACCTCTCCTTTTCCCTCTCCCTTTCCTTAAGGTAGGCGTGAAGCGGGTAAGAATCGGGGTGGGGTGGCCGGGGGCTTTCCGCGTCCGCCGGGAGGAGGCAGCGACGGCGACAGGGGCCGCGGGGAGCCGGCGGCGCGCCTTTCTTGCTCGCTCCCGCTCGCCCGCTCTGCCTCCCTCCTCGCTGCGTATGTGAGCCGCCTGATCGGCGGCCGCCATGTTAGGAGCGCAGTGGCGGCGCAACCAGCCTCCTCGGGCGGCGGAGGTGAGCGGTCCGGGAGGGAGACACGAGGCCAGCCAAGGGCCCAGGGTGCGGCGGGAGAGTCGGGGGGCACCGAGGGCAGCTGATCGGCCGAGCTTCCCGCGTCTTGGGCTTGCTGTGGGCGGGGGCGGGACGACGAGCCCGTTACACGCGGGCTGCAGTTCTGAGGCGAAGGGAGGAGCGCTCGAGGCCTGAGGGACTGGCTGTCCATAGGGGGCCTGCCGTTTGGGGAGAATAGTTAAGCAGCGAAGTCTTGGAATAGCGCCAGCCCCAGATAGGTGTTTGCTTTTTTTTTTTTTTTCCCCTCCCTCTTTGCCCCTTTAAAACGTGCCGCAAAATGGAGGATTTCGCAGACTATGAAAAGCTTAGCCGTTTGAGCAGCGTTTCTTTCTCTTGGTGTCACGGCCTTCGCTCTGCTTTTGGCCCATAGCTTCATAGCGCCCCCTAAGACTCCCCTGTCCCCCGCCCACACACATCCGCGCGGGATTTTAGCCGAACCTCAGAAACAATTCCTCCCAACCCCCATCGCGTAAAAATGGCCGAAAAATGAAACGTTAACGCTTGTTTTTCGTATTGCGTCGTGGATAAAGCCTTCTGCAGTAGGCTGCGAGCCAAGAGACTTGCTTAGAGAATCACCTCCTATTCCTTTTTTCTTTATTAAGATATTATCAGTCTGCGTTCCCTTAAAGAGAATCGTGTGTTGTGGGACCTTCCGGTTTCCAGACAAAGGCTTTGGAGTACCGTGGTGTAGTCGGTGCATCGTTGTCCTTTTCGTTACTAGCCTTGTGCCATGTTCGGTGTTTCACAGGGACTTTTCTCATTTGCCGTGGAAGAATTCTCCTAGATGTTTTTCCTGCTCTGTGGCCCAATATCGTGGAATATTCCTATTGGATCAGTTACTGTTTTCCAGGCAGATATTTCTAGAACGCTTATGGCGATTCCGAAAATTCTAGTCTTTCAAGCGCGCTGGAAAAATGCGAGAGTCGTTTATTTCCCAGGTCTTAGTCATTAGATTGTTGTCTTGATGCTGCGTTCTGTTGAATAGAGCTTGGTTTAAGATTTTGAAGTTGATAAGACAGTTTTCTCCCAGATAAATTTAAACAGTTGTACCCGGCAGGCAAAAATTCCGTTTTAGGCTCTTCATAAAGGTTGAAAATAAAATTTCCTTTTGAAAACTCAGTGGCTCAGTCGTCTGCGCAGTCTGTCGTCATAATTTTTCAACAGTAATGTTTTAGAAATGGAAGGTGGACAATGATTTTTGTTGGAAAAACGCTGTGTATGCCTTTCGCACTTAACCAGAATGTTTTTGCAAACTTAAAATTGAACACAATTTAAGTACTAAATGAGAGTTGTTCTGGTTTGTTATGTAAGACTGGGAAAAGAGATCTTTAGCCAGAAGATGTTTGTGGTGAAGTGCTGTAAATTTAGTTTTTTCCCTTGCACTTAACATTTAAATGGCTATAACGTTAACGTATATTTTACCCAGAGGAAGTTTTCACACAACTCCCTCAGCTATTTTTAAGTGAAGTTGCCTTTGCATACCATTTTGAACTAATTCGAAAGGATTTAACCACTCTTGATTTGATCACTATGTAAAGGGAGTCTTTAGACATACTAATTTCATTAGTGCTTTTAGGGTATTGTAAATGCTAAATAATATTACAGATGAGCTAATGATAGGTAAACAAATATTAGCATGAGGAAAGCAAGTAAATTGTTTTACAGGACTTCAAAAAATAAAATGCAATTCAAGTCCCTAGTTTCAGAAGAAAAGATTAAAGCCCAAGGAGGTGGTGGCAGTATAAACAGTGGCAGTGCTGCGGGTGTGTTCAACACTTGTGTCTTGATTGGGTGCTTGATTCAGACTCATGTTATAAGTTTAAAAATGGAAGGAATATACTTAAAGGGATTTTTCCTAAGGGAACAGTATACAAAAGATTTGTGTACATAAATGTAATCTTAGTTACCAAGCTTGCTAAAAATCTGAAAGATTTAACACAGATGTGCTAATAATAGTTTTGCCATCTGATAGAAATCTATATAGCTTTTTAAACTAATGTTTTAAGAGGAGGGTAATGATGGGAAAATAACGAAATATAGTACTACTTGGAAAGAAAATAATAAAACTCAAGTGATCCCAAATTTGATGCCTTTTTTGTGGTTTTTAAAGGAACTTGTGAATAAGCATAAAAATAGAGATGTACCAAAAATTGTTAGCTCTGGATATTGGCAGCATTATGGGTGATTTATATTTCTTTCCTTGTGTTTTTCTGACATTTCCACAAGAAATTACATTTATCTTTGTAGGGGGAAGGCGAGAAAACATTTTTATACATGCAAGACTGCTTAAAAAACTAGTATCTCATGTTTTGTTTCTTTAGGACCTCGTGTATTTTTGAGAGAAATTGAGATAAAAGTGAGCCGGTTTCTTTAAATCTGAAGTACAGAGTATTCAGAAGTGACAGGAAGTAGTGTTTTTAATGTAAGATACCCTGGTTATTACATGTAGACAAATGGAGGAATCTGAAGGCATCCTTATGTAAGAATATCTAATTTACCATTATGGGGACTGATGGTAATTAAGTTACAATGTGAAGTGCAGCCTTTAAACTGTTTTAACAATGAACAAAATCAAAGAATGGGGTAATGGTTTGTTAAAGTGTTATTCATAGCTTAGAGTTGCATTAAAACTGTCCCACACGTGGTGACAACAGGTTCTGAGTGGACTTGACTTTGGGATGCACAATACTGAGTTCTTTGAGGGTGGGCTGGAAGGGTTGTAGACATTGTAGTTTCACAAGTGTGTGTGTGTATAGTGTGTGTGTGTATAATTCCAAGGATAACACTGTCCAAGGATATGAAGCTCTGTAATTCATAATTCTTAGCTATGTATTGGGCCTTCTCATTGGATCATTGGGATTGAGAGCTCTGAAATTTTTTATTTAAAAAAACCAAGTTTGTGTACAAAATTTTATTGGATAGTTGAACCTGGAGCAGAGAGAAAAGCCAATGGTTTGAGAAAATTGTATATATGTAGCCATTAAAAGATAGTTGTAAGTGGTTTTTAAAGTTTGCTACTTTAGCTTTTGACTTATTGCAGCCTGTGTCTATCATAAGCTTAAATACAAACTTGTAATACAATAGGAGATACGTCATAAAGTGCTATGTTATCTTGCCTGACAAATGTAATTAATGTGGCCAGTCTGAGTAGATGGGAGTTCCTTTTATATGATGCACTTCCATATAATTTCCAGCTGTATATCAAACTTTAATGTTCTCTGCATTTATAAGGCTTAAGACTGCAATTAAACATAATTTGCATGAAGTAGCAATGAAATCTTAAGATTAAATTTTTAAAATTTTTTAAAATTTTGGTTTAGTTTAAAAGCTTTTCCAAAGTTTAAAGGTTAACTGATACAATGAGCTTGCTTTTTTCTGGAAAGTTTTTTAAAATGGCAGGTTTGACATTTCTCTTTGATCTGCAGTCCCAGTAGCTTGTGGATGTTGGTGCCTATCTTAAAAGACAAGCAGTTACTAGGAAAACAAAAAAGGTGAATGAAGGGAGGGTTAGGTAACCCAGCTACTGCTGGATAAGAGCAAAAGGTGATACCTATGGTAGATGTCTTTCTGGACAGCAGTATATGCAGCTAGTATGGAGAGTAATCAGTTGATACTAGGGTTTATTTTATTTTTTTTAATAGATTTTATTTAATTTATTTATTTGACCGAGAGAGAGATTACAAGTAGGCAGAGAGGCAGGCGGGGGGGCGGGGGGGAAAGCAGGTTCCCCGCTGAGCAGAGAACCCAATGTGGGGCTTGATCCCAGCCCTGAGATCATGACCTGAGCTGAAGGCAGAGGCTTAACCCTCTGAGCCACCCAGGCGCCCCGATACTAGGGTTTAAATAGGATCTTTGATTTGCAGTATCATTGGTTGCTAATGAAGAGAACTTTCTGATCTTTCAGGATGATTTGTATGATTTTTTTCCCCCTTTGTGGCAATTACTAGGATATTAAATATCTCCCTTTGGGATGGTAACTTTTATAAGAACTTATTCCATATGTGAATAATTAAAATCAAGTGTTTGAGCCCGTGTTTGAGAAAGGAAAAGTAGTACCAAAGAATTACAAGCATTTGTACTTAAAAATTCTTGATGTAAGAAAATGTGGAACAGGGCACCTGGGTGGCTCAGTTGGTTGAGCAACTGCCTTTGGCTCAGGTCATGATCCCGGAGTCCCGGGATCAAGTCCCATATCGGACTCCCGGCTCTGCGGGAAGTCTGCTTCTCCCTCTGACTTTCTCCCCTCTCATTCTCAGTCTCTCGCTCTCTAATAAATAAATAAAAATCTTTAAAAAAAAAAAAGAAAGAAAATGTGGAACAGCAGGATACTTAAAATGGTGAACTGAGTATCCTTGTATGGGCTATAGTATTCTGGAAGAGCACCACAGTGGAGGGAGTTTAAAGCTTGAAGCTTCAGGAGACACCAAGAAATACTCATACCAACATTCTTATTAGTGGCCAGAAACTGGAAACAGACTAAATGTTCATCATCTGCAGAATAAATAAGTGTATGTGCCATGTGGTTATGTATATTGCAGTGAAATGTAGGTTTAATTCATGTATAAGTCAGTTTTTTATAAGTAGGTAAGAACAGCCCATACGTATTAAAAGAATTTGCAAAAAAAGTTAATTTGCATAAGACTCAAGTGCAAAATTAACACTTTTTTTAGGATGTATATATTAAGTGGTAAAACTTAAAAATAAGGGACAGCAGAAAGGGAAGATAAGGCATTGGAAATTGGTAGGTAGAAGGTATCCAAGATGTTAACATTCCCTTTCTAAACTTGGATGTTTGTATACACTATGGTTTGTATATAAACTGTGGCAAGGTATAAAGGGGGAGCGCAGTGCTGGGTCTTAAGAGAGTTACTAGTGTTAAAGAAGGGGAGATAGTCCAGCAAATATATTTACACAAGTACTGAGCAATCCTATAACTGCTTCTAAAATCTTTTGCACAAGGTATTGGCTTATGGTGGAAAATATATCTCAAGAAGTAAGATGCAACCAGAACATGAAAGGCATTAAAAACCATGGTGTGCTTTTCATGTGGCAAGTAGTTAGGGAATAACTGTTTTTTAGCAGGGGAGTATATAAAATAGTGATGTTTTAGGAGGCTTGTATAGGAAGCTGTAAACATGGATGCAAAGAGGCCAGCCAAAAGGCAGGAGGACTGCCGATCTCCACTAAGATTATGGCAGGGAGGTAAGGACTTCCCTCTTGAAGGATGAGAAGATAATTTAAAGGTAGATTGGTAATGGAGAATAAAGGAAGAGGTTTAATTTGTTCAGATCCCTTAGCCTCTGCCTCTTTTTTTCAGTGTTGTTTAAGTTATTGCCAGCCTTTAAATCTGGTGTCTTAAAGCTTGTGGTTCAATAGCAAAATTCAAATATGAATTCCAGCCTTGAATGGAAATGAATGAGACACTAAAGTTGACATAAGAAATGGGGATTACAGTACAAGTGAAAGGTTTATAAGCTGTTTATTGATATGTCTCTGGGTGAGTCTTTTTGCATCTAAGGTTTTTCTCTTTGGTTGTTAGAGTCATCTGCTTAAAAGTAGGTGATTACTACAGTCCTGACCATGTGTCAGAAACCATTCTAAGTGTATTATGTGGACACATTTATTAGATGTTTACAGCCTTATGAAATGGGTATTTTCTTTCCCATTTTACAAATGAAAAAAATGTTAAATGATTTGCTCAGTCAGATATTTTGTAGTAGAACTAGCACTCACATCAAGCTATTTGCTAGAAATCTCCATATTTACCAAATTAAAGAGCTGTACAAATGTTTATGGAAACAAAGTCGAACAGGAAGTGGAAGGAAATGTCTTAAGGGTGCAGAATGGCACCTTGAGGAAAACTCACTAATTTTAAGAAAAGAAAGACAAGCTAGTATCAAAATCAAATCAAGTCACAAATGTCTGGTAAATGGAGTAACTTTCTATCTTGTATTGCTTTAATCCAAAAATTTTAATGTCTAATTGAAAGTCGCTAAGAAAAATTTTAAGTGTAGGAAGAAGAAAAATATTCCAAGCCTGAATAGGAATCCCTTCTGATTAACATGTTTTCTGTTTTAGCAGCTGAAGGCACTTTTCAACAAACATTCTTATATCATTAGCCTAAGGATCAAGAAGTGGGCTAGAAGTTGAATCCAGGTCTGTAAAATGGATTAAGAATGATAATCGTAAAGGACTTTTAAAAAACTTCTACTAGTTTTTCAGCCTCCTCAGCACTACATTTTACAGTGTTTTGTTTCTCCTATTGTTTGATGAATTGCATATTGCTTACACAAAACTGAAATGAATAGAGCTGGGATTTATTTCAGGTTTATGAATTATTAGTAGTATATTTTATTATGAAAAAACCTTTTTATGTCACTCAAAGGTATGCCATACTAAAATGAGATGATGACACTGAAGAACCACAGATTCAAGTATAAGGTTTTAAAGTGATTTAAGCTCTCTACATAAAAGATTGAGTAATTCCTCAGATAGGAAATCCATTTTTAAAAACCAAACCCTTAAGATGACATATAAGTTGAAAAATCTATTAAGAAAATACGGTGACATAAACTAACATTACTAACTTTAAGTTGGAAACTGTGTTGGTGAATTGTGAGACCATTATAAAATTAATTAGAAGTGTGAAACTTTAAGGAATAATTAACCTACCCTTTACTATAGTTGGAACTGAATCAGGTGCTTGGTTTACAAATTCTGACCATGGGAATCTTTGCTCTTGTGTGATTGATGACAAAAATTATGCAGCTACCTTCTGAAATGATGCTTCTTTGAAATTACTAATAGTGAACTTTCCGTGCTGTTGGTGACATGACTGGAATTTTTCTTTTGCTATATTGGTATTGTTGGTTGCTACCTTAAGCGTATTTGGCATATTTTCACATGAATAATTTAACACATCACAAGAGTGTTTGGCTTTCATAGAACATTTGGGAAATCTGAAAACTTCTTAACACCTTCCTGTGTTTTTATTTCAGAAGGGAAAAAATACTGTAAGGAGCTACAGTTTTCTAGCTGTTGCTTTTAAGTTTTTGTAAAATTAAAGGGTTAAAATAGTGTCAACATAAAGATACTTTTCCTAAAGTATTCCTCATCTACAAGCTTTTATGATTATACATGTATTAAAAATAGTTGTTTTTACAATGCAGTTATTTCACGTAATTGAGAACATAACTAAAGTTCGATGTAGTAGTAGGTACCTTTAAAACGTAGCATTTTAATATTCTGAATTTAAAAGGTGAAGGATTTTTTTTTTTTCTATAATGTTTTAAAGAACTGAAGTCCTCTTATGCTCATTTTAGCAATCCTGCTACATAATCCTCTGGAAGAATGAATAATGGAACAAATAAAGTGTTATTTTATATAGGAAATCTAGATGTGGAATGACCATTTACTTCTCTTTATCATGAACTTTGTGGATATGTTAAGCTATAATCATGTTCTGTAGTATAGTATTTTAGTATTCCCCTTCTTTTAATTGAAGAAAGTAAATCCAATAAAGGTATTGATGGAATGTGGAGAATTAAATGTTACTAAGTGAAACTTAATTCTTAACCATACATACAGTAATTCAGATGTTGACTATGAAGTTAACATTTTTAGTATCATTTTACGCTTACGTCATGAACTAGGTTTAAGCTCTGGGTTAATTATTTAGAATTGTCTCATGTTTCCTGATTTTAGGGTGGAGGTACTGCTTTTTTTGAAGTGAAAGTGTTTTTTTGCATTGATGGCATTAAGATTTTAATGGATAAATTGGATTTTTATGTTACATTCTAGATTAGTTATTTCAAAGTAACTACTTTTGAGCTTTCTTAACCTGTAATATAGTGTATGATGGGAAGGCAATTTTATAATATGTAGGAAAACAGTACAATAAGCCATTCCTTTTGAAAAAGTAATTTAGTAAACACCTCAGTATTGTGCTAACCTTACAGTAGGCTGTAGTTCTTGCTTAAATGAGCCTTTTAAAATGGCTCGCCTTTTTATCACTGACCAAAGATACTAAAGGAACTATTTTCATAAGTGCTCTTTGAACAATGCTGGCATGTCTGATTTCTCTCAATTTTTTTTTTTTAAGATTTTATTTATTTGAGAAAGGGAGAGAGAGTGATCAGGGGGGAGAGACGGAGGAAGAGGGAGAAGCAAACTCCCCGCTGAGCAAGGATCTGAATGCGGACTTGATCTCAGGACTCTGGGATCATGAGCTGAGTCCAAGGCAGTCACTTAACGAACTGAGCCACCCCAGGCCCTCTATTTCTCTCAATTTCTTTGATTTAATGAAAAAAATTAAGATTTTGGTTGTGTTCAGTCAAAAGTCTGCCTTAAGTCACTTTTCAATAATAATGTTCTCGTGTCCTTGTGTGGGGCTGCATTTAAATTGAAACTCTGAGTCTCAAAAACATTACGGTTAGTCTTACGAGATTACAAGTTGTCATGGGATTTACATTGTCGTTTGTCTTGCTCTTTTTCTGAGTTTTTCTGACATCCATTTTCTGTTTTGTCTTAAGGTTATCTTTTATCTTTACTTCTCTTAACCTTTCCTTTTACAGATCCACCCTTTTCATGTGCTACAAAGAAAAGTGATTGAGATCTCTGTAATCCGACAGTCACTTCCTTAAAGTGATCAATTAAAAAATTTTTACATAGTCATAATATTACTGTATAATTTCCCGAAGGGAAAGGAATTGTCCTTAAAAGAAGAAAAACAATTGACTTTTCTGTATTAACACAGCTTTGTCTGTACCATGAAGGGCAAAACTGCCATTAACAGTAATATGGTTACTTTGACATGCTGGTTTTAGAGCCCTCTAAAGGTTTTGATCTTTTAAAATAAAGTATACCTAAAAATTTAGAGGGTCCTACTAATGTTTGCACAGTATTTCAACTGCCATTCTGTATGGCATTTTCGAGACATAGCAAGGAAACTGTCATCCAAAAAAGTCCACTTACTCTTGTCTTTAATTATTCTTAAAGCATAAGTAGTTTATATATAGTATATCTCATCTAGAACTAGTTTCTTTAGTATCTTTTCTCAGTTTCATCTCTCTTGGTGTGCAAAAACATCTTCTGTAATTCCAGTCACCTCTGATAGCATTTCTGTGTCTTTTTAACTTTGTTACATCTTTTTGTAAAATCTAACTAAGTCTTGCCTGCAACTTTTTTTTATACTTCTTCTACCACTGTATGTCCAGTGTTTCCTTGCTTTATTCGATCATTGGTGGAATTGGTCCCATAATAGACTTGTAACTTGAAAATTGCCCAGTTTGCAATGTAATAAAAGTTTAATAATATTAAACCACCACTGCTTAGGTGTATGGGTAATCAAATGTGTGAAACTTAGCAGAACAATGCTTCTTAGTTGAATTATGTAGCAAACAACTTTAGACTTTTAACCTTGGTATATAGTTGTGATTATAAAAAATTATTTCGTCAAGAACATTTGTTATGTATGTCATTTGATATTTTATGAGAATCATATGTAAATACTTTGCAAATTCCTCTGTAATAATTTGAGATAAAATAATAAGGAAAATAATGAAAGTAATTTCATCCAGAAACATCTTGGGGGATTGTGTTCAGAATTTAAAATTTCTAAGTGAATGGGCTAATCTTGTGAAAAGTTTACAGAAATCTGTATAAGCACAATATCATTTTCATTTTTACCTGTTTTGAGCTCTAGAGGTTCTGTAGCCCAGGGTATTAAATGAGCTTTGATGGGTACTAAATGGGAGGGGAGTTTCACTTCTTTAAATCACCTATACTTCCTGTACGTGGGTTTTTTTCTTGGGAGTTCTCCTATTTCTATATTGACCATATTTAGTTCTCCTTACTTTTTAAAATTAGAAATGAAATAAGCACTGCCTGATATAGGATAGACAGTAAGAAGGCAGTTAGTTAGTTATATGGCTTAAATTTGTGCAGAAATCCTTAAATTAGGAAGTCACTTATTTTCCTTCACATCTGTCTTTACCTCAAATTGATTTTGCTGCATAAAGGTCTCAACTATTGTGTTTGGTCTTAGATCTTATACTAGGTACTTGACTCCTAAGCTTCATTTACTTGTGATTTTACTTGGTTCTTTCTGATAGTAATAATAGGTCTCATTTTCTAAAGCAGAATACAACTGATTCATCTTTGACTTGCTGACCTTGATTTTTTGTTTGTTTTTAGTCTTCTCCTGGAACTTAAACATCATACTATAGGGTGTATTTTTATTCTTCCAAAAGAAGAGACCCATCTATATTTTTATTGAAATTTTGATGTACTCAGACATCTAATCCTTCAATTGAAATGTTTTTAAATTCAGTATGAAATTCCCTTTAATAAACTTTGGCATGAAAGACTACTTTTTAAATATCTATATGCAGGCTCTGCATACATCTGGAATCTGTTTAAGATATGTAATAAATTCCTTGTAAGTTTGAGATCTTATATGTTTTTTTTTTAATCAACATGATGCATAAGTTTTTTTTCTAAAAAAAAAACAGCATCTACTTAAAGGGATTTATGACTAAAATTGCTTATTTTTCTACAGAGTTGTCTGCTGGTTCTCAGCTTGAAGAAGATTCTACAGTCCTTATTGATCCTTTTTCTTGGCGTTACCATTTTTTTGAAGCAAAGTTAACCTAGTTTGCTAGTTTAAGCTTTCTTTTTGGCCTTCTTTTAAAAAAATTTTTTTAAGTCTATAAACTAGACAAGAGATAGTTCTACAATGTCCAAGTCATTCCAGCAGTCATCTCTCGGTAGGGACTCGCAGGGTCATGGGCGTGACCTGTCTGCAGCAGGAATAGGCCTTCTTGCTGCTGCTACCCAGTCTTTAAGTATGCCAGCATCTCTTGGAAGGATGAACCAGGGTACTGCACGCCTTGCTAGTTTAATGAATCTTGGAATGAGTTCTTCATTGAATCAACAAGGAGCTCATAGTGCACTGTCTTCTGCTAGTACTTCTTCCCATAATTTGCAGTCTATATTTAACATTGGAAGTAGAGGTCCACTCCCTTTGTCTTCTCAACACCGTGGAGATGCAGACCAGGCCAGTAACATTTTGGCCAGCTTTGGTCTGTCTGCTAGAGACTTAGATGAACTGAGTCGTTATCCAGAGGACAAGATTACTCCTGAGAATTTGCCCCAAATCCTTCTACAGCTTAAAAGGAGGAGAACTGAAGAAGGCCCTACATTGAGTTATGGTAGAGATGGCAGATCTGCTACACGGGAACCACCATACAGAGTACCTAGGGATGATTGGGAAGAAAAAAGGCACTTTAGAAGAGATAGTTTTGATGATCGTGGTCCTAGTCTCAACCCAGTGCTTGATTATGACCATGGAAGTCGTTCTCAAGAATCTGGTTATTATGACAGAATGGATTATGAAGATGACAGATTAAGAGATGGAGAAAGGTGTAGGGATGATTCTTTTTTTGGTGAGACCTCGCATAACTATCATAAATTTGACAGTGAGTATGAGAGAATGGGACGTGGTCCTGGCCCCTTACAAGAGAGATCTCTCTTTGAGAAAAAGAGGGGCGCTCCTCCAAGTAGCAATATTGAAGACTTCCATGGACTCTTACCGAAGGGTTATC
The DNA here is from genome assembly GCA_028533885.1 of Nasua narica. Classification (NCBI taxonomy): domain Eukaryota; kingdom Metazoa; phylum Chordata; class Mammalia; order Carnivora; family Procyonidae; genus Nasua; species Nasua narica. Next base: position 27,946,883 of record CM052809.1, read on the forward strand.
CCCATCTGTGCTCTATATGTGATTTGCCAGTTCATTCTAATAAGGTGAGTTAATGCAACAGATACTTCTAATTTCTTTTACATTGTAGTGCCTATTCTGTATTTACCTATATCTTTTACTCTAATTCTGTAGTCTGGTGACACTGAGTTGATCGAGAATTTTTATGCTTTTGAGAACACTTTATTTGGAAGGTAATTGTTTTTTGAGCATTAAACCAGGGCTTTACATTAATACAATCTGCCTAGATTACTTCTGGCCACAAAGCTGTCATCCACTGAGATTATCTTGTTGGTTTTTGGCATCAATATGTTCTTCTTAATCATATATTTAAGCAGGTTTTTTGTCTGCTTTGTTGAATTGTTTTAAGTATTTATTTATTTTTTTTTTGCAGTCAATGTGCTCTGCCATTCAGGATGCTAGATTTCAGCTCTCCATCTGTCTTGATTGCTGATTTGTATGTAGTAAAGATGTATTCTTGAACAATTCTCTTTTTTTCCTTATCTGTGGCTACAGGGAAAGAGTTAATGTAGAGCCCTGGTGTTTGTTTCAGTATGTTTCATATTTTAGATTAGTTCATTCTTCTTTTTTAATTTCCCTTTGACACAAACTCTCATACTATGACTGAAATTTTTCATCATTTTTTTTCTCCTTTTCCACAACTTTCTTAAACATACTTCAAAACTCACTTTTTATTATCCCATATTGCATCTGTCCCTTTAGAGACTTGTAAAAATCAACTACTGCAGTATCCTGCTCTATGTTCCTCATAAGCATATTCTTTTTCTGACTAGGCTTAGACTTCTGGTATAGTCATTTGAGCAAAAGAAAAAAATATATATATATATATCTAATTCTCCTTTGCTTTAATTATCACATCTAGCAAAATGGGAGCTTTTTCAAAATGCCCTTATAAATACATTGTCCTTTCTCTTCCAACGTTTTCAATGTTACTCATTCTCACTGAATTTTTTTTTCGATATATAGTGCAGTTGACTTAAAAGTCAACATAATAGCACTCCAATAGTTTGATTATGATCTCTGACTGTCCATATTTCCTGATGTGCTGTACAGTTATTCTACTTAACATGTTGCTGTCATGAAATTGATTTGATGATTACTATCAGGGTTTTTCTTTACAGTAACATCTGGGAGGATCATTTCTTTTTCCTATCTCTCCCTTTAAAATGCATTTTTTTAATGACTTGATTTTTTTGAGTAAACTGAATCATAGATCATGAGTGATTTTGTTTTTAATATTCTATTTAAAAGTATTACAAGTCACTCCCTTTTCTGTGTCTGGATGTCAGTATTTTTGCCTAAATTAAGAAAATAGACTTTGAATTTACAGAATACTTTTTGAAAAATGTCTCTGTAAGAAATTCTTAGCTAAATTTATTTCCATAATGCAAAAATCTTTTGAATTATAATAGATTAAGTACAGCACAAACAAGGAATATTTTAATCTTTAATCCAAATAAACTAAGCTGACATCGAATGCTAAATTTAAATTCCTAGATTAATTTTTAATGAAGATGTGACTCCAAACTCTATAAAAGATAGGGAATTTTATTTGCTAGGTGTCTTTAGTGTTGTCTTTTTCCAAATATGTTGGATAAAGTTTTAGCTCTAGTGGGAGTTGATTTCATGAAAAGGTCCATAAAACTCTGGTGACTCAGTTTTTTCTGTTACTTCTTGCCTTTTGCAGAATGGGCAATATAATCAGTGTTCTCAGATAGGATCTCTAAATTCCAAAGAAAATAGCTAGTTACAGTGTCTCAAATGAAAGTGATTCGAAGGGACTTAAAATCTTTGCTAATGGAGTCCTCATACATCAAGAGCTATTGCTGGAAATCTTATTCTGACTTTGAGCAGTATTTACCCTTGTTGCTGGCACATAGAAAAACACTAAAGGAACACAAAAGGAAACCACAAGAGGGCTTTAATCAGAGAAAAGTTTCTGTTATTATATGTGATTAATCTTTTCTCTCCAAATTTTGCTGGTTGTTAGTTTCTGAACAGTAATACTAATAAATCACTATAGATAAATGGATCTAAATTAACGAAAGAACAGTTTTTAAATATCTGATAAAACTTTGGATTCAAAAGTAAGATACCCTGCCTAGTGCAAGAGGTATTTTAAACCTGTCAAAATGTGTAGGCCCTAGCTGGTTTTGGTATTAGGCCACAGTATTGGGAACATTTAAGAATTACTTGAGGCCCTTTGATTGATTGATTGATTGATTGATTTACAAAATTTATATTTGTAAATTGGGCCAATTTTTAAGAAGCTTAAGCACTTGGGTTGTCTTAATGTATTCCAGTTTCCTTAACATAGCTCATGTTTTCTGGGTATCTACATTATTGAAAAAATAACTATTTACCTTTAGTTGTGGTCCTTTCTCATTTTATAGCTGATACAGAAACAATGACTTGAGAGAAAATTCCTGTGATGAAAGTAGATAATGAAAATTTTTAAACATTTAATCCTGCTCTCTGGTATTGCTGCATAACTTGGAAAATCTGTTCTTTTCACTTAGTGGTAGTGTTAAATAGTTTACATGATCAAAACTTCATCTTACTATGAAATGAGGAACTTGTAGGTGAAAAACGTGATCTAATTTGTCATCATTATTATGTGACTTTCATTGATGGTGTTGCTTTTATTTCTTCCTAGGTCATTTTAGAGCGTCAAATTGCTTTTCTCCACAACCTCAAACTTCCCTCAAATTCTTTTCACTTAGAGTGCCCGATACAGCCTTTTTACTGTCTTGTCACTTGAGTTCATAGTTTTCTTTTTAGTATTATTCTAGAAGCCCTTAATTTCCTTATTCTGCCATTCCAGAAGTGCTTCTCCCAAATTATCCTTTCTTTATATAATTTAGTTATCTCAAAGACATTAAGGTGAATATAGTTTTCCTACAAGAACTTCTACATTCAAAACGTAAATCCTTTTACCTTATTAATCTGATGTGAAAGTTACCTCAATTTAGAATCAAGGACATAGGTTTTTTAAAAACCCTTTTGACTCTTAATCCTCACTTTAAACCAAAGATCGGTGGGGTAGTGCAGATTTAGGAATGGGGGGCTTGGGAGGTACATAATAATTCTTTGATCTTGGCCTTCCTTCTAGTACTTTGAAAGACCAGCTACATTTTTACCATAAGTTTGAACCTTTAAAGAGCATAGAAGATTGGATATAAATAGTTTTCTGTTCAACTAGATACCCTTTCCATCTCCTGTGAATTAGAAACGTGCCTAATAGGGTAACTTTTACTCCTCTCCCAACACACTGCTTCTCAAGGACATTTTAAATAAAATCAATATTTTTAGTTCAGAAAATTCTAAGTTAAGGTATTTGTTTAATCCCTCTTACTAATTTTGTGAACTTTACCTATGGCACCTCTTCTTACAGCCATTTTAAAAGTGTCCTCCAATAAGTCAGTGGTCTGTTGCTTTGCAAGTACAAACTTTTTATATCCCAAATAACTGGTTATGGAGCCAGCTGAAGAGATTTCTTCAAATTCCTTGGCTATTAGCCATTATTTTTAAAAAGACAATGTAGCTTTGAGATATAGCTTTCATAGTTCTTTCACAGGATTTTAGTTAATTCTTTTAGGGCAGAGGAAGTATGTAAACTGTTGTAATTTAAGTCCATTTTTTTAAATTGAGTTTATAAAACGCCAGTCTGAAGCTTTTCAAGAAGGTAGCTCTTGTAATTTGGTTTCTTATTTTAGTTTAGGTCTAAGTGAGACCCCCTTTTAAAAACATTGCCTGACCGTGTTTTATATTCCAAATATAATGTATTAGGTAGTGTGGATGTGACAAAAGTTGCCTCAATTTGTGGGAATTTGTGAAACGATACTTGTAAAGCAGGAATTGTAAAACGAGATAGCTTTATAAGCAGTATGATGACAGTTCATTTTTTTCTTTTTTGAGCACCACTTACGTGCCTGGCAATGTTCTGATGAGCAGTTTACCTTTAGTCATTCTCTTTACACAAAATCCTAGGAAAGTATTGAATCAGTAAATTTCAATAATAGGTACCAAGGATTCGTATCTACAAAGTGGCACCTTGGGAATGGAGCCTAGGTAGTCTGACAGCAGAGCCTACTTTTCCTAACTCCTCTTTCTTCAGTTGTCTAAAAAAAACATCGATCATTTATATGTGGATTTTTTTAACTAAAGAAAGGGAAGCTTATTTGCATAAAGTAGGAAAGAAGTTAATCCCTTAAATTAAAAATAACCATGGAGGAGCACAAATACTGATGAATATGTTTCCCTCCCTAAAATTTGGAAACAGACATTCCTGAAATTTGCTTCTTTACTTATGGGAAATATAATGGGAGATTAGTTTTTTGATATAAATGGGGAGCATTTTCTAGAAAAGCCATTCCTGTTGAATCTTAGCATTTCATGGCTGTACTACACTTGGAACATGCCTTAAAACTGGATAAAAATGAAAGATTCTATTTTTAACTAGTCACATAACATTTCTAGAAAAGTAGATAGAAGTATGGATATTTTATCATAGAGTTTTATAAAAGCAGTTCTACTGATAAAACATATATATAATCCAGTTTGGTCCACAGCAGAGATTAGTATGTCTAGGTGATCTCAAGGTCAGTTATTATTCTTGATCTTTATTTTATTAACTCTGTCTTTTCCCTGTCAGGTCTATTAGTATGTTAACCAAGTTAATCCAGTTTTTCCAAGAATGTGCATGGCGTATTTGAGGGCAGGATCATGCTACAAGGATTCAGAGAAATGGTTTTAAATTAATTCTTTGTGACTAGTGAATGGTCAGGTGTTTTCTACAGTCTGTAATACTTGAAAAGCGTATGTTATACTGCATATAAATTAACTTACTAGAGTTTGAATGGTTCAAATGAAAAATATTTTAGCTTTGTTTTTGTTAATTCTACTAATTTACTTTGCTGCAGGAGTGGAGTCAACATATCAATGGAGCAAGTCACAGTCGTCGATGCCAGCTTCTTCTTGAAATGTAGGAGTTTGAAATACCTTTAAAGCATCCGTACCGTGAATCAGAAACAGCCATTGATTGGTTTTGGGGAGTTCATCATTTGCTTGTAATACCCACATTGTTCAACACTGCATAGATGATACTGACCAGACATTACCAATTACAAACAAAATGTTTAGATCTGGAATCTCATTTCACAATATTAGGTTCAGTGTTAGTGGTGTTTTTTATTTGTAGGGCAAATAAGCATTGAGTCTTCTACAAATTTTTTACAGAATTTTTACTACACTTAAAGATGGCCTTTGATACATAGAATAGTCTCGAGCATTTTCAGTGACAGTTAATACGTGCTCTAAAAATACAGCATTTGGAAAAGGGGAAAAGTCATTAGAAATTACAAGTTGTTGAACAAAATCTGTCAGGATACATTTTTTGCTTTTGAGTTACCTTTGGTTCTGATTTTAAGCTGCTGGAATGGACTTGAATTCATAATCTCCCTGCCTAAACACACATACCACATACCCATTGTTCACTAGAGTGCCAGTTTTCACAAATGTCTAAGCTCTGATGGGGCTTTATTTTCTTTCTAGTGTCACAAGTCTGTTTTTGCTATTGGTATTTAATATTGGAGAAGGAAAATCTGCAGTTGGTCCTTATTTCCCTATACCCACATTTCAGATTCCCCATGCAGCACTTTTTCCTCCTTATAACTTACCAAATAAATATAAAATTAGACTTAAACATATATTATCTACATTTTCAATACAGAACAAGTTTATTCTTGTTCATTTGGATTATTTTGAAGTTCTGGAGGTTTTTTTGGAAGTGTCTATATGATATGTTTTAAACTGTATTATTTCTAACACTTAGACTCTCCTATAACTTCACTAATAAATAAACTCTTTTTTAAAGGCCAAACAAGGCTATTTTATGAAAAGGACAGTTTTATTTTAAAGTTAATTTTCTGGTCTCTTTAAAGCTACCCAGAATGGAATCCTGACAATGATACAGGACACACAATGTAAGTTAAAATTTTTAAGCTCTTGTTAATAAAGGAGATCATTGTAAGGAATTCAGGTTAAACTTTCAAAATTTATAAACAAATATTTTCTGAGTATCTTTATTAGACAGAGTTTAGTCTAAATCACTGTGGGTAAAAGAATCTTTAGAATTCTAATTTTTATGTTCGTGATTGTTACGTTATTACAGCTTTTTCCCTGGTTACTTCACACATAAATGCCTGCAAAGATTGGAATTATAATCATTAAAGGGGTATTTTAACAATAAATCTTAATCATTTCTGATGGACCTTTTTGTCATTCATTATATTTTATGTCTCATTACTAGGGGTGATCCATTCATGCTGCAGCAGTCTACAAACCCAGCACCAGGAATTCTGGGACCTCCACCTCCCTCATTTCATCTTGGAGGACCAGCAGTTGGACCAAGAGGAAATCTGGGTGATTATAAAATTTGTTACCTTTCTCTAAGAGCTTTTACCATAAAGATGAAATGCAGTGATTAGAGGTAAAAGAAGGCTTGTTGAAAATTTCATCAAAAATAACATCACATGAGGGGCCCCTGGGTGGCGCAGTTGGTTGAGCGACTGCCTTCAGCTCAGGTCATGATCCCAGAGTTCCGGGATCGAGTCCCACATCGGGCTCCCAGCTCCATGGGGAGTCCGCTTCTCACTCTGACCTGCTCTCTCTCACTCTCTCTCTTTTCTAATAAATAAATAAAATCTTTAAAAAAAAAATAACATCACATGAGAAAACATGTTTTTTATTATATTTGTGGTAACCTCTGATTTGTGTTTGAAAGACATCCCGTTTTCCTGAGGCGCCTGGGTGGCTCAGTTGGTTAAGCTAATAACTCTTGATCTCAGCTCAGGTGTGTTGATCTTAGGGTTGTGAGTTCTGGCCCTGCATTGGACTCCTGGCTGGGTATAGAGCCTGCTTTAAGGGGGGGCGGGGGGGCATGTGTGGTTCAGTTGGTTAAGTGTCTCTACTCCTGGTTTCTGCTCAGTTCATGATCTCAGGGTCCTGAGATGGAACCCCTTGTAAGGCTCAGAGAGTCTGGTTCTCTTCCTTTCCCCCTGCTCCCTGCCACCCTGTGCCTTGTGTGCTCTTTCTCTCTAAAATAAATCTTTTTAAAAAAAAAAAAGAAAATGTCCCATTTTTCACTTAAAACAAGGATATTTATTACAAGATTTTTAAAAATCACTTTTTCTCCATAAAGGTGCTGGAAATGGGAACCTGCAAGGACCAAGACACATGCAAAAAGGCAGAGTGGTCAGTAATATAACTCTTACTTTGTCTTTTGGGGAAGTGTAATTTAACTTTGAGAATCCTATAAATTGAATCTGTATTGTAGTCTTTTATTATAGAAAGGCTGCTATCTTGTTTGAAAACCATCAGGCTTTTATATGACTTTAATAAGAGTTAAAAGTTTAATTTTCATATACCCATAATATATCACCTTGAGTGTAAGAAATTTTCCTATCCATTTATGTATTTTATTTAAAAATAACTACAGAGGCTTTCTGAAACTTTGAGATATACCCCAGTGAATCTGGTTCTGTGTAGTTTTAAAATACTCTTGAATGTTGTGAGTTATTTTAAATACTTAATCTGTTCTGGTTAACTGTAGACTACGAAACTTCTAATACGTAACTTGTTTCATCTTGATTCTGAAGAGACCTCTTGACTTGATTTTTTCCCTAATGGATAGGAAACAAGCCGAGTTGTTCACATCATGGATTTTCAGCGAGGGAAAAACTTGAGATACCAACTATTGCAGCTGGTGGAACCATTTGGTGTCATTTCAAATCATCTGATTCTAAATAAAATTAATGAGGTATGAGTTGAAATAAGTGTAGTATTTATTCATTACTAATATATTTCCTAAAGGAATTATATGATTTTATATTAGAAAAAGAAATCAGTGTAATCTTAAATCATTAATATGGAATGTTAATAGAGAAAAAAGCAAGTAGTTGAAGCATGTCAATAACTTTAATTTCTAGGCCTAATGTATTATTTAATAAATTTATTAATTGTCAAGCAGTAAAATTGTCATATTACTATAAAGGGTATAAAAGGGTGATGATAATTCCTTGAGAAGCCATTCCAAACTTTTACCAAAATGGGTGGCACATTATTATTTGAAATACAGTAGACATAATAAATGAAACTTGAGTAGCATGAACGTAGTAAAATCTGAGATGACCTTTAAAAAAAATAGCAGATTAGCAATGTTGGTTCTGTTTTTAGACTCAAAAATGTTTTCTAATGATTTAATATGTCTAGAAAGACTTGAGCAGTATTCATTTATTTTGGAAATAATAATTTTGTCCAATTTTAGGCATTTATTGAAATGGCAACTACAGAGGATGCTCAAGCTGCAGTGGATTATTATACAACCACACCAGCATTAGTATTTGGCAAGCCAGTGAGAGTTCATTTATCACAGAAGTATAAAAGAATAAAGGTAATTATCAATTTTTTCCAGATTTGTACCACCAACCATTTCATACATCGTTTTAATATTTATTAACTTTAGCTACTTTAAGTTGTTGCTAATAACTAGAATTAACCTTAACTATTAACAAATAATTATAGGGTACCTACCACCATTTGACTTGTCTTTTTTGTTTGCTTATTTATTACTTAGAAACCTGAGGGGAAGCCAGACCAGAAGTTTGATCAAAAGCAAGAGCTTGGACGAGTGATACATCTCAGCAATTTACCTCATTCTGGCTATTCTGACAGTGCAGTTCTCAAGCTTGCTGAGCCTTATGGAAAAATAAAAAATTATATACTGATGAGGATGAAAAGTCAGGTAATACCACATATAGAAGCAAGGAGGATCATGGGGGAAGGGAGGAAAAATAAAATAAGGCGAAATCAGGGTCGCTTGGGTGGCTCAGTGGGTTAAAGCCTCTGCCTTCAGCTCAGGTCGTGATCTCAGGGTCCTGGGATTGAGCCCCGCATCGGGCTCTCTGGTCAGCGGGGAGCCTGCTTCCGCCTCTCTCTCTGTCTGCTTGTGATCTCTTTCTCTCTGTCAAACAAATAAAAATCTTTAAATAAAATAAAATAAGACGAAATCAGAGAGGGAGACAAACCATAAGGAAACAAACTGAGGGTTGCTGGTGGGAGGGCGGGGGTAACTGGGTAATGGGCATTAAGGAGGGCACGAGATGTAATGAGCACTAGGTGTTACATGCAACTGAAAAATCACTGAACTCTACCTCTGAAACTAATAATACACTCTATGTTAATTGAATTTAAATGACTTTTTAAAAAAAGTTTTTAAGATTATTTCTCAGTGCTTTAAGGTTTTTTGTGGATCTTCATTTTTAATAAAGGGAGAATAATTATCTTCTCAGATAAATTTTAAGTTTCCTTTGCCTAACATATGGTGATTTTTTTTTTCTAAGTCACAGGAGATTCTCAGTGTGTAAAACTGTAAATACTGAGAAACTATAAAGTGGAAAGTAAAGGTGGTAACACTTTGTTTTCCAAATTTGCATCCAGAAAAATCTCCCTGTGTGTATATAGGTATACTGTTTCTTCCTTGTTCCCGTGATATTACATTATAGTGTTGCTTTCCACTTTCTATGTGATTTCATTGAGTAAACTGTAACAAATTTAACTTCTTGAGTTGATGGGATATTTAAAGGTTTTTGGACTGTACTGTTGGTGCTGTGGACTTGGCAGCATATACATTATATTTTGTATAATGTAACCGAAGGATAAATTTTAGAATTAGAATATTGTGTCCTGATACTTTCTTTTACTTCAGTATTGCCAAACTGGTCTGCAAAAAATAATACCAGTTTATAATCACTTTTGGTTTTCCATTTTAAAGACTAAGAGTAAAAAAGCGTCTTTATTTCGTTGTTAACTCTTATAAATGGCATTCTGAGTTTATTTTTCCAGATTTTTTCAATAAATTTTTTCTTACAGTATTTTAAGTAATCTCTTGTAAGCTGATTGCTTTTTTTTGTTGTGTTTGTTTTGTTTTGTTTTGTTTAAGGCCTTTATTGAGATGGAGACCAGAGAAGATGCAATGGCAATGGTCGACCACTGTTTGAAAAAGGCCCTTTGGTTTCAGGGGAGATGCGTGAAAGTTGACTTGTCTGAAAAATACAAAAAATTGGTACTGAGGGTATGTAGTACTAAATTTGTCATCATCATAAAACTTGTTTCACATATTTCAAATACAGCACTCTTATAAACATTTTTATTTGCTAAGAATATAAGACTTGGTTATTTAAAGATAGCAACCTTTTTCCCCCTGGTGTTCTTCAAAATGAAGTTGGTTGTTTTTTTTAATGGTGTTATGTTAAAAATGCCTTCATTGCTTTTATCTATTTTATTTAAGATTTTATTTGAACATGAGTTCTGCTACCAAAATATTGTCCACTGCTCTATGCTCTGTTGAAATGTTGATTGTAATGAACTGCTTACTTGAGGCAGCTTACATTCTTAGGTATGGTTACTGGGATTGAATAAGCTTAGTTGATGGTATGGAGGATGTTCCTTAACTATTAGTTAATTGGGTACTTATATAATCTGCATATGAATGTATCTAATACATTTACTTAACCCATACAAAATTTTGTCTTTTAGATTCCCAACAGAGGCATTGACTTACTGAAAAAAGATAAATCTCGGTAATTTCATTTTCTGTGTGTATATATACTGGTATATTAAACTTTTGTTTTCCAACTCAGGAGAATTAATTGAGGAGGTATCCTTTTGATTTCAGGAAAAGATCTTATTCTCCAGATGGCAAAGAATCTCCAAGCGATAAGAAATCCAAGATGGATGGTTCCCAGAAGACTGAAAGTACAACTGAAGGTAAAGAACAAGAAGAGAAATCGGGTGAAGATGGTGAAAAAGATACAAAGGATGACCAAGCCGAGCAAGAACCTAGCATGCTTCTTGAATCTGAAGATGAGCTACTCGTAGATGAAGAAGAAGCAGCAGCCCTGCTAGAAAGTGGCAGTTCAGTGGGAGATGAGACAGATCTTGCTAATTTAGGTGATGTCGCTTCTGATGGGAAAAAGGAACCTTCGGACAAAGCTGTGAAAAAAGATGGAAATGCCAGTGCTTCAGCAGCTGCAAAGAAAAAGCTGAAAAAGGTAAAGGAAGAATATTGACCTGTGTTGATAGAAAACTAGATCAGATAAATGTTTCATATTATTTACACTAGCAGCATCAGATTAAAGGGAATTAGTCACTTATATTAGAAAAAATCAGGTACGAACCATAGTATAGAATAAATATTTAAAATAAACTCTGCAATAAATAGGTTAAGACTTTTTGTTGTCAAAAAGTGTCAACTCGCAGAAGGAAATTTTTAAGGAAGGAAGGAAGGCCTAAATCAATATATATTTGTGTATTGTAGTGGTAGCGTATAAGTACGGATAGGCAGCCTTTTAGTACAGCTTGTTTTTAAAAAGATAGGATATGAGTTTATAATAAGTTAACTGGGCCAAGATATTTAAAATATTATGCCATTCATTTAAAAATTGTTAGATTAAAAACTGCTCAGTCAGTGGCGCATGCAACTCTTGATCTTAGGGTTGTGGATTCAAGCCCCAGGTTGGGTGTAGAGATTACTTAAAAATAAGATCTTATTTTGTTAAGCTTGAAGAATTCTTCTATTTCAGAAACATAAGCTTGATCAGATAATACAGTAGCTTTTAAGACCTTTTTCTTTTCTTTCTTTTTTTTTTTTTTAAGATTTTATTTATTTATTTGTCAGAGAGAGAGAGAGCACAAGTAGGCAGAGTGGCAGGCAGAGGCAAAGGGAGAAGCAGGCTCCCTGCTGAGCAAGGAGCCCGAGCGGGACTCGATTCCAGTACCCCGGGATCATGACCTGAGCCGAAGGCAGCTGCTTAACCAACGGAGCCACCCAGGCGTCCCTTAAGACCTTTTTCTTAGAACACACATCACAGATAAGCATATGAGGTGAATACAAATATAAAAATATATATATAGCATAAAGAACAGTAAAACCAAAGACCATGATCTACTGATATCTTCATTAAGGATTAGAGCACTAAAATGCACTTGTTGAAGGCCCTTATGGTAAGTGGCTCTTTCAACAACGAGCTCTTAGTATTCCTGGTCCATTGGTTCCTTGCAGGAAACATCTAACTATTGGAAGACAAATTTTTACCTCCAGATTTTGTTGGCTTGTTGCATAAGTGTTTTGTTGTTGCTGTCGTCTTTTAAATATTTTATTTATTTGAGAGAGAGCAAGCCAGCAGGAGCAGTGGGGAGAGGCCAGAATGAGAGGGAGAATCAAACTCCCTGCTGAGCAGGGAGCCTGACACAGGACTGGATCCAAGGACCCTGGGATTGTGGCCTTTGGTGACCTGAGCCAAAGGGTGAGGTCCTAAGCCACTCAGGCACATAGTCACATAACTTAGTCTTAAAGTTATTTTTCTGGCTGAGTGGATGATTGTTGAATAATAGGTTTGCACTCTTAAGAGCTGATACTTATTACATGCTATAAATTTTTCTGAGCTCTTTTTGTATGCTAATAGTAACTATAAGCAGTAGATACCATACCTTTGTTCATTTGGTTTCGTGAATGAGAAAATTTAGGCATAGAGAGGTTCAATAAACTGTCCTTGGTCATACTGCTTATAAGTGGCAGAGTCAGAATTTAAACATAGGCAGTCAGGCTCTCCAGAGCTTGATTTTTTTTTTTTCCTTTTTTAACCACTTTAGAATTAGTGTTCTCTAACAATTGTATCCTAAGATGCTGTCTTCCAAAGGATACCATTGAACTACTTTTATCAAAGCACATCTTTGAAATAGTCCCTTGCAGCCTAATAGTTTTTTTGTTTTTTTTTTTTTTTTTTTAGATTTTATTTATTTGACAGAGAGAGAGAGAGAAATCACAAGCAGGCAGAGAAGCAGGCGGAGAGGGAGGAGAAAGCAGGCTCCCTGCTGAGCAGAGAGCCCGATGCCGGGCTCGATCCCAGGACCCTGAGATCATGACCTGAGCCAAAGGCAGAGGCTTTAACCCACTGAGCCACCCAGGCGCCCCAGCCTAATAGTTTTAAGAAGTGTAGAATATAATGTCCTTATTTTTTTTCTGCCCTTTGTGAGGCAAGCTTTTAATTATATAGTTTTAAAACAAAGTTGTTTTAAGAAACAACAGTGATTATGGGAGAGAAAGGAAAAAGTCCATATTTTGAAAGAATGAATAAAGGCAAAGACGCTATCCCTTTCCCTTCAAGTAAAGCAAATGGAAGGGATGCTGCAGGATAATTGTTGCAGAGTAAATTTGTCTTTCTTAACAGCGTCGTTTCCCAGGGAGTATGGAAGGTTTTGTCACTCTAGATGAGGTTGGTGATGAGGAAGATTCGGAACTTCAGAAACTTCGTAAATCAGGCATGGCATTTAAATCTGGTGACAAAAATGATGATGGTTTGGTTGAAATTAAGGTGGACAAGATCGAGGAACTTGATCAAGAAAATGAAGCAGCGTTGGAAAATGGAATTAAAAATGAGGAAAATACAGAACCAGGCGCTGAATCTGCTGAGAATGCTGATGATCCCAACAAAGATACAAGTGAGAATGCAGATGGCCAAAGTGATGAGAACAAGGAGGACTATACAATCCCAGATGAGTATAGAATTGGACCATATCAGCCAAATGTTCCTGTTGGTGAGATATAAGGCTTTTGTTCTTCCCCTCTCACCCCTTCCAAGTTCTATTACTAAGATTTTAAATTGGTCTTACATAAACTCTGGTACCATTTTAAATTGATTTCTCTGCAGAACCATTGGTAAATCTTAATTGAAATTTCTTTCTTTTCCACTTAACCAACTCTCATTTTGTATTCTCTTTTGTTACCATTTCACAATATGTTCTTTCTCCGCATAAAGGTTTCTGAGAATTTCACATTGCTTTTTCTTTATCTTTTCTACTTCTGCCTTTTGAAGAGTACAGTTAGGTGGGACCTTAAGTATCAGTTAAGTACAATTAACTAATGCTATCATGGCTTTTGTTTTGTTTTAGCTTAGGCTGTATTGGACTTCTCACAAATACTATCTCATTCAAATAATAATGACGGAAAAAAAGATTTGAGAACACTAATTAAAATTTTCAATTTACTAAATTTGTAAGAATGTATGTTTGTGTTCTAGGTATAGACTATGTGATACCTAAAACAGGGTTTTACTGTAAGCTGTGTTCACTCTTTTATACAAATGAAGAAGTTGCAAAGAATACTCATTGCAGCAGCCTTCCTCATTATCAGAAATTAAAGGTAAGGCTGAATCTAAAAGAGGAGAGTGGGGGCGCCTGGGTGGCTCAGTGGGTTAAAGCCTCTGCCTTCGGCTCAGGTCATGATCTCAGGGTCCTGGGATCGAGCCCCACATTGGGCTCTCTGCTCAGCGGGGAGCCTCCTTCCCCCTCTCTCTCTGCCTGCCTCTGCCTATGTGTGATCTCTCTCTCTCTCTCAAATAAATAATTAAAATCTTTTTTTTTTTTAAATAAATAAAAGAGGAGAGTTGTTTCATGAAAACAAATTGTAAAGTTATGCAAAGTAAAATGTATGTGGTACCTTCTGTAGACCTATCACAATGCCTTATCCTGGAGATGACACTTCTATTTCTTTTGTTGATGGGCCTTAAGCAGTCTGATGAATTCTAGGAACATCTAATGAGCCTTTTTTTATAGTACATTCTAATTAAATAATTGAATAATTTTTTAGCCATGTTATAAATTCTGTTATAATTAAAGTTATCTATTCCCGAATGAGTATTAGACTATAATTTCTCTAATTTGGAAGATTCTGGAGGCCTAAAAGCCAAGCGGAATAATAAAAGCTTTCTCACCTTTTATGAAGTGCCATGTCCCTTCATACTTAATAATTTTTACATTGATGTTAAATTATTTGATAATATATTCTGTGAGTTTTATGACCAATGGGATAAAAGATCAATGAATTAAAAAACCTAATGAAGCAAAAAAAAAAAAACCAAAAACATAATGAAGCATAACAAATTCCTATTTGGATATTTTGAAATTTGGTATTTTAGTGACTTCTTTAAGGACTGAGTATTAAAACAGATAATAGGGAAAGACCTGAAAGGCATTTAACTCATTAATTACAAATAACCTGTTTTTTTGCACTGCTTTATAGTAGAGAGCTACTGGAGTATTCCATTATCATACATGTTCTGTTTGTTGATTTAGATAGATAAAGATAGCCTTGAATTTGGCAGAAGGTGAAGGGAGGAGAGAGCCTTGAATTTAGGAAATAATGCCAGTTCTTGGCTGTGTCACCAGTTTGAAATGAAGGTGTTCTTTGCTACCTGTATGTGTCTTACATTTAGCATATGAAAAAAGAATGGTGGTTTTAATTCCATTAGTAGCAGAAATTGTGTATTACACAGAACAGTGTTGAAATACAGAAGTTGTCTCTCAAAAAAAAAGTCTCAGTGCTTGATACTTTAAATATTTTCTAGCTATTCTAATTTTCATTTGTTTATTGGAAGTGGCTCTCTTTATTACTCTATTTTAAAGGAACTTTGTCGACTTCATTAAAATTTATCATGCACTATAATATTTTGCTAGTAATAAATGACTTGATACTTTCCCGAGTGTTTTTTCCAGTGGCTTTTAACCCTCTCATCAATTGGGAGTAACTATAGAGTTGAGAAATTCCACCCAGAAGTAAAGAAACAATGGGTGTTTTAGACTGGGGTGGGGAGAGGGTTACTTACTAATGTCTTAATATGTCCAAGAACTCTAAAAATTACAAGTACAATACAGAGGTCACTGCTTTTGTAGATGAGGTAGGGGTTTTGGGGGGAATATATTCACAGTCATTCATTTAAGTATAGGTATGGCTGGTTTTATTGCTGTAGGAGAATTGAGTAGTTGAAATAAAGAATGGCCCACAGAAAAAATATTTACTACTTTTAAGAAAATGTTTCCCCACTTTAATGGAAGGTGTACTATTTGAATAAACACATGTTATTTTAACTACTCTATGTTCTTGGAGCAGTGGCAGTTCTTCTATGCAAGTATGACTTTGTTTTCTTATCTGTATAAGTTAATTGTAAATTGGGATAATCACATTTTACCATTTTTTTTCACATATCTACTATGATTAGTTTTATACATTGACTTAACAAGAATAACTGAATCTTTAAAATAACTGACAATGTTATAGTTAAATTAAACTCAAATTCAAAAACTTGGATAGGAAATTTTGGAGTTTGGGGCGCCTGAGTGGCTCAGTGGATTAAAGCCTCTGCCTTGGACTTGGATCATGATCTTGGGGTCCTGGGATCAGGCCCCTCATCGGGCTCTCTGCTCAGTGGGGAGCCTGCTTCCCCCTCTCTCTCTGCCTGCCTCTCTGCTTACTTGTGATCTCTCTCTCTCTGTGTCAAACAAATAAAATCTTTTTTTAAAAAAAAGAAAATTTTGGAGTTCATCCATTTAGTTTTTCTTAGGTGACTTAATCCTTGTGATTTTTTTTCTTTTCAGAAATTTCTGAATAAATTGGCAGAAGAACGCAGGCAGAAGAAGGAAACTTAAGATGTGCAAGAAGCTTAAAGATTTCAAAGGAAATAATGGTTCTTTGTTTTTAATGTTAACCTTTTTTAAATACAATACTGATAGTTAGAAGAAAGCTATTGTACTCTTTTGTTTTAGTGGAAAAATAATAGATGTCTGTTCATGTGTTAAGTGTTAGAGCAAAAATACAAACACGGTTAAGTTAATGAAGAATTGTTTTTGTTTTATCAGAATGGTAACAGACCGAAGTACTTTGTAGAGACTGACTCGTAAGCTACTTAAGACAACTTGCACCACTAAGAAAAAAGATGTAGAATCATTCAGAGATATGAAATTTAATTCCAAGCTTCAAAGAACTGTCAAATCTTTTGATTCCATTCAATAAAGAACAAAACCAATTGTATTTTTATTACTTTCATCTGAAACATTCCACATTTTAATCTGAGCCTTGCAGACTTTTCATTTGGAGTTTGAAGCTTTTTTGGTTGCTTTTTATTTGGAGATCTTCATTAATATGAGATTGGCAATTAACAAGCAGGTGCAGTTTTCTTTTAATGTCATGTTGTTGTTTAGGTAATAAGAAATACTAAGTAATTGGCTTTAGATTTTTGTAATTTTTTCCCCTAAGTTCCTGCTAGATTTCGTATTCTAGTAGTCAATGTATTTTCAGTGAAATGTAAAAAATATTCCCGTTCTCTTTGAGCAGTATTAATTTCTTGAGATCTTATTGCTTGTCACTTGAATCCTGTAGCTGTCATACATCTGGTATAAGCAACATTTGATTTTTGAAGTGTGTAGACCATCTCTTCATATTTCAAAATGTAATTTTACATTTCTGCATTTTAAAAACAGTTTGGCCATAATCTAGACGCACGCTTCTAATTCATATACCTGCACATGTGACCTTTGTGAACAGAAATTTGCATGTATAATCTGTGTTTACTTGTAACTTTCTGGTATTATACTGCTTATATCTGTGGATTCAAGTTTCTGAAGTGAATACCAATAAAAAAAAACTTAGGCCATGTTCATTGGTTATACATGTTTGGAATGTTAACCAATATTTTTGTCAGTTGTGGTTTTTATTCACTGTTACACTTTTTTGCATGCTTTAACAAATTATTACATTTTTAATCTAGAGTGTTCTAAAGAGTGCTACTAAAGATCTGAGTTTTAAAGTTTTTGGTGCTGGTGGATTTCTTGTTCCTGTTACATAAAAATGGGGTTATTCGTGGTCTTTAAAAACCTTTGGAGGATAAAATGCTAAGAGTGAAGAAATGGCAAAAGCTCATGTTTAGACCTGTCTTAAATATCAAACAATAAAGTTGGAAATAACATGGAGTATCAAGAATTAGTTCTACCAGCTTTTCAAAATTTTTTCGGGTTCTTGGTGTAAGGGATTTACCTATTGTCAAAAAACAAATTTTTAATTTTAAAAAATGCAAGAACTTAATAGGAATTCTCTTTGGAACTCTTAGGTCTGAATGTGTTTAAGGGATATATCAGAATTTCATGGTGTATCTCTGAAAGGCAGTTAACGTTTTCCTTAATGTGACATGCACAAAAAATCCTTGCCAGTTTATTTATGCAGTTTAATTTTGGCCTTTACTAATTACCATTTTTGTTTAATTCCAACTATTAACTAATAGCAAGCAACACAAAGCATTATGTGTGCATTGGAATCCCTAATTGTTTCCTGTCAGTGATAGCATTTTTTCATAGGTCTGACTTTGTCGGCTGTACCAAGGTATAGAAGAGAAAGTTCAGTATCTTCATTTGATAACATTTAGAAAGCAAAAATTTTCATAAATAAGCTATAAGTATTTGGTATTAGTATATTATGATGGCCTTTTTTCATTGGAATGTTGTCACTTAAACCTGATAGAAAGTTGGAGAACATTTTTACCACTATCATTTTAGCCTTTAGTTTAATCTTGGGTTGATCCTCTGTGAAGGAGACCTTAAAAACAACCTTGATTGTTTTTTTAAGCCTATTGCTGGTAAATTTGGGATTTGAGTGTAACTCTGATAAAGGCTTCATTTGGCTAGCTATGCTGTAAAAGTTTGATTTGAGATTTTATTAATGAGGAATGTGAATTTCTGGCCACAGTACACTAACTTCTGTAGAGTCTAAATAATACAATTCTAAGGAGATTTTTAAGGTTATATCCATTCTTTGAATTCCTTTTAAGAGGGATAGCTTCCCTCCTCCCGTGATACGGAACACGAAATACACCCCTGTTGAGTGTTAATGGCAGGTATTAGAGTTACAGGGGAAAGAGTACCATTATTTTTTGCCTAGCTTTGTTCATGGTGGATTTTCAGTAATACTACCCGTTGTAAAAATTGTGACAAAACAGGCTGGTGGTGGGGGTGCCTGGGTGGTGCAGTGAGTTAAGCATCTGGTCCCTGGTTTAGGCTAAGGTGTGATCGCAGGGCCATGAGTAATTGCTGCATTGTGTTCAGCGTGGAGTCTCGTTGCAATTCCCTTTCCTCCCTTCTCCCTCTACTCTCAAGCTCTTCAAATAATCTTTAAAGAGGCTGGGGGCACCTGGGTGGAGTGGTTTGAAGCCTCTGCCTTTGTCTCAGGTCATGATCTCAGGGTCCTGGGATGGAGCCAGCCCCGCCCGCCCGCCCACATCAGATCAGGCTCTCTGCTCAGCAGGGAGCCTACTTCCCCCTCTCTGCTTGCCTCTCTACCTCTCTGCCTACTTGTGATCTCTCTGTCAAATAAATAAAATCTTTAAATTAAAAAAAAAAGAGGCTGATGTATTGGAAATCTGCAGGTACACTGGAGAGCAATTTTTAAAAATCAGAACCATGGGGTTCCTGGCTGGCTCAGTCAGCGGAACATACAAACCCTATCTTGTAATTGTGAGTTTGAGACCCAAGTTGAATGTAGAGATTACTAGAAACTTTTTGGTTGGGGCACCTGGGTGGCTCAGTGGGTTAAAGCCGCTGCCTTTGGCTCGGGTCATGATCCCAGTGTCCTGGGATCAAGCCCCCCATCGGGCTCTCTGCTCGGCGGGGAGCCTGCTTCCCCCTCTTTTTCTCTCTGCCTGCTTGTGACCTCTCTCCTCTCAAATAAATAAAATCTTAAAAAACAACAAAAAAGTCTTTTTGTGGGGCACCTGGGTGGCTCAGTTGTTAAATGTCTGCCTTCGGCTCAGGTTATGAGCCCCGCATCAGGATCCCTGGTCTGCAGGGAGCCTGATTCTGCCTCTGCCCCTCTCCCCAGTTCATGCACTCTCACTCACTCGCTTGCTCTCTTATTTTCTCAAATAACTCTTAAAAATGACAGTCTGAGACACGGTTCAAAGGCTCGTGCTTTAAAAAAGTAACGTTTCACTTGGATTAGTCGGTTAGGGGTAAGCCCAAGATTCTTAGGGTCAGCAGTAGTATACAAACAAAATTATTGAATTGTTTTCCTTTAGTGGTTCTTAAATATATTAGGATGCATCAGAATTACCTGAAGGCTTTGTTAAAATATGGATGGAGTCTATGAGAATTTCCACTTTGCTGGGTTTTGGGCGAGTCTTGGTAATTTGGATTTTTAACAAGTCACCAGATGATGGTAGTATCAAGTGGAGAGGCCACACTTGGAGAACGACAGTTTTACCTGTAGCTAAAGAAGTATTTTGGCTAGAGGGTTGTAATCATGCCTGGTTCAGGTACTCTTGCTTGAGGTACTGCTTTTGCTACTGTTCCAAACCTAGAACTAGGGGGAATGCTAGAAAATAATCACCATTTGAAGCCTGTGCAAAGCATTAAAAAAAAAAAAAAGAAAAACGTGAGGAGAGCAGTTCATTCAGTTGTGTCTGACTCTTGGTTTTCAGGTAATGTCATGATCTCACGATCCTGGGAGAGTTAGCCCCACTCCCACCCCCACTCGCACTCTCTAAAACAAAAATACATTTTAAAAAACCACCAGTGGGGGCCTGGGTGGCTCAGTGGGTTAAGGCCTCTGCCTTCGGCTCGGGTCATGATCTCAGGGTCCTGGGATCGAGCCCCACATCGGGCTCTCTGCTCAGTGGGGAGCCTGCTTCCTCCCCACCCGCCTGCCTCTCTGCCTACTTGTGATCTCACTCTCTGTCAAATGAATAAATAAAATCTTTAAGAATAAAAAAATAAAAAACCACCAATGGAAGACACCCCATTTTGGAGCTGTAGGTAACTGCTTTTCCAGGTGGTGTCTTTTATCTTTTGCTCAGAACATGAAAGTCTTGTAATTTTCTGGGAACTGGGCACAATCAGACACTTAAGGGAAGTTATTGGGGCAGAAACATGGAGTCTTAAGAATTCACTATTTTGCCTAGCTAAATGTTTATTTTCCTTTTCCCACTGTATCACTTAATAACATAGGAACTAATGAAAAAGCTTGGTTAACAAGTCATTTGTTTCAAGTGAATGGGAAAATGGAAATGGCTACCTCATCACTCAAGTACAGCTAACTTGCTGATAAACTGTAGTTGATACTGGGTGGAGCTCAGCTAAAGTACTAGTTACTATGTAAAAGATAAAACAAATTACAGAGATTAGACAAAAAGGTACAGGTGAGAACTGTTGGAAGGTAATATGCGATTAATTTTTATGGCCATGTTAACATACTTAAGGGTTTATGTTAAGATTTTTAGCCCTGGCTTTTCTGTGAACTTAAAAGTTCTAGCCTTAGAAAGTTTTATAATTGCCACACAATTTAAGAACTCTGTGAAGATGTACAATAGGAAATATGAAAACTGAAAAGGAAAGGCAGTCTATATTGGGTCTCGTAGACCAAAAAATGGACATTAGTAGGGCGTCTGGGTGGCTCCGTTGAGCAACTGCCTTGGGCTCAGGTCATGATCTTTGAGTTCCGGGATCGAGTCCCACATCAGGCTCCCAGCTCCACGGGGAGTCTGCTTCTTCCTCTGACCTCTCCTCTCATGCTCTCTTTCACTTTCTCTGTCTCTCAAATAAATAAAATCTTTTTTAAAAAATGCACATTAGTGCCCACCCCAATAGTGTAAACTTGGAATGAGAATGGCATTAAGTACAGATTTAATGATCTCTGATCCATGATCTTGTGCTTCATGCATGGTAGCATTGAAGTATTGGTTCTAAAGACCTGATGCAAGTGGGATATGCCAAGAGTATCAGGGGTGTCCCACCTTTGATTGGGACAGTACTCAAGTTTAAATCATTGCACTTGCCTGTTGTAAAGCAGGACTAATTCTTACGTGCTCAACTTTGCCAATGTTAACAGAAGTAGTGGTTTCTTGTTGGCTATTTGACTCAAGATTTAAATGACTTTTCCCCTCACTTTTAAGAGGTGCCTGGGTGGCATGCATCTCTTGATACTGGGGTTCTAAATTTGAGCTTCACATTGGGTGTAGAGATTACTTCAAAATCTTAAAAGAAGTTGGCTATGAACATCAAAAGGCATTAGCAGTCGGATTCTGGCTGCTTTCTTGACAACCATTAGGCTATATGGAGTTCCTTTTTCTTATTACTCCACTTGTGTGAGTTCTGTAGTTTCGTGGTGTCATGAGGACCTGTGGGGGAAGGCGTGGCAGTTAATTTAATGTGACAAATGGTGAAGGTGTAGTGGTACCTCCTAATTCATGTTCCAGATTGTGGCTACTTCTCACAAGCATCAGGTGTGTGGCTTTTTTTTTTTTTTTTTTTTAAGATTTTATTTGAGAAAGAACGAGAGCACAAGCAGGGGAGAGGGAGAGGAGAGGGCAGAGGCAGCAGACTCCCCACTGAGCTCAGGGCTCTATCTCAGGACCCTGAGATTATGACCTGAACCAAAGTCAGATGCTCAACCGACTGAGCTACCCAGGTACCCACTGACACATCTCATCAGTTGGGAGGGGCTTGGCCCAACCTGGAGGAATTCCCTCTGCAAAAACCATTACTACATCTACACCTTAGTCTCTTAAGTCCTGTTCATCCTGCCTACTCAGCCTATGCAAATTTGATCCTCCTTTTAACTCAGAATGGTTTTTTGTTTCTTTTGGAATTCTGGTTAAATACACATAACACCTCATCATCTTAACCGTTCTTAAGCACGCAGTTCAGTGGTATTGCATTCACTTTGTTCTGCAACCATTATCCATCCCTGTAACTCTTCATCTTAAAAAACTGAAACTACCTATTAAGCAATAACTCTCCATCCACCCCTTCTCCTGGCCCCTCACAACCATCATTACAATTTGTTTTTATGATTTTGACTCTTAGAAGTGGAATCCTACAGTATCATTTTGTCTCGTTTCAATTAATGTACACAAGTTTCATCCATGATGTAGCATATTGCAGAATTTCCTCCTTAGAGGCTAATACTTCATTGTATATATATGCCATATTTTGCTTATTTATTCATCTGTTGATAGACATAGGTTGTTTCCACATCTTACCTGTTTTTAGTAATGCTGCTATGAACATAGATGTACAAATATGTCTTTGAGACCCTGCTTTCAGTTCTTTTGGACATATACCTTGAAGTTGTATTGCTGGATCATATGGTAATGTTATTTTAAAATTTTTGAAGAACCTCCATACTGTTTTCCACAGCAGCTGTACCATATTACATTTCCACCAGCTGCACAAGGGTTCCAGTTTCTCTACATTCTCACCAAAACTTGTTACATTTTGCTTATTTGATAGTAGCTATCCTAATGGGCGTGAGGTGGTATCATCTTTTCTAGGAAAAGATCATGCCAGTTACTTGTGAATCAGTATTTAGGACCATGCTGGCACATAGCAGACATTCAAAATTTGTTGCATGATGCTTTTCTTTCCTCACCTGAATTGTAAATATTCAGAGCAGGAACCATTGCTTACCCCCACAGTACTAGGTCCTTACTAGGTATTAAGTAATGCTGGGGTACATACTCTTCCCAGCTTCCACATGATAAAAATAAGCATAGGGACAAGACCATTACCCAAACTGCTATAGAAGCATTTAAGGTAGGTTTTATTTGAAGTATGATTTTCTCCTGTTTATAAATGCAATTGAGAATTTAGACTATAAAAAATATACAGAAGACAGTAAATCTTTCAAAATCTGTGATATGGGCACCTGAGTGGCTCAGTGGGTTAAAGCCTCTGCCTTCAGCTCAGGTCGTGATCTCAGGGTCCTGGGATTGAGCCCCGCATCGCATCGGGCTGCCTACTCAGCAGGCAGCCTGCTTCCCCCTCTCTCTCTGCCTGCCTCTCTGCCTACTTGTGATCTCTCTCCTGTCAAATAAATAAATAAAATCTTTTAAAAAATCTGATATACTGTTTATTCTGTTTTGAAATGTAGAGTTACTGATTTATAGATAAATGCTATTCAATCATATTTACATTTATACCCACACGCTTATTTTTACATAATTTTAAAAGATTATATGTGCTATTTTGCAGCGTTTTTTATTTTTTAAAGATCTTTTTTGAGAGTGAGGGGAAGGCCATAGGGAGAGAATCTTCATGCAAACTCTGCTGACCAGGGAGTCTAATGTAGGACTGTGTCGCAATCCAAAATGGATCTCACAACCCATGAGATCATGATCCCAGCAAAAACCAAGAGTCGGATG
Source organism: Nasua narica (assembly GCA_028533885.1). Lineage (NCBI taxonomy): Eukaryota > Metazoa > Chordata > Mammalia > Carnivora > Procyonidae > Nasua > Nasua narica. Next base: position 27,970,978 of record CM052809.1, read on the forward strand.
CTCAACTGACTGAAACACCCAGGCGTCCCTTGCACCTTAGGGGGGAAAAAAATCAAACCCTCTCAAGCTATCAAGGGATATACATCTTTTTTTTTTTTTTTAAGATTTTATTTATTTGAGAGAGTACATGAACAGGAGAGGAAGAGAGGAAAAAGCAGACTTCCCACTGAGCAGGGAGCCCCATGTGGGACTGGAACCCAACGACCCTGGAATCATGACCTGAGCCGAAGGCAGACACTTAACCGACTGAGCCACCCAGGCACCCAGGATATAGATCTTTTTAAAAACTAATGTTTTATTCTGTTACACCAAATTCATTTGACCAATCCCATATTGATAGGCTTTTTGTTTCTATGAAAGCCTTACATGGGTCTTTTTTCTTTGGGCAGATTCCTATATATGGAGTGTTTGAGTCAGAAGATCTGCCCATTTTAGGGGGCGCCTGGGTGGCTCAGTGGGTTAAAGCCTGTGCCTTTGGCTCAGGTCATGATTTCAGGGTTCTGGGATCGAGCCCCACAACGGGCTCTCTGCTCAGCAGGGAGCCTGCTTCACCTTCTCTCTCTGCCTGCTTCTCTGCCTACTTGTGATCTCTCTCTCCTCTATGTCAAATAAATAAAATCTTTAAAAAAAAAAAAAAGATCTGCCCATTTTACATTTTGATAAGTCTGCAGGAATAGGGTGCCTGGCTGGCTCAGTTGGTAGAGCATGTGACTCCTAATCCTAGGGTCCTGAGTTCAAGCCCCACATTGGACATGGATCCTACTTAAAAAATAAAAAGTCTGCAAGAAGTTGGTAGTTTAGACTGGGAGCTTATTCACAACCAATCTGGGCCTTCAATACTATCTTCTTTCTTCTGATTCCTACTTCAACTTCCATCTCAAGTTAGGATTCATTTTACTAACTGAACCAAACAGAAGGATTTTTGGAGTGTCTTTAAACAGGATCTCTAATGGTCTCATTGAAGTGTCTGTCCTTATCATTGGCAAATTGTTAAGGCTCTGCTCTACAAACAGCACTTTCCATTCATAGACCATTCATAGACCATCACCACCACCATCCAGACATAGCATGAACATTATGAATCCCATTTTGCAAATAAGCAGAGGGTTCTTGGAAGGAAAGATAGCCAGAGGATACCATTAAAGGACTGGGCTGGGGGCGCCTGGGTGGCTCAGTGGGTTAAAGCCTCTGCCTTCAGCTCAGGTCATGATCTCAGGGTCCTGGGATCGAGCCCCGCATCGGGCTCTCTGCTCAGCGAGGAGTCTGCTTCCTCCTCTCTCTCTGCCTGCCTCTCTGCCTACTTGTGATCTCTCTGTCAAATAAATAAGTAAAATCTTTTTAAAAAATAAAGAAAAATAAAGGACTCTGGGGCCCATTGAGCTTTCTCAGCCACAGTGGTGAACTCTCACTGTGAGCTGGAAATGGCATTTGAACTATATAGCAATTTTTTTTCTTTAAGTTCTGTCCCCAAGGTGGAGCTCGAACTCAACAACCCCAAGATTAGGAGTTGCATGTTCTACCAATTGAGCCAGTCAGGTGTTCCAGAAATTGGGATCTTAACTCCTTTGAGAAAAATCAATACAAGCCTTTGAATGGTTCAGATGAAAACAAACCATGTGGGCGCCTGGGTTGCTCAGTTAAGTGTCCGTCTGCCTTTGGGTCAGATCATGATCCCAAGGCCCTGGACTCGAGCACCGCATTTGGCTTTCTGCTCAGCAGGGAATCTGCTTCTCCCACTACCCCTCCTCCTGTTCTCTCTCATACACACTCTCTCTCTAACAAATAAAATCTTAAAAAAAAAACAAAATAGGAATGGGGCACCCGGGTGGCTCTGTCGGTTGGGCACCTGACTCTTGCTTTTGGCTCAGGTTATGATCTCATGGGTCGTGGGATCAAGCCTTGAGTTACGCTCCACACTCAGTGGGGAATCTGTTTGAAGATTCTCTTCCTCTGCCCTTATCTCTGCACATGTGCATGCTAATAAAGTCTTAAAAAAATTTTATCAAAGATATTTTTTCAATGTAATCAAGTAGTTTACCAAGTCACAAATTGTAATCTTTTAATGATTAGTTTCTAAGTGTCTGGGCCAATTACAGATAATGTAAACAGCTATTTTGTTTTCCTCCTTCCTCCTGTTTATGCCTCTTCCAGCCTCAGGTTGATAATTTATCTTTCAGTTTCCTTGGATGAATCATACTCTGCAGACCTGTAAAACAGCACCATCTCCTTCCTCCCAGGGCTTTTTGCTCAGCAAGCAACAAAGCCAAACCCTTCCTCCCAGTTTAGGCTACAGATCTGAAAATGTGCCCAAAGAGGTTCACCCAGGGGCTATGGCAGAACAAAAGTGTTCTCACTTCTTTGGGCCTTTGGAAAACCGACCTAAAGCAGATTTTTTTTTTTTTTTTAAAGCAGACTTTCAATGAATGAAATGGACCTAAAGATGAGTAGCCCTTTTCAGGGTTCCTTCCCATGGACGGAACTACTTTTCTTAGTTTCAGTAGATACTAAAAGCATGTTTGTTGTTTTTTTAAGTAAGCTCCAGTGTGGGGCTTGAACTCAGGACCCCAGGATCAAGAGTTGCAGGCTCTACCAATTGACCCAGCCAGGCGCCCCTTATGTGCTTTTTAATATTCAAATTTTACCAGAGTAAAAAGGTGAATCTCACTCCCTCATTTTCCTTCCCCAAAGGTAAATGACTTTTTGTGTGTCCTCTTTCAAATATATTGTATATATACTCAAACATCCAAATTTTTTACACATGGTATACACCATACTTTATTGTCAGTAAATAAGGCTGGCCAATGATGACTGCCAAGGATTAAAGTAATGTATAGGGGCCAGTGCATTCAGGATCATGAACTAGGAAGCTCTTGGACCCTGAGGTCCCACCCTTCTGTACTATCTCTGGATAGGATATTTCTTCTCTTACCCACAAAGAAGCTTCCATAGGACGCCTGAGAAACAAATATTCATAATTTGTGACTGTGTAAAGGTCTAGCTTCAGAAAATGTGTGTGTGCATGTCTAAATGCAGGTAGTTGTATAGATCCAATCTTTCTGTCAATTTGTCTTAGCTTACTGTTTCCCTATTATATGTCTGTGTCAGGAACTCTGGATTTCACTGGGTGCGTGTCATCCAGTGTATCAGTGTCTGACACTGTGTATGACACTGTGTATCATGTCTGGGGTGTGTGTGTGTGTGAATGCGCTGTCCTTATCCAGACGTTCCGGTTTGGTGTTAATATACTTTAGATAACCGTTGCGATCTATATATATTCTTCAATCCCCAGCTCCCTCACTCACTGCATGCCAACATTCTTGAAGGATGGGCGAGTGTTGGGGCACAAGCTCGCCCAACACCAGTCTCGCAGAGAAAACGCCGCAGGACTTCCCGTATACCCCGTATCCGCCAGTCACTCAGAAGAGGCCGGTGCTCACGCACACGCATGCAGTCTGGGAAACGAAGAAAACCTCGGGATCGCGCGTTCTCTCGCGCGCGCTCTAGTGGCCTCAGAGGGCATCGCTGACAGAAAGAGGGGGCGGAGCCGACGGCGGCGGAAGTGAAGTCACTTCCGGGCTAGGGTGTTTGTTTGGACTGGAGAAGGGAGGCGGCGGGCGAAGCGCGCGTCGAGCGGGGGAGCGGCGCTGCCTGTGGAGATCCGCGGAGGCCGACCGGATTCGTTGGCTGCCGTCCCCGCTGCCGTGCACTGGGTGAGGGGTTCCCTCGGGCGGAGCGGCCAGAAGGGTGCGGCGACCCCAGCGGTCGAGGGACAGCACCTCGGCAACGGTTGAAGGGCCTGGAGGGTCCCCGGGTTGTTGGCCACCAAGCCTCGTATGGCTTCCTTTATTCTTTTCACTTTAATCGCGTCCGAGGGATGAGCTGGGACCGACTTAGACTTTTCTTCTTTGAGAAATGGCCGTCGCTTTTTTCTCATTGTCATTATTATTTATGATTTGGATCTCGCAGCACTCTATCCGGGTCTTCGGTGGCGCGCGAGGGTTGCCGGGATAGCACTTTCTCGTGGTCCCCCCCCCCCTCCACTTTCTTCACCACCTCCCTGGTACCCTTTTCCCCTGCCCCCACCGCCGCTTCGGCAACAAAGCTCATTGTTTCTCCCCAGTTTACGCCTGCGCGTCGCCACGCGCAGCTCCTAGTTGCGCGTGCGCTCTGCTCCCGAAGCTTGGGTGGGGAAGAGAAAGGGGCAGAGAGACTGGCGCGCTGGCGAGCGTTCTAGGGGAGCATTCTGCGGCGATCCACGGGCCAGTACCTTTCTGATCGATTTTCTTCCGTTTCTTCACCTTTTCTCCTTATTTTAGTTATATTGTTTGTTTCCCATGCTCAGGATAGGAGGGCTGGACTCCTAATCCAGGAGGGTTGTGAGCCCATCCAGTTCATATTTTTGGATTCCGGTTCTTTTCATTTGTCTTCCACTATGTGCTTACTCCCCGCTACCACAAAAATTGCGTGGCTTGTGGTGAAGTTTGTTTTTCAAAACATTTGTTGAAGCAGCCAGAAGTTTGATTTTCTGGTGACTCAAAAAGAGGCCTTTTCTGCTTCCTTTTGTTGTCTTACTTTCCTAATTTTGCAGCCCCATCACCTCACCGAAACCTCAAACTCTAGAAAGAATTTGGCTTATAATTGGTCGTGGGGAAAAAGTCTTAACAGCTGACAGCTTTTGACATTTCAACAGAAGACAAATTCCCGGTTTCGTATGCTGGCTAATATTGTAGTCTCGTGGCGTGATTTTCACAAATTGCGGTTAAGCAGGTGTTGGTCTGCACTTTCTTAAAAATAGCCTTTGAAATTTCAACGGCTGCATGTTATGTTTGGAAATAAGAAAAGGGTCTAAGGATTTTTTTTTTTTTTTAAAGATTTTATTTATTTATTTATTTATTAGGAGAGAGTGAGAGAGAGCATGAGAAGGGAGAAGGTCTGAGTGAGAAGCGGACTCCCCATGGAGCTGGGAGCCCGATGTGGGACTCGATCTCGGGACTCCGAGATCATGACCCGAGCCGAAGGCAGTCGCTCAACCAACTGCGCCACCCAGGCGCCCCCGGGTCTAAGGATTTTTAATGTGAATCCCAGTGGTGGTTTGTGCTTCTGATTCCAGTTTGTGAAAGGATATTTGGGGCAAATTAGCTTGTTTATGGTACTTGTTAACTATGAATTTGTACAGAACTTAATATTTTCTCTCGAATAAGTGTCTACGACTAATAAAGATAGGTGACTTTCCAAAAATGACAGCCTATTTATCTCTTTCTTTAAGGGATGGGTGTTAGGCAATGGAAACTCCCTGTGATGGTTAAAGACTTGCGAGCTGGGGGGATTTTATTATAACATATTGCACGTTACTGTTAAGGAGCTCCAATAGAATTAGATGGTCTCTAACCTCTTATGAACAGAATAAGTTTATAGCAGGTTTTTCCTTCAGTAAGCACGGTACACCTTTCCAGGTTTACCCCTTTATAACTCTAGAGAGTGATGCTCCAGTTTCAGTTCTGTTAGCATAGCAATTTCATGGACATTGTGAGAGGTGAAAGAAGGTAGAAAATAGGACTCAGCTCCCTTCCTTTTGTGCTTTTACAAGTTCTTGTAATTTACAGACTTACTCATTATAACCTATGAAATAGGCAGAGCCAAGTTTTATCTTGCCTATTTTGAAATTGAGGAAGTAGAGTTTGAGATATTATTAGGCACATATTTCTATAGCACTTAGTAATGCCAGACATTGTTCTAAGTGCTTTTACAAGTATTTAATCTTCACCTTCTTTAGGTGGTAAGTACTACTGTAAAGTAAAAATAACTGGTAATATATGTGAATTAACTTACCCACTGTTAACACAGCTGGTAAGAACTGGAATTCAGACCCAAGTAGTCCAGAGATTATGTGCTCTTAACCACTTTACTGTGCTGCTTGTGGTTTATTGACGTACTCAGTATCCTCCAGGTGGTTTGTGGCATATCATAGATTCGGATTCAGTCCAAGATTAAAGTTGTCCAAGTTATCCCTTTGTGATCTGGAACACCCTGTTGCATAGGGGCATTAGTAATTTGAATTTGATAGAGCCTGAGGTTCGATTTTAGTAACAATCTTTTTTCCTTTTTTTCCTTCTAAATTTCCTTCATGTTTAGAACAGTGTTGTCCAGTTAGATAACTGCTAATAGCACGTGTTTGTTGAGCACTTGAAATGTGGCAAGTGCAACTAAAGAACTAAATTTTTTATTTTACTCAATTCTAATTAATTTAGATTTTAAGTAGCCATGTGTGGCTAGCTATTGGCCACCATATTGGATAGAGAGGGTTTAGAGGTTTGAATTGCTTCTGCTTGTTGTTTTCACTTTTATTTTTGCATTTTTATATTTATTGATTCTTTGTGTTTTTTGGGGGAAGTTGGCTTTTTGTTTTGAGAGAGTGAGCAGGGGGTGGAGGGGCAGAAGGAAGGGGAAAGAGAGGATTTTTTTTTTTTTTTTTTTAAGATTTTATTTCTTCATTTGAAAGAAAGAGGAGAAGCAGACTCCACTGAGTACGGAGCCTGACTCGGGGCTTGATTCCAGGACCTTGAGATCATGACCTGAGCCACCCCGGCGCCCTGGGAAAGGAGAATCTTAAGCAGGCTCTGCACCCAAGTGCCGAGCCCCATGCAGGGCTGGGTCTTATGACCCGGAGATCATGACCTGAGCCAAAATCAAGAGTCAGAGGCTTAACCAAATGAGCTACCCAGGTGCCCCATCTGCTTATTTTTTGTATTAGTTTTTATAAATAAGGATGATATTTCTGATGTGCTTTGAGCTTTTATCAGTAGTGATGATAGGCAGTGCTTGAGCCATCCTTACTCTCACCAGCTCACCTTTGTTACATCTAGTTGAGATTAGGATTAAAGTCCTCATTCTGTGATGTTGTTTGACTTCTACAGGTTTTTTAACATGCGATTCTTTTTTTTTTTTTAATCTTATACCTTTCTCCAGCAACCTTTAATTGCTCTAAGTGTTTAATAAGCACCAGAATAGGTAATAGTGTCATGTGCCAGGCTCTGTACCTAGATACTATTGTTATTTTCCACTTAATAGATGGGGAATCTGAGACAGGGAGGGGTTAAAACTTGTCCTTGGGTTCCAGAGCCCCTGCTTTTAATCATTAATGTATACTGCCAAATATTAAAACAAAAAATTCAGTACTGCTTACAAACTTCTGTGGAAAACAAGCTGAAGCAGGAATTTCTTCATCCCCTCTAACTGCTGGAGAGACAACTAATTATGATAATATGTGTGTATGCAAATAATGTTAAGGAATAATAGTTCAAAATAGAGTACATGGAATAAGAAAAAGTGTGGAGTCAGCTTAAGGAAAAAGGAGAGAACTGTATTTGAAATTTTTTCAAAGATTTTACTTATTTGAGAGAGAGAGAGGATGAGCAAGAGGAGAGGCAGAGGGAGAGGGACAAGCACACTCCCTGCTGAGTGTTGAGCCTGACACAGGGCTTGATTGCAAGACCCCGAGATCATGACCTGAGCCGAAACTAAGAGTTGGACCCTTAACCAACTGAGCCACCCAGGCGCAACCCTCTGTTTGAATTTTAATGAAAATTCTTAAGAGGTGAAACTAAGGGAGAAAGTTTCTAAAACTGAATGATACCCATATTTTAAAATTTTATAGAAACCATTATGTGGAAGAGGCATTTTGGAAGAAAAGAAACAGCTGAATATGTGAGCTTGTGGATTGAAAGCACTAGACGGGATTAATAGGAAAAAAACTGCTCTCCCCTAACCAGAATCTGGTGAATTTTTTTTTTTTTTCTGGTGAAATTTCTGAATTTTAGTGTTAGGCTCTCATATTAGACTATCACCTGAATAGGATCTTTACAAAAGAAAGAATAAAATAGTGATAGCTGGAATATTTGCAGAAAATAGAAAAGACAAGTGTAAATCTGTCCCGTTTAACAACATTACTCAAATATGAAAGCAAAAGATAATTTCAGACATGCAGTAGCTCAAATAAATATTTTCGGGTAACCTTTTTGTAGAAATATTAAACCAAAACTAAAGATGTCATGTTAGGGTAAGATGATGAATAAAAGAAACAGTGATGAGCAATGACTCTAATAAAATATAAATAGACAATAATGTGAATTGTAAGTGTTCGCTTCAGAAATTCTTCTAAAAGATCTATACCTGAGGGAAAACCAAATAGTATGAAATGAACACTGCTTAAATTATTTC
>CM052809.1:27979694-28045835 GCA_028533885.1 Nasua narica
AGAGGGAGAGACTCTTAAGTAGACTCCACCCTCAGCGCCGGTTCTGTCTTGGGGCTCGATCTCACAACCCCGAGATCATGACCTGAGCCTAGATCAAGAGTCAGATGCTTAACTGACTGAGCCAGCCAGGCGACCCCTCTTATTTTCTAAGCCTCGGTTTCAGTGTCTGTCAGCTGGGGATTAGTGTCTGTTCTGTCCCCCAGCCAGGTTTTCAGCAGATCAGGGAGAGACCCACGGAGGACTCGACAAGTTACAGCACGGCCTGCCCCCCCCCTTCCCATTCTCAGGCGGGGCCCAGGTGGGGCGCTTTCCTCCACTGCTAAGGAAAGGTCCCAGGTCAAAAGAATTTCTGGGGAGAGCAGGACTGAGAGCCAAGATACTAAATCCAGCTCCTTTCAGGAACCCTGCCCTGCCCAGTCCCAGGCAGATACCTAGGGCCCAACCCTGTCAGCTGCGGTCAGAGGTAGAGTCCAGAAATTGAGGGGCTGCTGGGAATAGACCCAGTTAGATTAGTGTTCAGGGAGGGGCCCAGAGAGCATGTAGTGGCTGAGTAGGCGTGTCTGCAAGGTAGCTTGGTTTTTCTTTTGTCTTCATGGATTTGGGGTTTCACCATTCATGTAATTAGTCCCATATGCCTTTGACAGCTCGCTCAGATTTCCAGCCATGACACATCTCACCTACCGCTGGGAGGCTGTGGGGAAGTGTATGTGGCCCTCTCTAGGTACAACATCAGCAGAAATGCCAATGTCTGTCTTCCCAGCCCCTTCAAGCACCTTTTGCAGAGAGAGGGAATCAAGAAATCAAGGTCACTGGGTTTTATTCGAGTCCAGAGGGGAAGGCCTTCTCCCCACCCCACCCCCGACACACGCATGGCCCCTGTGTCCTGAAGCTGGGGGAGGGAGCAGCTGTGGCCGCACAGAAAAGCCCGGCCTTCCTGCCCTCCAGGCAGCCAGCTGAAAAGAGTAGGGCAGCTCTAGAGGACGCCCCAGCTCTCTTCAGGGGCTGACCGGGAAGGGGAAGGCGTCAGACTAGAGCTCTGTCCTTGTGACAGTCGCCTCTTCCGAGCAGGCCCCTTGGGGTCCTCCACAAAGCAACGCCTCCAGAGCCCCTCGGCCTTGTTGGTGGGCTTCGTAGATCTGGTCTTCTCCAAACTCCCCCAGGTAATGCAAACATGTCGTGGAGAGCCTAGGGAAGCCGGACAGGAGCCTCAGACCCTGCCTGCCCCTCGGGGGGCTGGTCAAGGCTCCAAGGTCTCCATCCCACCCCCACACTCCTATCATCACCTGGTGGGCCAGGGGCCCCCTGTGAACATCACGCTGATGCTTGGCTCTGGCCCCTTGCTGAGTCCTGGGCCTGTGAGATGTTTCACCTGATTCACTTCTCGGATCCCATAGCTGGAAGCAGCAGGAAGGAGAGGGAGATGGCGTTAGGGGGAGCCCTGCCAGCAAAGGATACAACCCCACATGAAGCTGGGCACATGGGGCATTTGCTGAATTCAGAGCCCAGATTCTGATCCTCCCTGAGGGAAAACTGAGAACCAGAGAGAGAAAACTCCTGGTCCAAGGTCACACAGCAACCTGTCCTCTGGCCACTAGCATTCTACCTGCCCCCAGCTCCAGACCTCAGACTTCATCCCAGCCAGCCCCCTAGCCTGGACCAAAGCCCTAGTGGTTTGTGTGTCTGGCGTGAGTGGGAGAGTGGGAAACTCCACCCATCACCCCTACCTTAGAGGAGGATGGTAGGGGCCAGATTCTTGACTCACCCCTGCCAGGGCTGGGTGCAGCTCCGGTCCAGGACGTCCGTGTATACAGACTCGCTCAGCTCCCGTCGCTGCCCCCCTGAGTCTGGGGTGTGAAGCTTGGCCTCTGCCTTTGCCAAGTGTTGCCACATCTAGAACAAGGAGGGGCTGAGAGCCAGGGCTTCGGGACTGCTCAATGGCAGGGGAGGGGCAGAGGGGAGCCTGGGTCTCCCGGAGAGAGTGAGGCGGCAAGGGAGACTTTTGGGCCCTCCCCCAGGTTCTGAACCTCAGGACTGGGTCGGCTGAGGTAGGACCCACTTCCCTGGGTTGGGGTGGGTGGGTAGGAAATGCTGCGGTGGGAACTTAGGCCTGAGCACTGGGGGTCCTTCCCCGGGGCACACCTGCCCACCAGCCATGCTATTTTAAACCGTAAGAACCAGGAAAGCAAAAAACCAAAAAAACCCCAAAACAGAGCCTAGTCTTTAACAACACGTGTACTCACAGGCTTCCCTCCCCCCACAGAGGTACTCAGACATGCTTGACTGAGTTTCTGTGTGAACTCAAGACACACTCATACTCATGTATTCATGCACTTAATCCATGTGCATACGTGCACATAAACACCAGTGCTCTCCAGCCAGGGAAGGGGTCCGGACCTGAGGATAAGCCCGGGAAGGGAGGAGTCAGAGAGGACAAGCGGGTGACTCCCTGGGGTCTCAAGATACTGTGCGATGTCCCAGATTATGGGCTCTCTGTTGGGCTGAGAGGTGGGTAAACTGAGGCATGGAGGTTTGGTGAGGTGTGGATGGCAATATCATGGAAAGCCGAGTCCAACTCAGGGACCAGGGGTAGGGGTTTGGAAATCAAAGGCCAGTGGAAGGATCGGAGGTAGATGGAGGGGCCTGGCTTCAAGGAGGGACCTGGACAGGGGCTGGGGACCTGTAGGGGGGAGGTACTCACCTGGTAGACCACTGCCCTGCAGGCATCACAGCGCAGGTGAGCAGGTATGTGAGCTGAGTACTTCTCCTCGTCGTCCAGCTGTGGGGCCGAGGCTGAGAGTGGGGCCCTGTCCCCGAAGCCCCCGGGGATGGCCCAGGCTCCCAGTAGCAGTATCAGCGGCAGGGACAGCCTCATGGTCAGCGGAGCTGGCTCAGTGAGCCTGGGCTGCGGTTGGGGCGCAGGTGTGTGTGTGCCTGTGTGCAGTGGGGGCCACCCCGGAAGGCCTGACCCAGACCAATGGGGAACCAACACCTCACCCCTCCCACCTCTTCCTTCCCCCAGGGCCCTAGAGATGCCACGTATACGCCTCCTCTACCGGGATCCCCGCTGCCGCCAACCCAGCTCCATTTCCCATGGGGGGGCTGGGCCTGCGCCAGGACATGTGGAGCTGACCCCTCCCATGTCCTGGGATCTGGGCGCTCGGTGGGCACTGTACTGAGTACCGTGGGGGAGAGGTGCTTAGTTAGTGTCATTTTTATGAGCACATGGAGGCTCAGAGAGAAGTGATGAATCCAAGACCATACGGCTTAGAAGGGCCATCCGGAAGTTAGAACCCAAGCCCGATTGACCCCAAAACCCACTGGCCACCCCGCCACCAGGAGAATGAGGCCACAGTGTGGTTGCCATCCTAGGGCTCTCTCCCTGGGAGGCAAGTTTGTAGACACAAGGATGCCACAGTGCATGAAAGACACACAGGGCTCCTTCCCTGGGCCCTAGGGCCCCTTCCACCCAGGCCATACCCAGACATGGAAGAGCGTTATAGGGGGTGTCAGAGGTCGCGGCAGGAAATCAGAAATCAGACAACTTACACCAGCCATTCCAAGCATCGTGGTTCATTGGGTCAGTGATTTATTGCACACAGGATGAGGTGAGGGGAGCAGGAGGGACCCCGGGCCCTCCATGCCATCAGAACCAACATCTCTGGCCATGAGAAGTTGTTCAGGTTATTCTGACTCACAGCTCTCCCAGTCAGCTTCCAGCCCCAGGCAGGGAGGCAGGGACTTCCTGGGACCCAGCCTGCCCAGAGGCCTGGAACTTAAGTAAGGCATCAATCTCCATCCCTAACAACTGCTTCTAAAGGGAACTGTTCTTCCCCAAACTCATCACATCACATATCAGTTCAACAAGGCCCCACCACTTCAAGCTCAGAACTACACACAGGCCCCGCCGCAGAGCACCTCCCACCCCATGCATCTCTCTTCACGCTCCTCAGAGGCCCCAGCAATCTCAAGGCAATTAGAACACAGGCTCTGGCTTCTGTCCCTTCCTTGCTGTGACCCGCCTGCCAACCCAGGCCCTCTCCGGGCACGGTTGCCACATCTGTCACCAAGCGAGTGGAACCAGCTGGGGGCTCCAAGTCTCTCTGCCGTGCTCCCCACCCCCATGGCATCCCTTCTGCTGTCCTAGCCCTAACCCACCCTCCCCTACACCCGGAGGGGTCGAGAGGCTTCACTATTCTCCCTGCTTGTAAGTCCTTCCTGATGATTCATTTCATCTGTCCCCCACCCTGGGTGGGAATGGCTTAAACCTCCACTCCTGGCCCCAGGATGAGCCCGCTCAGCTCCAAGGGCTTAGAGAGGCCAAGTTGGATGCTGAGGTTGAAGGGAGGATGAGAAGTGGGGCCCCCAGCTGGAGACTACCTGTGCCTTCCCACCCAACCCCCATCCCCAGGCTGACCCGCTACAGCCCCTTCCATATGACGTCCCTGCTCCATCTCCACCTGCCGTCCCTGCAGCTCCCTTTCTCAGATCCAGCCTGGCCTGGGGGCTGTACTGGCCACTTTCCCACACAGACTCCCAGGGCGAGCCTCTTCCAAACGACAACAGAGTTGCTAGTCGGAGTCCTCCCTCCATCCCAGCAGTGCTCCCTAGCCTATTCCTCCTCAGCTGGGTCCACTTTCAGGGAGGGCCAGACAGCTCACCCCCTCCGGGGGGAAGCCCCATCCTCTGCCCATCCTCTTTCTTGTTGCTCCCAGGGAACTCCCAACACGCCCTCAAGTCAACTCCTAGGAACAACTCCTGAGACGCCTCACTTTCGCACACACACACAAACACAGCACACTCTGGGAATGCCTGGGAAAGGAGGATACCATTTTGTTGGGGGAGGAAGTAGACAACCACTTTCTGAGTCCCAGCTCCATCAGTCCCAAAGTCTGATACATTCTCTGAAGATAACTTCCAGCGTGAAGACAGGCCGGGAAGGTTAAAAGAAAGGTGACAGAAGGAAAGGCGGGCAGGGGACTGGATGCTGGAACCTCCAAGGCCATCAAACAGGCCCCGACACCATGGGGATGAGGCCCTGGGGCCTCACACCGGGAACAAGGACCCCTTGCCGGGCTGGGCTGAACCTGAACTGTTGGGCGGAGCACAGAGGAGCAGAGGAGGTGCAGGGCTGGGGGTTCCACTCATGGGCAGGTAGTACATCCCGTCCAGGGGCCCCGCCTCGGAGGCCCAGGGTGCGGGCGGGCCGCTGAAGGCCGGTGGGCCGGGGGACGGCGGCACTGAGAGGCCCGGGAGAGGCCCATAGGCGGGCGGGTAGAGGCCAGAACCCAGGGCCAGCGGGGTGTAGACGCGGCGGGGTGGCCCCGGGGGTGACGGCGGCAGCAGTACCTCTACGTATTGCCCGCTTTCGGGGTCGAAGAGCAGCCGCAGCCGAGGCTGCCGCGGCGCCTCCACAAAGTAGTAGCGGCCGCTCTCGGGGTCCACCAGGACCTTCCCCGCGTAAGCGGTCCCCGGAGGCCTGCGCGCCCCCTGGAAGGGGCCTTCCGGGGACCGGTCCATTGGAGGCGCCGAGGCAGCACGGGGCTGGGGCGGGGCGGTTCTGCCAGCGGACACCTGGGGCTCCCGCGGAAGAGACGACTGGACCGCAGTCGCGGGTTCGGGGGCTCCAAGGGGCGTCTCCACTTTGGGTGCGATCCCAGGGCTCGAGCTAGGGTGCGCCTGAGGGGAGCTGGGGCAGGGTGGTCGGGGTGGTTGGGGCTCGGCTGGCCCTATGGGCGACTGCTGGGGTGAGGTGCGAGCGCCGCCTAGAGGGCTGGTCCGCCCCTCGCCGTCGGGGACGAGGCGCTGGACCTCCACATCCCGGTTCTCTCTGCCAGCACCGCGCACCACAACTCCCCCGGTTCCCTCTGGCCGGCGGCCCAAGACCAGTGCACCAGGCAGGCGGATCTCAGTGCGCGCGAAGGGTTTTGCCGTGCTGTTCTCCGCTCTCCGCCTTAGGACCCCGTTGGGCTGCGAAGCGTCCCGGGGAACAGTGTCAGGAGGCGGCTCCGGGGGCTCGTAGGGGTGCGTCACGACCGGAAGAAAGTCCTTGAGATAAACAGAAGTGTAGTGAGCTGGAGCTGGGGACCCCAGCGCCTGGAACTCCTGTGTCTTGGATGCGCCGCCCTCTTCCCCGCGGGTTTCCGCAGAAGGCGCAGGCAGCCCCAAAGCCGGGGTTCCCGCGGGGAAGCTGGGCGCGTACGTGGTCTTCACCATTTTGCGCACGTCGCGGGGCCGCGGGATCGTCACGCGCGGCCGTCCTGAGGCGGCTTCTCCAGGGCCCAAGGCTTCCCGGCTCACATCGGCCTCCGGGGTGCCCACGGGGCGACTGAGAGGCAGCTCAGGTGCAGCCACTTCTGGCAACGGCTGACTGCCTCGGAAGGCAAGATCCCGCATCTCCCGCGTGGACGGACTTTGCGCTTCTGTGAGCTCGGGAGTCCCGGGTGCGGCCGGCCTGGGCAGCTCCAGCTCCTCCTGCCCTATCCCATTCAGAGCTTCCGACGTAGGTACCATCGATGGGCCCCTCAGTGTGCGATCCCACGTATCTTGGGGAGCTGGGTTCCACGTCCCATTAGTACGATCTGGAGCCTCCCATGAGGACAGGGCCGGCGGGGACCGGTTCCTACAGCCCTCTGCCGAATTCCTAACTGCGGGTTGCGGAACCTTCGATAGGGAAGGAGCTTCGGGGGATGGGCTTCTTGTCCTGGCAACACCGTGATTCCACTGCGTCGGTGGGGAAGGGCTTCTGCTGACAGTTTCCTCGACAGCGGGATCCTGATTTCCCCATGCAGAGGATGCCTCAGGGAACGACGGGCTACTTACCCTCCGAAGAGCCCGATTCCACGGGAGCAGATTCTGGGGGGACGGGCAGTGTGCACCCCGTACGGTCCCATTTGGAACCTGCCACAGCGGGGACGAGCTCCTTGGCCTGCCAGCCTTACTCGGAACTTCCTGGGGGACTGTAGACTCCAAAGGCGGACTCTGTGCCCTCAGGACGGTTCGATCCGGAGTCTGTCGAGAGAACCGTGTCTTGAGGTCCTGACTGTGCGCCTCCTGAGTCTTCTCCCCCGACTGCAGGAAGATGCTGGAACTAACCGGACCCAGGGGCTCGGTGCCCGGCGCGGGCTTGTCGCGCCGAATCGCGCGCTCTCGGAGGCTGGGCCACGGCCGTGGTGCCCTGGTGGGGGCTGCACTATAGTTCACGCGGGGTGGCCGAGACCTGGCCTCCTCCAGGACTTTTCGGGCACTGCGGTCCGTTTCCCGGGGCGCACGCTCTGGCCGCTCTGTGGGCCCGAAGGTGGCGCTGCTCGGGGCAGGGGCTGCAGGGCTCAGTTTTCTGGCCAGTGCTGTCTGCACTAGGCCGGCGGCTTCTTGAAGGCGGCCGAGAGACTCGTCCAGGGAGCCAGTGCGCAGAAGCAGTCGGGGGCGCGTTGCTCCCGCCTCCCGCGCGGGACTCCGGGGCCGGGGGCGCAGCTCGATCTGACGCTTGGGCACCGTCCGGGTCCTGGCGGGCGCGTCGCGCTCCTCCAGCGCGACCTCCACACACTCGAACTGCGCTGGGGTCCCAGGACTCGGCCCGCGGGGCCGCAGCTCCAGGTAAGTGGCCCAGCGGGAGCCCCCGTCGGGGGCTTGAGGCGTCGGCGTGGCGGGAGCCGGAGTTGCGGGTCCGGGCGGAGAGACGCTGTGGAAAGTCCGCCCGGTGAGTTGTTGCACCTCGCTATCCGCCGCGTCGCAGCGGCCGAACAGGGCCCCTGCGCCGAAGATGACTTCCATCTCCCCCGACGGCAACATGCGCAGCTGCGGCTGGGGTGGCCGCGGGCCGGAGCCCGGGCCTCGCGGGAAACCCGAGCCGGGCCGGAGCTGCTGGAGGCTATTCTGGGCGCTGACGGACAGGCGAGGCTGCGCGCCCGCCCCCAGCGCTGGGGCCACCCCGGGCCAATTCGCCCGGCACCCTGCGTCCGGCCCAGCGTCCGGGGGCTCTGGAGAACCCGGGGCCGTGTGGTAGGAGCCTGACGACCCGGAGGAGTCCTGACGCCGCGCGGGGGCCGCGGGCAGCTGCCCTGGGAGCCCAGGCAGGGCTGGCCGGGCGAGCGCGGTCAGCATGGTGGGGCTGGACGCCGCGCACTACCTCCCTCACGTTCGCCTTCGCCGCCGCCGCGGACGCCCGCACTGTCCCCGCCCCGCCCGCAGATGTCGTGGGGTCACCGCGCCTTAAAGCGGCCGCGTCCGTTCGCGAATCGGTGGCGTCGCCAACGGCACAGCCTTGGGCCCTGGGCTTCGCTTTTCTAACCTTTTCTTCTGGTGCGGGCCGGAGGCCTAGAATGGCTCTCCAGCCTCGGGCGGACAGGAAGGTGAGGGAACGGGGGGGTGTCCAGTTGGAAGCCAGGAGCTAGGCCTGACTCCGCTCCTCACCTGTCTTGAGATCAAGCGTGTGGACCATGGCGTGTGGATCAGAATGAGCCAGGGGACCGGGACCAGACTTTTGGGTCTGGCGACTCAGGTCTTCCTAGCAATTTCATCTTCCTCTTAGCCTCCAGTGTCTTCCCATCACCCCAGTACACCCCTTCTCCTTGGCCCTTCATCACTTGTCACAGTCAGAGTTCATAAGGGTGCACTCACCACTTTCCTTGACCCATCACCCCACAATCTTTGATGGAGGAGCAATGCTTGGAGGGCTCCCCCAAAACCAAAAGTTGTGCTATTGCCTCGGAAAGGTGCTGTCCCTGGCAGGACCCATTGCCTTTAGTGGGAACATACTGGAAGGGGCTGGAGTGGATAGCTCTAGCTTTCACCGATGGCCTTGGCATGTAGAACAAGTCCTAGAAGCTGATGTGGGGTCTCTTAGGAAACTTTGGGGAAGCTGTGGCCCCCTATCTAAAGCCCCTCTGAGGCAGAAAGCGTTCTATGCTCCCCCAGGCACTTGCAAGGCCCTCACTCCAGCCCCCACCACCTCAGGACTCACCCTGGGGACAGGAACTGGTAGGGAAGCAGCTAGCACCTGTCACTGTCCTGGGATAACGACGATGGGAACCATTTGCCTTGAAACTGCTGGCTTGAGTCGTGCTATGATTCAGGCCCCAGCTGGCCTCAGAACAAAAGCACCCGCACCTCCCCCTCTCCCGTACACTCATCCTCACACGGACCCAGGTTCGGCTAGACTTGACAAATCTGACTCAGCCTCCCAGTGGGTCCCCTGCCTGGGTGTGTCACCATGCTCACCTAGCCATCAGTGATGCCTTGTGACAGGATCAAAGTTGCCCCTCATCTAGCCCTGCATATGCAACTTAAGTCAGAGCCCCTTCAGAGACTGTTCCTGCACCTTAAAAATAAACATAGCATTGTCCTTTTCCCTCCCTCCCCCTTGTGAAGAGTCAAGCCTCTGTTTGGGGGAAGTGTAAGAGGGTACAAGTGTGATTTGCAGGTATAATATTCTTGTTATATGATGGAAATGGATTTCCCAAATTCATTGTGGTCCTGGAACCCATTGTCTTTGATGTCTCTGGTCAGGGCTTCTCTCTCTCTCTCTTCCTCTCTTTCTCTCTCTTTCACACACACACACACACACACACACACACACACACAACCCTTCTGGCTCTATAGCCAAGTTGGGAGAGTTAAATTTACCAGGGCACTGGGAGTGGGGTGGGGTGTTTACAGGTAACCAGGGGTAACCAGAGCTGTTTACATAGGGAGGGATTAAGTACCAAGAGTAGGAAGGACAGTGCCTATTAGACAACAAAGTAGGCCTCCCCTAGGCTACACTCCCACACTTCCCCTCTCCCTACTACCCAAGAGAGGGAGGGAAGTGGCAGAGGCTGGAGACCTGAGCAGCATCCTTTTCTGAGTTCAGGAGTGGCCTGGAAGATGGTGGTCCAAGGCCTGTCCCCCACCCAGTCCCTGGTAACTTGATTCTCCCTCTGTCACCAAGGCCCTCCAGAAGACAGGCAGGAAGGGAAAAAAGAGCGCCTTCTGCTTCTTCTCCTGCCCCTTCCCTGGGAATCAGCCCACTGGTGAGGCCTGTGGTGGCAAGGGCCGGGACCCACAGGGATAGGAAGGATAGGGATGGGGACCCCCACAGCAGAGAAGGCAGAGGTCGGGCATTACAGCCAGAGAACAGGAAGGCGACGACCATTTTATTTTTCCCTGGGGCGCTGGTGGCTCCGGGCCTGACGCGTCCCTGAGGCTTTCTTATGCTTCTGGTCCAGCACTTGGGCCATGTAGTTCTCCTGCTGCTTCTGGATCCGGTAGTCAGACATGTGATTCCTGCAAGGGAGCCGGCTGGGCATGGGCTGGGGGCAGTCTAGGGTAGGGGCCAGAGAGCTGGCTCCCCACTTCTGTCAACAACCCCCAGCCTGGCCCAGACCCCTCACCTGAAGATCTGTTTCTGCTGGCTGATAACTTGCTGCAACTCCTTAATCTCATTCTCTTTGCCATTAAGTATATCTTCTTGCTTTATAATGTGAGACTCAATTTCTGTGGGGGAGAGAGGCAGGGAGGAGGGGGTGGTTCCCATCCCACGGGCTCCTTCCTGAGATAGGCATTCATTCCCTCACAGGTTTTTTTTAAGAGCTTGGCTCCCCCCACCCAGGGGTTCTCCACAAGTAGCTGCTAACACCTTAGTAAGAATCAGTTTATTAGGGAGTTTTGACAGGATGGTGGCTGAGGGGCGCAATGTCTGATGACCATGTCAGTGACTTCACAACTCTATTCTGAACCAGGTGAGCCACATGAGGGCAGGTGAAGGCCCTTGCAGAGAGGTGGACAGTCCTGCCCAAAGGCTGGAGGGATGAATGGTTCCTGCCTTTAACTCTTGCCAATCTTCACAGATATGACCTCCTTGGCAAGACCCTTCCCAATCTAAAAGCACAACCCCTCTCATAGTTCCTATCCCTTTTGCCTGCTTTCTTTTTCTTCTTAGCCCTTATAGCTAACATACCATATATTTTACTCACTTGTCTTCCCTACTGGGATTTCTATCCACAAAATCCACAAGGATAAAGATTTTTTTTTTTAAGGATAAAGATTTTTTTAATTTACTGCTTTAACCTTAAGGTCTAAAATAGTACTTGGCACATAGAAGGTGCACAATAAAGTTATTTGTGGAATGAATGAACAGGATATCCTCTGGGGGTTTAGAACTTAGAAATATCACTTAGTTCAGTCATCTCAATCCCAGCAGACCTACTGAGGGCCAGTTGGATGCCCAGCCCTGTGCTAGGGCTTCAGGGGAGAAGACAGGGTCCCCACCCTCAAGGAGGCAGCTCCTGAAAGAGAGTTAAGACTCAGGAACTTATGAGAGAACAGAACAAGGCAATGCTTCAACAGTGCTAATATTGATGAGACAGTATTACCACTTTGGGCAAGTAGCCTCCTTTTCTAGACCTGTTTCCTCATCTGTAGTGGGGACAGGGACAGCCGATAGCCCCTGTGCCCCAGGGGCATGAGGAGCACCCAGGGAGATAGTGGTGGCAAAGCTTACCCCACATTAAGTGCTCATTAGATGCAAGGATGATTTTTTGTGTCTTGCATCAAAATTGAAAGAGGTCGTAGGGATCTGGAGGGTGCTTCATTTATATAAACGGTCCTTGGGGCAGCCCTGGAAAATTCTGATCCTCATAGGAAGAAAAATCCCATTGCCTTTAAAGACTGGATGAACATTAACTAGAACACAAACTCTAAAAATGCAGAAATGCTGAAGCATTTAAGGTTTCAAAGAAAAGACTCGGTAAAAAGTTAAGACACGGCATAGAAAAGAGGAGACAGACATACAGGGGAAGGAAGAGAATGAAAATGAGCACCACGGTTCACAGAACCAGGACTGTTGAACCTTCTTCCCAAGGTCACCCAGATGGATTGACTGTGAAGTTCTTTGGGGAAAAGGCATCAGAAATTTATGTGAATCTTTTAAAATAAGTGAGAGATAAATTTAAAATAAATAGCACCTAATGAGAGAATGGGTAGAAAATCCCTTTGAGAAACATAAACTATAGAAGTGTAAAAACCAAACTAAACCCACATATAGGGAGGTTGAACGGTAGGGAGGGCACAGGCCAGGGGAAGGCTCAGGTCATGAGATTTGCTCAGGCGAGTGCTTGTGTCCCACTAGAGGGGTCCTGGAAATTCTGGGGAGAGGCAGCCAGGTTCCTTCCCCATTACATACACACACATACACACACCTTGCACAAGCAGACGGAGCACTGTGGCCTTGACTGATCTCTAGGAAATGCCTTGGCACCACCAGGAAAGACCTCTAGGTTTCTTTTAGGGAAGTGGGGGGATAGCTAGAGAGGGAGTAAGGACTGGGGTCAAGTGGCCTTGGTATGGAGGCAGTGAATGCCCCAGGGGGCCCCTGGGGAGCCCTTGATCAAACAGCCATGAGGCCTGTCAGTCCACTGAGTGAGATCAAGAAACCAGCCTGCTGGCATCTTACCAGTGAGAGTACTCACCAAGGGGGAGAGAGGGCTGGATTGGTGGGTATGGGGTGCCCAAGACTCCAGGTGGCAGCCCATCAGGAGGGACCCTGAATCTCTCTTGGACTTGGGCTCTGGCCTACTCAAAATTGGCGGCAATGCATGAAGCAGATGTTGCATATGGAATTCATATCTATTTCTTAATGGATATGATTTGGTAAAGGGAATTTAGGGTCCTGGGAAACTAAAAAGGGGTTCCTGAGATCTAGGGACACTGGATGGCTGACAGAAAGTGCCCCCAAACTCAGCGCCAGCTGAACCATCAAGTGGCCACAGGCATCTGGCACAGAGTAGAGATGAAAATTAATGGCCTACAGACGTATTTTACGTGGCCTATACAATAGTTTTAAAATTTCTAAATCAGTTGCCAACACTAAAAAGTCAGAAAAGTTTCTGTTAAAACCTGGCTTTGTTTCTTTTTTAAGGATCTGACAATACTGGGCCCCCATTCCCACAGCAGAGAGAGGTGGCATGGCTCTTCCCATCACCACGGTCCCCACTCCTCCCTGTTGGGTCCCCAACCCTGACACTAGCAGTCAGCTCCCAAATGGGACTGCGCTTGCCCTGTTGTCCCTCTTGTAATAGTTATGAATAAAATACGCTATTTCTGATACCCATCAAAAGTGGGAAAACAAAAGGTGGACTAGGAAGGTCGTAGGTTTCAAGAAAAATGGGAGCGAGCCCGTTCTTTTATGGCCATGAAGAATATTGTACACCAACTGCTTCCCTCATTTCCGTGGCCTGCCTGGTCCCTGAAGGCCTTTGCGAAGGTGTGGCCCGCCTGGGCCTGCCTGTATCCTCAGCCGGGGGCAGAAGTTGGGGTGAAACCCTGCCCTGGACACGGGCACTGGGCTGTTAGGGAAGAACCCATGCATGTAAGCGTGGGTGGGGGCACGCGCCTCCCGCCTACCATTGCACTTGGTGATGAGCTGGTCCTTCTTGCTGGATTCCTGCAGGGCTCTGCTCTTGACACTGGAGAGCCTGGGTGGAGAATATAAGAAAGGGTGGGAAGGCTGACAGGCAGACTGGACCCTCAACCCTTCACCCCCCTACCAAGGCCCACTCACGCCTTTTCAAAAGCCAGCTTCTCTTGCTCCAGCTGTTTAGATAGCACCTCTACCTCTCCGAGGGCAAACTGCAACTTCTCCTCTTCCTTGGCCAGGAGGACCTTGGTCTTGGCGTGGGCAGCTTTCTCTTCCTGCAGGGGCAGCAGCAGTGACCTCATTACTCTCAAGCCACCCGGGGTCTCCTAGGTTCCCTTAACCAGCTCCCTTTCTCAGAGAGGCTCATGGAAGCCAGGACCCAGGAAGGGTCTGTCCTTGCTACTAGGGCTGGAGGCTCTGAGAGGCCAATACTCAGTAACTGTGCCCATCCACAGGGATCCCAGGAAATGGGGGGAAATTAGGAGCCTGCAGAGGCCATTACTTACCACCAGCTTCTTCTCCACTGCCTGGAACTCTTCTTTACTGACAAAATTTTCATCCTGGAGAACCATCTGCAACAGAGCCTGGCTCAGGGAGGGCCTGGGGCTGGAGTGGGAGTGGTGCTCTCTAGGGACCAGGACCAAGGTTAGGCAGAGAAATGATACCCAGGGCACCTAACATGAGACTTGAGCCCTGAGAAGGGAGAATGTGGTTCCACAAGAGGCTCAGCTCTAGGAGCAACCAGTCTGATATAGGAGATTGCTCATGGCCAGCACTTCCAACACAGTATATGAGTATGATGGAGAACCACAAACGGCTGTGGTGCTCAGGGGAGGCCCCTGGCCTGGTGAAAGGTCAGAATTGCTTTCAGAGGAGGATCATCAGACAGGGCCTCTGACTGCTAAACAGGGGTGGGCCAGAAGTGGGGTGGACTAGAAAAGTGTTTCAGATGGTGAGAACACACATGCAAATGCCAGCTTCGAAGAAAAAGAGCTAGATACCCTTAGGGAATTGCAGGTATTTCAGTGCCTAGAGCTGCACACACCCATTAGAGTGAGAAATAGATGTTAAGTCAGTTTTGTTTCTGAGATGGAGATATCTCAGGACCTTCTAATCAAGATAGAAAAAAAGGAGAGAGAGAGAGAAACCATGAACTCAAACTGGCCAGGATTTTACCATGCCTGTCCAGGTAATCTGTGGCTCCAATGTTTTGAACTCAGGAAGGAGGGTTTGACTGAGAAGGCAAAAGCAAAGGGACATAAAGGGGTCCGAAGCCTTTAAGTTAACATGTGTAAGAGACAAAGCAGTGCTTACTGCCCTCAGCATGGCGCTGCATTAGACACGGGAGAGGGGATGTCCACAAGAGAAAAAATGTTAAAGCTTCAGTGCCTGCACCTGAGGGCCCTGGGAAGCCAATGAAGTCATCTCCAATTAGAAATGGGGAGAGTGAGGCTCTGTGAATAGACCGGGACCCAACTACCAGCCCTTACACAACCAAACACGAAGTAGAAATGAACTTGATTTTGATTTAAATTCCCTGGTAGATATTCATGAAGACTGCATCATTTTGGCTCCACCCCTACCAGCCAGAACACATCTGGGCCCCGCCTCTTCCTGATGACGCCATTGGCAATGTGCTCTAAGCTCGCCACTGGCTTCGGGATAGGGTCTGGCCCCGCCCCCTCCATTTAGGCGTCCGGGTCGGCCTCTCCCCGAGTTTTTCTGGCTTCGTACCACGTTCCTCAGCTGATGGATAAGTTCCTCCTGAGATTCGATCACGTCTCGCAGTTGATCGAAGGCGAGACACACTGATCCCGACCCCCCCTGCGACCACCCGAGGGGCGTCGCCATCTTTCGCCCCCGCCAGCTCGTTGGAAATGGCTGTCCCTGGGCGCCTCACTCACCGTTGCCCACCAATGAGAATGCGACGCCATAGAGCACCCTGGCAACCGGGGGCGGGGACTTCCTTTGTTAGCAGGGATGGGGCCCGCCTCTTAAAGGAGCCGCTCTCTGAAAGGCGCCTCCTCGGGCGGGGAAATCTCTAACAACCCGTAGGAATTTAAGTTCATAGTTTATTTGCACGCCTGTTTTGTCTTGTGTTTGTCACGCAGACCGGAGGAGCAGTCGGGGCCCGGCTTATACTTCCTTAAGGAAGTGAACAGGCCTTACTCAGAACGGCTCTCCCAACCATTTCCCGGGGCCTGTTAAACTGCTAGACCTGTGAAGCAAGAGCTAGCTAAGGCAACCCAAGCATCTTTAGCTTCACAGGCTTCTTTCTCGCTCCCTCATCTCTAAATTTCCCCTAGAGTATGGGACTCCAACCTCCTGTGATCTCTCTTCCACGGATGAATACCCTGAACTTAAGTGGCCTAAACTCAAGCAATGAAGGGAAGCCCAAGAACAGGAAAGGAAAGTGGCCTCACCCAAGATAAGAGTCCTACTCAGGTACCAGGTTTTGGCAGCAACAGTGGACACATGTTCAACTATGTCAAGGTACTGGGGAGGGCCATGAAGAGATCAGGAGAACTGAAGAAGGGCATGAAAGTGATGGGGAACAGAGGTACAGAAGGATAAAGTGATTCTAAAGTGACCACACGTCCTCACCAAATCCCCTTTGAGGGCTTTTTTTGAAACCCAAGAAAGATTAAATAAGCTTCGGAAAAATCCGAGCTAAAATTTGCTGAGTATTTACTATTTTGTGGCACCATTCTGCCTTTTTAGTACTCTCATGTAATCTTCACAATCATCTTGGGAAGAAGGTTTTAATCTTTTACAGATGAGGAAATGCAGGTTCTATGAGGATGAGTAACTTGCCAAGGTCACCCAAAGCTAAGAAGCTTTGGAACAGTGTTTTAACATGGGAGGTTTGATTCCAGAGTCCATGTTCTTAACCATGATGCTGCGTTAGATTTTTGCTGAACATAATGGATACTAAAGTTGTGGAATTTGATACCTTCAAGCAGGAACTGACTATAGTAAGGAGTTTGGAGAAAGTGTTATCAGTGACCAGGAAGGGGAGCTGAAAGTTCAGGTAGACCACTCAGGCTGCTCTCCAAAGCTTCCTAGGGGCCTCTTTCGGGGTTGAAATTTGTGGCCTGATCAATGTGACCGTTTCTGTGGATTTCCTAGTAGTAGCCCTTGTTTCATTTTTCTGTGTTTCTTATGTCTATTCTCACATCCTGGAGAGCAAGGCCATTTCCTCCTTTCTTTCTTCCTTTTTCTTTCCCTTCCTTCTTCTTTCCTCCCTCCCCTCTTTCTTTCTCTTTTTCTTTGTTTGTTTCTTTCTTTTTCTTTCCTTCCTTCCTTCCTTCCTTCCTTCCTTCCTCCCCTCCCTACCTCTTTCCTTCCTTCCTTCCTTCCTTCCTTCCTTCCTTCCTTCCTTCCTTCCTTCCTTCCTTCCTTCCTTCTCTATCCATCTATTTGAGAGAGAAACAGAGAGACAGGGTGGGGGGAGAGACAGACAGCATGAGTATAGTGAGGGGAAGAGGGAGAGGGAGAAAGAAACTCCAGCAGACTCCATGATGAGTTTGGAGCCCCAGGTGGGGCACGGAGCCCACTGGGGACTGGATCCTGCAACCCAGAGATCACAACACCAGCTGAAACCAAGAGTCAGACCCTCAACCAACTATGCCACCCAGGGCGCCAAGAGAGCAAGGCCATTTCTGTTGACCAGTCTTAAAGGGCCTAGAGCAGTACAGTCCAATAAAACTTATTGATGGAAATAGTCTACATCTGCACTGGCCAGTACTGCAGCCATTAGCCACATGTAGCTAGTTGTTCAGCACTGGAAATGTCGCTCATGTGACTTAAGGAATTGTTTAAAATTTTACAAATTTTTAATTAGTTAAAATTAACATTTAAAGAGCTATAATAGCTAGTGACTATTGTGTTGGACAGCATGAGCCTAGAAGGTGCCATGTGGGTTGTGTGCCTCAGCACAGAGCCTACTTGGAACTTTGTCTATCAAATGTGAGTGTTCACCTGGACCACCCTGGACAAAGCTGCACCTTCCTCGGGGGCAGAGATCACTGGATTTTCCCCTTGACCTGTGTTCTCTCAAGAATCTTTCATGAAGTGCTACTTTGATGTTCCTTGCCATTCACGTTCACCTCCAGAAGCTGGAATAGGCTGCCCTCCGGGGCAAAACTCTGGAGTACAGTAGTCTCCACCAGCCAGTTCCCTGGGGATAGGAGATTATGAGCAAGCGAGAACCCTAGGTCCACATCTATACCCTGCACACCAGCATGGACATGAAGGATGGTCACCCTGGTTGGGGGACTGCCACAGACTCCCACTCTATATGTCAACAAATACTACAGGCTCCTGGCCTCAGTCAGGGCTCAGGAGGTCAGGATGGGGAGGGTCGGGATGACATAACATCACAGGTAGCTCTGTGATCCTGATCCAGGAAGTGTTGACTTTCTGCATGGGGGTGCCATTCTGGTTGGTGTTCCCATTATCTATTGCTATATAACAAACCATTCAAAATTTACAGCTTACAAAAAAAAAAAAATCATTTCACTCAGGAAACTCCAATTTGGGCAGGGTTCAATAGTGAAAGCTCATCTCAGCTCCATGTTGTATCAGCTGGGATTTTTGGGGGGAGGAGAGGGAGAGAGACTAGAAATTCTATTTCCAAGATAGCTCACTTACATAACTGGCAAGTTGGAGCTATCAGCTGGGAGCTCGTTTGAGGCTGAGGACCAAGGTTCTTGTTCTCCTCCATGGGCTGTTGGGGCTTTCTTATAGCATGGTGATTAGATTTAAGAGAAAGCATCCAAAGTGATAGGAAATGGAAGATGACCATTTTCTTAAGGCTTGAGCCTAAAATCTGGCACAGTGTAATTTCTGTTATATTCTATTTGCCAGGGAGCCTCAGAGTTCAGATTCAAGGAGAGGGAACACATCCCACATATTGATAGGGGTAGTTTCAAAGAATTTGGGCTGCACTCCTGGTGGACGTCCTGGCAGATGACATGTCGTTTCTCCGAGGTTCACATCAGATAAAACCAGAATGAAACTTAGCCTAGTGAGGGAGACAAGCATCAAATAAACACGCACCTAAATCCCAAATTGAGTCATTATCCAAATAAATAACATTATAGCTATGATAGGTGTTAAGAGAGGACTGCGTTTTGTTTTGTTGTTGTTGTTTTATTTTCTAAAGATTTTATTTGACAGAGAGAGAGAGAGATCACAAGTAGGCAGAGAGGCAGGTATGGAGAGAGAGGGGGAAGCAGGCTCCCCGCTGAGCAGAGAGCCCAATGCGGGGCTCAATCCCAGGACCCTGAGATAATGACCTGAGCCGAAGGCATAGGCTTTAACCCACTGAGCCACCCAGGTGCCCCTATTTTGTTTTGTTTTGTCCTGTTTTGTTTTTTAAGTAGTCTTCATGCCCAAGGTGAGGTTGAACTGATGACTCTGCAATTAAGGGTCATGTGCTGAGGCAGCCAGTTGCCCTGGAATGAGGGTATTTTAGAGGGAGATTTTGCATAGTCTGGGATGTCAGGGAAGCCTTCTGTGAGAAATTGGGATATTTGTGCTGAAACCTATTATGATTACCAGGGGGCACTTAACAGGTAGGGGCAGGTGAGTTGGAAAGGGTTCCAGAAAGAGGAAACAGTGTTTATAAGGTCCCTGGGGCAAAAAGAGTTGGCAGATTATAGTAATTAAAAGGTTGAGGCGCCTGGGTGGCTCAATGGGATAAGCCTCTGCCTTCAGCTCAGGTCATGATCTCAGGGTCCTGGGATCGAGCCCCACGTTGGGCTCTCTGCTCAGTGGGAAGCCTGCTTCCCCCTCTCTCTCTCTGCGTACTTATGATCTCTCTCTCTGTCAAATAAATAAACAAAATCTTTAAGAAAATAAAAGGTTAATATGGCAGAAAAGAAAAGGTTGTACAAGGGCAAGAAGGGTCAGTAGCCAGAAACTGGGTAGACCCTTGTTAAGCGTTAAGCCGTGCTAAGAACTTTGATGGTTTTTATTCTGGGGGCAAAAGGAAGCGCTCAAATACTTTGGGCAAGAGACTGATATAATTTATGTTCTGAAAAGATCTCTCTGGTTGTAGTGAGGTGTACAGATTGGAGGTGGTCCTGAGTAGATGCATAGAGACTACTTGTACTTAAGAAGCCATTACAGTTTTTGGAGCACGTGGCTGGCTCAGCCAGTAAAGCACAAGGCTCTTGATCTCAAGGTCGTGAGTTCGAGCCCCATGTTGGGTGTGGAGATTACTTAAATAAATGTTAAAAAAAAAAAAGCTGTTGCATTTTTTAAAAATTTATTTATTTGAGAGAGCGAGCAAGCGAGCAAGTAAGTGAGCAGGGGGCAGGGGCAGAGGGAGAGGGAGAGAGAAACACAAGCAGACTCAGGGCTGAATGAGGGCCCCATGCAGGACTCAATCTCACAACTCTGAGATCAGACCTGAGCGAAACCAAGAGTCTGCCGCTCAACCAACTATGCCCCCCAGGCGCCTCAAAGCTACTGCAGTTTTCATCAGAAAAAGTGGCTGGTAGTTTTGGAGTCAGACGGTGTCAGAGGTGAAGAGAGTAATTGGATTTAGACGGGTCAGTAGGTCGAACTGATGGGACTTAAGGAAGGAGGGGATACGGGGGATGGGGAGCGAAGGTGTTCTGGTTGTCTCTGCTGCGAACAAACTAGCACAAAATGTCACGACTTAAAACAATAACCATATTATCATTTGCTCGTGATTCTGCTGTTTGAACAGGGCCCGGTGGGACACCTCGGTTCCGTCCTGCCCATCGGCTTGGATGGCCCACACAGCTGGGCTTGGATTTTGTCTGGGTTCTCAGTTCTTGCTGCCAGCTGGGTTGTTTGGTTGTCCTCTGCATGGCTTCTCCTCGCGGTCAGCTTAGTGCTTGCAGGGTGGTTGGACTGACATGGCCGCTGGCTTCCCCTAAGGGCAAAAATGGAAGCTGCCGATTTTGCCACATTCTATTGGTTACAGATCAAAGGCCAGTCCAGATTAGAGAGGGGACTACACAGGGCGCAAACATTACATGTGGTCTTCAGGGGATACCAAATGAAGTCTGCCGTCCAAAGTTTCCCAGCTTTCTGACTTTCACCCCTGGACGGAATGGTGGTGCTACGCACGGAATTGGGAGCACTGAGTGTTGCTTCCCTCTTCTGTTAAAAAAAAAAAAATGAGTTGGGGCGCCTGGGTGGCTCAGTCCTTAAGTGTCTGCCTTCAGCGCAGGTAATGATCCCAGGGTCCTGGGATCGAGCCCCGCATCGGGCTCCCTGCTTGGCGGGAAGCCTGCATCTCCCTCTCCTACTCCCCCTGATTAGGGAAGCCTGCATCTCCCTCTCCTACTCCCCCTGATTACGTTCCCTCTCTCGCTGTCTCTCTGTCAAATGAATAAAATCTTTAAAAAATAAATAAAGTTCCTCCTAAGTTGTTTAAAAAAAATGAGTTAATTCTGTAAGAAGGGTGATGATATTTCAAGTCTCTTTTCCTTAGAGTTGATTTCTTTTTTTTTTTTAAAGATTTTATTTATTTATTTGACGGAGGGAGAGAGACCACAAGTAGGCAGAGAGGCAGGCAGAGAGAGAGGAGGAAGCAGGCTCTCCGCCGAGCAGAGAGCCAGATGCGGGGCTCGATCCCAGGACCCCGAGACCATGACCCGAGCTGAAAGCAGAGGCTTTAACCCACTGAGCCACCCAGACGCCCCTACTTAGAGTTGATTTCACTGAAGCCTCACACTGGATTGAATTCCTCTGTTATAGATCCCAAGGTTTCCTTGATTTCCCGTCTGACATTCATCCCGCTGGGGAGCATGGTCTAAAGTTAGCTTCCCCTGAAGCCCTGAGCTCTAGGAGCCGCGGTGCTGGGTCTCACTTGTTCCCCAGCCCCCCGTCCCCACACTCAGCCCTCCCGATACATAGTAAGTTCTCCATCTTTGATGTAGTGAATCTCGTGTCCATCTTTTTCCAAATGAAAGGTATTATTAGGAACCACATACTGTATTTTTAAAGTCTTTTATTTATTTATTTTTTAGTTATCTCTCCACCCAACCTGGGGCTCGAGCTCATGACCCTGAGATCAAAAGTCACATGTTGTTCTGAGTCAGCCAGGCATTTCCCCTGTGTCCCGTATATTTTGACCACGACTTTCTGAAACATGGGTCATCGGGAATGAGGCCATTAAGGAACGGGGAGAACACCTGGTTTTCGGAAGCTAAGTGGTTTAGCTCTGTGTGTTGGCTGAGACACGCCGCGGCTGCCATCGTTACCTGGTAGAAGAGGCCTACGGAATTGGTGATGCACCAGTTCTCTGTCGTTCTAAACACCAACAGCTCCAGTGATGGGTTCGGGAAGGCCCGAGCAGAGCGGACTAGGCCTCCCCTAGTCCCAGGTGGCTCCAAGGCAGTGAGACAGGACGCTGTGCCCAGGGGTGACATGAGCACAGGGAAAAGAACAAAGGGAAAATATAGACCCGTTCTTTTTGTATAAAATCGTTTAATTTCTTTCTCTGTTAAAATACACTCAATCCAGATGCAGTGGATCCGGTGACCAGAATTTTCAGGATTCGTATTCCCCCAGGAGCGGATTCCACCTGTGTCAAACCCGGCTCTGGTCACAGAACATTCACATCTTTAATTCCAAATACTGAGTGTGATGCAAATGATGTACTCAATATCAAACACATGGATATATAGTCACTCGGTGGTCACTGCACGAGGGATCAACAACGCAGGCTCAAAAAATATGATGTAAAGTAACTTGGCCCTTTCCAAAAATAAATACATTAGAACACTAAGCTTATACCATAAATGAGTCCAAAATAAATACTAATTAAGAGCTAGCTTCTGTGAGGAACAGAGCATGCAGAGACGAACCAGCAAGCGTGGCCAGTTGTAACAGAAAACTTCTGGAATCCCAACAGTGCCGCCTCACAAAGCCAGTCCTGAGCATGAAGGATGAAACTGAGAGCAACACGAGGCTTGGCCGGGCTGCTGGACCCCATGTTCCGCTGGGGTTCGGAGTTCAGTGTGATGTCTAATAGTTCCCAACAGAAAGCATAGCAATGGCGTTTTCTTACTGGTCACTTGTCGCAAGCTGTGAGGCCTGGAGCTGATCCAGGAAGTTCAGAAGTTTTCTGGTTTGAACAGATGAACCCCAGGGTTGCTAACGTGGGGATGCGGATTCCTTGAGGCTCTGGTGTCCTCCTCGTGAGAAGGGTTTTCACCCTCCCCTCCTCACTGCTGATCAGGCGGCGCGGAGAGGGCTTTCACTCCGGTGAGTGGGAGCGTTAGCCGCTAGCCCTCCTTCTCAGCCCCACTCCCATCTCACCCTCTCCAGTGTGCGTGAGTGCTCACGGAAACTTAGAGAGCTACGCGGCAAGACGGCAAGAATAAGCCTTACCTAAGGAGTTTATACATCATCAGGAAACCTTCCAGAAGATGTAGGCAAGAGGAAGACGCTTATTTTACCACCATGCGGACGACCCATCTAAAACAGAACCCAGGAGATTAGAGTGTAGCCATATTCTGGACCGTGCCAAACAGATGAAACTCTTCTTCAACAAAGGCAAATACCATTCTACTGAGAGGAAAGCCAGATGTGTTGTATAGTCTCTTAGGTAATAAATACAACTGTACCATTTGTGCTATGAAAACAGACAAGAGACCTGACGTTTAATGGAGTTAGTTTTACCTCTATTTAGTATCATCACAGATAACAGATCGCTGCCATGAAATCCATGTCAAGTCAGTTTGGTCATGGCCCCTTTTCTCTAGCAGAGACTGGAGTTGGGGAGGGGAGAACTTTGATTTTTGTGTGGCTAGGGAATCTTTCCATAAGCCTGTTTGGCTCACAGGCATATTTGATAGTGTAAATGCCCTTAGTTACTCTGAAAGGATCAAGGAAGTCCCCCAAACCAGGAAGATAGACCGAGCTGAACAGCTAGGTCTGGCTCTCTCTGGAGAGAGCCGCAGCTGAGCTCACCCCTGAGCAGGTGTCCCCTTCCAGCCACCAAAGATCCACTCTTCACCTCTGGACCCATCTCCTGACCCTGTGGAATGTCCATGTGGAACCATGCTAGACACGTCGGCCTAAATCATGGCTATGCCTCTGAAAGGACAAACTCTATCTTGGAGACCAGTTTTGATGTAGGAACTTTCCTTCCCTCCCGAAGAAAACATGGAGGGTAGACTACAGTCACCTATTGATCTTCCACGTTCTGATTCACGATGACCTAGGCAGCTCAATCCTGTAGTTCACTTAGATGAGAGGGCCCAGAACCACGGGGCCTAGGTGGTAACTTACCTCTTACTTGTCACCAGTGGGAATGGCTGCCTGCCTTTGAGGGATCTCGTGTTTTGTTATAAACAAGAATTGTTATAGACAGGGTCTTGTTTCCTCAAGGCCAGGGAGGAAGGTGTGGAGTGAACTCAGGACTGCCACAAATAGGATACAGGGTCATAGGGTCAGGGGGACCGGGGCATCCTTGGGAAAGACTACGCTTTCCCAATCTGGCTAGAACTGGCCAGAAAAATGGGAATGACCTCACACTTTCTATTCGATAATCAGTCTACCACTTAGTTCTGCCGTCACCAGTTTTGTGACTGGGTCAACCATCCTCTCTGGGCCAACGTTCTCTTTCATAAACAAAGCGGTAACATGTCTCCTTCACAGAGTTTTGAGGAGGCTAAAGTAAGAAAATATATATGAGAGGTCCGGCTTCATACTAGGCACTCAATAAATGTTGACTACATGAAAAGGCATCTCATATCACAAGCGATGGGGCCCTGGGTTAAAGACAGGGACGGCTGGGACCAACACGGACCTCCAAAGCAATGGAAAGAGGGTCTTTCCCCTCCAGCTCTAGGCTTGAGCAACCAGCCCGGTTGGTCGGCAGTGCCTGGTCTTAGGTCTGACCACTGTACTTCTGTGGGGTGTAGGGACTCCTGTCAAGTGTGATGCTGCAAGAGCAAATGGCAAAAAACCACCCATATTCTCCGGGTTCTGTGAGGGACTCGGGAACCTGCACCGAGAAGCTGAGACTCAGTCTTGCGTTTTACCTTCATCCCCGGGTCCCTGCTTTCAGCTGCTGGGCTGTCCATGGAACTGTTTTTTTCACCCAGTGGCTTTTACATTCTGGACCCTCTACAAGAGAGAGGGTTCAGGAAGTAAAAGAAACTCAAATCAGGCAGTTTGCTAATGCTAGTAACTCTGAACAGAGATAGGCAAATGGAAAACTACTGACTGTCATAGTTTACATCTCTCATTTCCCTTAGAAAATGCAAAGTTGGGCAGGCACCTGTTCCAAGGGCTGAATGCTGGGGGCCAGGAGGACTCGCAGGAAGGGAGAGGTATCATTCTCCGTGTACACTGTAAACAACTAATACGAAGCTGCTTTGGCTATGCCTAGGAATGACCGGGTATCAAGACTTAAGATGCGAAGGAGGAAGAAAATGTGGACCTGCCCTGGGATGCCTGCACTACAGTCCTGGAGGCAGGGTAGGCATGGAGCAGGGGGGCTGCACCCAACGCTTTGCCTTTAATTCAATTTCAGATGAACTGTTCGCGGCCCCAGGAAGGATTCTGTGCTGACAAGTCTGGCTTCATGCTCAAGTGCCTTCAACTCCACCCACCAAAGTTAGCAAGTTGTAAAATGTCCGTCATTTCCTAATTTTGTATTATAAAATGGAATTAGGAACATAAATAGTAACAAGTAGCAAAACCCCAACCCGGTGTAGGACTAGCATCCTCTCAGCCACCTCTGCGCAGGCCAATGAGTTTGGAAAGCTTTTCACAGTTTTCAAGTTTCAGCGACTCTGCCTTCTGTTTCAGTCGTTCGTCTCTGTATAATCCTGCCAAATTTGTCAATTCCGACTCTGAAAGATAAAAGAGGTAACCAATTCATCAAGAGAGTTGAGCTCCTTTGTTTTGTTTCAGTATTTCTGGAACCAGAGCTCCTTTTACTTTCATGCTCTTTCTTTTAATTAAATTTAAGAAAACGCTTACTCATTTATTCGAGAAACGCGAGTCCGGCAGCTCTGCTACACCAGGTGCCGAGGATTAAAGGCCACCTGTGGTCCCCGAGTCCTACAGTATCCGTGCTCTATTATAAAAGCACTGGACTTAGTTCTTATCAATAGAACATTTGGCACCAGACTTAGGAAATGCGCACGTGTGCAGTAAGAGGAGACTCCGTTTCACGGCCTCCGTGCGAATGGCATTCGGATGGCAGTTGGGAGAGAATGGAGTCCAATCGCCTGTTCCTGTCATCTGAAACAAAGACAGCTGCTCCATTCTGTCCCCTGCGTGGCTGGATCATAACTCAGACATGCTAACTGACACAGAGCCTCCCTCTGGTGGGTATGCCTTCTATAGAAGGCCAGGCTGCTGGCAGCTTTCTTCATTCCCTCACCACATGTGGGGTCCCTAACTCAAAGGCCAAAGGCAGCTGGGCTCTTTTAAAAGTGAAATCATCTGGATCCGGTGACCTTTGTCTCCTTGACTAAATGAATTTCATTTTCTCTTCATGGTGGAGAAGGTCATTCTATTTTTAACCAGAATATAATCTCCGCTGTCTTTCCCGACGCAACGGCGGTTTGGCGGCCTCTATTTTTCATTCTTTTGTCAGATTTCAGAGACATTCTTAGGAAGGAAAGCCTGAAAAGCACCCCCCCAGAGACATGTTGTGTATTAACAGGATGGCACGCTTGGATGGGCCGTGTGGCTTCTGAAAGCCTCCGACAGCAGGCAGCCACTCGGTGTTTAAAGGACCATACTTGTGAAAATGCTATTTTAATCATTTTGAAATATATCCATCCATTCTTAATCATCCCGCCAACAGATTTTGTTTTTCTTGTTGGAACGAGAGGCACCTGTCTGATTAATCAGCAAACTGACTGGAAACAGGAATTAATACTTTGCCAGGGGGAACAATGGGCATTGGTTTCTGAGTAAGTTTCTATCAACACAAAACACTGTCTGGCATTTCTGCTCACAATGATTCTATTTACAACATGGAAGGCCCAAAGTGCAGATTAAGTGCAGGACTCCAGGGTGAGGGGCGGCCATGCACGAAAACCCTTCCTCTACAATGGAGGCTCCGAGCCTGGGCCCTAGCCCCCCAGTGGCTTGGCAGGCGGCCTGTCCCCGGGGCCCGCGAACAATGTGCTCTCAGCCACTGGTGCGAGTGCCTGCCGTGCCTGCCAGCTGGGGCGTGCCTTGGCGCCCTCATCCTTGCAGGCGATGGCGCTTCCGGGAGCCCCATGCACCATGCCCAAATGAAAGCCCCCCGCCTCGGGCCTGCCCACCCCACTAACTCCATTTCCCTGGCTTCTCTGGCCTGTGGGAAACCTGTTTGGGCCTCTATGCCTTTGGTCCTCTGGAGTCACGGGTACGCCCGCATATGGAACAGATCCTGTGGCTTTGCTTTTCCTTCAATAATTTCCTTAGGTGTTTTGTTTGCTGAGCTTATCTCAACGCCTCACTGCCTGACATCTCATTCTGGAAAGAATTAAGGGCTAGTGATTCTTACTATTTTCTACCTTGAAGTCCACTCGTAACAAGCTGGTGAAGGAGAAGCGCACTTAGATGGATGCTTTTCTCAAAATATCACATAGCTTTTCTTAAAGTTCATTAAGACCAGGTTTCAATGCTCCAGGGGCTGCATCCATGCAAGACCATGCAAGTCTTGAACTCCACCAGGAACCGGGCGCTTAATATGCGCCAGAGGCCAGGCTAAGCTTTATACCCGTACCATCTTCTAAAACCAGCATCTCTAGGAGGAAGTGCATTTTATCCCCATTTCAACGCCCGAGCTTCTACCCACGGAGCTGCCCTGCTCTGGGGCATGGAAAGAAGTGCTCCTTGGCCAGGCGGGGCCAGGATCTCAGGTCAGTTCTGCCAGGCTGGGAGGCAGATCCGGCCTGTTACTTTTGTCCGTCCCAGCCCGGTGGCATGGCCACTTCCCCTGGCATTGGGTTGATTAGATGCAGCTGCGGGGGAGTAAACAGGGCCATCAGTGTTCATACTAGGGGATTACTCATAGGACTTCACTCAGATTAAGCATTCTAAGGGGAAACACAGAAGAGAAATGAACAAAAGATGAAAAAAGACAATGGCTAACTTTGCTAAATACGGTTTTCATTCGGTATTTTGCCAAGAGTGAACTTCGTTCTCAAGTGGATTTATTTTTGCAACCTCCAAGTGCTAAATTTAACCTCGTTGGCTGCACTTGCTGCTGGATCCGGAGGGCAGATGCTGCTCATTCTCAAATGGCATTTGGGTCGTGCAGGGAGTCTGGACAAGCATCATGCTTAAATGCCAGAAATAGATTTTTAAAGGGTGTGTGCTGATAACCCCCTCTTTGGAACTCGTGGGTACATGCATCGTGCTTACCCATTGGATTTTTATTTATATCTAGAGGGTACCAAAGTCCTGAAACTAGGCCTCATGCAGATGGGGAGAAGAAGCCTAAAAGCCGTTTTAGATGTAATCCTTACCATGAGCTCTGTGCATAGTTCCGGCTGGGGAGTGTATGTGGGTGGGCGCGTGTTTGACGAATGTGAAATGCAGATTTTCATCCAGTTCTGGCAGAAAGCGACAAATTCAAAACCCTCCCAGGGGGGAATACAACGGGGACTTTTAGGACTCATACTGTGGCCTTCACCTGATTTAGATCCATGTATCAGATGCCTTTCTGTCCCAAGCCTTCTCTTGCTCCAAAATTCTTTCCTGACTTTTGAAACTTGCAACAACTAGTTTAACATGAGGTAGGTACTTCTCCTGACCTCCTCGGGTTTTTTTCAGTATTTATTTTCCGATAAATTTTAAAAAGCAACTTCTTCTTGCTTAATCTCCCTTTATGTCTTAGAATCATTGCCCATGAAGCTCCTAATGCCCCCGGGAGTGGAGGTGGGCTTTGTCCTAGAGGAATAGAGGGCAGAGACAAGGTCCCTAAGGGCTAGGGTAAGGACGCTAACTCTGCTCTGTGATTCTTAACCCGCAAACCTTTTCATTATTTTCCAGGCCTGAGAATCTTCTCTTCCAAGGACACTTGTCGAGCACCTGTTCAGAAGCGAGGACAGTGCCAAGGGCCTGGGACACGAGATTGGTAAGACATGGCTCTTACCGTCAGAGGGCCCGAGGTCCAGCAGGGAGACTGACACTTACCTACAGAGCGCTGACACTGAAAGCAATACTATGCTAGCAGTGTGGACAAAGTGTTTTAAAAACACCTAGGAAGGACAGATTAGCTTGGGGGTAGGGCTGGGCTGCATGATGGGTCAGCAAGGGCTTAGCAGCACTGTGACTAAAGAGCTAATTTTATCAGGCACTGTTAGACATTTAATAATATCCACTTATATCATTTAAAAAATAAGTGCGTTTGCTTTTTAAAAATTAAAGCCATGTTTTATAAAATACAGTTATTAAGGGTATGTGTGCATGCCCCCCTCCCCTGCCACACAGGTGTGCAAATGGGCATGTATGTGTGGAATTCAAGTGGGATGAAAAGTGAACCTGTTGGCTGAGAGGCAGGGCTGCCCTTGCTACCAGCACTCCCTAAGCCAATGGCTGGACACTGACAGCCCCATTGTCTCTAGAGAAGGAACAGAGTGGAAAGCCTGCTCAGACCCACCCTTACTGAAGGGGCAGACCCAGGCAGGGTCACTTTTGATTTAGGTGGCCCCAGCCGGCTAGAGCTGACTTTTGGTCTTGCTCAAAAAATTAGGCTGGATCAATCAGATCTTCTCGTAGGGAATGTGGAATTAGGAAACTGGACCGATCCAGCTAGCACCGTGCACTTACAGAGGAAGCTTGTGTGATGTGGAAAGGGGCCAATAACTAGCGGGAACGTGGAAGCTAGGAGAGTGACGAGGAGGGCAGCAACCAAAACCGACCAGGGCAAAACCAGGTTGTGAAGGAGGAAAGCTTGAGGAAGCAAAGGCAGGCAGCTGACAGAGAGGAGAATGGGGCAGATGGGCAGAGGGAAGTAGACACTCAGAGACAGACAGGCAGGCAACTAGTGCTGCCTGCCTAAGTTCCTAAAGTTTCCTAATTCTGGCCACGTGTATCCTGTCAATGAATTTCACTTTTTTGTGGTGTCCCAAATGGGGCTCTGTCCCCTAAGTGGGCCCTCTGATCACATAAACACGTGTCACTGAAATAAGGAGAGAGGAGGGATTGGGAAGCTGGGCATGCCTCAGGTTGGAAGCATGGCCACCAGTGAAAAGTCCCTTGAAGAACATCTTACTTTGTTGTTTCTCCTTCCAACAACTCGTCTGGACGTAATCAATGTAATCCTTCTCTATCGTCTTCTCCAGGTCACGGAGAGATGCTCCTCTGTAGGCCTTCTCAAAGTTTTTGTCCACAAAATAAGGCACCTGCAGGTTCTGCGTTTCTCTAGAGATGGTGTAGCCCAAGGTCCTGAGGCAAGGAGACAGAGGCTGAGGTAAGCTTGTTATATTTGGCAATCTCACTCTTAGCTCCGGCTGCACCGATATCATGACCATAATCCCCTCTTCATAGGGGAGACGCAAGCATCACTGTCATTTATAATTGCATCACATAACATTTATAATTTCACCAGCAAAGCAGTAACTGTAATGTCATCATTATATGAATGTATTCGGATTGTGAATTCAGCCTCAGTATAGTTACTTGATTCTCTTCAAGGATCCGCCTCTCTTATATTGCTTTCTGTGCTAACAGCTGAGTGCTGTATGCTTAAAGAAATGTTGTACACTGTGTAGGACCTAGCATGGTACCTGGCACAGAGCAGGGTATCGGTAAATGTTGGGCGAATAAATTGATT
This sequence comes from Nasua narica, assembly GCA_028533885.1. Classification (NCBI taxonomy): domain Eukaryota; kingdom Metazoa; phylum Chordata; class Mammalia; order Carnivora; family Procyonidae; genus Nasua; species Nasua narica. The sequence continues at coordinate 28,009,871 of CM052809.1, forward strand.
ATTACAATAAGCTATTCACAAATAACCAGATAGCGTACACCAACCTAGCACCAATTTTTAGGACAAGAGAGAAAGTACTTCACACACAGCTGCTAAGTGAGAACTGCAAAAGCATCAGACAAAAGATTTCAGTGATGCTTCTGCACTAACTCTCTGTGGGTCTAATATATCCAATGGTATGTGGTGCTCAGAAATATCAGTAGGTCCGGGTTAACTAAATACTAACCATAAGGAAGTACAGAAGGAAGCTCAAATTCAGGTTAAAACAATGTGGTAGCAATATGCAAAATCCAGACTAGTTTTATTCAAACTAGACAAATTCTATCTCGACTGAGTTAATATTTTCCCAGCTTTCCCCTTTGATCTCTCTGCTTCAGCGTCTTGCTGGATGTCTAAGGATTCAGGCCATGACTGCTTCCGCCTCCATCTGGGAACATGTTGGCAGGGCAAGTTCCTCCCTGCCCCACTGGCTGGGCAAGAAAGGGGGGAGAAGTAGCAAGTGGAAAAACATGGGAGGTCAGGGAATAGAGGGAATCAGGCCAGAGTGATCTGATAGTAATAACTCCTCTCGGAGACTCAGCTTTTCTTTTCGTAAAATGAAGATATTGATCTAGAGTATAGTCTTCAGTCTACAGTAACTGCCAGCAAGGACTCGTGCTGTTACGTACTGCCCCATGGGTTCCACATTTCATAAGGTTTTAAAAAATTTTTTAAGATTTTAAGTAACCTGTATATCCACTGTGGGGCTTGAACTCACAACCCAGTGATTAATAGTTGCATGATCTATGGACTGAGCCAACCAGGTCCCCCCATTTTGTAAGGTTTTTGTCTCCTAAACCATGATGAGTAATGACTCATCTAACTTAAAATAATTAATTCAGTGGGGTGCCTGGGTCGTGAAGTTGGTTAACTGTTTGACTCTTGATTTCAGCTCAGGTCTGGTTCTCAGGGTGGTGAGTTCAAGTCCCATGTTGGGCTCCATGCTGGGTGTGGAGCCTACTTTAAAAAGAAAAAAATTAATCCACTGATCCTCAGACTATGAACCAGAGTTATTTGGAGAGCTTATTAAAACTCAGATTGCTAGTTCTCATCCTCTGAGTTTCTGATTCAGTACGTATGGAGTGAGGCTTATGAGTTTGCATTTCTAACATGTGGCCCGTTGATGTTGATTGCTGGGGACTCAGCGATGAAACCTGAACTAATTGAAATAATTAATTGAAGGAATAAAGAAGTACCTATCATAGCTCATAATTTGCATGCAATGTAAACATTACAAAGAATTTCTCTATTTTTCTGCAAAAGCAAAGTAATGTCATACTATGGTTTGAGTAGGTAGCCTCATCATGAATAAATGTCCCATTCTTGCAATGACTTAAATTAAAAATAATCGCTGGATCTCAGACACTATGCTCCCGACCCAGAGGGGTCCAGAGATCCGATCACAAGCTCAGTAGGGTCCATCCTAAAGCTAACATGATACGATAAGGTTTTAATCTGAAACTGGAGTTAAGTCTATTCATCCCTCAGAAGCCAGTTGCTGCTGTTCTGCAGTTGATCGGATGATGTCGCTGTAGAACAAAATAATCCGTGTCCACTGCCTACAGTGTTTTCGAGTCTGCACTCTTACTATCCAGCTGTTCCTTTAAACAAAAAAAGCAGTGTTTTCTACAAAGGCAAAATGAAATGTTAGCACTACCAGCAAAACGTTCAAGTCTTTTACCCTCCAAATTGTTAAGAAAGGTTGATAAATATTTGACTTACGATTTATAGAATAGACTATACGGGGGGTTAGCAGCTAGCAGCTGAGTAATGACAGATATAATCACAATCACAAGAACTGGAAGTAACTGAATAAATGCAGAATACGTAGTCTGAAAAAGAAAAAAAAATATCTGGTGTAAGTGTTCTTCGTCATTGTAAAGCTTACAGAAAATAGGAATAGTTTTGCCAAAGAAAATACAAATTACTGCGAGGTACTGCACAAAGCACAAAGCTTTTCTGGGAAGGCTGTTCTCTCTGCAGAGAAGACTGAAGGAGACCCACCCACAGCCTGTACTGACACCCAGTTATTCTCATGCAGCCCCCTTTTCTAAGCCCAATGAAGCAGACACCTCGGGTGAGTCGGCCCAGACTGCGACGCTCACGGGGCCATGTTAGTATTGTGCCGCCTGTTGCTGAATGGACTGGGAGACATCTAACCCTAGCAGGGATAATCACTTCTCTCTCCAGGAGCTTGGAACCGAGACTCATCACTGTTCACTCCTAGGCAGTCGCCTGCAGAAAGGACACGTACTCTTAGGCAGTACGGACTGGCTATTTGTAAGCGGAAGCAGAACAAGCTAGGCCGCTTAGAGAGAATAAAGCAGATGCAGAGGCGGGAGAGGTGGAGACAATCTGGCCACAAGGACAAGGAGTCACGAACAGATAGCTGCATGGGTGCCTGACTGTACCTTGGTTTCTGGTTCCCATCTGTCCTGTGCTTCCTGCCCTTGAGCTTCAGGGGACTCCCTAGATCCCTTACTTTAAACTCCCTTTTAGTTCTGAATATGCTGAAGGGGGTCCCTATTTTCTGCAGGGAAGAAAACCTTGATCAAGACAGCCCCTACAGGGGAACTGATTTCCTGGAATAGCCACCAAGGAACGGGCGAGGAAAAGGAGGTACCATCCTGGGCAGTTGGGGCCAACGATCCACCCCTTCCTGCCACTGCCTCTGCTTTCCTAAAACACGTTTTAACAACATAAGTTGAACTCCCAAAAGCTGATCACAGACACTGTAAAAGTCAGCTCAGTACAAGTGTAGATGAGCAGCAGTTCAGCCGTCCTCCTTTGGTACCTGAGGCTTTTCTTCTTCTTCTTCCTTCCGTGTCTGCATCCGCTCATGTCGGTGACGCCGGCGGTAATAGTGGCTATCATCTGTCACATTTGAAAACATATGAATGTTTCCTGGGAAAGACAGAAAAACCCAGTATGGGATATGGCAAACACTCCTTCCTTGCTTTTTCCAAGGTCCTTGTTCCCAGCTAGGTTCTCTGATGGCAGAGTATTGCCCCATTTTACTCAGTAGAAAAATACAATAGTCGGCAAGCCAAGTGAATTAGGTGTATATGGAATGTGCTCTCCTGCTTTTATTTAAATAGTCCTTTGTGACTAGTGAGTGAGAGAACCCTAAAAGGCAGTAAAGAAAGAGCATATGGGCCATGAATCCTGTCTGACATGCTCTTGTCTGCTTCCTTGCCCAATATCAGATTATGTCACCAGTACCTTTGTTTGTTTGTTTATTTATAAATAAGTAGGCTCCATATCCAGCATGGAGTCCAACATGGGGCCCAAACACAGAACCCTGAGATCAAGTTCTGAGCTGAGATCAGGAGTTGGACGCCTAACTGACTGAGCCACCCAGGAGCCCCAACACTAATTTCTTTAACAGCAATTCATAAAATTCAGTTTACTTCCTGGGCATCTAATTATTCCAACATCCAATTCTCTGGGGGCATTTTTCTAACTTTTATCTATATATAGCTGCTATTTTGCAATAATGGTAATAGGCACCTTCCTACTTATTTTAAAGCACTTAAAAATATCTAATCCTCACAGCAGCCCTGTGAGGTAGATATTATCATGCCCCATTTCTCAGGTGAGGAAACAGAATCAGAGAGACCAAGGGATTTGGTTAAAGTCATGCACAGTTGGAGGCTGGAGACTTGCCTCAAACCCTAGCTCATCTGATTCCAAATTCTTGCTGTTTCCACCACACCATGGTCCCTCCATTCAGATCCTTGAAGAAGAGTTAGCTGAGATACAGAAAGAGAGAGAGAGAGAAATTTTCCAGCTATAATTTTGAAATACTCACCTGTAGGAAAATGTCCTCCAAAGAAGACATTGAATAGCTCTTCTGGAGTGATGTCGGCTTCAAAGTCCCTGTAATAATTATAAGGTCTGCCTCGAGGGGCAGTGAAAGTCACCTGTTCGTCTCCATATTCATCATAGCGGAGTCGCTTGTCAGGATTGCTCAGGACTGCAAAGGCATTTCCGATTGCTGCAACCAAAACCAAAAAGTACCTGAGTACGCAGTCTTTGCTATAGCTGAGGGTGATTTAAGAAGCAGCAACGAAGAGCCCAGAGTTGTAGGCTGCTGGATGACTTGCACGAACCTAAGGAAAGGTGCTTGGGCCTAGAAACTTCACCAGAGTTCTTGCCCTTGACCTTTTCCATGATCTAGTTGGATAGGCCAGAGCAATATTGGACTCAAGATGAACTAGGAACTACTGCTTTCATTCATCAAAAATGTGTCCTAATTTCCCTTGAGGGCAATGAGTTTATGGTTGGAAACAGTTCATACACAAGCAGTGGTACTCTAACTTGAAGTCAGAAACAATCTCCTAAATAAAATAATCAGTAAAATCGATCGCCTGGCTAAAAGCAAAGTCCTCACTAATCACAGTGACATTTCAGCTTACTTATAAAGACTGGATAGATTACACATGCTTATCGTCACCCCTTCTCTCTATGCACAAATGTGCAAATATTGTCCAATTAAATTCATTTAAACATACAATCACTGCCACCAATCAAAGAAACCTTGAAAAAAAATCTTTAAGACATCCTCATTTCCTACCTCTAATTCAGCCAACAGTGTGAGAAACACAGTCAGAAAAAGCATTTATGATTCTTCTAGTGAGGGAATTACATTAAATGTTTACAGCAATAAAACAGCTAAGTAAAAAAAAAAATTAAAAAGGCTAAATAGTTGCTTCAACATCACATCCCTTGAAATCTGGCCAATTTCTCATAGAAATGGCATTAGGCTGTGAGATACTTTACGTGACGGTGTAAAGAAAATGTGGGTTATCTAGTTGTTTCCTTGTAGAAACTGTGGGGAGAACAAGATTCACAATGGCCCTCCAACAAAGGGAGATTGTCCTTTGAGGTAAATGTTGACTTTTAAAATTTCCTCAGAGCTACCATTTTTTTACTTTTTCTTTAGAAAAATTCTAAATCTACAGAAAAGTTGAAAAAAATAGTAAATAAAGACATGTATACCCTCTATTTGATTCATCAACTGTTAGTATTTTGCCACATCGCTTCCCTCAACTCTCTATACATACATAAATACATGCGTACATGTAGTATTACACATCTTTTGCTGAACCATTTGAAAGTAGGCTGCAGATATAATGGCACATCATCCCTAAATTTTTCAGCCACTATCTCCTAGAAGAATCTCCTACATGATCACAATATCAGTATCATAGCTAAGAAAATTAACATCAATCCATGTAATCTGTGCAAGGTTCATGCATTGTATTTGATTTTATATCCCTTTAGCTTTTTTCCCTCTAGAACAGTCTTCCTGCCTTTTCTGCTTTTCATTATATTGACTTTTTTGGAGAGCAGGTCAGTGTTCCTTGTAGAATGTCCCACATTTTGATGGTTTCCTCATTATTACATTCAGGTGGAACATTCTGGCAAGAATACCACACAGGTGCCATATCATATAATGTGAGGTAGGTCCAGGATCAGTGACGATAAGCTGGATCACTGGGCTAAAGTGGTGACAGCTAGATATCTCCATTATAAAGCAAAATTTCCCCTTTGTAATCAGTAGGTATTCTGGGGAATGATGCTCTGACATCATGTGAATATCCTGTTCCACAAAAACCTGTCACCCGGCAGTTTTAGCATCCATTGATAATTCTTGCCTGAATCAACGACTTCACTGGGGGTGAAGGTCTTAAGTAAGATTTTTATTTATGTCTCAGATCTAAAAAGGTACCATTACAGAGAAATCAAATTTTTTTTTCAAAAGAAATTAAGGTAAGTGAATGAAGACAGGAGAGAGCTATGCTGATAATCACTATTTAAGAGGTATGGCAGGATAAAAAGGCCCTGCTTGTGGCCTTATAAAACGATTACAGGGGAGGCTGAAAACAACTTGTGGCAGAATTAAACAGGAATTCAGGATCAGACCTTTGAAAGCATCAGTTGCTCCAGGAGCACAATTCTTGTCAGGGTGAAATTTCAGGGCGAGTTTTCGGTAAGCTTTCTTAAGCTCTTCATCACTGGCATTTCGAGAAACTCCCAGAATTTCGTAGTAATTTCTGCATTTCTTAATTCTAAAAACACACATCAGAAACATGTATGTCTACAAAGACCCCTTTTGTACAATTAACTGTAAAATAGTACGTTTACATTTTACATTTACATCTCATCCTCCAAACTGTGAGCCCCAAAACAAACCTAAAAGAGAACTGGTGATCACATTCACAAAACTTTCAAATTGATTAACAAGGTCTTCCTCCCACCAAGAGCTTAATGCCTTTTTTTTTTTAATCTGATACATAGATTTTATTTTATTTACTTTTTACTTTGAAAGAATTACAAACTCATGGAGAATTTCCAGAGTAATACAAAGAACACCTATATACCCTTCACCAAATTCATTGTTAATATTGTTAATATTTTGCCAGTTTTCTTCTTCATTCATTATCTGTTTGCCCATCTGTCTATCTATCTAGTTTTTCCTTTGAACCATTTGAGGTTAAGTACTCCCTTATTCTTACATACTTCAGTGTACATTTCCAAGAGCTTAATGCCTTTCGATGTATTTTTACATCCAATATTTTAGTCTTCTTGTATCCCTGCAAATGGTAGAACTAACATGCTAATTCTTACATCAAGGTGCAGGCTAAGCTCCTGAGAGTTCAACCACAGGACAGCAAGGTCAAAAGAAACACCTAATCACCCTAGTGATTTCTCTCTCTCTCATTTTCCTTATGGCTACCTATCAAAACTTTGTTTTAAAAAGTTAACAATATACACATGCGGTAAAAGAAAAATATCCAACAGTACTAAACTATATACAGTGAAAAAATTTCCTATTTCCCTAGTCCCTGCTCCCCAATCTCCCACCCTAAGGACAACCACTGGTAGGAGTTTTCTATGAATCCTGTGTATATGTATAGACATGTCTCCATTTTTTTAACCTAAATAGAAGCATATTATAATCATCTTCATACATCCCCCCTTTTTTAAACCAAAAATGTATCTTAGAGTTGGATCGATAATATATAGAGATGAGTACAGGATAATAGTTTAGACTAGAGTGGCAGTTCTGGATTTTTTGACCTCAGAAGTTTCTTATACTCTTAAAAATTACTTAAGTCCCCCAAAGACTTTTTGTTCATGTGAGTTATATCTATCAGTAATTTTCATACTAGATATGAAAACAAGAAATTTTAAAATAGAGTGACGATATAACTACGTATCAGGTAGCCTCTCAAAAATTCCACTGTACAATCATGAGAGAATGAGAGTGAAAAAGGCAAATAATGGTTTGTACTATTATGAAAATTGTTTTAAACTCGCAGACCCCCAAGGGTTTTGGGGTTCCCAAGCTACACTGAGAAATGTTGTACTAGAGCATGAACTCGGGTCAAAATGTCTTGGTTGGGATCTTATCTTGTTGCGTACTTAACCCCTGCGCCTTAGTGTTATCTTCTGAAATGGGCTAATAATTTCAACTATATTTCACAAGCTGTTATCATATAAATGAGGTATTTATCCAAATACTCGATAGCATGTGACACACCATAAATACTGGCTATTACATATCTATGTCATTCTTTTCAAAAGCTGCATTGCTTTTATGGATTACACTTATTGCATTTTATGGATTATATCTATCCTCTACTGATAGGCACTTATAGAATATCTCCAGTCTTCTGCCACTACACAATCCAGTTAGACAGAGAGAGGCCCAGAGTCTTGCTCAAGAGTTCAAAGTAAGTCAGTAACGCAGGCTGGACTATAAAGCAGGGTCTGGAATATCAGTCATGGTCCTTCTCCAAGAGCTACCCATGGGGATCCTATGGATCCCCAGCCCAGTTTCCAATCCCTGCTTCCATCGCAGATACTCCTCTGCCTCTTTCTCTCATTTGGATAAATTTGTTATTTGTTTAGTAACAGTTTTCTTGAGCTACAATTCATATATCACAAAGTTCACTCTTTTAAAATGCACAATTCATTGATTTTTTAAAAAATATATTCAAATTTGTGCATCCATTGTCACTATCTAATTCCAGAACATCTTCGTTACCCCAGAAAGAAACCCCATACTCATTGGCAGTCATTCCTCATTTTACTTGCCAACCCCTGGCAACCAATAATGTACTTTCTGTCTCTATAATTGCCATTCTGAACATGTCACATAAAAGCAATTATACAATATGTGGATTTTTGTGTCTGGCTTCTTTGACTAGCATAATGTTCAAGGTTACAGCTTCATTCCTTCATTCCTTTTATTACCAAGAAATATTTATTGTATGGATATTCTCCATTTTGTTTATCCATTCATCAGTTCATGGACATCCAGGTTGTCTCCATTTGGGGGTTATTATGGATAATTCTGTACGAACATTCATAGACAAGTTTTTGTGTGGAAGTATGTTTTTATTTCTCTGGGTATATACCTGAGAGTGGATTGCTACGTCATGTGCTATGTTTAACCTTCTGAGGAACTGGCATTCTATTTTCCAAACTGGCCACACTGTTTTCCATTTCTACAGGCAATATATAAGGGTTCTATTTCTCCACATGCTTATTAACACTTGCTATTGTTTGTCTTTTTGATTATTGCCACCCTAGTGGGTGTGAGGTGATGTGGTATCTCCTTGTGGCTTTGGTTTGTAATGACTCATGATACGGAGCAACTTTTTATGTGTCGATTGGCCATTTGTAGATTTTTTTTTTTTTTTTCAAGAGCCATTTGTATATATTCTTTGGAGGAATGCCTGTCAGATCCTTTGCCCATTTCTCAACTGGGCTATTTGTCTCTTTATTGTTGAATTGTAAGAGTACTTTCTATGTTCTAGATATAAATCCCTTATCAGATACATAATTTGAAAACATTTTCTCCTGTATTGTGGATTGATTTTTCACTTTCTTAATGGTATCTTTTGAATACAAAAGCTTTAAATTTTCACAGAATCCAACTGACCTACTTTTTCTTTTGTCCTTTGTACTTTGGGTGTCATGTCATGAAGACGTACATTTATGTTTTCTTTTAAGAGTTTTAGAGTTGTAGTTCTTACATTTAGGCCTTACATTAGGTCTTTGAGTTAACTTTTGTGTTTGTGTGAGAAAGGAGTCCAAGTGCATTGCTTTGCATGTGGATATCCAGTTGTCCCAACATATTTATTAAAGACAATTCTTTCCCCTATTAAATTGCCTTGGCACTCTTTTTTTTCTTTTTTTTTTAGAGTAAGCTCTACACCCAATGTAGGGCTTGAACTTATGACCCTGAGATCAAGAGCTGCATGTTCCACCGACTGAGCCAGCTCTGCACCCCTACCTTGGCACTCTTGTCAAAAAAAAATCAGTTGACTGGAGGTCTCTGGGTGGCTTGGTTGGTGGATGTCTGACACTTTTTTATTTTATTTTTTTAGATTTTATTTATTTGAGGTGGGGGAGGGGCAGAGGGAAAGAGGGAGGGGAAGAGAGAGAGAGAGAGAGAGAGAGAGGAAGAGAAGCAGATTCCATGCTGAGTGCGGAGCCCAAAGCCAGGCTCGATCTCAGGACTCTGAGATTAAGAGTCAGGCTCGATCTCAGGACTCTGAGATTAAGAGTCAGACACGTGGGTGGCTCAGTCTGTTAAGTGTCTGACTTAGTTTTGGCTCAGGTCATGATCTCAGGGTCATGAGTTCAAGCCCCAGGTTGAGCTCCATGCTGGGTGTGGAGCCTATGTTAAAAAAAAATCAGGGACGCCTGGGTGGCTCAGTTGGTTGGGCTGCTGCCTTTGGCTCAGGTCATGATCCCAGGGTCCTGGGATCGAGTCCCACATCGGGCTCCTTGCTCAGCGGGGAACCTGCTTCTCCTCTGCCTCTGCCTGCCACTCTGCCTGCTTGTGCTCTCTCTCCCTCTCTCTCTCTGACATATAAATAAACAAAATCTTTAAAAAAAAAAAAATCAATTGACCATAAATATAAAGACTTATTACTTCTGGACCCTCAAGTCTATTCCATTGATCTACATTTCTATCTTGTACTAGTCCATACTGTCTTCATAAGTGTAACTTTGTAATAAGTTTTCAAATTGGGAAATGTGAGTCCTCCAAGTTTGTTCTTTTTCAAGACTGTTCTGGCTATTCTGGGTCCCTTGTATTACTATACAAATTTTAGGATTGGCTTGTCAATTTCTGCAAAAAAGGCAGTGAGGGATTTGATAGGGACATGTGAAATCTATTGATTGATTTGAGTAATATTACCATATTTCCAATATTAAGCCTTAATAAAAGAAGCCTTTCCAATATTTAGCTCCATGACACAGGCAATCTTCCCATTTATTTAGACCTTCCTTAATTTCCTTAAATGAAGTTTTGCGGTTTTCAATGTACATCTTACACTTCTCTTGTTAAATTTGTTCCCAAGGATTTTATACTGGTTTTTTTTTTTTAAAGATTTTATTTATTTATTTGACAGAGAGAGAGAGAGAGTTTATACTGGTTTTTTTTTTTTAAAGATTTTATTTATTTATTTGACAGAGAGAGAGAGAGATCACAAGCAGGCAGAGAGGCAGGCAGAGAGAGAGGGGAAAGCAGGCTCCCTGTTGAGCAGAGAGCCCGATGCGGGGCTCAATCCCAGGACCCTGAGATCATGACCTGAGCCGAAGGCCGAGGCTTTAACCCACTGAGCCACCCAGGCGCCCCGGATTTTATACTGTTTTGATGGTATTATAAGTTAAATTGTTTTCTTTTCCATTTTTGGATAGTTCATTGCTAGGGTACAGAAAAACAATGATTTTTGTATACTGATCTTATAGTTTGCAACATTGTTGAGGCCATTTACTCTTTTTTTTAAGATTTTATTTATTCATTTGAGAGACAGAGAGAGAATGAACACAAGGGGGGGTAGGCAAAGGGAGAAGCAGATCCCCCGCTGAGCAGGGAGCCTGATGTGGGGGCTCAATTCCAGGACCTTGGAATCATGACCTGAGCTGAAGGCAAGCACCCAACCAACCAGGTGTCCCTCATTTATGAGTTCTAACTGTGTGTGTGTGCGCGTGTGTATGTGTATTCCTTATAATTTTCTTTCTTTTTTTTTTATAAAGATTGTATTTATTTATTTGAGAGAGAGAGAGGACACAAGTCCAGGGGGAGCGGCAGGTAGAGAGAGAAGCAGACTCCCTGCTGAGCATGGAGTCTATCCTGGGGCTTGATCCCAGGACTGGGGGATAACGATCCCAGTGGAAGGCAGACACTTAACCGACTGAGCCACCCAGGCACCTCTATTCTTTAGGATTTTTTATATTATATAATCTATGAATACAGTTTTACTTCTTTCCAATCTGAATGACTTCCTTAAAATTTTTTTCATTTTTTTTTAAAGATTTGCTCTTTATTTTAGAGAGAAAGTGTGTACACACATGCAAGCATGGGGAGGGGCAGGAGAGGGAGAATCTCAAGCAGACTCCCTGCTGAGTGCAGAGCAAGAACGTAGAGCTTAATCTGGAGACCCTGAGATCATAACCTGAGCAGAAACCAAGGATCCAAAGCTCAACTGACTGAGTCACCCAGGCGTCCCCAATCTGGATAACTTCTGTATTTCTTTTTCTTGCCTAAATGCCCTGGCTTGAACCCCTAGTAAAATGGTGAATAGAAGTGGCTAGAGTGGGGGCGCCTGGGTGGCTCGGTGGGTTAAAGCCTCTGCCTTCAGCTCAGGTCATGTTCTCAGGGTCCTGGGATTGAGCCCCGCATAGGGCTCTCTGCTCAGCAGGGAGCCTGCTTCCCCCTCTCTCTCTGCCTGCCTCTCTGCCTACTTGTGATCTCTCTCTCTCTGTCAAATAAATAAATAAAATATTAAAAAAAAAGAAGTGGTTAGAGTGAACACACTTGTCTTTTTCTTGATCTTGGAAAGCATCCAGTTGTTCACTATTAAGTATGACGATGTTATCTGTGGGTTTTTTGTAGATGGCCTTTATTAGTTGAGGAGGTTCTCTTCTACTCTATTGAGTACTGTTATCATGAAACAGTGTTGGATTTTGTCAAACGCTTTTTCTGCACCTATTAAAATGGTCATTTGGCCTTGTCCTTTATTCTATGAATATGGTGTATCACACCGATTAATTTTCATGTGTTAAACGACCTTGCATTCCTGGGATAAATACCACTTGGTCAAGATATTTGATCTTTTTAAAAAAGATTTATTCATTTTTTTTTATTTGAGAGAGAGAAAGAAGGCACATAATTGGGGGGGGGGGGTGACAGAGGGAGAAGGAGAGGAGCAAACTCTCCACTGAGCACAGAGCCAGATGCAGGGCCCTATCTCACGACCCAAGATCATGACCTGAGCCGAAACCAAGAGTCAGATGCTTAACCAACTGAGCTACCCAGGTGCCCCAAGGTATAGAATCCTTTTTAGATGTTGCTAGAATCTATATCCATAAGGGATATTGATTGATAGTTTAGTTTTCTTATGTCTTTGTCTGCTTTTAGTTATAGGGTAATATGGGTCCCATAGAATAAGTTGGGAAGTGCTCCCCTCTCTTGCATTTTTTGTAATAGTTTATGAAGGATTAGTTAATTCTTCTTCAAACATTTGGTAGAATTTACCAGTGAAGGCTTCTGGGCCTAGGTTTTCCTTTGCAGGAAATTTAAAAAAAATTTTTTATTTTATTTAAATTCAATTAATTAACATATAGTGTATTATTAGTTTCAGAGGTAGAGGTCAGTGATTTATCATTTGCATATAACACCCATTGCTCATTACATCATGCACCCTCCTTAATGCCTGCCAACCCCCTCCCCTCTAGTAACCCTCAGTTTGTTTCCTATGGTTAAAAGTCTCTCATGGTTTGTCTCCCTCTCTGATTTTGTCTTATTTTATTTTTCCCTCCCTTCCCCTATGACCCACTGTTTTGTTTCTTAATTCCACATATGAGCGAAATCATATAATTGTCTTTCTCTGACTTATTTCGCTAAGCACAATACCCTCTAGTTCCATCTACAACGTTGTAAATGGCAAGATTTCATTTTTTTGATGTCTGAGTAATATTCCATTGTGTATAGGTATTACTGCCACATATTCTTTATCCATTCATCTGTCGATGAACATCTGTGCTCTTTTCATTGTTTGGCTCTTGTGGACATTGCTGCTATAAACATTGGGGTGCAGGTTCCCCTTCGGATCACTATGTTTGTATTCTCTGGGTAAAAACCTAGTAATGCAATTACTGGGTCACAGGGTGAAATTTTCGTATTATGAATTCAACCTCTGTATTTGTAGTGGGTCTATATGATTTCCTAGTTTGTGCCTTTCTACAAATTTGTCTGTTTCATCTAGGTTATCTAATTTGTTGGTGTACAGGTGTTCATATCCTTTTAAAATCTTTATTATCATTGTAAGATTGGTAGTGATGTCCCTCTTTTTTTTTAAGATTTTATTTATTTATTTGACAGAGGGAGATCACAAGTAGGCAGAGAGGCAGGCAGAGAGAGAGGAGGAAGCAGGCTCCCTGCTGAGCAGAGAGCCCGATGTGGGGCTCGATCCCAGGACCCTGAGAACATGACCTGAGTCGAAGGCAGAGGCTTTAACCCACTGAGCCACCCAGGCGCCCCGTGATGTCCCTCTTTTATTCCTGATTTTAGTTATTTGAGTCTTCTCTCTTTTTCTTGGTTAGCCTAGTTAAAGGTTTGTCAATTTAGATGTCCTTCTAAGTTTTAGCTACATCCTATACATTTTGGTATGCTGTACTTTCATTTTCACTCATCTCAAAGTATTTTGTAATTTTTCTTATGATTTCTTCTGTGACCTATTTGTTACTTTAGGAATATATTGTTTAATTTTCACACATTTGTGAATTTCCTAAATTTGCTTTTGTTGTCGATAACAGAGAACACACACTGTATGATTTTAATCCTTTTAAATTTATTGACACTTGTTTTGCGGCCTGACATTTGATCTCTCCTGGAGAATGTTTCATGTATATTTGAGAAGAATGTGTACTCTGCTGTTGTTGGCTAGACTGATACAGATCTGTATAGATCTCTGTTTCGTCTAGTTGGTTTTCCCTGCCTCTTCTACACAGAAGCAGGGAAGTCACCTCAGATTAGACCCTCAGACTCTACTTCCACCTAGTCTTGCCTCTGAAGCCAAGAAGCTGTCGTGCTTCCATAATAATAATAAAAGTATAGTAGCAGTCAATGTTTATGTAACACATTCTGCCAGGAACTCTACGTCAAAATCACTCATTGAATCCCACCACAGACTCACCTTTGTACCCCAAGCAGCTGTTCCTCAGTGTAAGTGGCACTCCCCTCACCCTGTCGGGTTGGATTCCACTCATGCTCAGGCTTCTTTTCCTTTTGCACTTTCATGCAGTTACAGCACCCACAGGGGTCATGACTTTCAGGAGGTCTATCTTCTGGGTATTTGTTTCTTCTAACTGCATCAATGTAAGCTGCAAAGCAATAGCCCCCCGTTAGGCCTCAGTCTGATCTGCAATCAGCTCTGCTACCTGCCGTCACTATCAGGGAGGCTCCTTGAGGCCATGAGTGTGAGGGCCAAACTACTGACATCATCCTGACTTTTAAGCATCCACATAAAACTGAACGAACATCTCCCTTGAGAAAACAATGCAGTAAATACAGAGGCAACCATGAAAAAATTTATAATGCTAGAAACATGAAGCACAATAATGTATACCATACCTACAGTGGTCATTCAGCAAAAAATTTAGAATCAGAGCCAGAAAGGGGGCTTAAGAGGTGTCTGCTCAAAACCTTGCCTTTCAAGAGGCGTCTACCTTTAGTGCAGTGCAGGGAGAAGCCTATTTTTCTGTGATCCATGGTCAGAAGTGACATTACTCATAAAATAATTTGTTGTTGTTGTTGCCATGCCCCCACCACTAAGATTTAAAGTAGGGGTGGTTCTTTTAAACTAGCAGTTATAGAACAAGACATTTGACTAGATTGACCAAGGAAATGTATGGATAAGACCTACTTCTGACCACAAAGAAGTTATAGTTTAAAGGGAGAAGATTCAATTCATCATAACACTTGGAGAATGTAAAGAAGGCCATAGCAATCCAGTCAAAGAAGGCAGAGGACTCAGGTCCTGTCTGCAGGATCCGGGAGAGGCTTTAGAAATGTCTCTCTCCTGCCTAAAATCCCTAGTGACTACCCACTGCTCCTTGTCCAAATTTCTTATCATAGGCCCACCTGCCTCTGCAGCCTCCTCTCTCACCACAAGCTCTTTTGCAGCCTATGCTCTAGCCACACCAAAAGCCTTTCAGATCAGCCATGCTTTTCTCTTTTCTCTGTGCCTTTGCGCATGCTGTTCCCTCTGCTTGCAACGTTCTTCCTCTAAGTCAGCCTAACTCCAAGGCGTCCTTCATCTCATCATATGTCACACTTTCTTGCTGACGCCTCCTCTGACACCCAGGCTGTTGGTGTGCTTCTCAAACCTAAGACCCTGCTGTGTAGCTCAGGACTTAGTGGCTCTGTTTCGTAATTGTCTGTTTACCTGTGAAACTCCCTCAATGGACTGAGAGTTTTGTGATCTCAGGGGACTAAGTCTGTCAGATTCCTGCTGCACGATCAGCATAAGGCAGGGTACATAATAGGGACTGAATCAATACTCTTTGCTTGACTGCAGGATGTAAGAGACCAGCCTATCGGTCTTGGTGCAGGCTGCAGGAACAGCACCAAAGGGAGACCGAGAGTCAGGCGGCCTAGTCAGGGGCCAGGAAAGCAAGCTGCGGGAATCCGCATCACTCTGCTGACCCAGCCACCTTGGCACAGGCAGGGCCTGACCACGGCGGGCCCTAGGCTGGGCAAGGGCTGAGGCGGGGCGGGGTTGGGGGCGGGAGGCAAAAAGTCATCACGGGTGACTCTGGGCTCCTGGCCGGTTCCTTAGCTTGAGCGAGCGCTCCTGATTTCCAGATCCCGGCCCCTGCCCTGGGCGGTCTCCCACCTAATTCGGAACCCTACTCAGGCTCAGCATCTCTTCATAGGCCTCCATCCTTCACGTCAGGCCCCGGATCTCAGCCCTCAGTTATCTCAAGGAGCCCCATCCCTCCCCCAACTCTGCCCTGTCCCACCCTCCGGCAAGGACCTGGTACCTTCGGTCCAGCGCTCCCCACTGCCCAGAGTCGCAGCCATATCGGTTCCCAATCAGCAGGTTTGCGGAGCCTCCCCAGCGCCCGAGGCTGAAAGGGACGGGGCAAGAAGCGTGGGGCATGCTGGTCATTGTAGTCCACCTCACAGGAGCCGCGGGACATTGGACTACAACTCCCGGCAGACTCTGCGCAAGGGGCTGTGGGAGTTGTAGCTGCGTTTGGGGCTCGACCCTTGGAAACGAGGTCTGTGGAAGTTTGTTGCTGCTGGTTGCCTGCTGGCCGACTGCCGACCACAATTTTTCTCATCTGTAGAGTGGGGATAGTGGCTTCGGCCTCGGCTAACACTGGGAGCATTCAGGGAGGTGCGATGAGATCCTGCCTGGGAAAGGTTTGCAAACTAAGTCTAGAGGGTCACAGCGTGACTATTCATCTCAAGGATGTCCTTTTAAAATATATGCTAATGCCCGTTCTGTGCAAAGTGTGTGTTAGGTAGGTCCTGGAGATTCAGAGCCGGCTTTTGGGGATGCGAACCCAATCCTGAGATTTAAAAAAACAAGAAAATAGAAAAGTGAGATAGATTTATGTAGTTAGAGGGCAGTTTGAGTATACCCCTCTTCGTGCATTTGCTCTGGCACAGCTTCGTTAGAGGGACCTCTAGGCTTCAGAGGTAGAGAAAGAAAAGGGCAGGCGTTGGAGACGACGTTAAAGTCCCTATCTTTGCTGTTCCTTCTCCTTCATCCATCCATCCTACTCCAGGGCACCTCCGAGACTTTTCTGTTCCACCCCACTAGTTTCCATGACCCATTCCCTTGTTTTCTGAAGACAGTAGGAAATTAGTAAAAAGGAAGTAAAAAGGGACCTGCGTTTTCCCACTCAGGTCTTCATGGGAGCTAACAAAGAATAAAAGCAATTCTCATAATGTCCTTACTGACTCCTTCCTGCGGGTGAATTGGGATGGCCAAAGATCAGGTTTCAAAAGTGAAAAATGATCAATTAATTTCAAAACAGAAAATTACTTGGAATTCATTGAGCTCTTAACCAGGAAGACCACATCAGTGTGCACAATGTGATATCAAGCAGCAGCTACTTAGGCATTTGGGGTGGGGCTGGGAGATGATCAGCTGGAGACACAAGTTGATAGGGTAAAAGCCTCCAGTCTAGCAGTTCTACCCTGCAGTCAGGGGTGGCCCTAGGATATATGAGCATCAGTGTGCTCACAGAAGGCTGGGTCCTGAAGAAGCCACTTGTGCTTTGCAGACAAGGAACCTGATTGGGGATATACATTAGGTGATTAAACATAAGAAGGAACTTTATTTGGTTTTGAGAAACTAGACAGACTGCTTTAAAATATGGACATGGGAAGGTGAGGTATGCCTTAGAGTCTAGGGGCATAGGGCTAAGGTCTAAGGTACTCAGAGCTGTCAGAGTGCTATGAAGTGAGAAGTATCTGGTTGAGAGTGGGGAGGGGGCGGCGAGAGCACTGTAGGGAGTAATTGGGTTGAGAAGAGGTACTATGAATTATGGGGCTACTTAGGAGTAGAGTCTAGGTTCAAGAATGCTGAACAAGATTTGGGAAGCTGTAGCCTTTTGGAAATGTCTGGTACCTCAACAATCTTTTCCATTGTCCTCTGAAACCTTACTCCCCACTTTTTTTCTAGAAGACTCATTTAGTCCTAGATCAGCAAAAAATGGCTCAGCACGGCAACGTTGTCAGATATTGCCAGCAAATGTACCCTTTAACTCATTTACACCTCAATTAACACCACTAGATGAATGTTTCTATGACTCTTAGCACTAGGACTAACTTAGAACTCCAACCCTCCACATTTAGAACACTTCTGTGCCCGTTTTGCCTTAAGCACACCAACCACTCAACAAAATAATTGCCACTATGAAATTCAGTCTCTGTGTTTGGTAAAAGCGGAAGCTGTGGGCTCAGAAGGTTCAGGATGGAGGTGCCTGGGGAAAGTAACCGGCAGGAGGAATCAGAAGGCAACTGGGAAGGAAATAAGGGAAGAGAACTTGGGATCTCTGAGGCGGTTCTCAAGGTGGAGGTAGGTGTAGAAATAAGTTCAAAGAGGTGATAACGGACATCCACAAATTCAGAGGGAGACCCCTGAACAGAGCCACACAACGTTTTCCAACAGATTCAAATAGAATTGATTAGTACTAGCCTGAATTTAGGAAATGATGTGCATATACTAGGCCAAGGGGCCTGCAATGATCCTTCATCTGCTAAACCAATTTACTAAGAGCCAGCCTCAGATTTCTATCAGTTTTCTCTACTTTTAGAACTATTTTTTGAACTGTAGTAAATTTTTGCTGGCGATCCTGAGATTTGCCCTGTGCCTTCTATGATTGAGATGCTGCCCCATCTATCTCTGGAAGAAAGACACTGGGTAAATGTTTCCTCTGTCCAGCTGGGCCTGTGTACCTGAGCTGGTTTGTTGGTTGCCCTCCCATAAGATGGGGGAAGAAGCAAAAGAAGGACACTCTATAGTAACCGTCCCACCACCTGTTCCTCTGTGGGGCCATCCAGTCCTGTGTTAAAATAGGGAGGAAGCTGTCCTGTAAATGGCCACCATCCTGTTGTCTAGACATCAAGGAAGAGAGACATTGTCTCAGGGAAGTTGCAGGGGCTGCAGAAGGCTGCACTCGGATTTCCTATCAGAGGTGGGTTCTTGTATTTGCATAAATAGTAGGATCCTCTAGCAGAACTCCTTCTAATGCAGTTTCCTAGAGAATTAAGTGAATTCATCCTTGACCCCTTCTCAAAGGATAGCTATTTAGCAACAGGAAAACCAACATGGCTAATGAAGAACTGCAATGTCGGTTTCTGGGTAAAAGCCATCCAATCTCATAGTCATATCAGTTCACACTCTTTCCCCCACATAAATACCTTATGACCAACAGCTCATATCTGCAGGACATTGCCCAGAGTCAGGGGGGGAAGCTTGTGGACTTAGAATAGAGACAGCAACTGGGTTACCTAGAGTGAACCTCATGTTCTTGACCTAATTAGTCCAGTATGATAAGCAGCTGAATGAAGTGCCCATGGCAGCCAGAATAACAAGAACAATTCAAACAGAATCCAGGACTTCTAGACATTGTTATGTCACCTGGAGAGTTCTATCCCAATGATGGACTTTTTTGTGTGCCAGAACTGGCTAGGAAGTCATGCGCTTTTTGCAGTGTGGTTTAAATAAATACACTTGAGTTATTTTTTTAAATGCTGTAGTATTTTAGGGGCACCTGGGTGACTCAGTCGGTTGAGCAATTGTCTTTGGCTCAGGTCATGATCCCAAGGTCCTGAGATCCAGCTTCTCCCTCTCCTCCACCCCACTCATGCTTGCGCTCTCTCTTTCCCTTGAATAAATAAATAGCATTTTAAAAACATGCTGTGGCATTGCTGACATGGGTTGGAAATAGACTCTGAGACTCTTGAGATTTGCGCGCTGAAGGTTTATTGGTGAATGTTCCTGGGAACAAGAGCTGTGAGGGGTAAGGGAAGCAGGACTGGACAGAGAGGGAAATTGAGGCAAGAGTTCCAGGTCTTTATCCCACTGCCATCAACCAGTCATCAACCTACTGTGAGCCCTCAGCAGCCAGTGCTCCTTTTTCTTTTCTTTTCTTTTCTTTTTTTTTAAATTTTAGCAGCCAACACTCCTAACAGCTGGGGAAACAGCACATTGACCTTGAAGTGGGACCTGGGTGGTGATACTCCACATTGTCTGCTGTAATTGCCAGCTAGTACTTCTGCCTCCCACATGTCTCCACATTTGCTATTCCATTTCACCTACCAAGGCCCAGATAGGGGTCATTCTTCTGTTAAGATACAGGGAAATCTTGGGCGCCTGGGTGGCTCAGTGGGTTAAAGCCCCTGCCTTCAGCTCAGGTCAGGATCCCAGGGTCCTGGGATCAAGCCCTGCATCAGGCTCTCTGCTAGGTGGGGAGCCTGCTTCCCCCTCTCTCTGCCTGCCTCTCTGCTTACTTGTGATCTCTCTCTCTCTCTCTGTCAAATAAATAAATAAAATATTTTTTAAAAAAACAAAAAAACACGCACAAGAGTACAGACCTTAAAAGAAATTAGACTGCCGGCCAGAAAATAATTTTAATGCAAAGTAGCAAGGGCCACCCCACTTTGTCATTTTCCTTGCCCTTGCCCTCCAGACTCCCCCTTCCTCTGACGATGAGCGGGTGGGAGGAGTAGGCTGTGTTTCCAGAGTAGCTGCCCATATGGGAAAGAGTCTCTCATCCTGGCAACTTTCCTCCTAGATCTGGAGGAATGCTAGTGTCCTTTAGATCTTGGAGTAAGTGTGAAATAATAAAATAATTTATATGTGGTTCGTGCCTCTAGCACACCCATCGCCTTCCTCTTTACAGTCATGGGGCAGCTTCATCATCCTTGGGCCCTTGGGGACCCGACATTGCTTCTAAAGAACCTGCAAAATAAATACATCATGAAAAGGGGTGAACTTCTCGGGAGTGGTGGACTAGGGAAGAGGAGAGCAGAGCCCGCATCTTTGAAAGTATCTCCTTTCTGGTTAAGGAACTAGAACCTGAAGGAGAGAAGGAGAGAGAAGGGAGGAAGGAACCAGGAAAAATGTACCTTCTCTGCTGTGAGGCATCCTTTGCTGTTATTCATGTTGATATTCTTCATGGAGATCAGGGTGATGCTGTCTTTCTCTCCATTGGCTGTAGAGCAGCTAGGCGTAGGAAAGGAACATGGGATGTAAGATGGAGAAGCAGGAGCGCAATGGGGTTGGTCAAGGAACTATGGGTTCAAGTGTTGGAACTTCGACCTTTGTTTCGATATACCTGTATTTTGGCGGTGGGCCCTAATGAAATGGGAGTGTGCTTGGAAGCCCAAAAAACTTGTATCTAAATCTTAGTTTTACTACTTGCTACTCATGTGATCTTGACCAAGTTACAACCTCCCCAAGTCTCAGTTTTTTCAAATGTACAGAATGCAGTATATCTGCCTTGAAGAATTGCTGTAAGGATTTGAGATAATATTAGAAAATATCTACCATAGTGCCTGGCATATACAAGATGTTCCTTAAATAAGTATTTTCTTTTTCTTTTTTTAAAGATTTTATTTATTTATTTGACAGAGAGAGAGAGATCACAAGTAGGCAGAGAGGCAGGCAGAGAGAGAGGAGGAAGCAGGCTCTCTGCCGAGCAGAGAGCCCGACGCAGGGCTCGATCCCAGGACCCCAAGACCACGACCCAAGCCGAAGGCAGAGGCTTTAACCCACTGAGCCACCCAGGCACCCCCTTAAATAAGTATTTTCTTATTTGAAGGAGTATATTAGAGGGGCGCCTGGGTGGTTCAGCTGGTTAAGCATCTGACTCTTGGTTTTAGCTCAGGTCGTGATCTCAGGGTCATGAGATCGAACCCCACATTGGACTCTGCACTTAGTGCAGAGTCTGCTTAAGTTTCTCTCTCCCTCTTCCTCTGCCCTTCTCCCCTCTTCTCTCTCTTTCTCTAAAATAAATCAATAAAATCTTTTTTAAAAACACAGATATATTAGAATCTGAATTCCTACACTTTTCATGAGGGGGTTATAGAAGCTTAGCCCTTAGGCTAAAGAGTTCCAGCTCATCTCCTGTCTCCTGGTTGTTTCGTTTTAGGGTCCCCCCGGCCTGTCCATCCCTAGCCCTGGCCTCAGTGGTGGCTGTCGAGATTCCATGCATGCTTGCGTGAGCGTCTGTGTAGAAGGCAGGAAGTATCAGTTCTTTTTTTTTTTTTTTAAGATTTTATTTATGTTAGAGAGAGAGAGAGAGAGCAGGGGGAGGGGCAGAGGGAGAGGGAGAGAATCTCAAGCAGACTCCACACTGAATGCAGAGCCTGACACGGGCCTTGATCTCATGACTATGACCTGAGCTGAAACCCAGAGCTGGACGCTCAACTGACCGAATCACCCAGGCACCCCAGGAAGAATCAGTTCTCTCTTGGAGTGGGGGACTGAGAGGTCAGATAGATGATTCCTGCCTTATACCTCTGATAATCTTACCTTTCAGATAGCCCCGAACTCCCAGGCTTCTGGGGATCTGCAAAATAGTTAAAGGCACAGATTGGGGGTCACATGCTATAACTCAGAAGACCAACCTGTCCCTCAAAGCCCACCCAAGTGGACTACCCTCCCATCTCATCAGTGGTGCTTATGTGCCGTGCTTTTCCTACACTCCAGTCCCAAAATGCAGCTCTTGGTATCTTAGCAAAGAGGGGCAAAGGGGGACCTGAGTGGCAAGGATGTACCTTCAGACTCTTTGTTCTTCCGACACTTAAACCTTAGACTGACCACACTGACTAGGACGATCACCACAACCACCAGGATGACAATGAAGCTGATAACACCTGAGCAGGGAGAAGATCAGGGTAAAGGAGAGGCAAAGGAGGGGTCAAAAGGGGGCAACAGGAGTCCAAATCCCCTGTGGAGATAGGCTCTGAGAGCAAAGTGAATTCCCCTGCTCTGCTGAACGAATGAGCTCTCAGCCCACTGCCCCCCCCGCCCCCCGCCCCCCGGCCAGAGTGAGCTCCACACCTGCCTCACCCTCCCACAAGAACATGGAACCCACAGAGCCCAGAATAGCTGACTGGAGGGCCAGTGGAGGTTCCTTCCTCCCAGGGCCTTCTTCATCAGCCACGCCCTCCTAGAACAAATAGGTGGGATTTACACTTGTATTTCCAGACCCAGAGTCCAAGTTAGTTCAGGGAAGAGGTCTCCTGCCACTCTCCCCACCTTCTCTCTCTTACCAAATGCAGCCACAGTGAGCACCGTCTCTGATGTGGGGCTGGGCAGGACGGAAAAATCTTCTCTGGTCCTCAGGCTCATGGTGGTTGGTATGGGAGTAATATTTCGAGAAGTATCTGAAATGGAATGGGGAGGGGGTGCCTCAGTGAGGAGACTGGGATGGCCCGCCAGAGAGAGAGAGCCAGCTCCCCTCCCACTTCCCCAGGTAAAGAACTCAGGAGGAGCCCATGCCCTACAAAAAAAAAAACCTTCCTCCTTGCCTCTCAGACCAGATCTCAGGAGGTCGGAGGTTGGACTAGGTAACATGGGATCAGGTGAGTTGCCCTGCTGGTCGCTCATGGTAGCTGCAGGGGACTCCAAAAAGTTCACAGTGCCACTCCTGTTACTCTCTTCCCCTATCCCCTTGGGGCCCATTTATGCTCCCGAGATAGGGAGCCAGACTGGGCAAGGCAGAGCCCTCTGTAGTTCGCCAAGGGTTGAAGTGAGAGGAAAAAAGCGCACTGGAGGTTTATCCCCAGGCACTCATTTAATAAGGTAGGCTCTTGGTTAAGGGGCACAAGTTTCTGGCCCTATTAAAAAGTAGTACGATCAGGGCGGCTGGGTGGCTCAGTCCTTAAATGTTTGCCTTTGGCTCAGGCTCAGGTCATGGTCCTGGGGTCCTGGGATCGAGCCTCACATCAGGCTCGCTGCTCTGTGGGAAGCCTGCGTCTTCCTCTCCCACTCTCCCTGCTGTGTTCCCTCTCTTACTGTCTCTCTCTGTCAAATAGATAAATAAAATCTTGAAAAAAAATACTAAAAAAAATAAAGTAGTACGATCACCCATCTCTTCCCCTCTTCAACTTTTTTTTTTTTAAGCTCTTATTTTTAAAGTAATCTCTACACCCAACATGGAGCTTGAACTTGTAACCCTGAGATCAAGAGTCACAGCTCCAGCGACTGAGACAGCCAGGTGCCCCTCACTGTCCGTGTCCTTATCTATCCCTGCACTGCCTGTAAGTCTGTGAGTATAAAAAAATCCCAGAGCCGGGCGCCTGGGTGGCTCAGTTGGTTGAGCAACTGCCTTCGGCTCAGGTCATGATTCTTGAGTTCCGGGATGGAGTGCCACGTCGGGCTCCCAGCTCCACGGGGAGTCTGCTTCTCCCTCTGACCTTCTCTCCTCTCATGCTCTCTCTCACTCTCTTTCTTTCAAATAAATAAATAAAATCTTAAAAAAAAAAAATCCCAGAGCCAAGGGATAGGATGAGAGAAAGGGTCAGGGTGCTCCTCACTGAGAGCACAGACAGGACCTACCACGGCTGCCCGGGACAGCAGGGCCATGATGGAGGTGTCCGTCCCGTCCCAGCTCTTGCCCCACACTGGCGTGTGAAGGTCAGCCTGCCCCGAAGAGCATGGAGCCCCGGCCGAAGGCCTTTGGCCTCCCTTTCCATCAGTTTGGGTTCTACCTCTCCCTTTCCCCTCCGTGCCTTCATCAGTCCCGAGTCTAGGCTCCTTTCGGCTTCATTGTGACCAGGCCCAAGGCTGTGTCTCTACTTCCTGCCAAACCTCTCTCATCCCCAAACCAGGCTGCCACTGATGTGGCTCCCGGCCCTGCGAGGCCTCCTTGTGGGGCAGAACCCGGACGTCCCCTCCTGAAGAGATAGAGAAGGACCCCAACCAGACATGACCCAGTGCTCTTGACCCTCAGCCCCAGGTATTCACCAAGTCCTGCTGTGGACTCCTGTGACTGGGACCGAGTCAGGCCCAGCGGCGCCTGGGAGTGACCATCCACGGTGCTGGTGCTCGGTGTCACAGGTTTACTGGCTACCATGAGGACCTGTGAGGCCTTCTCCGGAGCCCCTGTAGAGTAGGAAGCGTGGGCGGGCCTGCTCAGGGCCTCAGCCAGCGTGTGCGAGGGGGCCCTCTTCAGTCCAAAACCTTCCTTTTCTTTACTGCTTGCAATTCCAGAAGGAGCCATCCTCTTTTTTTAACTTTGGGCCTTTATCTGTATGGCTCCATCTGCCTGGAATCTACCCTACCACCCTCCACCCCACAGTCCTCATCTAGCTAACTCCGTCTTGGGCCTGCGCTTCCGAGGTCGCTCACTCTAGCATGTCTTCCCTGGCCCCCGAGTCTGAAGCAGCCTATATCTGAGTCTGTCTCAGCCCTTGCAGCACCTCCTGCTATGCTCATCACAGCCCTTTCCCCCTGCTTTGTAGCTGGCCGCATGAGGTCCCATTTACTTGTCTGCTCCCCCATTAGTCCGTATTCTCCTGTAGGGCAGCAACAGTGTCTGCTTCCTCACTGGGCCCTCCCCGAGCCGCGGAGTACCTGGGGTCCCAGTGCTGGCCAGAGAGCTTGGGCTGCTGGGCTCTGAGGAAGGGCTGTCTCCTGTAAGGACAGAGGCAGGGGGAGGTTGGAGGGGGCATGTTGGGTGACACCACACTCCCTTGCCCAGCTGAGAACCCTTGGGCTCCAAGCAGATCTGAAGGGCTGGGCCGGGAGGGCTGGGCGGGGGCAGGGACCAGCCCTTCTGCAGCCACGCTCACTCACCTGTGTTGGAAGAAAGTGGCTCTGTGGTCACACTTGGATTGATCAAGTCTCCTGAAACAAATCGTCTGAGGTTATTGCTCTGTCTCCCTCTCTCCTTCCCTGTGGCTGGACTTTTCTTATCTTTATCCCTGTGTGCCCCCACCCCACCTCCAACCATTCATCTCTCTCCTCTTTTGAGGCACATTAGCCTAGGTCAAGCTGAAATAGTCCCAGGATGAGCTAAGCCTTCGATGTCCTAAGGCTCCGGCCCCACCCCAGTCACCTGAGATCTGTGCTCCTCTTGCCCTAAGCGGGCAGGCCTCAGTGCTGGAGTAGGCCCCGTGTGTTTGGTCTTACCTTGAGTGTGAGATGTCTGCGTTTTCATGGGCTGGGCGTGGGGGGCTGCAAGGGAGAGCAGAACTTTGACTAGCTTGGTGAGTGAGACTCTAGCCCAGCTCCGAGCCCACAGGAGAACCCAGGTTTTCCAAGCATTCCGTGCTGGAAGGCAGACACACTTGGCAGAGGGCTGGAGGACGAGGCTCCGGCTCGCAGGGCTAGCTTCCTCTGAAACCACCACTCAATAGTACCGTCACCCCCACCTCAAGGTTCGGTGTCCCACAGTTCTTTCCTGTCTTTTTAATCCCACGTGGGTTTTATGCCACGCTGATAGGAGGTCGGGGGAAGGTTATTTCAAACCAGTGATTTGTCAGGACAGAGGGCCAGTGACCTGGGAGAGGTCTGGATAGGGACCTAGGACTCCCAGCTTCTTGTTACCCTCTCACTGAGTCATCCATTTCTCCCTGTGAATATTGTCACCTTGGTCCTGCCCCCAAGAGAAGGGGATGGAAAAACGTGGTGAATAAAATGAGGTTAGGGACTGGGGTTGGTATCCAGGCTGTCTCTCTGCTCACCGCCCCCCCCCCCCCCAGTAGGAAGGAAGAGCACACATAGGAAGTGAGTTGTGAGGTATATATAGGGCCAGAGAAGCTCTAGAATGCGTGGCCAATTTTACCTTCCCAGGCAGAGGCTACTTCAAAAATAGCCATTGTTGCCCAAACCCAGGGAGGAGCCAGTTACCAGGAGGCCCCGAGTCGGAAGCCCTCGCTGGCTTTTCGGTTTGGACACGTGTACGCCTGCGGGCCTCTGTGCAGCTGTGTACGTGTGCTTGTGTGCCCCGGTGTGCGTCCCCTGTGTGTGTGGGACCTGAAAGGTCAGGTTGTGTTTGCTCATTTTCCACAATGAAATCATTCTTGAAACCTGTGAACAATGTGAAAGGAAAACAACGTGGGGGAAGTGGAGCCGCCCAGCCCGGTTCCCGTCCCTCTGCCTCGGCTGGGACTGCAGCCTCTGGCCTGGCCCTCGGGCTCCCAGGCCCCCTGTCCACAGGGATGTCCCAAGCCTGGGCCAGGGTGAGCGGAGGCGGCTGCAGGCCAGGGCCCTCCCAGCCTGTGGCAGCCTGCCGGTCTGTTTATTTTCCTTAGCCACTGCCTTCCTCCTCAGGGCTATCACTTGGTTGGTGTGGATTTAATGGTTTCCAGGCCAAAGCTTGCCCATAGCCTGGCCGTGTTTTTCCAGGTCACCAGTCTCTGGTAGCCCCACTCCTTCCTTGGATGGGGCTTCAGAGGGGGGTTAACAATCCTAGGTGTGTGAGGCTGGAGAGAACTCTACCAGCTGAAAATGACCTTGGAAGAGCACCTTTCGAGGCACAGCCTGAAAACAGCCATCCGTTACTGATCCGGTGTGTCTTAGGTACCCTCCGAGCTCTGTCAGGTCCTAACGTTAGCTTTTAGTGGGTGGCCACAGTGCACTGCCTTCCCACAGATGTGGAAACAAAACTAGGGTCTTAAAAGGAGTTCCATAGTCATAGACTCCAAGTTCCAATACCCTGTTCTCTGTCTTCTGGCCCTGTCCCCCTACCAGAACTTTCTGTCACCAGTGGATTCCCCTGTGACTAGAGGAGGGACTTCAGGAACACCTGTTTCTGCTGGCCAGCATGCCTCTGACCACTGGGCCTACAGACAGCCCTAGAACCCTGGCCACAGAGATTTCTGATTTTCCTGTCTTTCTTCCCTAATCCCTACTTGCCTGCTTCATGACCTCCAGCATCTCCCTTCTCCCTCTCCACCATCCCTGTCCTCTATTTTCCTCAGCAGCATAATTTAGTAGTTAAAAAATCACAGCTTTTAGAATCTGACAGATGTCAGTTGAAGTCTGGACTCTATCACTTCCTCTCCGACCTGGGCCTCAGTTTTCTCTTCTTTAAAACACAAATGGCTTTCATACCTCTCATACAACATAAGTGGTTGTGAGGATAAGAAAATTCATATAGGGGCGCCTGGGTGGCTCAGTTGGTTGAGCGACTGCCTTCGGCTCAGGTCATGATCCCGGAGTCCCGGGATCAAGTCCCATATCGGACTCCCGGCTCTGCAGGAGGTCTGCTTCTCCCTCTGACCTTCTCCCCTCTCGTTCTCAGTCTCTCTCTCTCTAATAAATAAATAAATAAATAAAATTTAAAAAAAAAAGAAAAAAAAAGAAAATTCATATAAAGCGCTTAACCCAGTGCCTGACAGACAGTCTGTGCTCAATAAATGCTAGACATTTTTATTTTTGCACTGGTCTCTCCAATCCTCCAAGTCTCTGTGTATCCGCATCAAGTCACCTTGTGGGCCTGATTAGCCTCACAAGGGCTCCTTCAAGGGGGATAGTAAGTGTGCTGAGATTTTGAGATGAGAGATGAGGAAACTCAGGGGGCGAGCATGGCTTATGTAGAGTTTACACAGGACATTTCGAGCCCTCCCACTTGCCTGGAACAGTGCCCCCTCAAGAGTCTCACCTTTTAATCTCCTCCGCCGCCACTTCTGTGGTTTCTACAAGAGTCTAGCCCCCCCAACCCCAGACCCAATGTGTGACTCTGTTCTCTGGGAGTCGGGATGGGGGAGCAATCAGAGTCTTACTCCCAGCCCAGGGACTTCTAGAGAAAAGTCTGACCTCTTCAGGGGACAGAGTATTGGCACTCAGGCTTCCCACCCCCCACCAGGAGAGAGCCATCTTCTCTCCTGGTCTAAGCACTTTGTACTCTTTTCTGCTGCTCTGAGAGCAGGCTCCTAAGTCTCCAACAGAGGACTGCCCGAGAGTGAGCTGGGGGTGGGGAGGGGATGACCAAAGGGAAGTTGCTGCCCTGTGAGTCAGAATCTCCTAGATTTCTCATGGTTCCCAGCAACTGCTCCCGAATTAGGGGACCCCTTCGGAGCTGCTTCTCACCCAGCCCCCCACCAGGCGAGGATACTGTGTACATCCTCTCTGGTAAATAGTTCTTTGTATCTAACCTGAGTCCATCTTGCTGTGATTTGAGCTTCAAGTCAACATTTGGAATTCCCACGTTGTTACCCCTCATATGAAAGAAGAGTAAGGACCACCTGTAAAGGCCGAGGCACCGACAATTGTGTGCCTAGAACACTCTGGAAGGAGCTTTCTGGCCTCGGTCTCACACCAAGAGAGTCACTTCCCCACATTTCAGGAGGCCAGCCTCTGTGGGGGCCCCAGTTCACCCTGGAAATTTTCCCACAAAAGGGTTTCACCACACCTTGACTTCACCTGCGCTCGGTAATGACCCCACCCCCACCCCCAATTCAACTGGTACCCTTCACGAGAAGGCCCTGGAATTTCCCTTGGGTACGGGCCTGGGTGGAGAGCATGTGCCTCGGTCCGTGGAGAAGGACAGACAGGCACCCAGGACGGCCAGCTGCGGGAGAGGAGCTGCTGGAGCGGAGGGGCGAGTGCCTTACCTTGGAGAAGGAGGACGCCAAGGATGGCCCAGCACAGCTGCGGGGCTCTGACGGGGCCCATGTCAACGGGGTCTGTGGAGGGCAGGCAGCTGCTCCACGCTGGCTCTGTCCATAGTGGAGAAGAGAGAGGGAGTGCTGGGGCGGGGTGTGGGGTGGGGGCTGGCTCTCCAGGAGCTTCCTGTCAAAGAATAGAAGGAAACAGATTGGGACTGGCTCCAGGGGCCCTGCTCAGCCCAGCAGGCCCAGATGAGGATGTAAGGCCAGAGCAGCCGAGACCGTGCCCGGGGCTCTGCCCAGCCTGGGCTAGAACCACTGCGGGGTCTGTCCTCCAGGGCCTTTCGACAAAGATCAGTGATGGTCTCGAGGCTCCAGACCGCCTCTCTTCCCCTTTGAGGGGCCATCAGACCCGTCCACACACCATCTAGAAGCTTTTGGAGGTTTTCCTGGAGTCGAACTCCAGGCCCTCCCCATACTGTTTCAGACCAGGTCCCCCTCGCCCATGACTGAGCCCTAAAGCTCCGCCCACCAGCCATCCATGCTAGGTAGACGCTGAATACTTTCCTTTCCTCTCCCTCCTCCGGGCTCCCAATGTGGATGGGACGCCCAGCATCTTTCACAGAGGCCTTACAGACATTGTTCTTCTTCCTTTTTTTTTTTTTTAAGGTTTTATTTTAAAGTAATCTCTGCAACCAACGTGGGGCTCCATCTCAGAAGACTGAGATCAAGAGTCACTTGCTTTCTTTTTTTTTTTTTTAAGATTTTATTTATTCATTTAACAGAGAGAACACAAGTAGGCAGAGAGGCAGGCAGAAGCAGAGAGAGGAGCAGGCTCCCTGCGGAGCAAGGAGCCCGACGCGGGACTTGATCCCAAGACGCCGGGATCATGACCTGAGCCAAAGGCAGTTGCCCAACCAACTGCGCCACCCAGGCGTCCCATCACTTGGTTTCTTGATGGAGCCAGCCTGTCCCCCTCTCGTTATTCTGAACAGTTCTTCATGTTGGCAGGGCTGCGTTCCCTCCCAGGGCTCTAGGGGAGTATTTGTTCCTTGCCTCTTTCAGCTTCCAGTGGCTGTTGGACATTCCTTGGCTTGTGGCCACATCACTTCAGTCTCTGCCTCTGCTTCCCATCGCCTTCTCCTTTGTGTGTCTCTTACAAGGATTGTCATTGAATCTCGTGACTATCTGGATAATCCAGGATGACCTCCTCATCCCAAATCCTTAACTTAGTTATATCCGCAAAGACTGTTTTTCCTTGTAAGGTAGTATTCCCAGGTCCTGGGGACTAAGATATGGATGTATTTTGGGGGGCTACTACTGTTCAGCTACTATGGCTAGCTTTCCCCCACGTTAAAGTTTCTCTTTTCACTTTCGTAATTAAGTACTTATTTGTAAAGAAGAACTTTGAATTATGTAAATACTACATATTACAATCATTTATTTCGATGCACAAAGTGTCCCCATTTTGGTCACTAGGGGTACCTTCAAGCTGGCTTTCGTGTCCTATTGACATGGTTTCATCATTCTTTTTTTTTTTTTAAAGATTTTATTTATTTGTTAGAGAGAGAGAGAGAGCGAGAGAGAGCATGAGAGGGGAGAAGGTCAGAGGGAGAAGCAGACTCCCCATGGAGCTGGGAGCCCGATGTGGGACTCGATCCCGGGACTCCGGGATCATGACCTGAGCCGAAGGCAGTCGCCCAACCAACTGAGCCACCCAGGTGCCCATGGTTTCATCATTCTTTGAGCACTTTCTTACTTTCTGGAATAACAAGATGTTCCATGGTCATCCTGTGCCCAACCTTGGGATCAGCTGTTTCTTCAAGGAACCCTAGTTCCTTTTAGTGACAAATGGTATTTAGAAACTGAGATCCAGGCAGTGGGTGTGCTCATTGGTACTCGGGGGTAACTTCTCCAAGGTGCTCTCTCTCTCTCTCTCTCTAAGATTTTAAAAAATCTTTATTTATCTTAGAGAGTGAGGGTGGGCAGAGGAGCAGAGGGAGAGGGACAAGCAGACTTTGTGCTGAGTGTAGAGCCCCATGCAGGGCTCGATCCCATGACCCTGAGATCATGACCTGAGACAAAATCAAGAGTTGGAGGCTTAACCGACTGAACCCCCCAGGCACCCTTCCAAGGCCCTTCTCTTAAATCTAGCTCTCCCTGAGCTTATTTGATCACTCCCCTCATAACTAATCTCCCATCTCAGTGCCACCCTCCCCTCATGGATCCCTTCTACTCAGGCTCTGACCCTTCACTCTAGGCCCTTCCTCACTCCTCCTGGGCTTTGACACCCTTCTCTGTGACTCCCTCCCTCCTCCACAGGCACATTGGCTATCTTGTTCTGCGTCATCTTTGGGACTGAATTATTCCAGAAGTAAAGGGAAAACAAGAGAAGGAAGAGCTTTCCCTTTATTTTCAAATCACAAGCATTTTCTGCTGGCTCACAGTCTTCATTATGATCATATTTTTTTTTCAGGTTGTATTTGTCTATTTTTTTCTTTTTGAGAGAGAGTGTGCGTTGGGGGGGTGGGGGTGGGAGGAGGCTGGCTGACTCCATGCTGAATGCAGAGCTCGAGCCCGTGACCCCAAGATCATGACCTGAGCCGAAACCAAGAGTCAGATGCTCAACCCACTGAGCCACCCCGGCGCCCCTCATTGTGATCATTTTTTTTAAGATTTTATTTATTTATTTGTCAGAGAGAGCACAAGCAGGGAAGTGGCAGGCAGAGATAGAGGAAGAAGCAGGCTCCCCGCTGAGCAAGGAGCCCGATGTGGGATTCGATCCCAAGACCCTGGGACCATGACCCGAGCCAAAGGCAGTCGCTTAACCGACTGAGCCACTCAGGTGTCCCAATTGTGATCATTTATAATGGCAGCATATTTACTATTCTGTGATCTGTTTAACCACTTCCCTGTTTTTAAATGTTTAAGGTGCTTCTGATTTTTCTTTTTATGACTGATACTGCAGTAGACAGCTATAGGCTTATCACATTGTTATTGTGGTTGTTTTAGCTGTTCTAATAGATATGGAGTTTTTTATTGTGTTTTTTATTTTCTTTTTCCATTACTTTTTTAAGATTCTATTTATTTGAGAGAGAGAGACAGAAAGACAGAGAGAGAGAGTGAAAGGAGGAGCAGAAGGGGAGGGAGAGGGACAAGCAGATTCCACAAAGAGTGGGGAACCCAACATGGGGCTGGATCCCAGGACCCTGAGATCATGACCTGAGCGGAAACCAAGAGTCAGACGCTCAACCCACTGAACCACCCAGCTGCCCCTATTGTGGTTTTTTAAGAGCTTTATTGAGATATAATTCACATACCGCTAAAGGCTGAAAGTTTGTGTCCCCTCAAAATTCATATTAAAATCCTAACTTCCAAGGTGATGGTATTAAGAGGCGGGGCCTTTGGAAGAGGATTAGGTCATATGGGTGGAGCCTTCCCGGAACAGGATGCGTGCCCTTATAAAGGAGCCTGCACAGAGCAGGATTGCCCCTCTGAGCCACATGAGGAGGACACAGTGAGAAAGCACCATCTGTGAATCAGGAAGGGGGCTCTTGCCAGGCACTAAATCTGCTGTCATCTTGATCTTGAACTTCCCAGCCTCCAGAACTGTGGGAAATAAATTTCTGTTGTTTATAAGCCACCCAGTTTATGGTATTTTGGTAGAGCAACCTGACCACACTAAGACACATACTATACAATTTACCCATTTAAACTACAATTCTGTGGCTTTTAGTATTATTCAGAGATTTGTGCAACCAGCACCATGATCAACTTTAGAACGTTTTCATTACCCCACAAAGAAATCTGACACCTGTTACAGACCTACAGCTTTTTTTTTTAAAGATTTTATTTATTTATTTATTAGGAAAGAGAGAGAGTGAGAGAGAGCATGAGAAGGGAGAAGGTCAGAGTGAGAAGCGGACGCCCCATGGAGCTGGGAGCCCGATGTGGGACTCGATCTCGGGACTCCGAGATCGTGACCTGAGCCAAAGGCCGTTGCCCAACCAACTGAGCCACCCAGGTGCCCCCAGACCTACAGCTTTTAATTAGAAGCCGGGAAATCGGATGCGGTTGAGGTGGGAAGTCCTTGCTCTCGGCCTACTTCCAGTGATGCAGAACTTAAGATGAACCCCAAAAGGCAGCCAGGTCCCAGATGTCCCCTATCCTGGCAACCTCCTGCTGGCCTGCTCAGAACGTCCACACAAGTCCTCTCCTTCAGCTTCGGTGGCAAGCTCCTAACCATGGCTTCCTTCAGTGAGGACAGAAGGAGGGAGGAAGGGCTGCTCCTTGCTTCCCTTATGAGGGAAGAGGGCCACGTCCACCTTCCCCAGGGAGCTGGAAAAGAGGAAGTGACCCCAGTGTAGGGAACTGAGTCAGGGGCCTCCAGCCCAGAGGGGTGACGGTGGGGAGGAAGGACCCCAGAGTCTTTTTGTGTTTCCAGTACTCAAACATGGAAAGCCAGGGCTTTTCTTCTCTGAAATACGAGCAGATTCTTGATCATTTTAGATCCGGAACCTAACTAAGAGATTCCATTACAACACAAAGCCAAAAAGAGACAGAGAGAGTAAGTCACTGAACATCTGTCGTGGCTCAAAAGTGCCGTCCCCACAGGTGAAAGGTGACGGCTTACAAAACTCCAGGACTTAGGACAGGATGGGGGTGGGAGGATGCTTCCAGTTTCCAATTCTATTCGGCAACCTTTGTCCGGCACCTGCTGTGTAGTACCAGGCACTGTGACGGACTCTGGGACACAGACAGGAATGCCCTGATGGGGTTCAGAGGCTAGGAGGAAAAGTGAGCGTCCACACACGTGTGTATCACAGTGTGACTAATGTCAGGGGTGAGGGAAGAAACATACTGGTATAGGGTTGAAGGAAAAGGAAGCAAGCTACCTCGGTAGAGTGGGCTGAAGACTGTATTCCTGGCAGAGGTGACGCTTGAACTAAGCCATAAAAGATGGTTAAAGTTTAGATGGTGGGAATGGGGGAAGGGCAGCCTCCAACAGTGAGCACAGAGATGGACAAGTAAAGGAAGGCTGAAACTTCTTTTAGTCCAGTCCCTAAAGTTCCACCTCCTTATCCTTTCCGAGGCCTTTTAGGAAGTAGATCCAAGACTGATGAGGGAGGGAAAGAGGAGATGAGCCCTCAGCAGGATCAGGAATTGGGGTTTTGGACTCAGGGACTGGAGCCTCAGGGGTGGTGCCTCTGAGAGCAATGGGACATGTGTCTTAAGGGGGCAGGAAGCAATGAGCAGAGGCTGAAGCTCTGGACTGCGGCCAAGCCCGTATTCCCTCTGGCTAAAGGCTAAGTGAACCAACGTGGGACATCCAGAGCCTTGGAGGCTCTGGTAGGGGCTTAGCCTCCGAGCTGGCTTCCAGGCCGGCCGGCCGCTGGTCTCACTCAGCTGGCAGGTCAGGCCAACAGCCCAGTGACCTGGGCTTCAGTGAGCTGGCAGCTCTGAGCGAGGTCTCTGAGTGTCGGAGTGTGGAGCAGCTTGGCTGAAGGACGAGGAATTAGGAGGCGCCATCTTGCCTCCTGAGATCAAACCAGTAGGTGATGGGCATTCCCAGGGCTCTCCTGGTCTCCAGGCTGGAATGGAGGTGGTACAAGCACAGCAAGGGACAGAATGAAGGGTGGCTGGTTTCATGGAGTTAGTTGAGACCAAAAATTATCCTTTATGAACTCTCCAGATAGAGGAGAAACTGGCACTAAAAATACTTTTTTCTAAAGGCTTTATTTTTAAGTAATCTCTATACCCAACGTGGGGCTACAACCCCGGGATGAAGGGCGGCTGCTTGCTGTTTGGACAGAGCCGGCCAGGTGCCCCTGGTGGGCACTTTTCGTGACTTGGACACATTGAAGGCCACACATTCTCAAAATGAAGTTACATTCAGACAAATGCAAAGAGACGTGTAGAATTCATAGTTGTAAAAACCAAAGAAGACAAAATCCAAAGAGGAAAAAAGAAATACCTTGCACAGGAATGATAAACATCAGATTCAACAACATGGTTACCCATGGGAGGGAGAGGTCAAAAAGTGGGGCTTCTTCTTTATTCGCCATATTTTGGTCCTTTAAAAAATTTGAAATAAACACCACAAACTGTTAAGATGGACACAGCTGGTGGTTGGGACAAAAAAAATTTAGTATATTGTAGTCTATATTTTCCAGTATGTTTGAGATATCGCGTTAGGAAAAAAAAATCGAAGGAACAGTACCATTAGGAAATCATTTGAGGTGGGGAGCGCCATGTCACGGCGGGGAGCAGGGTGGGGGTGCTGGCAAGGTGTCTGGGACCTGCTGGAGGAGGGGTAGGCAGGCAGACCCAGGCTGCTGAAGCTAGCAGGGAGCATGAAAGGAGGTGCCAAGATCAAGGGCAGAGCACAGTGAAGGAAGGGCTGGGCCCAGGGGAGTCCCAGTAATCACGGAAGTGAAAGCGCGGGAGAGACATTGAGAGTGTGTGTGCAGAGGGTGTGTGCGCCCCGTAAGCCCCATAGACGTGGCAGCTCCGGGTAGGGGCCAAGCTGGGGCGGCAGGCTCTTCTTCGCAGAGCTGGCTGCCAGTCCCCAGGGAGCCTTGCACCAGGCGGACAATGCACCAGGTAGACTTTTGGCTCAACCCCTCCAGCTAGGCTGTCTGTCTCCCTGCAGGGACCCCAACCCTTTCCCCAGCCTGAACTTCCCTTTTTCCCCTGTACATCTGGAGCTGCTTCCCCCCTCCCTCCCCTGCCCTGGGAGTCTGTGGCCTGGGCCCCAGAGAGCCTTAGATTTTTAACTGGTGGTGGGTATTGCGCTTTCTACATGCAAAG
>CM052809.1:28045935-28076070 GCA_028533885.1 Nasua narica
GGGGGGGGGGGGGAGGGGAAGGGGAGGGAGGCTAGGGAGAGAAGGTTTCTTGAGCTTGTGGTGACTTCATCAGCTGGCTCTGGCATTTATCATTTGGAGGTTTGCTACCTTCATGGTAACCCATCCCAACCCTCCTCAACAGTTAGCAGAGCAGAGACAGACAGACATTCTGGCTGGGACCCTGAAAGAGGCAGAGGCTGGCATGGGTTCTCCTCAATCCAGCCAGGAATCCACACTGGGCATCCCCTCCCCTCCAGGTCCAGATCCTAAGACCCCTAAGAAGATCCTATGTTATGGGATGAGGTATCTCCTTTGCTTCACCCCAAGCTTTGGGGGTTCCTGCCCCATTTTCCTTTCGCTCTCCCTCAGGGCACCACCCGTCTGCCTTCTGTGTGAGTTGAGGGTGGTGGGAACCTCAGGTACTCGACACAGTGACTCCCTTTTCCCGGGACTTGAAGAACAGCTGCTCAGTGCCTGCTGGCCGGGCCGGGGGACCGCAGCCTCAGATTCCTGACTTGGGACATCTAATCTATTGGGGAATTTTCCTGGAGGCCTGGGTACACAGAGCAGTGGGAGGGGACGGACTTGGGGGGGCCTCCCTCTACATGCCAGACTGTAAGGAAGCCCCTCTCCATCCCTTTCTGAATGACTTTGTCTCCCTATCTCAGTTTCTTTTTTCACTTTCTCTCTGCATCTATTTCATTCCTGGTTCTTTCTTTAACTCTTTCTGTTTCTTTGTCTTCATGGCTTTGTGTTTTTCTCTTTCTCTCTGTATAGCCCCCCCACATCTGTCTTTTTCTTTTATTCTCTCTCTTCCTACGTGTGGGGTTTCTCGGGGGGCGTCATTGTGGGGTTTTTTGCTACACATGTGTTTATCTGTACGTCTCTCTGTCTCTCCACGTCTTCACTCTGCCTCTCTCTTTGTCTATGTTTCTCTCTCCCAAGTCTGTCTGTCTGTCTCTCAGTTCCCTTTGAGTGTCTGTCTCTCCATCTGGCTCTTTTTCCGTGTGCACAGGCCCATGTCACCCTCTCTCTCTGCCACTCCCCTACCAGGCTGGCCACCATTCCTGGCCTTCTGCAGCTGTGAACGGCTCAGTGGGGCAGGAGCCCCAGAGGCAACTCCCAGAGGTGCTGGGAGGGGCCCGGGAACCGCTGCGAGGGGATGGGCTACCCCTGCTCACCATCATTGTTGCTGCCTTTGTCCTGCTGGCCGTCTGTATCGTGGTGGCAGTCCACTTTGGGCCAAGACTACACCAGGGCCGTGCCACTCTCCCCACAGAGCCACCAGCCCCAAAGCCGGAAGGCGGCATCTACCTCATCCGCTGGCGAGTGCTGGGCCCCCAGGACGCTCATGGAGATGCCCGGCGGGAACCTCCTGTCCCTGGCTCCTGTCCTGTGTCAGATGGGCCTAGGCTCAGCGTTGATGAAGTCACATGTCTGTAGGAGGGACACTTTGAAAAGTTGGACTGACCTGGCTCACAATGAGAAACCGGACATAGAATTAGGGCAAAAGCAACCTGGGGCCTGGACATCAGAGCTTTGGAAACGCACACATGGACTCAGCTGGAGCTGCTCTCTCGGCAGGATATTTATAGAGAAAGCTCTGATGTGGACAGGAGAAATAAAAGAAGCTTGAGGGCTTTGCCTGGAAACGCGCTCCTGTGAGCATTACCTCCTGTGAGGGCCCAAAGCTGCCCTTACAAAGCTACTCCCTGCTTTTCAGGGACCATCAGATCCCTGACCCTCCTTTACCAAGTCCT
Source organism: Nasua narica (assembly GCA_028533885.1). NCBI lineage: Eukaryota > Metazoa > Chordata > Mammalia > Carnivora > Procyonidae > Nasua > Nasua narica. The sequence goes on from CM052809.1 coordinate 28,047,696, forward strand.
GACCCCCACCTCTCACCCCTAGTCTCCTTTGCTTTGGGTGTCGGTGTGAGTCCAGCTTGCAAGATTCCCCCATCCACCCCTCCCCAGTGCGGGGATCTCAGAGTCTCCCTGCAGAGGTCCTGCCCCCAATGCCCCCAGGTCCTGTGAGAGAGAGCCGAGGCAAAGAACCTAGCGGTCTGGCTTCTCTGGTACTCAGGAAAAGAAGGAAAATCTGTTGCCATTCACCGATCAGAAGATAGCCCTTTGGCTCTTGGGGCCTATGCCTCCTCAACAACTTCCGAGGCCCTTGTAAAGCCCCAAACACCAATTATAGCTCTCCACTTGGCTTTTGAATGCCTCCTACTATGTTGGGGCAAGACTTTGTCTTGCCTTCCTGGGACGGAATGGGGGAATTCGGGGGCTCTCATTACCTGCCCCTTTTTGTGTGTGGGGGCCGGTTGGAGCCAGCCCAAAATTTATCCCATGACATGTCCCAAGTCCAGAATCTTCCAGCTGGTAGGAAAACAAGAACGGAAAAGGAGCTCTGTGCAGCTTGTCTAAGGGAAAGAAGGAATGAGGAGAGGGATTTGCAGAGGGTGACGGGGGTGGAGGTTGGTAAGATGAGGGAAGGCAGAGCTGAGCCTCTGGAAAGGCATCCTCTCCCTGTACCTCAGTGCTGTGCGGTTGAGAACGCATGGATAGCCATTTATGGAGGGGCCTCTGGGTTCTTTACCCTGGGGAATACCTGAGGACAGCAGACGCACCCTGGTACTGGCCTTAGTGAGGCCCTGGCCCAGTCAGGAAGGCGAGGATGGCAGACAGTGCAGAGGAACAGAGGTGGAGATCGTAATGTGCACAGAGGACTGGCCTGCCTCCTTTGTGGTGCAGCTCTATGCCGGGCACCCGGCTCATCCGGGGACCTGTGGATATCCTACCGTTCACTCCCTGTGACAACCTTGGGAGAAGGAGCCCCTGCTCCCCCCGTGTTACAGTGGAGGATATCCAGATCCCCAGGTGGACACGGGTGCTGAGTGGTGAAGTCAGGATTTGGACCTGAGCTCAGACCTAAGCACCGAGTTGGGGGCTGCATGGGTGGGGACGGCTCATTTTGGAAAAGCCCTTGATTCTGCCCTGGTTTCTAGGCACAGGAATGATCGATGTAATGTTGGAGGAGCCTCAGGGCTTGGGGGCAGGATGGCTGGGACCGTTGTGAAGAAGAGGAGATTGTGTCCCCCTTTCCTCCTCAGGCTCCGGCATCCTTGGGAGCAGTTGGTTCCTTCTGGCAAATGGGAGTGTGTGTCTGTTGAGCCCATTTCCACAGTGACGCTGTACGCAGAAATTCGTATTGAGCATTTGTGATAAAAACAGAGGTGAGGGGTTCCTGGCTGGCTCAGTCAAAAGAGCATCCAACTCTTGATCTCGGGGTTGTGAGTTCGAGCCACATGTCGGGTGTAGAGGTTATTTTTTTAAAAAATTAAAATAAAATGAAACAAAACCAAACCAGAGGTGGGAGGTAGGGAATAAGCTGTGGGTAGAACAGAAGGAACTGGTAGAAATGGGCTGCCTGCCATCCCAGATAGGGGAGGTTTGCCACTACAGTGTTGTGATGGTTTGGTTCTAACAGTGATGGCGTAAGACACAGCAGGTGCCTGCCTGTGTTGTCCAAGGTCTCCCAGAGTATAGCCTGTCTCCTCACACGAACCTTCTTCTCCCCCTCTCCCTTATCCCTTTGCAGGCTCCATCATCCGGGGACATTCATCCAGTGGCCCCTGCTCCTTTGAGTAGCCTTTTGCCCTGGAGTGCCCCTCGTGGCATCGGCGTGCCGGCCCAGGCCGGTCCGTGTTCCCCAGCCTCTCCCTAGGGACAAGGGCCCTGAAAGGGCGTGCAGAGAGCGTGGGGCATGCTACACTCTATGCCCTCAGCCTGACTCCTGGGCTCGGTCCCAATGAAAGCATGCCCACCGCCACACTGCCCCGTCCCAGAATAAGGAGGGGTCTAAGGAAGTACGTCTGTGCAAGTGGATTTGGACATTTCAGATCGCTTGTGTCAGTCAGAGTCCAGCCGGAGAAAGATGGCACACACTCAAATAGGTCATCTGAGGAGTGCTGAAAAGAGGGCCGTTTAGGGGCGCCTGGGTGGCTCAGTCGGTTGAGCGTCTGACTTTTGATTTCAGCTCAGGTCATGATCTTAGGGATGTGAGGTGGAGTTCCGCATCGGGTTCCGTGCTGGGTATGGAGTCTGCTTAAGAGTCTCTCTCTCCCTCTCCTTCTGCCCCTCCCCCCACCCTCCCCCACATACACCCATGTATGCACTCTCTAAAGAAAAAAAATTAAAAAAAAGAAAGGGGGTTGTTCAGAAAGGGCAGGTATAAGGAATCCACAGGTGACAGTGAGTGCTCCAAAGGGGACATTGGTAGGAAACCAGGACCATTGCTAGGTCTGAGCAGCACGGGGAAGGGGCAGATAACGGAACCCAGGGTCGGAGATGCAGAGAGCCCACAGTGACAGTGGTACTGCAGGGAGGGATCTGGGGGGTAACTACCGCAACCTCACCCACGTCTTTCCCTCTGTTCTCCTACTGGGGCTTCTCGTGGACCGAACACAACCAGAATTCGGAGAGCACGGGGGCCTGTTGATGCCATCCCGGGGCAGAGGAGGCAGAGAGGGCAAGCGAGTCAATCTGGAGGTCCCATGGAAAACACCTGACACATCCCTTACGTTTACCTGGCATTTCGAGTTTACAGAAATGTTCCATACAGTCATAATCCTCACAACAACCCTGTGAGGTAGGTAGGACAGTGATTATAATCCCATTTCACAGATGAGGACACTGAGGCCCAGAGAGGTAAAACAACCTGCCCAAGGTCACAGGATTCAAGGACCTTCTCTGAGAGGCTCCGTGTGGGAGGAAATGGTTCTGCTGGGGATTCAGCTGCTGAAGAAAGCCCTTCAATCCACAGTATTGGGGATCCCAGAGTCATGGGGAGCACTGGGGTTCAGGCCAGCGAACCCTGAGTGTCAGAAGATATCCGTGCGCAGTGGGAGAGGCTGCTCCAAGCCACTGATGAGGAGCTTGGGCTCCTGGGACAGCACGGAGGACCTGGGTACAGTCGAGGTGTCCGGGCTGCCCATGGTGACTTCCCTTTCCTCCTGCCGCAAGTGCCGGAGAATCTCCTGCGACAGGGAGAAGCTGTTTCCCTCTGCAGGTTCTGGAACAAGGATGGGGAAGGTGGGAGGGGCGTACAGTGAGCTCGTCTTCTGTTCTCACTTGACTATGCCCTGAAACTTGCGGGGCAGATCCTCCAGCCTTCCCTCTCCCTCACCTCCCTGTGTCCCTCCCCACCCCTGGCCCCTGGGGCTAGTGTTTCCTGGCATTCTGGACTAGAAGTGATTTCAGAGATAACAGAATTCCGCCTTCCCGGTAGAGATGGGGTTCAGAGAGAGCAGAGACCTGCAGCCCCGGTCTCTATGTCCCGGGCCTGGGGCCCTTCTGCTTCTTCTAGCATTCCTAGATGAAGTCAGGGGCTCCTAGAGCCCGTCTCTTCACACTCCACCCAGGACCCGTAGCCAGATACTCAGAAAGCATCTGAGTGCCCTTGGTGGAGAGGTAGGACCTCTCCCCCGGCAGGAAGGAGCCGGGCTTGGATGCCTTGACCGCTTGGGAAGGCCCAGGGCATGGTGCCACTCTAGCTACTTCTAACCCCTCGGGACGCCTGCCTCTTCCCGCCCGGTAGCCTGTCAAGCCCTCACCCTGGTAGACGATGAGGCGGCAGTTGTTCTGCGATTCAGGGGCATCTGCCAGGATGTCTTCAAGTATCCGGCAGAAGAGTTTGGCCTGCTCAAGCCGATCCTCCCGGCTAAAGCCAGCTCGGCCGTCCTGTGACATGCCGAAAAGGGTCTGCAAGGGGGTGGCATACTCCAGGACACAGATGCCCGCCTAGGGGAGGTGAGAGGGAGGCAAGACTCAGCCAGGGCCCAGACAGACGGACTCTGGACCCTGGTGCCTCTGCTGGGGCCCCACTCCCTCAGCCTGTAGAGATGGAGTTCTGGGAGGAGGCTGTCCTGATGGGATCCACGGTGTCTGGGCGCCTTTGCTCCTAAAATCAGGACCGGGACTGTGCTAAATTTGCCCTCTACAGCTCCGCCTTCTCGGGTCCCGGGGCAAGGCCCACTGAGTCACCCTGCTGTCTCCTGCTCCAGCGGGAAATCAAGTGCGGGGGCTGGGCTCTGGGGCTCAACCCTGGTCTGGGCTTCCTCCAACCCATGTGAGCTCTTACACACGTTCTCACACCTTCGTCTCGGGCAATGTTATTGTCAAGTGCGTGCTTTGTCAGGTTGAAATCGTCCCATTTCTGGCTGGTTCTCCGAGTCTCAGTTTCCTCATCTGTGAAGTGGGGCTCATAACAGTCGTCACCCCGCAGGTGGTAGCGGGGGTTAGACGAGGCGGTCAGGTGACTGGCTCTGGTACGCGCTAAGGGCTCGACTACTGTTACTGGTCGCTATCGTCGCCCAGAGCCCAATCCTGCCCAGCCCTGGGACCAACCCGGGAAATGAAGGCTCAGAGAAGGGCAATGGGTTTTTATCAGTGCTTGGCCCGGGGTCGGAATTCTGGTGCTCTGGGCCAGGCTCCTCCTTGGCAGCACCCTCCTCCCCGGATGCTCACCGGTTGCCCGTTTTCCAGAAGCTCATAGACGCTGTTGGTGTAAACCCGGCCCTTGATGCCAGCACGGTCAGCACTTTGCTGCGGCAGCTCACACAGGAAGCGAATGTTGGGGTCGGCCACGCTCAGGTTGTCGGGCACCGCACAGTCCAGAGGGAAGAGGATGTGCAGCCGATGGCTCCCCGCGCCTCGAAGCGCGTTGGAGTGCCGCTGATTGTACATGTGTATCCGGGTCGGGAGCCCTGGGGCGGAGAGGCCCAAGAAGTCATTACCACAACCCCATCTCCCAGGTCATTGGTTCCCTCAGTGTGTGGGTGCAAGAGAACCAAGGGTCCAGTCCGCTTGCGTTGTGCCTGAGTCAGGAGGGGGCAGAGCCTTCAGGAACCCTCCCGCCCCTCCCTCTGCTCCCCCCACCTCTCTCTCCCCTCAACTGTCCTTTGTCCAGATTTCTCTGCTCGCCCCGCTCCTTCCCACTGAAGCTTTTAGGGCTCTGTGAGGCAGGAAGAGCCCTGGAAGATGACATTCCCAGCACTCCCAGGTGCACGGGGTCTGGCCTCTCGCTCCAGACCTGTTTCCTAGCAGAGGCCCTGGTGACAAGGGCAGAGAGCAATGAGATATGGGAGAACCACGGCCTCAGTCAGCAAGTCAGAAGAAATGAGACACGACACATGGGCTCATAGTGTAGTGGTCAAGGATCCAGCTCCAAACAGACCTGGGTTCAAATGCCGTCTCCTCCGGTCACTAAGCTGTGTGACTTCGGAGAAGTGACTTTACCTCCTAGAGCCATGATTTTCTTATCTCTGAAACAGGGATGATGATTATCCCTTGCCCACACGGTATGAATTAAAAGCAAAAATGCACACAAAGGGCCCAGTGCATGCAGTAAATATTCATTGGAAGAACTCATGGTTAACCTGAGAGAAGTCACTTAATGGCTCTAAGCGGCATATTCCTCCCTGTAAACCAGGCATAATAACATCCTTCATGCTTGCAGAATTGCTCTGGGAATCAGGTGATTCCTTAGGAACAAAAATCCTTTGAAAAATACAGCGGGTTTTATGTCTTATTGTCTGTCTGAAAGATCTAGATGTAGAGGCATCGAAAATGACTCACCTGGCAGGATCAGCCGCAGGTACCCAATGTAATACGACCATGCCAGCCCATGGGCCACGTTGAAGTTCCTTTTTTCACAGACTGCAGAGACCTCAGCTGGGGCTAGGCCCTGTAGACGGCAGGGTGGGGCTGGGGAGCCTCCAGGAAGGATAACCAGAGTCCTCTTCCTCAAGAAGGTTTCCCGACCAGCTGCCGACTTGCTCCCTTCCCTGCCACTGTTGTGGGACATTACACACTCTACTCTAAGGACCAACCTCTAAACTAGTTCCACCCCCACTACTGAGCTCAGAGTAGGACCTACTAGCTGCCGCCTCGGCTACAACCTCCACCTCCCTCTGTGTCTCACCTGGAGCTCCAGGAGGATGTTCAGTGCCTGAGAGACGCCCAGGAGGGCGAGCATCCAGATGAAGGGCAGGCCAACTGTGTTGTGAGGGGGGGCGTAGAAATAGCAAGACAGCAGCAGCAGGGCCCCACAGCGAATGGGGCAGCCCAGGCAAGCCCGAGTAGCCCTCCAGTAGCTGCCCTGGTACCTGCAGGGGACAGGCAAGCTCCGGACTGCCGCCCAGCCGGCCAGGGAGATTCAAGAAGGGGCAGGGCTGGGGGTCAAAAGAGCAAGATGTGGGGGAGGGCCCAGTCGCCATGGGTAATGGAGTCACCTGGAGTGGAGGTGGCACAGCTCCTCAGTCAGATGACAGACGCCCTTGAAGAGCAGTCCCAGCTGCAGGGAGGCCAGGTGGAGCACCAGCCATCGGAGAATGTGTTCTGGTGGCTCCCCCAGCCCCCAAAGGGCTGCCAGGCAGACGGCCAACAGGACCAAGGCTGTCTTCTGGGCCCTGGTCCCCCTGGGCCGCGGGATGGCTGGGTGCAGGCTAGAGTGGGGCATCTGTGGGCACCAAGAAAACCATGGCTGTTATCTTCCCACTCTCCTACCGCTGCGGGACAGCTCTCTCCTCCTGGTGCCCAGCCAAGGTCAGAGGCTGTTGTCGGAGATGCCTCTAGGGGACAGGCTGGGCCTAGAGCATCCCAGTGCTCCGGTCCCAGAGAGATTTGTTGGACAGGAAGCAGGGGGAGAAGTGGGCGTGTCCACACATATGCACCGTACCCAACCCCAGGAAGACCACAGGTGTAGTGAAGGAAGAAAACAGTGACTGTCCCAGACCCAGACCTGAAAATGTCCCGTGAGGTGCCACCCACCTAGGGACTACTGGGAACCTGGGCTTCCCTCTCCCCCGAATCTAGCCCAGGGAAGGCGTTAGTCAGGAAAGGTGACAGCACCGCCTGAGGGGGCAGGCAGGACGTCGTAAGGCTGCCGCCGATCTCTGGGCCTTTGGGAGCCTCAGCCTTGGAGTCTATGCTCCACCGTCCTACCTACCTTCTACCGCTGGGACTGCAGATTGTTTCTGGAAGATGACAGTGAGAGAAGATCTAGTGGAATGGCTCCCAGCGACCAAGGCCAGCCTCTCTGGGTACAGCCTGAAAACGAGACCTTAAAAAACAATCAAAACTTCTTCCGTAACACTGCAGCCCTGGCATCTCACCAGACCACAGGTCAGGAGAGGAGGGTATTTCCTGCTTCCCGGGAAGGGAAGGGCCCTGATGAGCCATGCTCCAGTGTTGGTATGGGGAGGGAAGCTAGGGGAGGCCCTCGTTCCCTTGCCCTTTGCTCCCCCTCCCCGTCCCTTGCAGCCACGACCCTGAGCACCTCAAGCCCCCACAATCAGGCTCTCCAGCACCCAGGCAGGGCTCCACATGCTTCCAGACCTAGGCTGCACACGCACTACACCATACTGACCTGCCTGAGTTTTATCCTGGTCTGGATGCAGATCCTCTTTTTCTGGAGACTGTGATATCAGGAAGGAGGAAGAGAGAATGAAAGCTGTTTCCTGTAACAGCAGCCTTTTGGGTAAAAAGCTTTGCAGCAGCCGAGAGCCTTCAGGGGAGTGGGGTTTTGGCTCTCCACAGGAAGTAGCCACGCCCCTGACTTCTCAGAGAGAACCCTGTGATTCTAGTCAAAATAGCAGTCACGTGGGACCTCACCATCAATCACCATCATAAATGGGGCTTACTATGTTCTAGACACGATGCTAAGTGTTACACATGGTATTTTACTTAATCCACTGAGCTACTCTGGAAGGCAGCTAGAATATTATTCCCCATTTTTCGGGGGAGCCGTCTGAGGCGCAGTGTGGTGAATGGCTCGCTCTGAGCCTCGACTGCACAGGAAGGGGTGGTACCGAGGTTCATGCCTGCAGGTTCCCCTGGGGTGGCGGGGAGTAAATATCTCTGACTGCTCTCTGGCAGACTGAGAAGCTGAATTAATTTGAGGACAGGGCAGGCATGGAGAGTGGGATTGGGGTGACCCCCACATAGCCGCAGCTGTTCATTCTGGCCCAGGCCAGAGAGCCTTCGCCTGGACCCTTCGCCGCATCACAACCAGAAACTAGGTGGACGACACACACGCTCATAGATGACACCGGCCTCCCAGGAACAAGGAGGCCTCCTGAAAACTCTTGGTTGTGAAAATCACTTCCTATAAATGGGGGAATCCCCTACATCTCCTCTTCCCCACAAGTGGCTCCCAAAGGGACCCCCTGAGGTGAGCAAGGGCTCAGATGCTTCAAAACTAAAGAAAATCAAGGGTGCCCAAAAGAAGGCCTGAGCAGAGTCCTCCCAGCCCCAAGACCCAGCTGTGCCAAGTAGCCAAGGGCCTCCAGGCTACGGAGGACCCACTCCCCCAGGGGGCACGGAGGTTGCCTGCTTTGTTGTTAAGCGTCTGCCTTCAGCACAGGTCATGATCCCAGAGTCCTGGGATCAAGTCCCAAGTCGGGCTCCTCTCTGCTTCTCCCTATCCTGCTCATGCTCTCTCTCTCTCTGTCAAATAAATAAATAAAATATTAAAGAAAGAGAAAGAAAGAGAGAAAGAAAGAAAGAGGCAGAAAGAAAAAAGGAAGAAAGAAAGAATGAAAGAAAGAAACAGACAAGGGCGCAAAAAATGCCTGTTTCTCTGTTTTTTGTAACAATATTGTTTAACACCAGAGAAAAACTGAAAGTTACCTAAATGCCCAAAAATGAGGCCTTGTTGACTAAGTTGTGATCCATCTTATAGTAGAAGGTTGTGTAGCCACCAAAAATGATGAGGTAATTTTGTATTAATGACTCTTTTTTTTTTAAGATTTGTTTATTTTAGGGGGAGGAGGGGCAGAGGGAGACGGAGAGAGAATCTCCAGCACACTCCCCAGCCAGCCCTACACCAGGCTTGATCCCACAGCCCTGACATTATGACCCAAGCCAAAACCAAGAGTCGTACGCCCAACCAACTGAGCCACCCAGGCACCCCTGCATTTATTGACTCTTTTTTTTTTTTTTAAGATTTTATTTACTTATTTATTAGGAAAGAGAGAGAGTGAGAGAGAGCATGAGAAGGGAGAAGGTCAGAGTGAGAAGCAGACTCCCCGTGGAGCCGGGAGCCCGATGTGGGACTCGATCTCCGGACTCCGGGATCATGACCTGAGCCGAAGGCAGTCGCTCAACCAACTGTGCCACCCAGGCGCCCGCATTTATTGACTCTTAAACATGTTTTTTATACATTTCTCACTGGAAAAAAGCAGCATGCAAGATAATATAATCACATTTTAAGAAATATATCCTGCATGAAAAAAAGGTCTGGAAGCACGTATGTCAAAATGCCAATAGTGATTACTCTATGTTGTGGGAATGTAGGTGATTTTTTAGCATGTTTTTTCCCTGTTTGCTCATTATGTTCTCTTGGGTTTCTTTTCCCAAGATTGAACATGTATTGTTTGTTTCATGCTTGGAGTATGCTGTGAAAAGAAAAAATCCCAGCATTGCCTCAGGGCCGAGGGGATAGGATTGCCGGTGAATGTGTCAGGCCAGGCCCCGTTGTCATGACACCCACAGCGGGGCACACGTGGGCCTTAGCCAACCGCACCAGGAATCAACTACAGATGTGGCGAGGGCTCCGGAGAATCCGCTCCTGTTGCTGTTCTCAGGGGAGCCTGGAGTACCCAAGTCTAGACTTTCCTGAGGAAATGCCATTTAAGCTGAGTTTGGAAGGAGCAAGGCAAGGGTGGTGGGGAGGAGGGCGGGTGTAGAACATTCTGACAGAGCATCACGTGTTTAAAAGGGTGGGAAGGAGTTGTGTCCCTGGAGGAACAGAGAAATGGCTGGTGTGGGGGGAGCGTGTGAGCATGTTGAGGTTCTATATCAGATTCTTAGGGCTGCTCTACCGAAGCCCTAGAAATGTGGTGGCTGAAAACAACAGAGATTTGGGGCGCCTGGGTGGCTCAGTGGGTTAAGCCTCTGCCTTCGGCTCAGGTCATGATCTCAGGGTCCTGGGATCGAGCCCCACATCAGGTTCTCTGCTCAGCAGGGAGCCTGCTTCTCCCTCTCTCTCTGCCTGCCTCTCTGCCTAGTTATGATCTGTCTCTCTCTGTCTTCACAGGGCTTTTCATCCTCTAATGAGGATGCCTGTCGTGTTTGGATTGGGTCGCACCCTAATGACTTGAGTCTCTTAACTTGGCTAAATCTCCAAAGACGCTATCTCCAAATAAGATCACATTCCCAGGTGCTGGGAGGCTAAGACTTCAACATATCTTTTGAGGGGATGCAGTTCAAACCCTAACAGGGTCTATGGTGTAGGAAGGGGATGAGGGAGGGTATCTGTGACCAGGGCCTCAGAGCCGAGGGAGCATCACCGTAGCTGCGCGCCTGGGATGTTCCTCGGTGCTCAGACAGGCCAGCTGGACTGGTAGGCAAGGAGCTCGAAGCTCTTCCCGACCCGCCGCCTTGGCATCCGAGGAACCGAAGGGCCACAGGAGGAGGTGAGGCCCAAGTTTTGGCTGCCTGCTCACAGGCTCTGCCCTCGGGCCTTGATCACTCTGCTTCGCAGGTCAGCTTGCTCCTGGGAACTCCTCCTCACTTCCTGGTTGTGGCTTCTTCCCTCTAGACACCCCCTGATTGCTTGTCTGGGCCGGCCCTGTGCATTTCCATTTCCAGCCCAGTTACAGCTGTCATAGGTCTCCTCCAAAACTTGTCATCAGTGTTCCTGGGAGAGAAATAAACCCCTAAACACTCATTCCGGGGACTCTGGGCCTGGGACAGCGTGTGAGTGGGGTTGGGAGGCCTCTGGCCTCTGAGGAGCTGCCCTTTTGCCCACGCAACCCCTTTCATATTACAGGTCCCTGATATTCATGTGTAGAGGTCCCTGAATCCTGCTAGGACAGGGACTTGGGGGGATTTTAAGGTCAGTTAACTATGGTATACCTGGGATCCAGTCTGGCCTCTGCCCCTCCTAGCTATGTGACCTTGGCCCAGTTATTTAAGTTCTTTGAGCCTCTGTTACAGTGGGGATGGTAGTACCTTATCGTACCAGACTGTCATGAGGATAAAAAGAAACACTGCCCTTGTAGACATGACTTACTCGAGATGCTCAGCGATTTCTCCTTCTACCCGCCGCCAGCAGCCAGCACTGACGATCCCACCCTTGGGGTTGCCAGCTTCGATCACCCCAGCCTCTAAAATGGGCTCAGGTCACCTCTCCAGCAGACACAGATGTGATGTCTCATCCATGGCTGGCTCTGAGCCTGACCCCAGCCACTTCCTTCCATTGCCCCAACATGGAGCCCACTAGTGCTCCATATTGGACAGGGCAATATCCAAGCAGATGTGGTAGAGAAAGAGGGGCTGCAAGATGCATGACTAGGGGTGGGAGAGCACAGGGAGTGAATAATGGGCCACGTCCTCCTGGCAGGAGGTATCCAGCCGGGCAAAGAGATCTAGTCGGGTTTTTTGTTTGTTTTTGCTAACAGCTTTATTGAGGTAGAATTTGCATAACACATGACTCATATATTTAAAATGCCCAATTCAGGGATGCCTGGGCGGCAAAATCTGTTGAACATCCTGGTCTTTGGTTGGGCTCTGGTAGTGATCTCCGCGTGTGAGTCCAGCTCTGTGCTCAGTGCGGAGTGTGTTTCAGATTCTCTCTCCCTCTTCCTCTGCCCCTCCCGCTCAGGCTCTTTCTCTCTAAAATAAATCAATCTTTAAAAAAAATAAAATAAGGGCGCCTGGGTGTCTCAGTTGGTTAAGCATCTGCCTTCAGCTCAGGTCATTATTCTGGAGTCTGGGGATGGAGCCCCATGACGTTGGGCTCCTTGTTCAGCAGGAAGTCTGCTTCTCCCTCTGCCCCCCCTCACCCTGGCTCCTTCTCTCTCTCTCTTGCTCACTCTCTTTCTCAAATAAATGAATAAAACCTTTTATAATATTTTATTTTTATTTATATTTATAATTTTTAAAATATATTTTATTTAAAATATTATATTTTTATTTAATTTTTCCTTATAATAAAATAAGATAAAATGCACGATTCATTACTTTTCAGTATATTCAGAGTTGTGCACCCATCGCCAACATCAATTTTAGAACATTTTCATCACCGCCCCCCAAAAAACCCTATAGCCATCACCACCCAACCACCCACACTCCAACCTCACCCCAGGCAATCACTAATATACCTTCTGTCTCTACAGATGTGCCTATTCTAGACATTTCCTATAGATGAAATCAAACAATATATTATTGTGTCTGTCTTCTTATGTTTCCGAGGTTCGTCCATGTTGTAGCGTACATCTGTACTCCATTCCATTTTATTGCTGAATATTGCATAACCGTATCACATTTATTTACTCATTCATTAATTGAGGACTTTTGAGTTGTTTCCGTTTTTTGGCTCTTAGAAATAATGCTGCTATGGACTTTATGTGCGAGTGTTTTCTGGACATACACTTCCATTTCTCTTGGGAATAACCTAGGAGTGTGGTTGCTGGGTCATATAACTCTGTTTAATTTTTTGAAGAACCATCAGACTATTTTCCAAAGTGGCTGTACTATTTACATCCTACCAGCAAAGTATGAGGGTTCTAATTTCACTATATTCTAGCCCGTACTTGTTTCTTATTTATCTATTGGATTGTAGCCATCCTAGTAGGTGTGAAGTAGTATCTCATTATTGTTTTGATTTACATTCCCCTGATGGCAAATGATGTTGAATGTCCTTTAATGTCCTTATTGCTATCATATATCTTTTGCAAGAAATGTCCATTCGTATCCTGTGCCCATTTTCAAAATTGTCTTTTTCTTATTAATAATAATTTATCATTGTAATTATCATAAGAGTTCTTTTTTATATTCCAGATACAAGTCCCTTATCAGATATGTGCCTTGCAAAAATTTCCCGCTATTCTGTGGGTTGTCTTTTCACTTCCTTTATGGTGTCCTTTAAAGCACAAAAGTTATTAACTTTGACGAAATCTAAATATCTATCTTTTCTTTTGTCTCTTGTCCTTTTGGTGCTATATCTTAGAAGCTATTGCCTCATTAAGGTCACAAAGATGCAAACCTATGTTTCCTTCTAAGAATTTAATAGTTTTGACTCTTACATTTAGGTCTTTGGTCCATTTTGAGTCTTTTGTATGTGGTGTGATGTAGGGGTTCACATTCATTCTTTTGTGGGTAGACATCTAGTTCGCACAGCATCATTTCTTGAAAAGACCATCTTTCTCTGGTGAATTTATTTTAGCACCATTGTCAAAAATCATCCAACTGGGGACACCTGGGTGGCACGGTTGGTTGGATGGCCAATTCTTGGTTTTGGCTCTAGTCAAATTATTGGTTTTGGCTTGTCACAGAGTCTGCTTTGTGAAGAGAAACAGAGTCTGTTTCTCTTTCCCTTTCCCTCCACCCCTCCTGCTCATTTTCTCTCCTTCAAATAAGTAAATAAATATTTTTTAAAAGATTTGATTTATTTATTTGACAGAGAGAGAGAGATCACAAGTAGGCGGGGGGGGGGGGGGCGGTGAGGAGGAAGCAGGCTCCCTGCTGAGCAGAGAGCCCTATGCGGGGCCCGATCCCAGGATCCTGAGACCATGACCCGAGCCAAAGGCAGAGGCCTTAACCCACTGAGCCATCCAGGCGCCCCGTAAATAAATATTTTTAAAGAATCAACTGACTGGAAATGTGAGAGTATATTTGTGAATTCTCATTTCTTTTCCATTGATCTGTATGTCTATCTTTATGCTAATCCATACCATAGTGATTACTATAGTTTTGTAGTTAGGTTTTGAAATTGGGAAGTGTGATCCCTCCAACTTGGCTCTTTTTTTTTTTCAAGATTATTTTGGCTATTCTGGGTCCCATAAATTTCCACATCAATTTTGGGATCAGCTTATCAACTTCTACAAAAATCCCAGCTGAAATTTTGATAGGGATTGCAATGAATCTAATAGAGTATCACCATCTTAACCTATGTGAAATCAATAAACATGAGGTGTCTTTCCATTTATTGAGATCTTTATTTCTTTTTAGCAATGTTTTACAGTGTATAGAGTTTAAGTTTTACACTTCTTTTGTTAATTTATTCACAAGTATTTTTTGGAATTTTTTATTGTGGTAAAATAAATATAAAAGTTGTCATTTTAACCTTTTTTTAAATTAAATTTATTTATTTATTTATTTGACACAGAGAGAGAGAGAACACAAGTAGGCAGAGAGGCAGACAGAGAGAGCGGGGGAAGCAGGCTCCCCGCCGAGCAGAGAGCCCGACGCAGGGCTCGATCCCAGGACCCCGAGATCATGACCCGAGCCGAAGGCAGAGGCTTTAACCCACTGAGCCACCCAGGCTCCCCCATTTTAACCATTTTAAGCGTAAAATTCAGTGACATTAGTTACATTCACAGTTTTGTACAATCACCACCTCTACATATTTCCAACATTTTTTCATCATTTCAAATAAGTTCTCTACCCACTAAGCAATAACTCCCTGTTTTCTCAACACCTCAGTCCCTGGTAACCTCTAATCTACTTTTTGTCTGTATGAATTTGCTTATTTTTTTAAAAGATTTTATTTATTTATTTGACAGAGAGAGAGAGATCACGAGTAGGCAGAGAGGCAGGCAGGGAGGGGGAAGCAGGCTCGCCGCCGAGCAGAGAGCCCGATGCAAGGCTCGATCCCAGGACCCCAGGATCATGACCTGAGCCAAAGGCAGAGGCTTTAATCCACTGAACCACCCAGGCGCCCCTGAATTTGCCTATTGTAGGTATTTTATATTAGCGAAATCACACAATATTTGTCCTTTTGTGTCTGGTTTATTTCACTTAGCATAATGTTTTCAAGGTTCGTACATATAAAAGCATGTATCAGACCTTGATTCTTTTCTATGGATCAAGAATATATTCATATATATATATATATATGTATATATACACACACACACACACTCTACATTTTGTTTATTCCTTCATCTGTCGATGGATGCTTGGCTTGTTTCCACCTTTTGACTATTGTGAGTAATGCTGCTATGAACATGTGCAAGCATCTCTTTGAGTCCCTGATTTCAGTTCTTTAGGGCATATACATAGAAGTGGAAACGTTGGGTCATATTCTAATTCTATGTTTAACATTTTGAGGAAACACCAAGCTTTTTTCTCTTTTGTTCTTTTAAAAAGATTTTATTTATTTATTTGACAAACTTCATTTTTCATTTTTATATTTATTTGAGATCACAAGTAGGCAGAGAGGCAGGCAGAGAGAGAGGGGGAAGCAGGCTCCCTGCTGAGCAGAAAGCCCGATGCAGGGCTCGATCCCAGGACGCTGGGATCATGATCTGAGCCGAAGGCAGACGCCCAACCAATTGAACCACCCAGGCATCCCTCTCTTCTGTTCTTTTTTTTTTTTTTTTAAGATTTTATTTATTTATTTGACAGAGAGAGAGAGAGAGAGAGAGAGATCATAAGTAGGAAGAGAGGCAGGCAGAGAAAGGGGGAAGCAGGCTCCCCACCAAGCAGAGAGCCCGATGTGGGGCTTGATCCCAGGACCCTGAGATCATGACCTGAGCCCAAGGCAGAGGCTTTAACCCACTGAGCCACCCAGGCACCCCTCTTCTGTTCTTTTTAATGCTATTGTAGATGGAATTGTTTTCTTAATTTCACTAGATCTGTTGTTTTTGAATCCTGCTATTTAACTAAGGAACATATCATAGGCGTATTTGTAGGGCAATAAAAATAAAATCATCATAATTTTTGGTGAATGCCTGGTATTCTATAGTACAGAGTTATGAATCATTATTGAAGCAGTCACCTGTTATTGGGCATTTAGGGCATTTAAAATTTTTCTCTATAAGAAACTTTGCAGTAGGGGCCCCTGGGTGGCGCAGTTGGTTGAGCGACTGCCTTCGGCTCAGGTCATGATCCCGGAGTCCCGGGATCGAGTCCCACATCGGGCTCCCAGCTCCATGGGGAGTCCGCTTCTCACTCTGACCTGCTCTCTCACACTCTCTCTCTTTCCTAATAAATAAATAAATAAAATCTTAAAAAAAAAAAAAAAAGAAACTTTGCAGTAAATGGAAGGAGGTGCATCTTTGCACACTCACTTTCCTGATTATTAGGAGCGAGTCTCAGAAGTGGGGTTGCTGGGTCAAAGATTATGTGCAGTTTTCAAGCTTCTGATAAGTAGTACCAAAGGGCTCATTGCATGTATGCTGTTTGCTTTAGAAGCAAAATAGAGAAAAACGAGAAAATAGGAAACACCCCGAACTTTCAACACCACAGGATCAGTTCAAATAATGATGGTACCTCCACAAAGCGGCAGGATGGGCGGCTGCAACAAATAATGTAGCCCTACCTACACTTGCTGATGTCGAAGGACACTGAGAGCATATTTTGAAATTACAGAACTGGGGCACCTGGGTGGCTCAGTCGTTGAGTGTCTGCCTTCGGCTCAGGTCCTGATCCTGGGGTCCTGGGATCGTGTCCTGCTTTGGGCTCCCTGCTCGGCGAGAGGCCTGCTTTTCCCTCTCCCACTCCCCCTGCCTGTGTTCCCTCTCTCGCTGTGTCTCTCTCTGTCAAATAAATATTAAAAAATCTTTTTGAAAAATGAAGTTATAGAACTTGTTATGAAACAGTTCATATTAAGTAAACTCTGGCGACTCCATTCAAGGAAATATTCTATAGCTTTTTCAGTAACTGAGGCAGTTTCCTGTATACTGATATGGAAATACCTGAGAGATAGTATAGGGAGGAGGAAAGAGCACGCTGCAGAACAGTGAGTGTGGAAACCAAAGGGTAGCTCTGCTTATATATTTGTAATATTTGTAATATGCAAGAAGGCGGTGAAGGTGGTGAGCGTCAGGGAGGGCAACTGAGTGGCTGCGGGCAAGGGAGAGAGGGAGACTCACTTGTGGCTGCATATCGTTTTGTGCTTTTGTACCTTTTAAGTTTTATTTTGTGTGCATTATTACCTATTCCAACATTAAAATAGCAGTAAACCACAGCATTTATATTATGATCCCATTTTTATTGTTTAAAGGAGATGTATATTTTTGAGTGAGAAAAATTCTGGTTGTAAATACAACAACATGTTTATAATAGCTATTTTGGAAGGAGATTTGGGGTATCTGGAGGTTTAAAAACAAATCTGCAAACCCTCTTACGTTGCTGGTGGGAATGCTGGCTGGTACAGCCACTCCGGAAAACAGTATGGAGATTCCTCAAAAAGTTAAAAATAGAGCTCCTCTCCGTCCCAGCAATTGCACTACTAGGTATTTACACAAAGGATACAAATATAGTGATCCGAAGGGGCACCTGTACCCCCATGTTTATAGCAACAATGTCCACAATAGCCAAATTATTGAAAGAGCCCAGATGTCCATCGACAGATGAATGGATAAGGAAGATGAGATTCATATCAACATATACAATGGAATACTACTCAGCCATCAAAAAATGGAATCTTACCATTTGCCATGACGTGGTTGGAACTAGAAGGTATTATGCTAAGCAAAATAAGTCAATCAGTGAAAGACAATTATCATATGATTTCACTTATATGTGGAATTTAAGAAACAAAACAGAGGATCATCGGGGAAGGCAGGAAAAAGTAAAATGAAATGAAATGAGGGTTGCTGGAGGAGAGGAGGGTGGGGGGGCTGGGTAACCGGGTTATGGCCATTAAGAGGACACATGATGTAACGAGCACTGAGTGTTACATGCAACTGATGAATGACTGACCTCTACCTCTGAAACTAATACACTATATGTAAATTAATTGGATTTAAATTAAATTAAATCTAAAAGAAAATGATCCACAAACCTTTGATACTCCTCCCTTCAAAAGGCGAAGACTAATCCCCTCCCAAGTATAGGACTACGTGGGTCACCCGTTCTGGGGACAGTCAGCTGCCATGTTCATGAGACACTCACACAGGGAGGGAGAGGTCCGAGTTGTGAGCTTCAAGGCCTCCCACCAACCCCCAGCAACATCTTGCCGGGCATACAAATTAGCAGCCTTGGAAGTGAAACCGCCAGCCCTGGTCGAGCCTTCGAATCACAGCAGCTCTGGCCAACAGCCTGATTGCAATCTCATGAGACGTTCGGAGCCACCACTGCCCAACTAAGCAATCCCCAAATTCCTGAATCTGAGAAACTGTGAGATGATCCGTGTTCGTTGTTGGAAGCTACCGAGTTTTGGGGTAATTTCTTACACAGCAATAGATATAATAATACAAAGTAATTCTGGATTTTCGTTTTGTTTATTGTATTTAGAAATGTTTATTAAAATGAACAATATTGTGGGAGTAATCAAAACTGAGGAAGAAATGAGCCAGAGAACAGTGGAAAAACAGCTCAGTCTGAGGTTCATTAATTCCGCTGTGGATCCTTAGATGGGGACCCTCTGGTTTTTTAGCAGTTTTCGTGAAGCTTCCTTAAGGGCTTTTAGCGGACCTCAGGTGCACTTTGACTTGCTGTCAAAAGGCCACTGCCGGGACGCCTGGGTGGCTTAGTTGGTTGAGCAGCTGCCTTCGGCTCAGGTCATGATCCCAGCGTCCTGGGATCGAGTCCCGCATCGGGCTCCTTGCTCTGCGGGGAGCCTGCTCCTCTCTCTCTGCCTCTGCCTGCCTCTCTGCCTGCTTGTGTTCTCTCTCTGTTAAATGAATAAATAAAATCTTTAAAAAAAAAAAAAAAAGGCCACTGCCTTCCCGGGTTGTGTTCATGGGAAGGTAGGTCTGCATCATGGAAGGTGACCCTGTGGTTCCCCCACACCGCACATCAGACCGGATCTGGGCATTAGACACGGGTGTCTAGAAGCTGTTGAAGGCCCGGAAGTTGTCTCTTCCTTTTTTGGGGGGCCCCTTGTCTCATAGCTCTTTTCTCAGCTGTGCCCTCTAACACGACTGGACCTTGTCAGCGTCCCAGACACTCCATGCTCTCTCTCACTGCCTAGATGGCTCTTTCTGTCCACTGTGCTGTCCCCAGCCCTCCCCCCTGCTACCCCATGATGCTGCCTTTCCTGGCAAGCAGACTAAGCTCAGGGCATGAGCAAAACTCTCCCAATTTTTCCTTATTTTTAAAAAGATTTATTTATTCATTTGAGAGAGAGAGAGAGAGAAAGCGCATGAGCCAGAGGGAAAGGCAAACAGAGAGAGTCTCAAGCAGACTCCCCACTGAGCACAGATCCAGACGTGGGGCTCAATCCCATAACCCCCAGATCATGACCTGAGCCTAAATCAAGAGTCAATCACCCAACGAACTGAAGCATCCAGGCACCTCCCCTAATTTTTCTTTAAAACTTTGGCGTTTGAACAGCCCTGTAGCTGCTCACCTGACCACAGGGAGATCTCCTCAGAAAGTCTCCCCAGACCTCATGCTGGGGAAGGGCCTTGCCTCCTGCTCTGTGTCAGCCCAAATCTTTCCAGTTTGGCCTTGTGCATGCTTCATCGTTACTGCTGGCTGGTTGTTGGTTTCTTGCACAGACTTTAAGGCCTGGAGGGGGCAACATCGACCCTGCTTGTTCTCTCTTGTGGCCCCAAGGCCTGACACACAGCAAATGCTCTGTATAGAGTCACGAACAATAAACAAACAAACTCAGGAGAACTGAGCAATCTCGCCAAATGTCTGAAGGGCTGTATGAGGGAGAAGAGCCTTCCTCTTTGTAACCACAGAAGGCAGAACTAAGACAAATCAGAGTGAATATCACATTTTGTTTCTAAATCAGGAAGAACCTTCTAATAATATAGGCTGCCTATGAGGTAGTGAGTTGTGATCACCAAAGGCGGTTCCAAGACACCTGGTAGGCTCTCTGTGAGGGGTGGGCTGCAAAATCTGTGAGTTCCCAAGATCCCAGGCAAGCCCGGCTTTTGAGGAAGTCATGAGGGTGTCTTTTTGGTGGGGGAGGGGCAAGGAGGTAAATTTGTTTTTCCCACTTGAGGAACTTGCTTGTTATTCAGACTGAGCGCAGCTGGTCAAGTTCACCCACCCACACTTCCTCTTCCCATCCTTCTCTTCTCCTGCCCGCGAGAGGCCTTATGGTTGGCACTGGTGACACCTGGTGGCCATTTGGACTAGGAGAGAAGCAGCCCTACCATCTCCCGGTCCATCTGATTCATGGCTCTATTCCAGGGCATACTACAATGCTTGGTCCGCAGGAGGCCCTCACCTTTGAGAAATGAATGAATGAATGAGTCAATGAATGAATACAGAGGGTAAAGAGGAGGCGGAAGAAGAGACACCGCCTCTCTGGGCCTGGAGACCTAATCAAGACGACCAACCAAACCTGCAGGAGACGGCTGGACAATTCATCCACTCAGGGATATACAGACAGAAGGGCCTCTCCTCTCTCTCCTTCCTCCCTCCTCTGTGTCTGTCCTGTGTCCTAGGGGGGCATGTGAAGGGAGGCAAAGGGCTATTTTAGGGAAAGGCTAAAGTTAACTAAAAGCTGTTCCTGCATCTGAGCCTAACTGTGCTCTAGAGCTATGGGCTAGGGTAGACGTGCCTGGGTAGGGCTCCTTTCAAAGAGAGGACTTCGAGGCGCTGAGAGGGCAGGAACCCGCCTAAGGCCCCACAACCAGACTGTAGCAGGCCCAGGACCCCCAGCTTCGATTCTTTAGGTCAAATCATTTGACCACCTAAGACAGAGACAGAAAGGAAAGGAGCCGTTGGTGTGGAGCCTAGAGGGACAAGGCCGGCAGGGCTCACCAGCCACGGGGGAGACGCCCTTAGCATGCATCTGGCCTTCCAGCTGCAGAGCTGGGGCACTGTCTCTACCCCAGACTGGATGGGTATTCCCTCCCCACTCTCTCAGAGCCCACCTCTCAACCAGTCTGCTCTATACCTGTCAGTTCGACTGTACAGACAGGCTTCACCTCCCGGAGCCTCATTTTCCTAATCTGCAAAGAGATTGTTGAAGGTGTGAGACAGGCTGCATGTCAAATGCTTAGAGCGGGGTTCGGCGTGTGGTAAGCATTCAGGTAAGAATCAGGGGGGTGGACCTGGGTGGCCCAGTTGGTTAAGCCTCCGACTCTTGATTGCCACTCAGGTTGTGGTCTCCAGCTTGTGAGATCAAGCCCATGTTGGGCTGCTTGCTTAGCAGGGGATCTTCTTGTCCCTCTCCCTCTGCTCCTCCCCCAACTCGTGCAGGCTCTCCACTCTCTCAAATAAATAAGTAAAATCTAAAAAAAAAAAAAAAAAGAATCAGCGGCGCCTGGATGGCTCAGTTGGTTGAGTGTCCAACTCTTGATTTTGGCTCAGGTCACAATCTCAGTGTCTCAGGATGGAGCCCCGAGTCAGGCTCCGTGCTGGGTATGGAGCCTGCTTGGAATTCTCTCTCTCCCTCACCCTCTGCCCCTCCTCCTCTCTTACTTGCTCTCTCTCTCAAAAACAAACAACAACAACAAAAAAAACCCCAGCAACTATTACCATTGCTGTAGACCTCATAAAAGTCTTTCCCACAACCCCCATCTAGGTGGAGACATCTTTGATGGGAGCGGCATAAGGTTTTTTGGGGTTTTATTAAGATTGTATTTAGGGGCACCTGGGTGGCTCAGTTGGTTGAGCAACTGCCTTTGGCTCAGGTCATGATCCCGGAGACCTGATATCGAGTCCCACATCGGGCTCCCAGCTCCATGGGGAGTACACTTCTCACTCTGACCTTCTCCCTTCTCATACTCTCTCTCACTCTCTCTCTTTCCAAATAAATAAATAAATAAATAAATAAATAAATAAATAAATAAATAAAATCTTTAAAAAAAAAGATTTTATGTATTTATTTTTGCAAGAGAGAGACCACAAGTGTGGGGCAGGGGCAGAGGGAGAAGCAGACTTCCTGCTGAGCAGGGAGCCCAACACAGAATTGGATCCCAGGACCCGACCTGAGCTGAAGGCAGACACTTAACCAACTGAGCCACCCAGGCGCCCAGGGACAACAGTTAGAGTACCTTGACTCTGTAACTAGAGAAGACTCAAGACACAGCAGTGGTCTGTGTTAACTCTAGAGGGCACAGGCTGACTGGTTTCCCTTAGTGCCTTCCCTACAGGTTGGACAGGGGGTGGCCCTGCTGTCTGAGGCTGGCTCTCTGGCTTTCCATTCCTTGAGGCTGTAATGAGTCATTCATATGGAATGGGCTTGGGATCTCTCTGAGAGGCCAAAAAACAGAGAGACAGGGTGCTGCCAGGAGTACAAAAATGCCATCCCCAGATGACCGGATGGGAAAGGGGGACTCAAAACCCCCAGCAGAGGAGGAGGGATAGGTCCATGAGGCCACAGAGAAGAAAGCTGATATACAGGCACAGGTTCTCTTTGGCTTCCTTGGGAGGTGTGTGCCCCTGACCCTGACCCCTGTGGGTAGTATTGTGAGGGGAACTGGAAGATCCCATGGCTGCCCATTCATTCCCTCTCCTCCGTCCTCAGGACTTGTTTATTTTGGGTTGCTCTTCTTTCTCATACCATCATGCCAGGTCCTAGAGTTACCCTCAGCTTGGACTATCCCTAAACATTCATTCACTCAATAGTCAACAAGTATTTATTGAGCCCCTTCTCTGTGCCATGCGCCTTGCCATTGGAGCTTACGCTGTGGTTGGAGGGACAAAGGAGGAGACAGAGAAAACTCCATTTAATTAGTGCTGTTTCAGGACAAAGCTCAGGGCTTGCAGAGGGCAGGAGAGAGGTGGCCTTTAAACTCGATCTGAAGGAAATGGGCGAGGTATAGTCTCTAGGCAGGGGAAACCTGCATGCAGGCCAGGGGGAAAGAGCCCTGGCATTTTTCAAGAGCTGCAAGAAGTGGGTCTCAACCGCAAGAGATCTGTTAAGCATAGGTGCCACTTCCAGGGCCTGAGGTGGAGACTCCAAATCAGCACAGTCAACAAGTCCTGCTAGTGATTTCGATACAAGTGGGACTGTGGCTCCACACGGGAGAAAGGCATTAGGAAAGATGGGCTGGAGTTCACAGGGGCGGCGCTGTGAAAGCCTGGTAGGTCAGACCAAGTTTGGTCTTTAAACCAAAGGAACTGAAGGACACTGAAGAGCGTTCATCCTGGGAACACCAGAATCTTTAGCAAGACCCCCCTTCAGTGTAGAAAATGGGTTGAAGAGCGCTGTACTGCTGGCTCATGTGGCCTTCCAGCCTGGAGTGGATGTTGGCCTGAATCAAGAAAGAGGCAGTGGAGACAGAGAAGCAGCAGGCTTTGGGAGAGGAAGTGGGATTGGAGCATCCACAGAACCCAATGATGGACACAAGAGAAGGAAAGCATCCAGAAGACAGGAGAATGTGTGGGAGAAACCAAAATCTGGTAAGGGAAGTTGGAGGAGTGTGAGAAGGGGAGGAAGGGATCTGAGGGGTCTGAGAGGGACAGACCACTGTGGCCATGCCTGCTGCCCGAGGACGCACAGGATAGTGGTGGGGAAGGTACGGCACGTCGGGGACCCGAGTCGGAAGGCCGCACCCTCGGTCGCGCGCCGAGTCCACGGTTGGAGAGAGGTCAGACGGGCCCAGGCTGCGGCTGGTTCCAAACCCTTCCTCTGTCTCATTGGTCCCCAGCCCCAGCTTCTGCCATTCCCGGCATGCCTCGGGGCGGTGACCTCATAGGGCTCGGGTGCCAAGGCCCGCGCGTCCGCTAGATGGCACTGTTCCCGGCCGTCCTCGGCCCGGCCGGCCGGCCGGGCTCGGCTCTCGGGGGAGGACCGGGAAGACCCGCCTGGCTCGCCAGCTGCCGCTCCGGCTCCGGCTCCGGCTCCGCTTGGCTACAGGTCCGGCCCCGTCCCGGCGAAGCGGTCAGCCTCGGAGCCAGGGCCACTGTCTGGCTGCCTCTGGCCCCCGCCTCCGCGCTTTTGCCTAGAGAGTCCGCGGTTGTGCACGCTTCTGGCGTGTGCGGGTCCGAAACGTGGGCACCAATCTGGAGAGCGCTGTCGTCCTCACATCACATCCAGGCAGTCATGGAGTCTGGTTGGCCTTTCTGCCCTCTCCAGAGCCTTTCCCTGAACCTGCCCTCTCTCAGATCCGCCAGCATAAGTAAAGGAATAGACGCCAGCATCAACACCCAGCTCCGACCTTGAGGAAACAATCTTCTCTTGCCCCAGTTTCCCTTCAGAGTAGATAGAAATGGTAATACCACTCATAAGATTGTTGGGAGGACTAAATGAATCATGTTTTTCATTATAAAGCAAGTGGTCAATACATACCAGCTATTTGAACATTTCTCTTTGTGTTGCTGGAATGTAGTCACTGACCCAGACTTTTCTATGATTTCTGCCTGCCCTCAGGATCCAGTCCAAACCTTTAGCTTAGCTTGCAAGGATCTTTCAGTCTCATTTCCTGTCATTTCCCATCTTTTCCTCCCCCACATCCTTTGCTGGTTTTATCATAGACTTCTCTGTGCCTTGACCTGAATCCCCTTTCCCATTTTCTCTCCTCACTTTTGAGTCCTATCTCAAAAGCCTACCTGTCAACCCCCCTCCCCCAATGATTCCAAAGTTTTCAGATGCCTGAACTGGCGTTATCAGAAACAAAATGGAAACACTAAGGAACAGTATGTTACAATTATGAATATGTTTGAGCACTCTGTGCTTAGTTAGAGGGACAGAAATTGCCGGGGAGATGATTGAGTTGGGATATTAAAAGAGAAGAGGATCAGGGAGGAAGGAGCAAAGAAAAAGAGTTTCCCTCACCCTTTAGTTCAACAGGTGCCCAGGCCCTGAGGAGCCCTCCCCCGCCCCTGCCCAGCACAGGAACCAGGTCAGGTCTCCAGACAGAACCGGTTGATAGGTTCTTAGAGACTATTGCTGCACACTTATTTGAGCAACTTTTCTGGATGTGGGAATGGATGGCACTGAGTCACCTGCCCATTGGCATTGGTCCCCTGAAAACCAGAGGCAAGCATATGTGAGGAGACCATCCAGATCAGGGACCGTGTGAACTGATGGAAGTCTGAATCGACAGTCTCTGCGGGTAATCTGGACCCCAGCAGACTCCTTAAATAACCTGGTATGCCCATACTCATCCCCAATGTCCTTCAGCACTCTCCCACCAATCAGGTCATCCCAAGCCTCCACTGAACTGGGCCAATCTCACAGAGGTGAGGGACAGGGAGTATTAAACTCCTTCCCAACTATCTGAGTCTTTCCCCAGTACTTACGAATATGTGTTCTAGACCTTGGGCTGGGCAATGCTTAATATATGGGACAGATAGAACAATGTCCTTCTTGCCCTCTTGGGACTCACAATCTAATGACAGAGATGAGTCAGTTATCAGGACAAGATGTGACAAGTGGGATGAGAGGATTATGTGAACTAGGGATGTAGCTTAGAGGCCTCAACTGGCATCAGATGATACTGTGAAAGTGCTTAGTGCTAAGCATGATATGCAGGGAGTAATCAAAAAATACTTACTCGAGAGGCTGTTAAAGATGCAGAAGTCTAGTGTCCAGCTTATCCTCTAAATCTTCTGTGGGATCCTCAGCCAATATGAGGTTAGTGTTTCCATTCAACCTCTGTAGTCATCATTCACAGCACCCCTGGGTAGAAATGAGCATCCTCCCCTCCTTCTCACAGATAACCTAGGTTCATCACCTGAACAGAGGACAATAGAGGGGGGACAACAATGGGAGAAAGATCAAGGTGGGGGGCTGCACCTCTGGTAGCTCAGAGGTAGCTCAGACCTTTAGGGTGCCAGGGAACACCAAAGGGCCCATTGGACGGAAGGCAGCTCCTTGAGGACTTGTCTTGGAGGTCCATTTGCATGAGAATGAGAAAGCATCAATTATCCGAATCAAAAAAAGAGAAGTGCCCTCCTTGGCCCTGCCTGGTGGTGTCCCCAACTCTCCAGATCACCAAATACACATCTGCTGATGCCAGAAGTATCCAAAAAGGGACCATGGAAGTGCTTGGGTATTCTTTGTTGCTAATGCTTTTCTTTTGACCCAAACTTTTAGATCTGTTAGGGTTTCTTATTCTGGAGTTCACTGGGCCACAGGGAGCCAGGAATCCATTCAGGGGCTAAATATAAAGCCAGTCTATCAACTCCCATCTCTACCCAAGTTTTGCCAAATGTGGGCTTTTCCCTTTCTCATTACAGGATAAATATATGCTCATTTGCAAATAAATTAGAAACCACAGATAAGCAACAAAAAGAAATATTTCATATAAATTTTATCATGTTCCTCAAAAATATGAAAAGTTAAACAAAACATATTCTGAACATTTGCTCCAATCACTAAAACCTTCTGCTGCACAATTTGTAATGGCTTTAGACTGTTGTGTTAGATAGCTGTGTGTGTGTGTGTGTGTGTGTGTGTGTGTGTGTGTAGCCGATCACCTATCATTAGACACAGAGCTTATTTCTGCCTATAAATAACAGGAGAGGACCATCCTTACAATGAAATCTTCGAGGTACATTTCTAAGTGTGGATTTGCTGGGTCAAAGGGAGTCCATTTTTAACTATATTGCCAAAATACAGATGCACCTGTTTAGTGTCAGATTTTAGGAGTCAAGGGGCACTTGATGATTAAGCATCTGCCTTTGGCTCAGGTCATGATCCCAGGGTCCCAGGATGGAGCCCCACGTTGGACTCCCTGCTCAGCCTAGAGTCTGCTTCTCCCTCTCTCTCTGTCCCTCCCCCTGCTTGTGCGCACATGCTCTCTCTCGCTCTCTCTTTGTCAAATAAATAAATTAAATATTAAAAAAAAAAGATTTTAGGAGTCAAGTTAGGAGATAAAACTGTCAGTTGGTGGAGAGGGGTGGACAGGAGGAGAGGAAGCCAGCCTGGGTTTGCACCTATTTCTAGGGAGCCCTGGGATGGGAAGCTAGAAAATATTTCATATAAATATGGAACCAGTTAGCTCCCCTACTCCAGCTCCCCTGTATGTTGTCCCAGTTCCCTCACCAACCAGGACCCCCAAGGGATCTTTAGGAGGGGAGGGAAGCCTATCCCTGGGGAGTGATGGATTAGGGCCAGTGGTACTAAACTGATTACCCAAACCATTCTGCTTTTCCATGAGATTTCATTTTAGACATTGTGCTAAGTGATTTACAGGCATTATATGATTCAATTCTCACCAAAGCCTGTGGAGGTAGGTGTTACCTTTCTTCCCAATGTATGGATAAGGACACTGAGGCACAGAGGAGCCAAGTGATTTGACTAAGGCCATAGAACTATCTGGTGGTAGAACAAGAGCTCCGAAGATAAGAAGCTTCCCCCACCCTCAACTCTATTGGGCGGACTGCCTGGAATGCAACCAAACTTGGCCACTCTGGGAAGGAGGAACTTGGCAAAAGAGGGCTTGAAACTAGGCCACCTCCTAACCTTCTCCAGAAGCTGACCTTGAGATGAGAGATACTTAGACATCTGGTGCTAGTAACGGTTGACCTTTAGATGGATTGGCTAGCTCTAGAAAGGATGGAGGGGTAGCTGGATTGGAAGGGATTGGCATGGGGCACCTGGGTGGCTCAGTGGGTTAAAGCCTCTGCCTTCGGCTTAGGTCATGATCTCAGGGTCCTGGGATCGAGCCCCTTGTCGGGCTCTCTGCTCAGCGGGGAGCCTGCTTCCTCCTCTCTCTCTGCCTGCCTCTCTGCCTACTTGTCATCGCTCTCTCTGTGTCAAATAAGTAAATAAAATCTTAAAAAAAAAAAAAAAGGAAGGGATTGGGGAATTAATCCTTTTGTGTTCCTAAGAGGGTCTGGAATATTGGAGAGACGATGATTGATGATGGGGGGTATTGAAAATCCCAGTGGGTGGACCAGAGGTGAGAGAGGGGCCTGGGAAAAACTCCTGATACAAGGAGGTCAGGGGAATATGAACTACCAGCAGGAGGGGGAAGATGAACAGGTTTGGAAGCGCGGCTGGCTAGGAGGCTGAAAGCACTGGTTTCAGAGTCCCAGCTCGGGCTTTCAGTGCCAGCCCAGCCCTTTGCCTGCCTTGTCACTTGGAGCAGTTAAGCCTTTTTTTTTTCCTTGTCTGTAACAGTGTCTTCTGCCCAAGATAGTTGTGAGGGGTTTGGTGCCTAATAAGCACGCAGTAAAGGCCAGCTATTTTTGTTGTTGTTGTTGCAACATAATAATTTATTGTGTTGTTCTTAATTAAAATGGTTATAATATCTTGTGACTAGGACATTAATTTTGAAAAATTCCCTATACATCATCAATTTAAGACATAAACTTCTCTTGGTAGAATTTGGCCTCAGTTTTAAGGAACTCTATCCCGCTGAAATTATTATTATTATTTTTTATTTGAACACTGTATTTTATTTTATTTTTTTGTTAATTTTTTTATTAACATATAATGTATTAT